>OZ026520.1:11009246-11609246 GCA_964019695.1 Loripinus fragilis
GCGCATGCTTCCGGTTTGTCATGCTAGTGCTCAAAAATGGAAACCACTGAACGTTTTCTTTTCATCTTCAAAAACTAATTAATACCTTTCGGTATTATACCTTTCGGTATTAGAAACAAAATATATTCACATAAAATTTCACGGCGAGTTCATTTTTGGGGTTATTTTTGTTTTTTTACTGCATATTTTAGGAGATTAACACGCTATCGCGTGTCTCTCTATATAGTGTCATGCGTGCTTTGCAAGCGACGGCCTATGGCAGCCAGGGATTTTTTTGGTGTCCTCAGGGGCAGAAATTCAAAATTCGGCCCCTTTCCCAATGGGATTTAGGTGACTTTTTTCCCAATTTGAAAAAAAATTCCCAATCTCAAAAAAAAAAAAAAGAATTTTTTTTTTTTTTTTTAGAATTTTCAGTCACCACACACACACACTCACAAGCTACATGATGACAATCTACTAGAATTGCATCCTATTTTCCTTCAATTTAATGGCAATAGTATGTGTAATAGCTAGTTTTGTTTTTAAACTGACCAAAAATGCTGCTCTTGTTTGTTTAGAAAACTTCCCAAAATAGTGGTTTACCACGCTAATTTTCCCAATCTGAAAGGCCCTAGGGCCCCTTCCCAAAATTGCAAAAAAAATCCCAGGCCGCCCAACGTGCATGCTTAGCAAAACTGTGTGCTCAAAGCCCACCTTTTTTATGCAATTTCTGGGGACTGCTAAACTGGAAGTCTTCCAACCAAATTAAGGACTTACAGAAAAATTTGTTTTCTTAAACATAATCTGATAGTTTGAAATTTTTCTCTCTGGTTTTTTATTTTTTGTCAATCAAAATTTTCGGTAAATGGTTAAAAATGATTAAATCATAGTGATAAAAAGCAAGGAGATCCGAGGTTTGCACCTCACATTTGAAACAATATGGGGGCTGTGAGGTCAGCCTGACCTAATGATAAGGTCGGACTGATGTCACAGCGGCCATATTGTTTCAAATGCGAGGTGCAAAACTCAGATCTCCTTGGTTTTTATCGCCTTGATTTAACCATTTTCCGAAAGGCAGTGTCTCGGAGTACGGTACCGGACCGGAGCCTTGCCTATAGATGAGGAATGACTAGGGGTCTTGTAGTATGAATAACAATTAGTGTTCTCAGTGTTGTGCCTAGAGCGCGGCATTGTGGGATTCCCACGATTTTACTGTCGATGTCCCTTAAAAATGCACCCAGTGCGGGCCTACGGGCGCACCCTCAAAAATTCGCTATTTAAACCCCGTTTCCGTATTTAGCATAACCCAGTAAAAGGGAAGTAATTTAGACTGTGCGCATGTATTTTCTGATGATACATGTTGCATTGGATATTGATTTTTCAACCAGTCAAACACATCAACAATGGCGGAAAAAAGCAAATTTTGTTCAGCTGAAGGCCAGAAAACTCTATTTTAATGTAGAAATAAAATATTTGCAGGGGAATTCAAAACTACAGCAATGTAGAAACTACTTCACTGTAATCTGCACCCCTTCTTGAGCCAAAACTATTGTCATCGAGCTCAAATGTAAATAAAAATGAACAGAAATTTCAGTAAAACTGTTTTCAATTTTACGGGTAAAAACCAGATGGACTTTGGTGTGTCCCCCAGAATTTGCAAATGTCCCTCTGAAATTCAGGTAGGGGGACACTGGTGTTCCCCAGAATTCTTGACCAAGGCACAACACTGGTTCTTACTCTCGCATCAAATTAACCGGTGTTGTATTATTTAGCATATTACTTAAATCCCTGCTAAACTCCAGCTGATAAGTTTTTAGACCTAATTTTTCGCAATAACTTTTCTATCATCAATTTTTGCAAAATGTGTTCGCGATGAAAGTTGTAGAGGAGAATTTCCGCCAACTTCTACAAAAGGTCTTGTGCTTGTGGTCCAAAGAGCTTTTTGTGTATATAGATGAAGATTTTGCAATAAATTGAATTCGTCCTAAATTTTAAAGTCTTTTAATGACAGGTATAATTCGTATAGGCGGGACAGAAAGGGGTAGTTTCAAAAAATATTCGGAAGCGGTGCATATCCCGTTCTTCAAAGGCGGTGCATAACATAAACCTGTCGTTAACATGCTCAGAATTTACTATGCATATGCAGAATCAACTTAAAGCAGGCTCATTTGTAGGAACAAAGGCTGGGTTATCGCATGACGTGCATTTTTCTCCTATGCATGTACTATGAAATGAATGGTTTTGAGATGACCCTACTAGTTTAACGCACGAGCGAATCAGGCGCGATTTCTATTATATTTGAACAAGCCATCCATCGCTTTAGTAATTGAATTAGGGCGGTGCTATGTAACTTTTTGACTGACATCTTGGACTTAGTTTATTTGAATTTTGCTTAAATGTTCAAAGAGTGCATCTAAGCACAGAGGAACCTGCAGCATATAGGATGCTGGAACCATTTGGAGAAGTTGGCGGAGATACCCCTGAATACCTTTCATCCCGAACACATTTTGCTAAAATTGAAGATAAAAAAGTTATTGCGAAAAATTAGGTCTAAAAACTTATCAGCTGGAGTTTAGTTCACTCGGAAAGGTCTGAGGTTCAATGGTCAACCACAGGCTCGCCATTTATTTTCTTTAATTGATGTTTGTCTCAGTGTTCTTATTTATTTATTCA
This sequence comes from Loripinus fragilis, assembly GCA_964019695.1. Lineage (NCBI taxonomy): Eukaryota > Metazoa > Mollusca > Bivalvia > Lucinida > Lucinidae > Loripinus > Loripinus fragilis. The sequence continues at coordinate 11,011,899 of OZ026520.1, forward strand.
TTCATTATAATTGCTATCTGTCTATTTGATAAATGTCCGTAAGGTTAATTCCAATTTGCACTTTCATTGAAGTAAGCAAACGGTGATTGAAGGCGCATTGTTGAATTGTTTTCATACCTGCAAATTGGTCGCCGACAAGGATAATCCTAAAGTTGCGGTACAACTGTCTTCCCTTAATCCAAACAAACAGCACAATTGTACACAATTAACAACCAAATCATCCATGAAATATAACTGCAATAGTATTTTCATTATATTGTCATCATGGCTCACAAAGTCCACATCAGACAACAATTTGAGGACTTTCTGGCTTTTGAAACCGCAATACAAAAGTACCAAGATGCTGAAAATGTGCAATTTTTTAAGAGGGACTCACAGTTTTTGAAAGCTGCAAAGGGCAGAGTCTCTAACAAGACTTGTAATGAAGCTCTGTGGTTTTATGAACTTCAAACCCAGATGGACAGGAAAGAAAGAAACCAGGTTTATCTGTCTGTCTATCCGTCAGTCTGCCAGGGCCATTGATAAGAGTGATTAATTTAATAAATTTCTTGATTCCCAACTAATGAGATGGTTATTTTACACACCCCAAAGCTGGATAAGAAAGTATTCACAGCTCAGGCTAACAGCATGATTACAGTAATGCTTTAGTTTGTTGCAGAGCTCTCACTAGGATTTTGAAAACAGGAGTTCAGGACTCCCATCTAGCAAAAAGTAGGAGTCCCACTGGAAAAAGTGGGAGTCCTACTCCAAAAAAGTTGGAGTCCCACCAATTTGTGCATACCGTATATCTTTTCCATTTTAGCCCGAAGTGATACATTTGAATAACTTTTAGATCGACTGATTTTAACCCTTTAAGCATTAATTGATTGTTCCTACTTAACAAAAACAAAATATTTTGGTACTATATTTTTTCATGTAACCTGAACCCACATTTTTTTGTTTGGCCTTATCAAAATACAAGATTAAACTGTTGGTACTTGTTTTATTCATTAACAAGACAGACAGACAGACAGGCAGGCAGGCAGGCAGACAGCAGTCCTCTGTTTTGTATAATCTTATGCAGATGGAAGTGTTTTTTCTTCTAAAAACGCATCTCGCTAGTGTCTACGGCGATTGCAATGAATAGACTGACATTACTTAGAAATGAAAGTCAATACCTTAGCCTCCTATCGTTCGGCAATGGGCAATTTTAATTGGGGACCCGTTTACGTAACGACATCGTTTCCAGACATTACTTAGCCATTTAACATGGCTTCCATGATTTAGAATGAACGATTTTACTTGCTGAAAGTTTATTCATCTAGACACTCGGCTTGAACCGATGAAAAATTTCATCGCACGGCTTGTAGTGTAGTTTCATTTGGAACTTTTGTCAGTCGGACGTTACCGTATACGGCTTACCGCTGTACCGTTTTTTTTCCAACAATTGTCAGAATCTTTTGTTTGCCGTAGCAATGAACGAATAAAGAAATGCAAATCCGTAAAATAATTGTTTTTTTCTCCATGTTTATGTTGCTCAACTCGCAAACGAGTGCAATTAAATATGTTTTCTCTTTCATCCCTAATCAGTCGAATTCGGAAGTCGGTAGTCCGATGTTGCTTACAATACCCTATTAGTTTTTCTCCCTTTAATTAACGGTAAATCTTCAAACAATTACCCGATAATCCTTGCTTAATTACATTAATAATCACCTCGTAATAATCACACTGTCCCGCATCGGTAATCCTGTCAATCACCTGTCAGAATTTCTACACTGCAGTCCGAGTCATACGATAGGAAAGCGTGTCGCGATCGATAATGTCAAAGGGCTTTTGATCTACCGGTGTGTACTTATCTCTCAGAGATGATGAAATTTGCTATTGACGTAAGCCTTTAAATGCAGCAGACGTCATTTTTAGATGCATTTTTCGTAGATATCATCCCCTATAGGTCTCACTGTACTAATGCATTTTCCTATATAGTTTAATGCTCAAAATACGCATAATTTCTACAGGACATCTCCTTGATCATTAATCAACACTTTTTCCTGTTCAAAACCTCAAGAGAAACAAAATAAACAGTGAAAGCCCAGGTTTCACCAGATTAATTTTCTAAAATATTTTAGAATTTGTGGAGAGCATACCCAAGAAAACACTGACCTGGAAAAAGTATTTTCCGAAAGTGGAAACAATACAGAATTAACTGAAACTTACAGGAGCTGTCTGGCTAAAGGAGAGCTTCTAGTATGTAAAATAAATCATTAATATTCTTATTTGAAAACCTACCTATCTGCATATAAAGCTTTCTATAATAAAACAAAATAGCACACAAAAGGTCACCTTGAGGAACTCCAGATACAGGACATGCCTCGAAGATATTCCTACATGACAGCCGATTTCGGCTATTTTTTTAGGAAAACATTATTGCTTTACAGAAAGGTTTAAATCTCAGATATCTGACTTTAAAAGAAGGTTTGAACAACTTTTGAACAACTTGACGTGGATATGACATAGAAATTTTAAAAAAGTAAGGACTCTAGCTCAATGCAAATATTTATCTAGTTCTAGATAAGTAAAAAATGCACAGCTGATGCGATTCATTTGACTAAATCAATGCAGAAAATAAGCTGAAGAAAATGTATTTTGGCCAACAAACGTTTAACATGCCTAATCAAAAGGCACATACATATCTACAAGTGGATTTTCAAAGAGTATACAATGTATATCACATCACATATCAGTGTAATATAAATTTAAGCCATTAGCAGTGTGACTAAATAAATGCCTTAAAAGCTTGTTATTAGATGTATTTAATCAGTTTTAAAAGTCTTGTCAAGTCAATATTTGAATTTCAAGATTGAATATGGATTTCAAGATTGTGATTTTCTGACTGTTATCACCCCTGCATACATGAAAAAGTTCTTTTAATCATACCAGTTAATCTTTTAGTTTTATCAACCACATCAAGTACATGTTTATTGATTTTAAGAGAACGCTCAGATCAGACTCCCAAGTCTCTTTCTTTTTCGACATTTGGTTGAAAAATACTATTATTTGAACCCTCTCTCATTTCATATTGAAAATTAAATCTTATGTAACCATATTGTACGGCTTTGCATTTAGGGGCAGAAAAGGCCAAGAGCCATTCATCTCTCCACAGGTATGATATACCAGACAATTGGAATAAATTGCCAGATAACTTTGTTTGCTCGAAGACTCACAGTAGACACTTTCAAAAATCGATTCAAGGTCATATAGAGAGGAACAAGATTTGACACAAGTAACATATATTAAGTACTCACCTTAAAGTGGCAAGTTTTAACTGGAAAGCAGAAGCATCTACAGTAGAACCTGTCTTAAGCGGCCACTCAAAAATAGACAAAACAAATATATTAATGGCAAATGGTAGCTTAATGAAGGTCGAAAGTATTGCAGAATGCTCCCCTCGGAGCATTCTGCAATACTTTTGACATTCATTAAGCGATAATCAGTCTTGAAAACCAACTATTGATCATCGTTTTGAGTGGCCGCTTAAGACAGGTTTTACTGTACCTGAAAAAGTCCTGTGGGGGAATACGACCTACAAGTCTCATCTAGATCCAGTAAGAAATTAATTATTCTGGTAACATGGCAGGGGTTGAAAAAACCATGCACAACTGTGGTGTCTGATTCAGGGCAGAACATAAATCACCAACCCAGTAAAAGTGGGTGGGTTGGACGCCTTGCTATTGATTTTTGGTCGTAAAAAGGAATTTTCGGAAGTCTTTGATGTATAATTTCGGCATATGCAGCAGACTTCAAGATGGTAGTATATGGCGTATGCCTACATAATGAAAGCCCTGGTTAAATTGGGTGTGCAGACTTGTCGGGTCCGGCAGTATGTACAACAAGTCTGCACTGTTTGCCTATGTGACGTCCTATAAAAAGGACACTAGGCTTATATAGGTTAAATACCACTATAAATTATTTTTATTGAAACTTAACCATACTCTCAGAAACTGTATCGATTGTCACAGCTGATGGAAGAATTATTGTTGTAAGTATCATGTACATCCTTAGTTTTTCCAGTGTCTTTCTATATAGAAAGTACATTGTACTAGTTTTACTAGTACATTGTGCACAAAGCTTTTTTTCAAATTTTGTACCCTTTCTTGAAAACAAAGTAGATCCAGTCTAAGCTGGTGAAGCCAGCTGATCAGGATCAACACTGATTTTCATCCACACTATAAATCCACAGGTCTCTAGATAGGAGTGCATTTTTATAAACTATTCTTTTTATTTTCCATCTTAAATATATGTTGTGGGTACCTCAGACCCAGTAATATATATTGGGGCCGAGTGAGTACTCAAAAGAACCGTCTCAATGAGCCAATGACCGAACAGCATTTGGAGTTTCTAAGCTTAAAAGGAGGCTGCACAGGCACATATGAGTCTACACTTGTCAAAATGCCACATTGTTGGAAATCACATGCTGAGGCTCATATGTAGATCAATGCAAAAAACTGGCTTTAAAAATACATATATGTGCTTGTCATCAGGTCCCAAGGTTATAATGATTAATTGATTCTTTTTCATGCTCAACTGAAAACTTGTTCATGCTCAACTAAGCATCAAATTTCAGCTGCTTATAAAATCTAATTAAAATGCTAAATAAAACATATTTCTTGCTTTAAAACTCACAGATGTTGTATCTATCCTGCTAATAATTGTTAAAATTACTTTTTAAGCAGGATAAAGTTCATGCTCAATAGAGTTAAGCATGAAAGAAGTTATATAACCTTGAGACCATGTAAAACTAAACTTCCATATTTAAAGATAATTGAGGAGAGAAGTGGCTCAGTGGTAGACTGTTAGACTTGGGGTTGAAGGGTGGCTAGTTTGAGACTCACCAGAGGCACTGTATTGTGTCCTTAAGCAAGACACTTAGTCCTCTGCTTAGTACACTTTAAACTCTGCTTAGTACTGGTTCAACCCATGAAGACAGGAAAACCATAACATTCCAACATGACTGTAAAATTGTTGACTGTTTTGTAAAGCATCAGCGCAAGCAAACAATATTAATAACTCTTCTTATTTGGAAAACCCTAAACGAATACTTTTGCAAACAGTGTAGACCCAGATGAAATGCAGCATAATGCTGCATTTTATCAGGATCTACACTGTTTGTAAAGGTAAAAAAGATCTTCAGACAAAAGAAACTAATACTTTTTGAAAATTATAACTTGACACCCCTAGATAAGTACAATGGACTATCACAAGTTTATTGTATCAAATCAGAAGGAAGAATCCACTAGTATACAAAGGGTTAAAGATAAATTTCATATTTAAAAGATCTTGTGTTGCTACTTGTATTGTGATGTATTCATCTACATTTCAGCTTAGACAGGTCCATTTTCATGTTTATTGGTGTGAATTTGTATTACATGTACCTCAAAACACACAGAACCATAAATTTATTGAGTAATCAGAAGTTTCATTAAAAGAATATGATTTGTAAATAAGTATGAGCCTCATCGGAGTTTCCAACCACTAAAGCTCAAGATAAACAAAAAAAAATTGGCATAAAATTGTGAATATTTTCTTAACCATCAGTAAAAACATTTGTTTTGGGTGCTCAGAAGAACTGTCTCATTGAGACGGTTCTTTTGAGTACCCACAACATATGTTTTAGTTGAGATATCAGAAAATTAATTCTTGATTGCACACTCTCTTCTAGAGGCCTGTTTATTAGGAAAAGCCTGATTTATTACTATCTTAAACTCTTTCCAGGGCTTTTTGAAAGGCTTCGACCAAACAATAAATTTGATATTAGATGAGAGTCATGAAAGGGTATACAGTACTTCAGAAGGTGTGGAACAAGTTATTCTTGGACTTTACATTGTCAGGGGAGATAATGTGTAAGTATTTGCTCTAATCAACAAAACTATGTAATCAGGCCCAGTAGCGCAATCGGTTGCGAGTCCGATTGAAGATCTAGAGGTCATAAGTTTGATCCCGGCCCTGTCCCTTACTTTCGTGGAGATTGATCATGAAATATTTTCTACGACCATTCTCCTCCTGCTCATTCAAGAAGGGTTGGTTTCAGGGTTGGTTTCAGTTAAAACAAAAGTATGTGCATGAAGTACTGGTTAAAAAACAAACAAACTATGAATGTATTTTGTAGCTCATTAGAGCCAAGGGCTCGATGAGAACTTTTGTAATCCTCTGAAAGGTAGGCAAAATTCATTATAACTTTACATGGTTATTACTCATAGCATGGGGCTGTCACACCCAACGTTTAGCCACCAACGCTTTTGGTCAAGGTCTTAACTTTGACTCAAACTTGGTCAGAAGCCGTCACACTCAGAATTTTGTGTCAGGGCCATATCCTACAACAGTTTGCCAAATTCATCATAACTTTGCATGATTATTCAGTGATGTTTCACCTGTGCATCCTGTACTTGTTTTATTTTTGAGATTCAAAGTTTATGTTTCAGTGGGTCCCAGGATGCAATGGTAATAATTTGCAGGCTTAGGATGAAAAATAGTGCTCTTGACTCATTAGTTTGCTTACTATGGTATCATGCCCCAGGATCCACAGACCTTTAACTGTAAACGAATCACTGATTATTACCCACAACATTGAGGTGTGTCATGTATAAAATTTAGCCTTAAACTTCCAAGGTCAAGGTCACAACTTTGACTAAAAATTGGTCTTGTTTCTGGATCATTCGTCCCACATTTGTGTATAATCATAAACAACCAATGAGTATTACCCATATCATGAATTTGTGTCATGCACAATACCTGGTCATTTAAACCCATGATCATGGTCACTGTTTGGCATGAAAGTAGGTCAGCATCAGTTTAACTAGAATTGTCAGAGAATCTGACTATAGCCCCTCTGTGCTGCTTTTTATGCTGTAAATAACATCAAGAAAGGGCCATAAATTTGTGAAAAATGACAAGAAACTATCCTAACCTAGATCTTGCCAATATAAATGCATATATAAAATTTGGTGAAATTCCATCCATTACTTCTGAAGATATCGAGTGGAAAACTAAAATCTGACCTCAATCAAGGGCCATAACTCTGTTACTAAGTTGCGAAAAATGACAGGTAACAATCCCAAGCTAGATCTTGTCAATATCAATGCACTTAAAAAATTTGGTCAAATTCTATCAATGAGTTCTCAAGATATTGAGTGGAAACAAGACTTTGACCTCAATCAAGGGCCATAACTCTGTTACAAATTTGCAAAAAATGGCAGGTAAAAATCCCAGACTAGATCTTCTCCGAGTCAATTTCAATGCACATAAAAATGTGATCAAATTCTATCAATTTATTCTCAAGATATTGAGCGGAAAGAAAAGTCTGACCTCAATCAAAGTCCATAACTCTGTTACAAATTTTCGAAAATGACAGGTAACAATCCCAAGCTAGATATATAGTCAATATCAATGCACATAAAAATTTGGTCAAATTCTATCAATAAATTCTCAAGATACTGAGTGGAAACCAAATTATGACGGACTGAATAAGACAACTCAAATCCAGTACCGCCCCACTTTTACAAAGCGGTGTTCTTTGTACTATGTTGTTCATTTTAAACGGCGCAATTCATTGGGTAGAGCCAATATGGAGACAAAAAGAAGAGAGAAAGACGAGGGAAGAAAGACGAGGGAGTAGGTATTATAAAGAATTCTGTATCTGAGCCATATCTCCCAGTGAAGAATAGTTTTTATCCCCCGACGAAGTCGGAGGGATATAGTTTTGGCGTTGTCCGTGCGTGCGTCCGTCCATTCCTTCCGTCCGTCCATCCGTCCGTCCGTCCGTCCGTCCGTCCGCACTTTTTGTCTGTCCGGAACCATATCTCAGTACCTATTGGTCAGATTTAATTCATTCTTGGTACAAATGATAAGTACCATGAACTCTCAATATTCTATAAGTTTGGTTAAAATCGACTCCTTAACACTTGAGTTATTGCCCTTGTTTAAGTATAGGCAATTATAAGGCAAAACCTATATTAGCTTTTTTTGTGTGATGATCTTCACATTTCATCAATTCTATTATATTTAACAACTTCTTGCTATAGACCATGATTGCCAAGTGCCTGTAGATAAGAATGGCAGTGTCAAAGTTTTACCCACCCCCTTTGACCCCACCTAAGGGGTCAAAGGTCAAATATTTAAATTTCGCAATAACTAAGGCAATTATTAATATTTTTTGCTGAAATTTTGCACCCAGGCAGAGCAGCAATAGATATGAAACATATCAAACGGGATTTCAGTTTGAAGGCCTGATTCCGAGCCCCTTGGGTGGACTTAGGGGGTGGGGCCAAGGCCAAAGTTAAACTTTTTCAGAATATGGTCATGTTGCATATCAAATTAAAGCTGAAGACGCTGGCAGCAACATGGTAGCAAATATTTTGCCCACAGACACACCTTCGACCCAGGGGGTGGGGTCAAAAGGTCAAGTTATATATTTTTCTGAAAGTTGTCATGTTGCATATCAAATTAAAGCTGACGACGCTGGCAGCAACATGGTAGCAAATATTTTGCCCACAGACACACCCTTGACCCAGGGGGTGGGGTCAAAAGGTCAAACTATATCTTTTACTGAAAGTAGTCATGTTGCATATCAAATTATAGGGAATTGAGCACAGAGCACCATGAAAGCAAGTATACTGTCATTACACACACCAACGACCCCCTGGGGTGGGTTCAAAAGGTCATTTTTTGTTCTTTTCTAAAAGTGGTCATGTTGCATATCAAAGTAAAGTGGAAGAAGTGTAGACCTACATGCAAGGTAACACTTTGAATTTACACACAATCTTGACCTCTGAGGTTGGGTTTAAAGGTCAGATATTGAAATTGTGCAGATGTAAGTATATTTTTTATTGAACTAAGCACTAAAACATACTTGACAGGCGTTTGCTATGATCTGAATGATACTGTAGGTGAACTAAGGGTTAGATAAATGGGATTTATGTTTTGTGATTTACATGTTTCTCTCAAATAACCCTTCGTCGGGGGATATAAATTCGTCGAATTTGCCTTGTTGTATACTAGTAATACCTTATGATTGTTTTAGGTTTTTATTAATCCTGAATATCTCAATAAAAATTCTAAAGGGAATTTAATCACACTAAAACACTATGAAACAGAGTAAACATAGTGTTTTAGTTTTATTAATCCGATAGGAGACTCATTTATTGCTTAGCAATACGACATGACCTTGTTATATTCAATGAAATAATTGTTTGTAATCAAAGTCTGATAATAGCCCACTCCATTACCTCACAGTTGAGGTAAACAGATGCTTGAAATCCAGCTGTTTCAAGCTGATAGAAAGGCATGATTAATTCTTTCCTTCATGAATATTTATGCTAAGCTCCACCCACTATGAATAATTAATAAACTTTCATGTTTGTACACGGAACAAAAAATTGCTTGTCAGGTCCACTAGTGTAGGATCATATCTAATCATATGATATTTCCATTAGCAAACAGAGTATACCCTGATCAGGCAGCTCTTCTAAGAGCTGCCTGATCTGGGTCTGCTCTGTTTGCAAAAGTGTTAAAAGTCATATGAGGTAAAGGGTTAAAACATGTCTGCTGCCAGATTCAACAAGTCTGCTGCCAGCAAATGGTTTTAGAGCAATAAACACAACTTAAATTACCTTAGCAGATGAAGAAACTAACAATCCTACTGTCATGCCAGCCAAGAGTGACAGTGATGTCGTGTTTTGTTTACAATGATAACTGTAACATTAACTTGTACACTCCACTTGAGCTAATGCGAATCGACAGATCACTTGTGTATTAATCCTTTCCTGCGGATAGGATTAATACACAAGTGATCAATTCTAAATCCCTGATAACTTTGTAAACAAAAAATGATGTCACTGTCACTCTTGGCTGGCAGGACAGTAGCTGTCTTAGTAATTTGGATCTGGCACTAAAAGAATTAAGAATGAATCAGAATGTATTATAAAAGTGACCAAAAGTCATATTCGTGCTCTTGTTGGCATATGGTGACCTATGCTATATTTTCTTTTCATTTATTTTTCAGAGCTGTGATAGGAGAAATAGATGATGACACAGATGGATCTTTGGACTTTCCAAATATTAAAGCAGAACCGTTGAACTCTGTAGTCCACTGATAGTGGCTCACTTGACATTTTTGTAACATTGACTGATGTAACATCATGTTGCATCAACATACAACAAGGCAGCAGTGAACCAGAAATGACCCACCTCTTATGTAAATGAGCTGACGTATGACAAAACAATGAAATGATACAGGGGACAAAAATATTTCAATATTGCACTTGTCCTGCAGGACTAGTGACATACACTCGTCCTGAAAACACATGCACTTGTCCTTTAAAAGCAATTGCAATAAAGAACATAATCGAGTAATTCTTCCCAAAGCACTCGTCCTGTAGGACAAGTGCTTTGGGAAGAATAACTCGTCCTTCCTAGATTTCACTCGTAACTACGAGCGGACGAGTGGAATTTTTGTCCTCTGTGATAGATACAGTCAGTGAATACAGTGTAGTCTCTTTATAACATATTATTTGGGTTCCATAAGAATGGGCTGTCATAAGGTAATTGTGTTATAAATGGACAATTTCACAAGGGAGTTATAAGAAAATGACCATAAAATGGTCATTTTCCTATCATTCCTTTGTAAAATTCCATGGTAAACAATTTGGGAGCAACAACATTACAGTGTTACATCCTAATCTGTAGTATAATGAGGTGTGTTATAGAGGGACTGCACTTTGCTATTACTCTGCCTGGAAAGCAGCAAGTGTCCAGTCTGAGAATTGTCTTGGATGTTCCCTGGTGAAGACTGATCCTTTTGGACAGTTGCTTGGGATGGTTGGAGTCTTTCTCAATACTGGGTGCACAGGTTATTTCTTTGGTTTGTCATGCAGTGGCTCAAAGAGTATGGTACTTGAGCTTAGGCCAGATTTTTTATTAGTTGATTTACAGGATTTTTGTTTTCAGATTTAGGGTCGTGGGGGGACGGAACTTCTCACAGTGTCACTCTCAAAAATACACAAACAGAACCTCAAAAATATTATTTTTTTCAACTAAACAAATAATATTTAGAGTTGGCGGATAAAAAAAAAATAGAAATTATTTTTTTTCTACTTTCTGGAAAATTACAGTAGGCGGGTTCGTAAATCAACTAATAAAAAAAATTCTAGCCTTATAAAGCAAGCATTGGTTGTTTGCAGGGACGAAAAATGGAAGTAGAAGGTTTAGGACTGAAAATTGACACATCTTGGTAGCTGCTTATGCACATTTGAAGGAGTTAAGACTAGAATTTACAGCTTGTGTAGTTAAAACAAATACTTTTTGAGTGTGAAATTTTAAATATTTTCTTATCCATCAGTTTTAACATATGTTTTGGTGCTCAAAAGAATCGATTCATTGAGACAGTACTTTTGAGTACCCACAACATATGTTTGGTTGAGAAATTAGAAAAAAATAATTTTTATTACTCAGCCTTATCTAGAGGCGTGTTATCACATGCACAGAGGCTTGTATCATGGTTTTTGAGAGAAAAAATATATCATACTATAGAAAAAGACAAGGGCAGCTTCGGGAAAATATACCCATTAATGCATTAAGTTGTGTATCTGGCTGTTCGCTACATGATTCACCTAAAATCCTTGAATACATGTCTGCATAAAGCTTTAAAAAGACAAATTGCAAGATTTAGTTTTGGTCAAAAGAAAACAAGCATTGAACTTTCATGTTACATTTCTTTCTTTGTTCAGTATAGCTATGGATATTGGCTGGCATTTTCATAAATTAAAGGGTCTGATATAGATGTATGAGATTTTGGTACTCATTGTATCAACAGGCAACTAGTGCTCAAACAAGCCTGGGTGTCTTTGCAGTCTTGTCTCAGCTGTCACTGCTGGAATACATGAAGTAAGAAAGTAGATAAGGGTTTAAAACAAAAATTGGGCCTGTAATCCCACTAGAAAGCTATGTACAGGGTTCCCACAAGTTCTGGAAATCTCAGAAAACCTGGAAAATCACCAAAAAAGTTCCATGCATGGAAAAATCATGGAATTTGAAGAAATCTGAATAATCATGGAAAAATCATGGAATTTGTGAAATAATTTGGCGAAACCAACAGTAGCCAGAAAACTAGCTGTCGGACACTTGTGTGTCTGACAGATAGTTTTCTTGCTACTTGCTACTGGTGGTTTCAAGTTTTAATTATTTCAAAATGTATGCATGGTCTGTCTACAAGCATGCTGTTGTTGCTGCATTCCCCATTTATGCTCAGTGTGGTGAAGATACTGCTGAAAGGGGAGGTTAGAGGCTGTGCATTAAATAGTCATTGAAATTACATTGTTGATCATGGAAAATCATGGAATTGTGTTTTTGAATTTCTGTGGGAGCCCCGTATGTACATGTTTGACTGTTTGCATACTGGGAAATTTTGCATGGTTTTTTGTCGTCTGTTGATTTTTTCTACAAAATTTATGTTCAGACAGTCAAATAGTTTGGATCAAGACATTTTTGGCCTGATCTGGGTCTTATTTGTTTGGAAAAGTAATCAGTAGATGACAAAAGTTGCCACTAGACGGGGAAAAGAGTTCGAGAGTGATTTTAAACATATACCAAAGATCTCATAAACTGGCCTAGAAATATGTGAATGACCTTATAAATGAGTATGTATGTAGGAGGTTGTCTCTGCACATACATATAACATTATTTTTCATGGAACCCCTTGAATGGATGTGTTTTTGTCGTGTATTGTGTGTTAGAATGGAAATAGATCAGCTCTAGTGGGTGAATTGTAGAGTAATAATTCACTGTTTGTCTGTCAGATATACAAAGATAAATCACTGGCTCTGCACACTCGTGATTTGATCTTTACAACTGACCTCCAAACAGTGAATTATTACACAACAATTCATTGCTAGAGCTGATCTATTTCTTAATTATAAGCACACTTTTCTTTGGCTTTTATCACACATTTCTCATCAATATAAGCCTTGCATCCTTTCATTGGCCATAGAGCGAAATAGCAAACCCAGATCAGATGTGTTGGAAAGTGGTATTTTAATTGATAATTTACACCCAAGTCAACATTTTATCAGTCATGTAGGAAAATTTTTCAGGGTTGAACTAGAACTAATTATGAGAATAAAGTGTCTTGTCCTAGGAAACAACACCACACCAATGGTTGGATTGGGCCCTGCATGCTACCTTATGGTCACTAGTTCAGCACTCTACCAAATGAGCTACTTTATTCTGTGGCATCTTATTAGGGTCTTTACTATTTGCTTACATTTACCTCCCAATAACCCAAAAATGGAAAGTGGACTCATCCACTTGATAAGGATGGGAAAGTGCATTAGACTTAAATGGGTTATAGATTCAATAATTGTGCCTCGTCACGAGAAAATCTGTCTATAGGGGTTCTGATAAAATATTATACTCGAACCAATCTGCTCAGGTACAAAGACAGCTAGGATGTTGAACTTTTGCCTGAAGTAAGTTTAGATATTGCACTTTCCAAAAATTAGAAAACAGAGGTGCTGATCAGACTGTGCGCATGCGCAGGCTGGTCTGCACCTTTGTTTTTCACATGCCAGGAAGTCCGGTATTCTCACAGTGAGATCTAATTTAGATACCGGTATGTAATAATCATGCATATATGAAGAAATAAGAGAATTTATTCACATTTATCACGAATTACATCACCTTCCCCAGTTATATCAATTTATGTGGCCTTGTCATTTTATTTTTAAATGCATCATGTGTTGTAAATAATGTAAATAAATATGAAATAATTTTCACTGTTCTTCATATTTTCTTCTATGACCTAAGTTCCCAACCCTCAGGTCTATAAGGATTCACCACTAATACAGCATATCACCATTCATGCCCAATCTGCATGCATATCGGCCAATTCTGTGGAATCAACCTCTGCCGTACATAGAGGGTCTACTTTTCATGTACTTCCATAACGTGACGCTGACGTCACAGAGACCATGCCAGCACAATAACAAGTTTGATTGCAGCAAAACAAATGGTTGCAACATTCCACAATAAACGTCGTAAAAAAGAGGATGCTATAACGATATTTTATGGAAAAAAATAAACTTCATTTATCCTGCTGATAACAATGTGATAATCAGAATATTGATTTTAACAGGGCTGAACCCACATGCTACACAACTAATTTTCACTGCCCCATTTCCGGCGAACAAAATGGAGCTTTTTGGTACATAGTACTACGCATAATGCTCCTTACATACACCCGAGCCACGATTCAATTCTCAAATCAAGGCGGAATTTCCCGGAATGCATTCATGCCTTTAAACTTTAGTTTCTGGAACAATTTAATTGCATTATTGCATAAATATTGATTTTTAACACACTTAACCCTTGTCCTGCTGAACCTGGATTTATCTTTTTAGAAACACTGTAGATCCAGATCAGCTGGCTTCTAATGAAGCCATCGGATCCAATCTACACTATTTTCACTCTGATTGAAAACTGGAATGTGACACGTTAAAAGGATACAATAGGGGAAAAGTGAATTACATTAAAATATTCAATGCATTACTTAATACTATGCATTTCAATGCAGTAATTACAATCAATCATTTCTTACACTGTATTAACATCCATCTGAGTGGCCTGGCGAACATAATTATACACATCTTTAAGTTAACTCATATAAGCCTATCGTCCTTTTGTGGGACATTGGTAAACAGTGCAAAACCAGCTCAGACACTGCAAAACACGGCGTCTTATCAGGTTCTCTGCTGTTTGCAATCAGAAGTTTCATTTAAGTTTTGAATAAAGATATAAATACTACCCAACAACCCCAAAATTGATAAGGATGGGAAAACACATCATAAATGGGTTAATTCTGCTTGCAAGAGTTGAGCACTTGAACCATGATACAAATAACAATTTTCTTTACTAAAGTATGGCTTTAGGCATAGGGCCAGTTAAGCAATTTTTTTTGTTTTTGTAAAATTTTGATTATTTTCTTATCCATCAGTTTAAAAATGTATTGTGGGTGCTAAAAATCCATCTCATTGAGACAGTTCTTTTGAATACCCGCAATATATGTTTTGGCTGAGAATTAGGAAAAACATTTTTCAGTTACGCACTCTCATCTGGGGGCCTTTTTAGAGTGATCTACCTATACAATAAAAACAGCATTAAATTCCGATACAGAATCAATAGAATCTCTGTTATAGGCTAAAATTTTAAAGGTGCCAACTAGAATGTTAATGTATATGTATTCTGTCATAGTACAAAGGGTTAAAAATGTTTAACCCATTGTATACTGGAAACCCCTTAACCAGTACTTTGGCAAACAGTGAAGACCAGTGCAAATGCCTCCAAATGCGGATTTCATCAGAGTCTGTACTGTTTGCTAAGATAAAATAAATCCTCATCACAGGAGCTTGAAGTTCTGTCTTTATATCACCTCTATAGTCTCAAAACCAAAAGCTCACAATGTCACTACGTAATGACATTATGAGATTTTCGGTTTTAAGGGATTAGAAGTGAAATAAGGATCAAACCTCAAGCTCCTGTCCTGTGACTCCTTGATATGCACAATCAATTGTCCCAGGTTCATTGTATCAATTTAGATGGAAGAATTAATTTATATGCAAAGGGTTAATATAAATTCTTAATCCCATGGTCTTTGGAGCAAAGAAAAAAGCATAAACTATAATTAGCTCATTATATTTATTTACAAAAATCATTTAAGACAGCTAATGAGAATTTGGTACTTATCACATCCGCAAACAGGGAAGGCTCAGAGGAGCCCACTGTCTGACACGAGCCTTGACTGCTTTTTTTTTCATTATTTGATTTGATTCTTTACGTCCCAGTCAACAATTTTTCAATTATGTCCGGACGGGTCTTCCTGGGTAGAACCAGAATTAAGCAAGGATTAGTGTGTCTTGCTCAAGGACACAATGCAGTGACGCCGGTGAGGCTTGAAACCGCAACCCCTTGGTCATGAGTCAAGCAATCTACCACTGAGCCACTGCGCCCCAGGCCTTGGCTGCTTTAATACATAAAAGTACTGTGGTGGATAGAGGACCAGGCCAAATTTTTTAACTTTTTACCCACTAGAAAGCTGTGCTTGTTAAAGAGAGTGATTTTATGCAAATGCATTAAGAACCATCATCTCATAGGCTGGTGCCTATATAGATTTATCACATACACTTACAGTTACAAACACACGGGTGAAAGTTGGCAGGATATTCCTGAATTCAGGATTTTGAGGTCAACTACTTTCCATTAAAATACTAAAATATTAAAATACTGAATTTGACAGATTATAATAGCTTCTCAGATTTATTTCAATTTATCTAAGGACATTATACCCTTTATTTTAAAGTTGTAAGTTTTAAGATCTGAACTTGTTGGTAGTTTTGAACTTTTACCCATGTGATGTTGAACAAGGATTACAACCTTTTATATCATTATATGAGCCATTGTGAGAAAACCTGACTGTAACATACGAACAACAAAGATGCAAACCAACCTGTGTATCCACACAGTCTGATCAGCGCATTTGTTATTCGCTTTATGGAAAGTACAATTACAGCTAATCTTGATTCATGCAAAATTTCAATATTGCAGGTTGCCTCGCTAGCTTTGCAGACTGGTTCTAAATCTTACTTGGTCAGAAACACTGAAGACAGGTTTTCTCACAACAAGGCCCATATCTTAACCATTGCATGTATAGTGCACTAATTAGAAATTGCCTCCCTGAGTATGATATTGCAGTGATCTGGCACCCTAAACCTAACCAGGCCCAAAGTTATAAAAACAAATTCTTGCTCAACTCAACTGTGCATGAAATTTCAATTGCTCATAAAAACTAAAATACTGAAAAAAGACTTTTTTTGCTTTCAAATTCATATGATGTATTTATCATGCTATTAAATGTTAAAATGCTAACGATTGCCAATGACTGTGTGGCATTTAAACATTTTTTAAGAAGGATAAATTCCATGCTCAATTGAGTTGAGCATGAAAAAATCTTTATAGCCTTGGGGCCAGCATGGCTGATCAGGACCTTGTCCTTCGGAAATTTGTAAACCATACATGTAAACTGTAAGGATGCAGCAGAGGTAAATGACAAGACCATTTTACGTGTGTATTACTTGGGGCTCCACACAAGAAAACCTGAATGTCGCATGTGAACAACAAATGTGCTAACCAGTCTGCGCATCCGCATTTGTTATTCTTTATTTAGAATGTACAGTAGTCAAACTTGCTACAGGAACAAATTTTAATATTCTATCTAGTTTGTGTAGCTATGCAGGCTGGTTTGAGCCTTACTCGGTCAGAAACCCAGAACACTGGCCTTGAGGTTATTCAACTTTTTTCATGCTCAACTCAACTGAGCATGAAATTTCAACTACTCATAAAAACTGAAATATCGACAAATGTAGATGTTTCTTTCTTTAAGTCTCTCAGATGGTGTATTTATCTTAATGATAAATGCTAAAATGCCAACAATTGTTGCCATTTTAACATTTATGAGCAGGATAAATTTCGTGCTCAGCTGAGTTGAGCATTCAAAATGTTTTATAACGTCAGGACCAGGTTTAAATTCTGACGTCGAGGCCCAATTTTTGAGAAGAGTTTGAATTGCGAGAGATCAAATTGGTGAATTTTATTGAGCATATTTAAATATCAAATAAATGAAAAATGAAGTATTGTCTTTAGAAAACCCAGTTTTGTGATATGTTTTGGCTAAAAGAAGCATGCTCAGCTACAGAGACTTTAGAATGTAAAATATTGCCGTGGCTCAAAAATAAGAACTGAGAGCATTATCTCTCAACCTCATAGAGTCTAATAGACTAAGCTTTCAATTATCACAGTGGTTTGCATTGGAATGTCCTCACAACCTTATCTCATTAAAATTATTTTTTAACAAACCCTGAGTTTTGTAAAATAGTATGCATATAGAAACCTTTCAAGAAACACTGGAAAGTTTATACTATAGACCAGGGGACAAACATTCCACTCATCCACTCGTGATTACTAGTGAAATCTAGAATGGACGAGTAATTCTTCCCAAAGCACTCATCCTACAGGACGAGTGCTAAAATCTGAGAGTGAAACTAGCATTTTCTGAACTGGATGAGAGTATTGACTGTAAAATCTTTTTGTCAGTGTATGGGATGCATTTATGAGACTGATTGGGTAAAAATATTTTTGGCAGTGATACAAGGAACTTTATAAGTCATATTACATCCTAATGTTCTTTATTCCATACACTTTTAAAATACAAGTGCATGTGTTTGCAGGACAAGTGAAAATTGTAAGTCAATCATCCTGCAGGACATGTGCAATATTGAAATATTTTTATCCCCAGTAGACCATTTACCTTGAAGCACCAATCTTTGAAATCCTGGCATCACATGGGTCCATTTTGATTTACAATCCAAGCAGGCACGAGTCTTGTACTTAGGGAATGAATGAGCTGTCTATACCCTGTTTGGATGTTTGGCAGTTATATAATAGTTCTGCCCAAATAAGGGATGCAGGTACTGTATTAACTAATAATTTGGACAGATTAGATTAAACAATGTAAAACCAGATCAGGGTAGTCTGATCAGGGTGAACACTGTAATTCTAGCTTTACGTTTCGACTTGATCAAGTTTTAGGATAAAAACAGTGGTGAGACAAGGTGTCAAAAATGTATATAAATAAGGCACTTGTTAAAAACCCCTCAATGAGGCAGTTGTATCCAAAAAGACTAAAGAAAGCAAACTTGTGTGTGCTCATGAAAATCCCAGTTAAAGGGAATAATGAAATCTACAAGCAAAGGCTTTTGTGTATATAACATACTTTGGAAATATAAATACAAAACATAACATGTTGTCAAATGTCTAGTGCTATAAAAGTATAATTAAATAGGTCTAGATAAGAAGATTTTCAAACTAAAATGGCAATACTTTTTCTTATTTATCAATGAAATTTATTGCTGTGTAAGCATCAAAATATAAAAGAAATATGGAAATCCTTGGTAGCTGAGTTGTTAGCGCACTTGTCTCTGGTGCTATAGGTCTTGAGGTTTGCTCTACACTCGTTGTGAAGAAAAGTTTTGGTGTCCGAACACGCTTTCCTCAGTGTCGTTTGCAGATATGACACTAAATAAGCACACCGTCCTTCGGATCGGCATGTTAACTGGATGTCCCCTGTGCAGGTTAAAGAACCCCACAGTAATTTAGATATGGTAGAAATTCTTCTTATCTAGACTATGTGTAAATTGAGTATTTAGAATCTTCTAATATACAAATAGGTCAACCTAATAGAAATACAGAAATAATTACCTCTTTTCCCGGGAGATTTACATTTTAGCGGATCCATAATAGGAAAGAGTAGATTTATTTTTACGAAAGAGTGGAGAACCATAAGGCAAAAGAGCGGATGTTTAAATCATTCAAATGAGCGAACTTTCCAGGTAAACATCCAAATGCTGGGATGGATCAATGATTGCTGGAAAGGGGGCTCATAAGTATAAAGGTATGGGGTTCGCTTTGCTGATTTTATCTCATTTATCTTAAATATCCCATGCAAATGAAATAATTTGGTCTCAGTGAGACCAAATTATTTCATTTTCATAGAGTACTTAATAGCTGGGAGGGGGTGTGAACCCCATCTGGATCCACCACTGTAATGCACTCCCAATCGCCTATTAATCAATGAGCAATATTGATCATTGCAGGTACTATACCTGAGTGAATACTTATTTAAAGGTCATTACCTGGAAAATTTGCTCATTTGAATGAATTATCCATCGGCTCATTTGACTGTACGGTTCTCTGCTCATTTCAAACTCCGTCACGGTATGATTTCTGCTCAAATGTAATTCGCCCCTTTTCCCTACCACCTACTGCTGATATAATCTTTGCAAGCAATTTGGACCCAGATCAGGACCGATCTAGATCGAAACTATTTGATACGCTGATGGTATTCCTGGAATATCTTTATGAAAAAAAGTTATTTAAAAAATAGAAAGAATACAAAATTACCCTGCATGCAGAGACCTAAATTATGTTAGCAAAAAAAAACTAAGGGTATGAATCTTTTTGCTGATCATTGATTATAAAATTGATTAAAGATGGATACTATCTTGTAATTATCATTAGATAAGAAATTAATGGATTTCTTTTTACATGACCCAATGTTTTAAGGAACCTCAAAATCATTAAGTCAAACAGGCCCATTCAATATTTTTTGGAATTTAGTTTGTGAAATTTATGATCAGATTAATAAAACTTTGATCTCAATAATCTTATTTATCATATGATGTCTCCTCTGGGAGTGATAAAACGCCATGCATTAGAATCCATAAACCACTATTGGTTTACAGATTTTGGTAACATTATGTGATGACAACCATAAAGACATCATGAATATATGGCAAAATTTTGACGTTTTCACACTAAAAAACGTGATTAAAATTACTTTTGATGCCATATGAGAAATGGAATCTAACATTTGTGCCCCTGCATTACTGAATTTATTAAACTTGTTGCTAAAAAGTGATAAAATGCCCGGCAAACCTCACATTTTATCGCTTTTCCCAAACTCATTTAATAAATTTAATAAAACATGACCACTCATGTAAAATCCTTTGTGTATTGCCAAAACTAATAAAGATTGGGAGTGTTCATTTGAGCAGCAGACCTTATGAGCAAATATACCATAATGAAAACACACAATGTGTAAAAGAATATAAAATTTACGTTTTATCAAAGATCATGGTCTAAATTTGACTTTTGTGGTAACATAGGAGAAAAGCCATAAATTGTATATCAGACAATATATCCAATTACATATTGCAAAAAAATAAAATGTCATTCCCATTTACATATTAAAGAGTTGTGAAAATGTAGTAATTTGAGCCTAAAGCCAGTGGCATCTAACTGTGTAAAACCACATATCACCAAATGAGATGTGTGACCTTTACATTAGCAGGTAGCATGAGGCTAAACTGCCGTCAACTCTTCAAGCTGAGCCGTTGCTTTCTGGCAAATATTACATTTTTTTTTTAAACTCACCATGCAATCTGCCTTCTACAGTCAAATGAACACTCCCAATCTTTTTAGTTTTATTTCGAAAGAGCCTGCGCAAACTTGTTATGGATGTGAAGGTGATTCCTGGAGAGGAGGTTGCTCTGCAGCATCAGCTCCTTGTGTGCGACATGATGATTGATATGCCGCCCCAAATTAAGCGCAAATTCACCCCACGTCCAAAAGTGTGGAAGCTCAGAGATCCTCAAACGTGTAGCCGATTCCAGGAAGTCTTCAAGGCACATGTGCCCGCTGTGGAAACTGAAGCGGCTACTACTACTGAGGAAATCTGGGCGAAACTCAAGACAACAGAGGAGGTGTGCGGCACAACAAAGCCCCACCGATGGCGACGTGAAACTTGGTGGTGGAATAAGGAAGTAGATGATGCCATCACAGCCAAGCGCCAAGCTTTCAAAGCATGGAAGGCTGGCAAATGCACACGAGCATCATATAACACTGCCAAGCGCATCTCCAGACGTGTGGTGCACCATGCACGCCACGAAGCAGACAAGGTGGTCTATGAGGGCATTGACCACAAGTCGTCTGATATCTTCCGCCTCGCCAACCAGATGAGGAAAGAGAATGTTGATGTTGTAGGCGAAAAGCCAGTGAAGAATGACACTGGGGAAATGTCAATGAGTGAGGAGGCAAAGCAGAATGCATGGGCTGAACATTATGAAAGGCTTCTCAACGTTGAATTTGATTGGGACCCAGATCACCTGTCCAATGAACCTCCGTTAGAAGGCCCGCCTATCCCAATCACTATTGACATGGTGAAGAAGGCCATCTCAAAGATGAAGTCGGGCAAAGCTGCAGGTCCATCAGGCATAGTGGTGGAGATGATCAAGGCAGCAGGTGATACAGGGGCCACCATGATCCGAGATCTTGCTACTGCGATTATCCGTGATGGCAAGGTCCCAACTGACTGGGAGGAAAGTTTCATTGTCTGCCTTTACAAGGGCAAGGGTGATGCTTTGGATAGAGGAAACTATCGAGGCCTCAAGCTGACTGAGCAGGCCATGAAGATCCTAGAGAGGATTGTCGATGGTCTCATAAGACAGGTGGTGTCTATTGACGACTCCCAGTTTGGCTTTGTCCCAGGAAGAGGCACTACAGATGCAATCTTTGTGGTCCGGCAGCTGCAGGAGAAATATTTAGCAGTGAACAAGAGGCTTTATATGGCCTTCGTGGACCTAGAGAAAGCATTTGACCGTGTCCCTCGGAAGGTTATCTGGTGGGCCCTGAGAAAGCTAGGCGTTGAGGAATGGATTGTTCGTTTAGTCCAGGGAATGTACGCTAATGCACGAAGCCGGGTTCGTGTTGGCGAGGGTTTCAGCAAACAGTTTGAGGTGAAGGTCGGGGTCCATCAGGGATCCGTACTCAGTCCCTTGCTCTTCATCATTGTGCTGGAGGCCTTGTCACGTGAGTTTCGGGCTGGTGTTCCCTGGGAGGACCTATATGCAGATGATCTTGTCATCATTGCTGACTCCCTAGAGGAATGTGTCAGGAGGCTCTTGATATGGAAAGAAGCCATGGAGAAGAAGGGATTGAGGGTGAATGCAGGAAAGACAAAAGTCATGATCTGTGGTACAGGCCTGGACCTCTTGCAGAGTTCAGGCGAATACCCATGCGCTGTCTGTCGTACAGGAGTAGGCAACAACAGCATCTACTGCAATGGCTGCAAACTTTGGGTGCATAAGAAATGCAGTGGGCTACAAAGACTGACACCAAATCCTGATTATAGGTGTGCACGGTGCATGGGAAATGCTCGCCCTATTGACGGCAGACCACAGAGTGAAGTCCAGGTTGGACCTGATAAGCTTGAGGTGGTAGCTTCCTTCTGCTACCTAGGTGACATGCTTTCTGCTGGTGGAGGCTGTGAAATGGCGGTCACTACTCGTGTGAAAACTGCCTGGAAGAAGTTCAGGGAGCTACTACCAGTTCTCACATCCCGCCACCTCTCTTACAAGACCCGTGGCCATGTTTACAGCTCTTGCGTGCGGAGCGCCATGCTCCATGCCAGTGAAACTTGGCCACTTACCAAGACAAACCTGCAGCGCTTGCAACGCAATGATAGGGCCATGATCAGACAGATCTGCAGTATCAAGCCAGAGGATGTGGCCAGGGTAAGGTCAAGCGAGCTACTGGCAAAGCTTCAGCTTGAGGACCACGACCTCATTTTGAGAGAGAGAAGGCTTCGCTGGTTTGGGCATGTGGCGCGTTCCAGTGGTGCAATCAGAACAGCATATGATATGCAGATAGACGGCAAGCGGGGGGCAGGGAGGCCCAAGCAAACATGGAAGAAACTGACAGAGAAAGACTGCCGTGAGTGGAAGCTCACCACAGTTGACCCTCAAGAAAGGAGCACCTGGAGATCAGGTGTGAGATCTGCTATGCGTGCAGCTAGCCAGTTACCTGGAGAGGGGCCCACTGATGTGGATGATGCCCCTGCACCTGCACGTTAATCAAAAATCCGATTATGATTATGATGATATGATACATGAGGCATTCAGCCTTTTACACGTAAAGTTAATGAAAAGGCTGGATGTCAATAGGAAATGGCATTTAAAAAAAGTTTCTGACAAGTTTGCAGGATAAAGGATCACAAATTTGTGAATTTATATAATCAGTTACAATCACTACACTTAAATGCATTAAAATGGTTGTTGATTGTACTCAGGCTTATTAACTCAATGAAGTGGTTGCTTATTATCACATTAATTCAGGCTTCTAGATAAGAGTGCATAATTAAAAATTATTTTTCGTATTTCTCATCCATAACGTATGTTTTGGGTGCTCAAAAGAACCGTCTCAATGAGAAGGTTCTTTTGGGCACCCATAACAAATGTTAAAACTGACAGATAAGAAAACACTCATAATTTCACACTCCAGAATTTTGTTATTTCTCATATTCTAATTGACAGTCACAATTGGTTTGGTAGGTTTAGACGGTTTGTAAGGTTTAGAGGGTTTGGTAGGTTTAGAGGGTTTAGCAGGATCAAACTTCCTATGTCTAGGCTTGTACATTTCAAACTCTGGGAAGTAAACTGGGTGATCTGGGTTTCTTGACCGGTTTATTAAGCCTTCCAATTTGAACACCCAGGCCCACTTGCATGGCATCATGTCGTCTTCAATTTCCGGGATCGTTATCATCATACCCTGGCTACCATAGGGCTTCCACGACAATTTCGGTCCATATCCAATAAGGGAAACTGTTGTTGTTTGCACCGAAGGGAATGGAGAACCGATGTTAAGCATATTGCCCTTTGGCCATTTCAGTAATATAGCGTAGACAACTTTCTGACCATCCACTGTCTTGTTGGTGTACCTGAGATAAAATATAAACATAGCTCTTTTAGATAGGAGAAAAGTGGAGGACTAAACCCTTGGCATGCTGGGTAATTTTTCATGATTTTTTGTCGTCTGCATATTTTTCTCTAAATTAATTATTTCAAATAATTATTTTCATAACAAAATCTGAGGGTCAAACGGTATGGATCCAGATCAGGCTTAATGTTCTGTTGGTCTTAATCTGGATCAAAACTGTTTGCAAAGAGACCGCTCTTTCATTTTGTAAATGATGGATCGAAGAGTCTGCATAAAACTTGAACTAGTATACATGTACAATGTATCAAGACAAATTTGGTCAAAATACCTTGACTCAAGAGCCAATGAATATATCACTTTTCTCTAAGTTTAACTCTTGTCGTGCTGAGACTGGATTTATCCTTTTTTGAAAGCACTGTAGATCCAGATCAGATGGCATCTGATCAGGATCCACGCTGGTTTCCACTTTAGTTAAAATATATGTGTATAATAACTGGAATATTGCAGATTATAAGGATAAAAATTGTGGAGGAGTTTTTATGAAAATATTCAGTATGACAAGTGTTAACAAAGGAATATTCTTTTCCATCTCAACCTATTTATGCCTACTGTCCTAATATGGTGAATCAGCTAATTTTTAGCAAACCCTCATGAGATGCCACTACACAATACAGGGTTTTTCTCCCCATTTTGGAAACACGACCCGACCCCCATAATTGGAATGTAAAGATACAATTTCATGTGGCACAGTGCAGTTAAGATGTCACAAAATGGTAACGATTTTTGTTTTGTTTCTTGCATTGGGAATTTTTTCCTTGAATTTGGGAAAAACACATACTTTTTGCCATCGGGAACATGACCAAATATCAATCATCAAAATGGGCCAAGAAACCCTGCAATTTCGGGGTAAACACTATCTCCTGTCACATTAAAAGCAAAATTGAGCAAACAAAATACAGTGCAGTCCCTTTATAACATTATATTTGTGATCCATAGGAATGAACTGTGTTATTAGGTTTTATTTGCTTGTTTGATTTGATTCTTTACATCCCATCAACAATCTTTCAGTTAAACAGGGACGAGTCTTCCTGGGTTGAACAAGTACTAAGGTAGGATAAATGTGTCTTGCTTAAGGACCACAATGCAGTGACGCTGGTGAGTTATAAAGAGACATTTTTACAAAGGAATTATAGGAAAATGACCATGAAATGGACATTTTCCTATAACTCCTTTGAAAAACTCCATGGTCAAAACCTATGGGAGGCACAACATGACCATGTTATATACAAATATTTGTTGTATCAAGGTGTGTTATAAAGAGAGTGCAATGTAATGAGGAAATTTATCAAATTTATTGGGAGCAATAATTAAACAATTTTAATAGGTTCAAAATTCATTTCAAGTTCAATCTTATTTTTGCATAATTATAACTTCTCTTGTAGGAACTTTTTAGATTTGTTTCCAGAAAGAAAGACGTGAGTTTGTTAGGTTTGTGGTTTAACGTCCCAGTCAATAGCTATGGTCATGTCGAGATGGTTAGTTGACCTAATCATACTTTATTCCCTGGGCAAGCTTAGACTATGCAGTAAGCCAGTACTCCGTGCACATACTTTGGCTTGCAAACTAACAACAGCCCTTCTTGAATCAGCGGAAGAAGGAGAATGACTGTAGAAATGAAAAAAGTCAATAAGCAATGCTTATTAGATACCCCCCGCACAGTAAGAGTCAGTGAAAAAACTTGGCAAGTTATAGTTCAAACAAGAAGACCTTAGTTTTGATAAGAAGATTTCAGTAGAATCTGTGCAAACAAAAATTATAAACTCCTTCGTGCATATGTTCAATGTGTCTACATTGTGTCGGCAAAGTATCAAATTGCTCCATCAAAAGCTGTAGTAGGACTTGATCTGCCCATAAAGGCACTATCCATGCATATACAAAAGCCATATAAGGGAATAATTGTCTAAGTTCTCACAGCTGTCATTTTGTCAAAATTATTTTTTGTGAACCAAACTGCCAAACTCCTTCATGCATATGTTCAATGTGTCTACATTGTATCGACAGAGTATCAAATTGTTCCATCAAAAGCTGTAGTAGGAGTTGATCAGCCCATGAAGGCACCATCTATGCATATACAAAAGCCTAATAAGGGAAAAATTGTCTAAGTTCTCACAGCTGTCATTCCGTCAAAAATTATTTTTTCTAAACAAAACTCCTTCATGCATATGTTCAATGTGTTTACATTGTATAGGCAAAGTATCAAATTGTTCCATCAAAAGCTTTGGTAGGAGTTGATCGGCCCATGAAGGCACAATCTATGCATATACAAAAGCCTTATTAGGGAAAAATGGTTAAAATCTCACAGCTGTCATTTTGTCAAAAAATATTATTTCTAAACCAAACTCCTTCATGCATATGTTAAATGTGTCTACATTGTATAGGCAAAGTATCAAATTGCTCCATAAGAAGCTGTGGTAGGAGTTGATCGGCCCATAAGGGCACTGTCTATGCATATACAAACACCTTATTAGGGAAAAATTGTCTAAGTTCTCACAGCTGTCATTTTGTCAAAAATTATTTTTTCTGAACCAAACTCCTTCATGCATATGTTCAATGTGTCTACATTGTATAGAAAAAGTATCAAATTGTTCCATCAAAAGCTGTGGTAGGAGCTGATCGGCCCGTGTACGGCCTATAATAGCATAAGCATAAAGCACTATATTAAAAGTCATTTAGAACTACAAAGGGAAATAACTCTAATAGAATTGGCCCCTAGCCCTTACTTTTTTTGTCTAAAGTATTTGTCTTGCATATATGAACATGTTTGCAAGGTTTGATGAAAATCCAGCAATGACTCTTCGAGTTATTAAGGAAACAAAGCCTTACGGACGGACGGACGGACGGACGGACGGACGCACGTACGGACAACGTGAAAACAGTATACCCCCTACAAACAAAGTTTGCAGGGGGTATAAATATGATCAATCTTCACGAAAGTATGAGGCCATGCCCTGATCAAACTCACAATCCCTGGATCAGCAATCACACTCGCTACTGATAGCGCTATGAGGCCCTGCAAGGTGCATGTGTGAAACACTATTAAATGCTATAAAAGATCCCAGGACAATTTACAGTATAGCAACATTGAACAAGTATTTATAAAGTTTCAAATTTAGGTCAAAAGTCAAGGTCATATATTATGGTAATTTTGAAAAGTGTTTCCCACCACAAGGTATATACATATGAAAAATCAAAGCTCTGGGCCCAAAAAAGGTATGGCCAATTTTAAAGTTTATTGCATGCATGAACTAACATTGAATAATTTAAAGCAATATGCCTCAGAACTGTGATTATACAAAATTACAAAAGCTACATTTTTGAAAACAAACACGCAAAATCACCCCGAAAATATCTGCTCATTTATCCCCATATTCTAGGTGATGTTTCTGACAAACTTACCAAACATCTGGATTTATAGTATCATTCTGATAGATCCAGGGTCTTGTACCATAGATAGATTCTCCATTTACATCTAACCACTGACCCATCTGTTGTAGACGCTCTTGCATCAGTGGATCGATTATACCATCATGCCGTGGCCCAACATTCAACAGCATGTTACCGCCACAACTGGAATTAATATGCAAGACGTAGAAAAAGGCATAAAACAACTTTACCAGCCTTTACTGAACAGTAAAATAAACAGCCATTTTAAATCTTTGCCTACTTGATAATTGTGTATGCTTTTTTTGTCATCTGCTGATTTTTTCAAAACCAACTTTTTCGAAAAGTTCTTTTAGGAACACTATCAGAGTGTCAAACAGTTTGGATTCAGATCAGGACCAACATTCTGTTGGTCCTGATCTGGGTCCAAACTGTTTGCAAAGGTTATCAGCAGATGACATTAGAAGGTAATAGGAGTCAACACACTTGGGAATATAACAATAAGTATAGTTTAACAAAATGCATCAGATTAGCCAATGATTTACTAGTGACAACCATAACTCATAACTCTAAAGTATACCTACCATGAGATTCTATGCGGCTGGCCCTGCTGATTATAATATATGCTCTTTTTTCATGCTAGACCATTCATTAATGTTATTTTGTGTGTGTGTTTGTTTGATTGATTTAATTCTTCACATCCCATCAACAATCTTTCAGTTATGTAGGGACAGGTCTTCTTGGGTTGAACCAGTACTTAGCTAGAATTAATGTGCCTTGCTCAAGGACACAACGCAGTGATGTCTGTGAGGCTGGAACTCCCGGCTCCTTGGTCTTGAGTCAAGCACTCTACTACTGAGCCACTGTGCTCCCATCACTGTTCTTTTCAAAGAAAACACATTAACTATTGCATTAGAATGGGCTTACGCGCAGTCTCCTCAGCACCTTTGTTACTCGCTAAATGGAAAGTATCATATCTAGACTTGCTACAAGTGTAATTTCAATTTTCTAGCTTGTCTCTGTAGCTGAGCAGGCAAGTTTGAATATTACTTGGTCAGAAACCCCAAAGACAGTTTTTGCCGCGATGCAGCCAATATGTCTTCCTCCAATCTCTTACCTGACAGTTTTTATGAAAGTCGAGAGAAGGGTCTCTATTGACAAATAATCAGCCAATCGAGCATTGCGTCTGTATCCCCATGAGTATTGATCTATTGTCATTGCATTCTCCCATTTGTGCTTAAATAAATGACCTGCAATTATAAAATAAATACATCATAGGTATTTGTACAGAAAAAATATAACTTTAAAAGGAAATGTAATTTTACTGCTAAGGCCATATAAAAAAAATACCTGTGTTTAGGGTAACCCGACCCTACCTAAATTTACTGGTGAAACCTAGATTTTTTTCAGGTTTTCTGGGAAAATTATAAATTTATGCATTTTGAAAGGCATTCACCCTTTCCAACTGCTTAAAATAATATTCTTTTGTTCAGAAAAAAAAATAATAAAAAAAATATGTGTGCCTACCCTACCTAAAATTTTCAGAACCGTTACCCAAAACAAATTTATTTTTTTATTTGGCCTAAAAAAGTTTGATAAAGCTAAGAAAATTATAGATTAATACATTATAATTGCATTGTAATATCTAACCTAAATGTAGCTATTTTATCATCAGCACCAAGATGGCCCTGCAGGCTGCATTATTCACCCAGTTCTCAAAATTAAATATGTTTGTTATCAATAATTTATGCTCTGTCAGCATATGAAATTTGAATTTAAGTCATAAATAAGAACAAATGAAAAGCTTTAGGAGTTATCTATAAAGAAAATTTTACAGCTGCACAGACAGGTAGCTAACAAACACCGCACCAAAATATAATTGGACTATTTCTGAATGGCCCAGCTAGTCCATATAAATGTTAGATAGAAGGGAAGAATAGTCTATGATGGGCTATTCTAACACACCTCGCCTATAGAGCCAACGGTAACAAACTGTGATATATCAGACAATAATTCACAGCTAAAGTGTGTGATAGCTGACGTCACTGGAAAATGACGTCATTTGTGGCGTTAGACGGTGTAACGTCGTTTTTACGCTTCAAAGAAGTTACAATTATACGTAAATGTATGCGACGTAGTCTAAGTATTGGCGGGAGTTCTTCAGTGCAATGGGGGAAAGTTGGAAGAAGCTGAAGACTTCGAATGTGTTTTCATCGTTTATTGTGTGTTAGAATCAAATAGATCAGTTCCAGTGAGTGAATTGTTGAGTAATAATTCACTGATTGTCGGTCAGTTGTACAAAGATAAATCACTCGCGCTGCACGCTCGTGATTTGATCTTCTTTACAACTGACCTCCAAACAGTGAATTATTACTCAACAATTCACTGCTGGAGCTGATCTATTTCTTAAATATAATATATTAGCAAGCACATGAGAATTAGGTACTTATCCCATTGATGTTAGGCAAAGGCTCAAACTAGCCTGTTGATTTGTGCAGTCATGCCAGAACCTTAGCTGTCGTAACACACACAGTGTAAGAAGATAAAACAGGCGAAGGAGACATCAAGCCTCACTAGATAATTGTGCATGCAAGTTAAAAGTATGAATTGTAAAACCTGTCTTCAGTGGCCACTCAAAATGAACACCAAACATTGGTTTTCAAGACTGATTATCGCTTAATGCAGGTCAAAAGTATTGCAGAATGCTCCAAGGGGAGCATTCTGCAATACTTTTGACCTTCATTAAGCTGCCACTTGTCATTATGACCTTTGTTTTGTCTATTTTTGAGTGGCCCCTTTTACTGTAAAACCATTTTCTCACAGGCTGGCCCATATATAGAGACCCAGGCCCTGTTTGCTGTGCCCACTTAAAATGATGACAAGTAATGGTTATTTATTAACCAAGTATATTTAGTGTCTTTTCTAGATTTCCAATTATCTTGATCTTGTGACTGGTAGTGTTCTGTGGCTCTTCTTCATGGTGCCAGTGTGTGATTGTGGCATTTCCTGTTCATACTCACTTACTTTTCTTAAAGACACCTTATATTCCTGTCCGATAGATCATATCTTTTAAGAATTAACTGATAATGTGCAGTTTCAGTATCTCAACAAATTAAAGGGGCCTCAAGAGGGACAATTTTCCCCTGATAAGGCTTTTGTATATGCATAGATAGTGCCTTCATGGGCCGATCAACTCCTACTACAGCTTTTAAAGGAGCAATTTGATACTCTGCATATACAATGTAGACACATTGAACATATGCATGAAGGAGTTTGGTTCAAAATTTTTTTTTGACAAAATGACAGCTGTGAGAATTTAGACAATTTTTCCCTAATAAGGCTTTTGTATATGCAGAGATGTTGCCTTCATGGGCCGATCAACTCCTACTACAGCTTTTAATGGAGCAATTAGATACTTTGCCTATACAATAAAGACAATGTGTCTACATGTATAGGAAAGTATCAAATTGTTCCATCAAAAGCTGTGGTAGGAGTTGATCGGGCCGTGTATGGACTATAATAGCATAAGGATCAAACCCTATATAAAAAGCCATTTAGAACTACAAAGGGAAATAACTGTAATAGAATTGGCCCCTAGCCCTTACCTTTTTGTGTAAAGTATTTGTCTTGCATATATGAACATGTTTGCAAGGTTTGATGAAAATCCAGCAATGACTCTTCAAGATATTAAGGAAACAAAACGTTACCGACGGATGTACACACGGACAACATGAAAACAGTATACCCACCACAAACAAAGTTTGCGGGGAGTATAATTACCTAAACCCTTCATGGGACCACTTTATTACCCCTGTAAGGAAGTCATAATCACCTCACTATGACTGTCCTTTTGACCTGCCCAGTATGACCCCTGGAGAGAGTCATATTGAGTGGTACCACTAGTGTTGCTCAAATTTTGATGTCAGTAAACATATGAATTGATGTTACTGTTATTTAGTGGGTAATGTCATGTCATAAATAATGTAATGACCACATGTTAAATAACACTTTCGGCGGGAACAAGTAACGTCATGAGGACCTCTGTGACAAAATGCAAATTTTCATTGAAATAAACTTACTTTGATGAATGCGATGAAAATGCATTTAAACACAATCTTACACTTGTGAACATTTCATATTAAATTTTTTTAAACTTGCCCAATACCTTGTTTAATAATTTCATAAGAAATGATCACTATCATGTGTAAGATCCTCTATAAACCAAAGCATACATGCATGTACCTGGGTTAAATCTGTCTCCACAAGTAAAGAAACCACCATGAACACATCCTATACCATTACCCCATCGATCATTAATTACCACTGTATCTTTCACTGGGCTGAAAAACAGTGTATACCATTATATTTATGCACAATAAACAGACATCCCAAATCCATTACATAATGTTTCAAAAGTTTTATGAGTCTCTTACACAAATTGATTACAGTGCAGTTCCTTTATAAAATACAGTAAAACCTGTGTAAAATAGCCACTCTCAAAAAGACAAAAAATACCTTTCAAGACCGATTATTGCTTAATGCAGATCAAAAGTATAGCATTCTGCAATACTTTCAACCTTCATTAAGTTACCATTTGTCATTAAGACCTTTTTTGTCTATTATTGAGTGGCCGTTTTACACTGGTTTTACTGTATCCTATTATAACATAGATTTGGATATAACATGGTCATGTTATGGCTCCCAAATTCTATTACCATGTCATTTTACAAATGAGTTATAGGAAAATGACCATGAAATGGTCATTTTCCTATAATTTCTTTGCAAAATTGTCCCTTTATGATGTGATTCACTGATAACATAGTCCACACCTAGAGAACCCAAACATAGCATTATAAAGGGACTTCACTGTATGTAGAAAAAGGTAGCAAAACAATGGCAAATAGTGTAAAAATAGTGTAAACCATGATCAGATGGCTACTTCATGAGCTGTCTGATCCAGTTTGTTGTTATCTATCTTTCAGGTATTTAGGGAAAATAAGGTATTGCTAAAAATTTGGTCAACAACAAAGTCATGTGAGTTGGTTGATTGGTACATTCAACCTTGCATAATAAGACCCACATCACATGAACTCTTCAATGACCTGAACATGTATCAAAATGTAGAAAAGATTATTTCTTCTCTAAATCATAGGGTTAGATAAACAAAAATTCTGAGCGTAAAATTGTAAATATTTTCTTACCTATCAGTTTTAACATATGTTTTGAGTGCTCAACACTGGGGCTCAAAAGAGCAATTTCATTTAGACAGTTCTTTTGAGTACCCACAACATATGCTTCGGTTGAGAAATAAGAAAATTATATTTTGCTACACAAAGGCCTGTATCTTATACTATATGTTTATTGATTCTTTTGTTTGGTATTAAATGGAAATTATTTGCTGCTTGTCATTTCCAGGCAAGCAAAATGTACTACCTGATTTCAGATTTATCCTAAGACCTTTTTTGAAAGCACTGTAGATCCAGATCAGCTGGCTTCTGGAGAAGCCATCTGATCAGGATCCACATTGCTTTCCATTCTGACAGGATAAGGGTTTACATACTAAAGAAAGTACATTGTTTTATCTATGCTGTATTGGTCCGCTACTGATGAGTCTTTCAAGACATGTTATTAAATATATTAGTAGAATATGACATGGGCAAAAGGCAATGCTGAGGCTATACTAATATTAAAGGGTATCAGTTTTTACTGCCCCATGTACTGATGGACCTTGGTACAGATAGGTGATTCTAGTGCTCTGTAGAACAATTTTAGAATACCACTGAACTATAGGAATTTTTTTAAAAAAATTCTGTGTGTATTTTTTTTATAACATCTGTAGAATTAGTAAAAATCTGTCCATTCTTTCTCATATTTTTTTTAAATAAATGTTAAACTGTAACAAAATTTCCTCTTTTATTTCTGCAGATCTGATGTTCATAGATACAAAAATGCTAAACTAAATAAGTGCTAGAGTGGGGCTATTGTGCTCTCAGTAGTAAATTTTAAGCATCAGTATCAGGTAATGTGGATTGTGTAAAGTCACAATCAAACTGAAATCATCATCATCAACTATGCCATCTGGATAAGACATCTTCATATTTGAAATCTTAAAAATGTTCAAATTTTAGGGTAATTATGGTAAGAATATTTTGATTCAGATTTTAGGATAATTACGGTAATCATATTTTTGCTCAAATTTTAGGATAACTATGGTAATAATATTCTGGTTCAAATTTTAGGATAATTATGGTAAGAACTTCTTACATAATTTTCCTTATATTTGTACAAGTCCTTTAACTAGAGGACCTGAGGGTCCTGAGGCGCTTACCTGATCTCCTCAATAATGTTAAAATAGGTCAAATTCAACTACAGCTTATAATGAACCAATTTGTTTTACCATATATGGGGATTGCAGACATTTTGGTCAAGTGACTAAAACAATATAATGATTAATAATCCATCAAACAGCCCAGTGATTTCTGAGAAACAGATGTTTAGATAGGTGTGTGGCAGTCCAAATGAGTGGCCTTGGATAAAAGGTCACAGTTCAGCTTGGCTTTTGGTACTTAATACAAGATGTTTCCCAAATAAATGCATTTGGAATCAAATTTGACCTTGCCATAAAGTAGGTCGAGGTCAACCTAGATTAATCATTTGTGCAAATCTGGTGGGGCCCACATCCCAAATGCTACATACCAAGTACCAAGGCCATTGGCCCTTTGGTTCAAGAGAAGAAGACATTTAAAGAGTTTTTACCATATATGGGCGTTGTGGCCATCTTGGTCATGTGACCAGTACTCTTGGTATAAATTTTTGCTAACCTATCATAAGGAGTCGTCATATGAAATTTGAGTTCAAATGGCCTAGTGGTTTCTAAGGAAACTATGTTTTGATGTGTTGATGGGACTCCAATATGAGCTACCTTGGCTGAAAAGTTAAAGGTCAACCTTGACCTTTGAAACTTATTTATAGCCATTGTCTCATTTGGTTCTACATATTAAGTGAGAATAATGACTTTGGCCTCAACAGTTTTCAAAAAATGAAATTTTCAAAAAAAAATCACATTTAAAAGCATTAGGAAGCAAATTTGACCTTGACGTTAAGTAGGTCAAGGTCAACTTCGGTTCATCATTTGAATAAATTTGGTAGGCCCCACATCCCAAATGCTACATACCAAGTCCCAAGGTCATCGGCCTTCTGGTTCTGGAGAAGAAGATTTTTAAATGGTTTTTACCATATATGGGCGTGGCGGCCATCTTGGTCATGTGGCCACAATATTTTGCAAACATTTTGGCTTACTTATCATAAGGAGTCTTCACATGAAATTTGAGTTCAATTGGGCAAATGGTTTGTGAGAAAACTATGTTTTAATATATTGATGGGACTTCAATATGAGCGACCTAAGCTGAAAGGTCAAAGGTCAACCTTGACCTTTTGAACTTATCTATAGCCATTGTCTCATTAGGTTGAACTTATCAAGTGAGAATAATGACTAAAGCTTCCACAGTTTTAAAAAAAATCAACTTTTCAGAAAATTTCCCATTTAAATGCATTAGGAAGCAAATTTGACCTTGACGTTAAGTAGGTCAAGGTCAACCTAGGATCATTATTTGAACAAACTTGGTAGGCCTCACAACCCCAATGCTACATACCAAGTCCCAAGGTCATCGGCATTCTGGTTCTGGAGAAGAAGATTTTTTAAGGGTTTTTACCATATATGGGCGTGGCGGCCATCTTGGTCATGTGACCAAGACCATTTGAACAAACTTTCGTTCCCCCATCCTAAGGAGTCTCCATATGAAATATGAGTTCAATTGGCCCAGTAGTTTCAGAGGAGAAGATGTTTGAAATTGTTGACGGACGACAGACGACGGACGGCCGCCGGACGCCGGAGTCACTGGTATACTATTAGCTCACCAATGAGCCTTCCGCTCAGGTGAGCTAAAAATTTCAACAACCCATTATAAATGAGGGGTCTAGAATGAAGTTTCTCAATGGCAAACAGCAAAAACCCTTATCAGAATGCAACTTCAGGAGCATTTGTTTGCACTACTTGTTCATTCTGTAATACTCAAATTATAATAAATTAGGATAAATGGGCCTTGATGCGAAAAAAAACTGCCTTCGGGTTTGCAACCAGATCATGCTCATGCTTCGATCCGACTGGGGGATGTACAGGCTGTACCTTTCAGTACCTTAATTAATTTTTTGAACAATTGGGTATGTTACCCACTCCTTTTTCATTCATTCGGGTATTGCAAATGTTAATAGAGCATTCAACATTTCCAATAAATATTTATTTGGTTGATTTTTCAACTGGGTATTTTTATAAATTTTAGTACTGTACTTACTAGTTGATACATTTTATGTCTTATTGCTGCTCTGAACATAACATGCTGCTCAAAATTGACTTTCTCTTGCCCAGGCTTTGACTTGGAAGCCATTTGTACCCTATCTGATACTGGTTCTCTCAGGTCATATTTGAATAAATGCTGAAAAACAGTCAGTTGGCTGTGTATATTTAGCCACTTCGAACTAAAACTGAATGTACCCATGACTATTTGATCGTATTGGGTAAACTGAATTTCTTTTGCTTTTTGTTACCCTACCAGATCAATTTTAACTGCTTTTTTGATAATTTGTTTGGGTAAATAAGCAAATATGCATACTAATTAAGGTACTTACCTTTAATGTTTGCATGCAACAAAGTCAGATTTTCTAGCGACGAGCCCAAATGGTCACTACATGTAGCTAAGGCTCAAATGCAGTAAAACCTGTCTTAAGCGGCCACCCAAAAAAAAGGGTTTCAAGACCTATACTCACTAAATGTAGGTCAAAAGTATTGCAGAATGCTCCCACAGAGCATACTGCAATACTTTTGAACTGCATTGAGCTACTACATGGCTTTAAGACATTTGTTTTATCTAATTTTGAGTGACCCCTTAAGACAGGTTTCACTGTACAGACAAAACATTACCTATCATTGTAAAGCCATGAAATGAACTCCTTGGCTTGCCAGTATTCATCAGTGGCTTCCCAGTCACCATCAGACCACACAACTTCTGGTTTATACTTGTTCACAATCTCATACCACTCTGGAAGGGTCTTGAACTGAAATACAGTATTAGAATTACTAACTGCACCTTCTCCTATATGTATAAGTGCACACTGAGTACTTCTTGTGTTCAACACAGCCAAATGTTCTAAAATTTCGAACACTTTTCCCTTTCTGTTCTCAAATAAAAAGCTTTGGCTGGAATTCACAAAATGGATGTCAGAATTACAAACAGGGAAGACCCTGATAGGACTGCTTCTTCAGAAGCAGTCTGATCTGGGTTTGCTCTGTTTGTCTAGGCTTTTTGGCAGACAACTAGTGTTAGAATTTTAGAACATTTACAGAAAATGAACTTCTAGTTTTTAGTCAATCTGGTGGAGCAATTTCATGATCAATATGGATTGAATTCATTTTGTAGTGAAAAAAAGTATGGATCCTGATCAGCTGGCTTCATCAGAAGCCAGCTGATCTGGATCTACAGTTTTCAAACAGGATGACAGGCCCCGAGGTTATAAAAAATGTTCATGCTCAACTGACAACGAACTTTCAACTGCTCATAAAAACTAATATACCGACAAAAAAAGAAGTTTCATGCTTTAAGTCTCTCAGATGTTGTATTTATCATGCTAATAAATGATAAAATGCCAACAATTTATGAGCAGGATAAATTGCGTGCTAATCTGAGTTGAGCATGAAAAAAGTTACATAACCTTGGAGCCAGCTCTCAAATTTTTGCACAGTTCACTTATAAGGTTGAATTATAATTAGATATACAAGAGGCTCAATGAGCCTATACCACTCACCTGAGTTGTTGGCTCATGGTTTCAGAAAAGATTTGCTGAAAGTATTTTTTTTTATTATGAGTCTATGGGAGTAAATTGCCCTCATGAGCCACGGAGTAGTCACTTTGGACCTTCGGGTTGGCAGAGTTAACATAGGAGAAAACTTTAGCTTTGCAAAATGCTAAATATATAATGACTTTAGAGAAAATGATTTTTAAAGTTTTCCCATGATAATTAAGTCTATGGGAGCTAAAGAACACCTAAGCATGGCCAATTTCGACCCAAGGAGTAGTATACATTGAACACTTTATTAGAACAAATACGATAAACACATTGAACTGATTTATCTTGATAGTGTGAACTCTATCACTGATAAAAGATTAATAACTTTGATATTTCTTGTTATCAACTTCTTTTCAAGATTATTCATCCATATCACAGTACAAATGTACTACAATAAGCATATGAGCAAGGCCATGAGATAGAACATGGATTCTGGGTTCATAAACATGTCTAACTAAAGCCTGGCCATTCAACTACTGAGATTTAAATGGCTAATATCAATCATAACCCTTTGTATTTGGGAAACTCCTAAATGAGTACTTTTGCAAACAGTGAAGACCCAGATGAAATGCATCATAATGTGCTGCATTTCATCAGGGTCTGCACTGTTTGTAAAGGTAAAAAAGATCTTCAGACAAAAGAATACAATATTTTTTTTAAATTATAACCTGCCACCCCTAAATTTGTACAATGGACTATGCCAAGTTTATTGTATTGAACCAGAAGGAATAATCCATTAGTATTACAAAGGGTTTATGTGTCCAGATTTACAGTCAAGAAAGGGTCAACAAGATGAATTTATATTGAAGTTTTATTTTTGCTTGCATCAAAGACAATCTTCATTAAACATGGTAAATCATTTATCTAACCTGATCTTACATTTGTATGTATTAGGCCAAACAAACAAAACATATGTGTGCTTCAAGCAACAGCATAAAGGAAATTATAAGAATAGACAAGTATTTCAGAAACCTTTCTATGATTTTTTAAAACTTCTTTTTCCTCAAAATAAATATATCTCAGGGGTAACAACCTACATCATAGCGTGGATGTTGTAAACACGTAGTATGACGCCATCTTTGATTTACATGGTAAGTTTTTCCCTTCGTAAAATTATACAAATTAGTGTCTGTCAAAACTAAGCAGTGCAGGTGGGTTGAACCGAAAACTAAACATGTTTTATCATTTGGCCTAATCTGCAAAAAGGATGCATATATCTGAACCATCCATAGGTCCAGCTAAACAAAGCTTTTTAGAATACAAACTGATCCTGATCAAAAGATTTCTCCAAATTCAGCTGATCTGGATCTACACTGACTGTTTTAAAGACATGATATAAGGGTTATTAGCATGGTACATGTTAATTGTCTGCAAAGACAATTTCAAATTATGTGTTCTGCATTTATAGGCTTAGAGCTTGCTTGATCTTGTTTTTATGTTTATCTTTGTACAATGAATGGGAAATCAATGTTCATGAATATTTATGTAATATTTGATAAAAAGATAAATTAACAGTTTCCCTGCACTTCTGCGCATATATCACAACATGACCGATAAATTGTGACATATCATGTGAGTTTTGATATTTGCATCTGTACAGCCCAATTTCATCAGAGATTTTGTGTTTTGCAGCATAAAGAATATGTTAAGTAACGCTTCCTACATCCAACATATTCTACCGTGTCAGCTAGTGAGTTGATAGGTTTAAGTTTTACCTGATTGCGTCATAGGGTCAGTTAAGCAAAAAAAAAAAATCAGCGTAAAATTTTGACTATTTTTTATCCATCAGTTTAAACATGTGTTTTGGGTGCTCAAAAGAACCATCTCATTTCTTTTGAATACCCACAACATATGTTTTGGTTGAGAAATAAAAAAAATAATGTTCAGATTTGCACTTTTATTTGGGGGGGGGGGGGGGGGAGCTGTTGTGTTAATTTTAAACTAGAATATAAGAGATGGTACTTGTCTTTGAAAGAACATTTAAAAAAATGTTTATTAACAAGTATAAAGATCATTTAGATGTGTTCAGTCATAGATTTAAGTAGAGCAGTAATTAAAGAGTTATACAGGCTAACTGTTGTTTGTCAGATCTGATCAAGATCTACGCTGGCTACACTACAGTGAAGGATTTTTCTGTCTCTGTCACAAGTAACCAATTGCCTGCAGAACCTGATATACTACTAAATTTACTAAACTTGTTGTGAAAAAGTTACATAAAATGCTCAACAAACCTAGCATTCTATCTCTTTTCCATAACTTTTTAATAAATTCAAAAATACCTGAGCAATCATGTAAGATCCTCTATAATTAGCAGAACAAGCTAAGTCACATACCATACTCAACCTATAATAGTGCACATGTCCCTATAAGTGCACACTGAGAGCATTCATCAGTATGTTATCATTGTTATGAGGGCCCGGAAATGGGGGGGGGGGGGGAGGGTCCTGG
Organism: Loripinus fragilis; assembly: GCA_964019695.1. NCBI lineage: Eukaryota > Metazoa > Mollusca > Bivalvia > Lucinida > Lucinidae > Loripinus > Loripinus fragilis. The sequence continues at coordinate 11,052,093 of OZ026520.1, forward strand.
AAATCTTTGATCATAAAAATTTCGGCTGCTTAATCGCCTACGATAAAAATATTTGCATAATCGATAAAAATCACCTGTTAATCGGGAAGATATAATGTCACCATTTTTTGCTCAATCATTAAATTTTAGAATGTGTTTAATCTGTTATCACATCCTTGTTTTGATCCTCATTATATTTTGGGCAGAAATTGTTAAATTTTATACCAAAAATAATCACTAAACGTTATTATTTTTGGGCAAAATATCGCTAATCAATATAAAAAATATAGGCCCTCTGTTATGGGTTGTTTTTAGCTTCTGATCTTGTGCAATTTCATAAAAAGTATGGATTTATCGTGTGAATGAAATACAAAACAAATCCTGATCAGCTGGCTTCTAGTGAAAACAGCTGATCTAGATCTACAGTCTACACTGTTATCAACAGAGAGGATATAATTTTTAAATAGTTATGCCTACAATCACTCACTCACTACATGCATGTACATGTATAATATTTAATATGGTACATTTGTATTATAATTACCTTGACAAAATCCTGAGTGGTGAAATTATTTGCTTTGTCATTTTCATAAAGTGGGTTAAACCATTCATACTGTGAGTGGTACAGTCCAAAGTGCATGTTTGTTCTCTCTCTAATAGCATCAGCCAGCTCCCCTTAAAAGACAAAAAACACACATCAATCAGGAAATGCAAGAAGCATGCATAAGATCAAAGTTGAATCTATAACAGGGTTGCCACTCAATATCCTTTCCAAAATTCCCTGACTTTTCACTGGCTTTTCCCTGACTTTCGACCATTTTCCAGACCCTTTTGGACGGCCGATTTTAGCCATTTTCATCCATCGGCAATTCGAAGATTTTGTACAAATATTTATGATTGCTGATTTAATCTTTAAAGAAAAATCTTAAACCATAAATATTAGAAAATGAATGTTTCTGAGCAAGCAATTTATGTTAGAAACATTCCTTTTCTGATATTGCTTGCAATTTATGGAAAATAAAATTTCCAGAAGCCTTTTAACTAGCACCTTTTTAGGAAAATTTTGATATTCCCTGACTTTTCCCTAACTTTTTTCATTTTCTCTAAATTTCCCTGACTGAAAATGATATTCCCTGACTTTTCCCTGACTGGGAAATTTTTTCATTTTCCAGAATTTTTTTCCATGACTGTGGCAACCCTGTATAAGTCTCTCTAATGCATTCATTGGTAGAAAGCCTAGGTTGCCATACAATAACAGGATAAAAGTTGTGTAGGAAAATAACACACGTATACACAAAATATACAGTATGACAAGGGTTAAGTTATAAGGTGAAATATAGTACGCTTACCGACAATGTCTCTTTGAGGACCAACATCCATTGAATTCCAGGAGAAAGAATACTTGGATGGATAGTTACTGTAGCCTTCATGGTGTTTACTTACAAACACTATATACCTGAAATAACACAATAACATTCATTATTATAATCATGCTTTTTAAAAAGCGATGGATGAGGATATTCCATCGCCTCTGTCCACCCCGGGCCGTCCGCCTGACAGTCATGCTATCTTCTACTAAACCATTAGATGGAATCCAACCAAATTTTGTGTGTGAGTTGCTCTCATGAATGGGGTGTGCAAAAGCACAATTTTTTCCCCCGCTCCCCGGAAATTGGGGCCAAAAGGTATGTCTGTCAGGCTATCTCCTAAACCATTGGATGAAATCCAACCAAATTTTGTGTGTGAGCTGCTCACACAAAATGGGGGGTGCAACTGCACAATTTTTTGCCCCGCCCCTTGGGGAGGGACCAAAAGGTCAAATATCATTAAATTTCAATGACAAAAATTTTTAAACCAAACTTTGTGTGTCTTTTTTCTTAGAAATGAAAGATATAAAAAGTCAAATATCATTAAATTTCAATTACAAAGTCAATTTCAAAGAATTTTTATCCAAACTTTGAGTGTCTTCTCACAAATTAGACGGGATCTTCATCCGGTCGCCTGGATCATGCCCAAGGGGCGGGATTTGAAGGTGCATACTGGGTAGGGCTGCCACGTTTACACGTGTAAACGGCACCGTTTCGTGTTTCTGCAATAAACGTTTATAAAATTGACCTACCGTTTACACGAACTTTGTCACCTGACAAGCCTCGTGGTTTATTAATAGCATTTCCTAATGAAAAATTATTTCTTAAACAGTGATACGTCACATCTCGATCTGGATCATCATTCAGATTGTTTGTTTTCTCAGATTCCGCTGTATTCTGCAATTAGAAATTATGGCAGACATGCTCAATGGGCCATAAAAAATGTCCCGAATATTGTCTCACTCAGTCACTGCTTGGAACAATTATTTTCCTGCATTTTAACAGTTATTTATATAAAGGCAAAGAAGAGACGCATGCGACAATGCTTCAGAGAAAGCCATTCACTATATTGGAAGAATATGTGATTTTTTTGTTTACTTCCTGTCGGCGTGTGTATTGATGTGTACGTGACGATTTGCAGTTATGTCTTGTGTGTGTCCACTCATTAATTACACGCTTGCAACTGAAGAAAATGTCCGTAATGTACGAGTCTGCGCATGTTGCAATCACTTTCCAATTACTTGAAATAAGTTCTATCGCAACACCCAACTAGAAACAATTTCGAATATTCGCAAAAGGTACATTTTTCAAAGGGTTTTTAGGGGAAATATCGGCGATTTTACCGATCTGCATAATGAAAAAACTTCAATCTGGAAGTTACGTTTAAACGGAACCGTTTCGGTTACTGGAACTCGTGTAAACGTTTACCAAATTTCGTAAACGTGGCAGCCCTAATACTGGGGGTCAAAAATGTAATTTTTTGAACATGGTCATGTGTCATACCAAATTAAAGGGGATGACCAGAAGACTAGGATTCACTGAAAAATTTTACCCTTGGATCAAACTGGGACGGGTGCCCAGATTTACCGGAAAGACTTGAATTACCGGAAAGACCACCGAAATACCGGAAAGACCAAAGAACAATAGGGAATTAAAATATATCCACTAAGTTTATGCCTAGCGATGTATTAACCTGTTTGGGCAAAAAGCATTTTTTATGTTTATTGCCAATATAATTGTATCGTTTTAAATATTTGACCATCTCTTCGAATCTTGTTTATCAAAGAAATGATAAATTGGATTAAGGCCTAATCAAAGGACCCTTGTAAACCCCTGCTGAGAACTAATAATCCCAATCAATGTGTCAATAAGGGGAATCAACCAGCCTAATTAAAGGACCCTTGTTAACACCAAGAACTAACAACCCAATCAATGTGCATGATTAGGAAAGGTGAACATACCAGCATGTGAATAGTTTACACTACCTTTTTTTAACTTTTTATCGATGACTCTCGTATTCCAAGTGTTTACTTAAATATGTTAAATTGTAATTTTGAAATAAACTTTTTAGATTTTTATTCTGTAATGTCCACTTTCTGTAACGTTCATTATATCGAAATGCACAATTAAACATATATATAAACAACATTTATTCTTTTTATTATATTCATTAATCAATAAAAGTTTTCACCAAAGCACCAATCAATGTTTCCCTATTATTCTTTGGTCTTTCCGGTATTTCGGCGGTCTTTCCAGTAATTCGAGTCTTTCCGGTAAATCTAGGCACCCACCATATAGGCATGTTTCCTGGGTATATTACCTTGCTCCTGAGGAATTAAAGATATCAGCCCATTGCTCGGCAGAGTAGAATTCTGCTGAAAAAAACTTTGCAAAATCAGCATATGTGAAGTCCGGTTTGAAGTTTTCCGTCATCCATTCAACAATACCAGGTAGCTTTGACATCTGCCAGTCATGCCAAAACCATTCTGAGGAATAACTGGGAACAGAAAACACACCCCAGTGGACAAATATTCCCAGTTTCGCTTCATCATACCAACTCGGCAAAGGTCTGGAATCTATGCTTGGCCATGTTGGTTCGTATCTAGTTGCTGTCACAGATACGATCAAGATGCAAAGTAAAAACGAACAGGAAATTAATCCTTCCCCAGCCATTCTCATAACTTGTTTACTTGACACCACAAGCACATGACCAATATTCGGATACTTCGGCGTTTTTCCTTTATATAATTAACTCCCCAGCTGAGCTGTAACTGTATATTGTAGATCCACCTTCTAAGACGCACCTCCCCTTGGAGTGGTCTCAAAAATATATAAACCTAGGGCGACCCGTGGATACTACTGATTCTTCGCTTGTATACGTCGTTTGCGTTTCGGCGCAAGTCCCCGTTTCTTAAAGTGTAGGCTGTGCAGCACATAGCATAACCGTGTACTGTGAAATTGGATTGTTTGAGTCGAGCCACCTTTACTTCCGGATGTACAGCAAGAACAGAACAGCAGTCTAAAACCAACTTAACGAGCTCGACGCCCAGAGTACAGATACCCAGATCAACACATAGTGAAGGACAAGTTGACATTGCGGCCAGAGTACAGACAGGAAGACGCACAATGTACGCTATGATGGGTGCTGGTGCCTTTGGATCCTCTGGTGTGGCTCCTCAACTTGTGGCCCACCTGTGGAAGATCTACGCTCTCCCAAGAATGATCTATGGGCTGGAGGTTTTTAGCCTTTCCACCGATGATATCATGCAACTGGAGCAGCTCCAACGAAAGGTGATTAGGCAGATACAGAGTTTTCCAATTAATACTGCATTAACTGCAGTCTATGGCTTACTTGGTATTAGACCCATTGAGCAAGAGCTGGACATAAGGAAACTGGTCTTACTCGGGAATGTCTTCCTCATTAAGGACTCATTAGAATATGAAATTGCCCAAAGACAGCTGGCGGTCAAATCATATGAAAGCAAAAGCTGGTTCTTAGTCTGTAACCGTCTACTTCACAAGTACAAGCTTCCAAGCATTTATAATGTGTGCAAGAACATCGAAAGCATGAAGAAATGGAAACAGCTGGTAAACACTGCAATTGATACTTATGTCCTGTCACAATGGATGGATACACCCAAAAAGTCACTCCTATATCTAAACATAGAGTCCTTGCGAGTTGGAAAAGTACACCAGTCATGGAGCTCCCTACCAAATGACCCTGTTGCTGTGAAGAGGTCTATACCCAAACTACGTCTTCTTACTGGGTCATATATCCTCCAGGAGAATCGTGCTAGATTTAACCAATACAACATAGATGCTACCTGTGCTCTCTGTAGGGACGGGCATGAGTCACGCATGCACTTTCTGGTGGTGTGCAGTAGGCTTCAGTTTGTAAGGCAAAACTATATCAAGCGTCTTAAGGGTATTCTGTACCTCGAAAACTCAGAAATAATAGCTGACTCATACATTGGCGACCCTGAGAAATTGACGCAAATCATTCTCGACTGTTCAGTATATGGGGCTAGAGGCGTACTTAAGCTAGGCAAAGAGACTGTTATGAACATTGAGCGCTTGTCGAGAAATTTATGTTATGCTCTTCATAAGCGTAGGAGTGAATTGCTGTGCCTCCATACTAACACTCAGTATAAACATTGATGTCAAGTGGTATAATACAGATTAGAAGTCTTTTGGTTGCATGCCTGTACATATATATACTAGTTTCTTATAAACTTAGGTAGGACACTGTAAATATGTCTCTACAGTAAGATATACATATATATACCAAGTACGAACAATGAAGTATAAAGTTGTGTCTTAACCTTATGCCTGCTTTTGATATAGTAATACTAAAACAAAACAATCTTAACAATTAGAGATATACCCTTAAGGTAAAATATACACATTACTATTGAATTATTATTACAATATTTCCAACGCTGGATGTGCTCAATATGAAAAGGATTATATGTAACTATTCGTCGCTGGATCAAAATTCTTCTAGATGAACATCCAGTTTGGCCCTTTTGTTACTGGAATTTTAACTGTGACTACAGACTATTTTATAAAATACGCTTTTAATGTGAAAGTGCTGTAATTTTATGAACTGTGGTTACTTTTAACACTGTGTTTTAATACAAACTGTATATATTGCCCAAGTCAGCATAAGCTGTTGAGCCTGAATAGGCTGGATCCCTACAAACAAAAACAACAACAGGCCGATTCTATAGCTGCCACAATCGGTTGTCTACATTCCTGTAGGGCCTTACGTTCCAATAAGAAATGAGTGAGTGTTTCATCAGCGTCACCACAGGGGTTACACGTCTGTCACATTCAAACTGATCGTAGATTGCTCTATTGCACTGTAGTATTAGATATGTTCCTGTTGACTCCGAGACAGCTATTCATCTCATGCAGACGTATGCATTACCCGTCTTGATATATGGAATGGAAATAGTTTTACCAAAACGCAAATACATTGATATGCTCGATAAATTCTACAAGAAATTCATCAAGATGACCCTTCCTTTACCCGTTAACACAGCTGATCCTGCAGTATATGTTCTCAGTGCTACCATACCTGTAGAAGCAACTATACCTAAGCGAGCATTGAATTTCTTCGGAAATATTTGTCGGTTACCCGAAACAACAATAGAGCCCCGTCTAGCAGTCAGACAACTTAGTGTGAAGTCGTTTACCGCAGTCACAGATTGTTCATTGCCGTGAAGGAAATTTTCATCAAGTACAATCTTCCAGATCCCAATGACCTGATGAGAGATCCCCAACGAAATTCCATTGGAGGAGAATTGTGAACAAGCATGTTAACAGTCATTTGGAAAGCAGTATCAAAGAAAACGCTGAGCTATATTCAAGTCTTAGATTCCTGAACGTCAGCGAATTTGCATGTGGCAAGAGACATCCTCTCCTCAGGACATTGTGCAATATCAGAGAAGTTCCACGTATCAGTATAAAACTCAAGCTTGTAACTGGAACATATATCCTACAAACAAACCGAGCGACGTTTAACCAAAACCAAGTAGATCCTGTGCGTCTTTTGTGTCATCAAGAGAATGAGACCATAGAACATGTTTTGCTTCATTGTCCTGCTCTGGCTAGTCTTAGAAACCCTATTATAGACACTATTGTTTCGGTGGGTGCTGGTGTGTATTTTCCTTCTAACAGTCCTATAAGCTTCCTACAGCTAGTCTTAGATCATAGTGCACTAACTGCCGAAATAAAAGCTAATGGTAATGAACAATTACTAAGCATAGAATTCCACTACAGAATACTGTGTAACATACTTCACTGTGAGAGATACAAACTGTTGTCTCTTGTGCCGAGACGCCAGAGGAAAAAGAAACGTTAAAGAGTTATCTCGAGGCAATCCGCTGTAGAAACACAAAAGTGATTTGGTGTTATAACAGTATTTTAGAAACATTTTAACCTGTAATAGAGCCATTCATAAGTTGTAAATAGAGTGGTGGAAGTGTAACCATTTTAGTCCTGAAACTACATGTACTCCAACTGGAGGTGTGCCGAGATGGGCAGAATACAACAACAACAACAACAACGACGATGACGACGACGACGACGACGACAACAACAACAACAACAACAGCAACAACAACAGCAAAAACAACAACAACAACGACAACAATAGATGACATTTCCCGGGAATAAGCATGGTACAGTTCAAGCATAACGTAGGGCGTAGACAATTTAAGCGCTCTGTTTCAGTCGTCGATTTATGGATTTATTCTTAACAATTCACTTAAATAATTTCTGGTGAAAAATATTCAAAAGAAGTCAATATGACATGATAGTCTGAAAAACACAATCACAGACGAACCTATATTGCATGAAGGGAAAGACACATACACACACACACACACACACACACACAAACGGCATGCGGGTGCATATGCACCGCCACACACACACACACACACACACACACACACACACACACACACACACACACACACACACTAAGCAGTTATATACCCATCATTTCTGTAACGTTTACTTATCTTTTTGAATTGGTCACTAAAATCAGCCTTTCAAACAATTCTTTTGATTTTATAAACTAAATCACAACAGTGACCCATATATAGGTCACTGATCACAATAACTCTGATATGCTCTGTTGCAGAAGAATTTTTAAACCAATATTGTATTTTAAATCATCTCTGAGTGTCTGTGATATAATTGCGAATTTTATGGTAGTGATAACATTGTTTTAATAACTTTGCAGTCAAAAAATGGGTTCAGTTGTTGAAAAAGTGAGTATGATCAGGAAATACCACAATCACACACTGCGGACCAGCCCACGGCTCCGTGAGGAAGAGCCACAGAACGTTTACATTAACAATACATCTCAGTAAGACAATAATAGCAATGTAACCAGCTTTCTCTTCTTCAAGATGATTGCAAACCTAGAATGGACACAAATGAATGCATAACAAAACAAAGTAAAACACAGAACTCCCACAAACAATGGAAAGTACATTAAACGATAGATCAACAACACAACAGAACTACCGCCTTAGAATGGAAAATAGCCTAAGCCACCGGGGGGGGGGGGGGGGGACTTAAATGCATTTTACCGACGCCAAATCTTCACCCTATATTCAGTTGTTGTTAAAACACAAAAATGTTTAGCTCGCATGGAGGCTTCCTAACTAATGCAATGTATCATCACAGAGAAACAATCAAAGTAAGTAAGGGTGCAAAGATCAGGAATCGATACAATCAAGTACCAGGATACCAATGGGAAAGTGACAAACTCACAGTTAGACACCACAAACGAGAGCCAAGAGGTCAGCCCTTTCCCAGCAGGTGACCACAAAGCACATATAAACAGACGCACACAAAGACATTGCAAACACAAGACAGAACAAAAACATAAAAGATCCACAAAAGACGTACCGCCTTGGAACGGTCAGTAAAATAATTTACTGGAGGGCTTAAACAAGTTTAATGGCGCCAACCTCACCCTTAATTCAGGTGTGGATCAAGACACATAGATGTTTGGTTTGCATGAAAGACCCCTAACTTATCAATGCATCATCTCCCAGAACATATAAATCAAGATATAACAAGGAGATAAAGCAAAGATAAGGACTCAACAGTAAATAAAACTGAACACCGGAGCAAAAGAAATCCAACAGGTAAACCCCGGTGTGCCCGACAAACAGCCAAAGCATCAGTCCCCTACCATCTCATCAATAGATAAGTCTTTAAGGAGTCTGAAGTCCGACCCACCGGCGTGCAATTTAAGAGGAAAGCAAAGTTGCCAACCGTGATTGGGTTGATCACCAAGCATGCAGTCTGTTGCAATACATTAATGTTATAGCCAATCTTTTTTTTAATGGGAAACTATTTAATGAACTACGCTGAAAAAATATTAGAGCCAACAATCGTCTTCAATTTATACACCAGGTCACCATAGAAATCAGGTTCCGAAAGTCCTTGGCGCAAGAGAGATTCGAATTTACACACTATGATGATACAAAGAAAAGGGCTCATGACTCACAGATAATCAGAGCTAAAGAAAACCTCAAGCTGAGCTACGGTGGGCCCAGCCAACACCAACCAACGGATTAAGCTTTACGTCAGGGCCGTCATTAAGTCTGAGGCCTGACCCACCGTCGTACAATTAAAGAATTGTAGTCACACCTTCCAGGGGGTACTCTGACATTTTCATACATACGTAGATCTCGGGTCATATTTTTGGGTTCAAAATTTTGAATTTCAATATATTTTGGGTTTTCAGAAAAATGAATAATATTTTTGGGGGTATAAAGTTTTTTTTGTTTTTATTTGGGTCATCCCAAAATTGGACTATATTTAGGGGTCATTTCTATGCATTTTAGGGTCCTATCTGAAGGTCAAGATACAGAATGTGGGATATTTTCTTGGGTTGCTAAAATTTCAAATATTTGTTGGGGTGCTTGAAATACCTGATATTTTTTTAGGGTGAATGGTAGATGCTGGGCCCGAGCCTACGTATGAAGAAACATGAGAGTACCCCCTGGGTCACACCTATGCCCGCAATAGGCCTGGAGTAAATAAAAACTTGTTGTTAAACTTGTTGTACATTAGAACAATCACTCAAAAAACGAATAAGCTGCGAAATATACAAAATGAATACACCATAGGAAAGGGAGCAAGGAACATATACACCCAGAAATGGGAAATTAACTATTTCAAAATTAAAATCATCTCGTTTATCAGTGGATTTGATAATCTTAAAAGGGACTTAGAATATGTTTTGTGTTCTTGGGATCTTGGTAGACAGTTTTATACGTTGTAGCTCATACCAGGGACTCTATATCAACGTTGATATATTATACATAAATATCTAGATAATACGATATATCATTTTTTTCCATTTACATTATTCTGCTAATTATTATTATTATTATTTACAATAACTGAATCTAATGTCCTGCTAGCCAAGAGTGACAGTGATGTCATGTTTTGTTTACAAAGTTATCAGGGACTTAGAATCGATAGATCACTTGTGTATTAATCCTATCTACAGAATAGGATAAATACACAAGTGATATATTGATTCGCGTATGCTCAAGTGAAGTGTACACATTAGTGTTTTACTTAGTAATTGTTAACAAAGTATAACGTCAAGTGCTGTCACTCTTGGTTGGCACGACCGTACCTGTTGTTTTCTAGTGATGTCTGCTGATAAACTTTTCAAACAGTTTGGGCCCAGGCCAGGCCCAACAAAATGCCAGGCCTGATCTGGATCCATACTGTTAGATCCCCTGATGTTATTCTTGTAAGAGTAAGAAAGGCGACAAAGTCCAGGAATCGATACCACTTGGGATACCACTTGGGAATGTGACAAAACACAATTAAACATCACAAACATGAGCCAAGAGGTCAGCCCTTACCCAGCAGGTGACCACAAGGCAGCAATGAACAGACGCGAAAGCATGACAAACACAAGACATAAATGACACAAAAGATCCATAAACGAAGTACCGCCTTGGAACGGTCAGTAAAAAGACTTTTTTCAAAACGTTTCTTTTGAAAACGACAAAAACGTGCAGAAAGTATAAGTACTGGTTTTATATTCTAGCACGGATCCTATAATTATATATTAAATATAGGGCCCCGAGATTCTAGCTGCGTTTTTCCCACAATATTTCCCCTTGTATTATTATGCTTTAAACTTACGAGATGAAATATATTTGGTATGGCCGAAAAAAGTAAATTTTCTTTTTTCTTTATACTTCTTTATAGGCTACATGCAATGTCTCACCAACTGAAAAAGGAGGTGCTGAAAAATCAAAAACGAAAAATTTTAGCTAACCCAAATAATTTTGGTACCAACATATTTGCCACGTTCTAACTAAGAAAATGCGTATCCACACTTGATGTTTTCGTTCACAAATAAGAAAGTTATGGGCGTTTGAAGTTCTGAAGTTAAATGCATTAAGTGAATGGAAAAGTCAGAGGTAATCCAGATATATACGTATTCCATACCTGGAGTTTTTGCGCAGGGCGCAAAACATCCACTGTTGGATTATTTGAGCTTTTTATGGTAATCATTTGTCGGATTTTTTTGCACATATATGCAAATCCTTTTTGCGCATATATGCAAATCCTTAGCAGAGACGTGGAAGATTTTTGCGTATATGCGCAAAAATTCCTAATAATGTTTTCGGATAACAAAGTCTTCCAACACTGGGTTTTTTGTGCATATACGCAAATCCTTAATAGTGACGCGGAAGATGTTTGCGTACATGCGCAGAAATTCCTAATAATGATTTCGGATAACGAAGTCATCCAACACTGGATTTTTGCGCATTTATTACGCAAATCCTTAATAGAGACGTGGAAGTTTTTGCGTACGTGCGCAGAAATTCCTAATAGCGATTTTGGATAACAAAGTCTTCCAACGCTGGATTATTTGCGCATATACGTAAATTCTTAACAGAGACGAGGAGATTTTTTGCGTACGTAGGCAGAATACACTCATGTTTCTATGAGGTATTTGCTCATATGCGCAAATTATCCAGCGTTGGACGATCAAAATCAGTATTAGGAATATCTGCGTACGTATGCAGAATACATCCGTGTCTCTAGGAGAAACTTGCTGGTATGCGCAGATAATCCAGCGTTGGAAATTCAAAAGCATTATTAGGAATATCTGCGTACGTACGCAGATTACACACCCATGTGTCTATGTACTTGCGCAAGTAATCCAGCATTGGAAGACAAATAATTATTAGGAATATCTGCGTTAGTACGCAGAATACATCCATGTGTCTATGAGGTACTTGGTCATATGCTCAAATAATCCAGCATTGGACAATACATCCATGTCTCTATGAGGTACTTGCTCATATGCGCAGATAACATAGCGTTGGACGATCAAAATCATTATTAGGAATATCTGCGTACGTATGCAGAATACCACCACACGCCAATGTACTTGCGCAAATAATCCAGCATTGGAAGACAAATGATTATTACATACGCAGAATACATCCATGTGTCTATGTTCTAGGTCATATGCGCAATACATACCTCGGTAATCCAAAAACACTACAATGAAAATATAGGCTGATATCAATGACTAGTGATTGATATCATATCATTTCACTAGTGATTGATATCACTTTTATTTGTTTTTTATATGCATTGATTTCACTGCTAAGTATCACTAGTGGTTTACAGTTTTCAGGAAAGTTATGACGCCAATAACAACGTTGGGTACATAGTGACAAAATTATAACGTCTTTACGTCAGAAATGAGACTTCAAAGTAATCTCAATGTCATATGATAAATAGAATCTAACATTCGTGCTCTTGTATTATTGAATTAATTAAACTCGTTGCGAAAAAGAAATAAAATGCTCGACAAACCTCGCAGTTTATCTATTTTCCCCAACTCGTTTAATAAATTCAATAAAACATAAGCACTCATGTAAGATCCTCTATATAAAATTTCTTCTGAATCACCTTTTTTACAAAATAAGCAACACTTTATTCAACCTATTATGCCAAATGGAATTTCGTACTCTTACCAATTTGGCAAGTCCTTTTCCGTTTTGAGGGTTGTTATGTGGATATAGAGAATACTAAGTGAGTGTCTGTTGATATCAAGTTTACCATGCAAGGCTTCGAGAACGCTTTTTGACATCGTCAGGCTTGCCGAGCGATTCAACATGCGTTCTCAAAGCCGAGCCTGGTAAACTTGATATAAAAATACTCGAACCTGGTATTCTATACCACTAAAGAAACCTGACACTTTTTACTTTCTTCAAACTCGTAAATAACAAATTAGAGAGCTAAGCCAACATGCTTATATTAATAACAAGACATTAGAATGTATTTTTCGAAAAAATATATCTATCAAATAAAGAACATGACGTCACGACGTCAAAAATACCGTTTTTATCACTTTTGCTTCGGGAGTGTATGTCTAGGTATACTTTGAAACTTTTTTTTCATGTCTGCAAGGCTAATACATCAATACCAGTACAGACCAAAGTGTATTTTAAAACTTTGCAATTTCTTGTTGTGGCGTATGATAAGGGGTATTTAAGTTGTGCTTTTGACGTTGTCTAAACGGCTGTGTTTTTCCTAAGTTTAACCAATTTCTAGAAACTGAAATGACTTGGAGTCAACCAACCATTGTAAGATAATGCATTTTCAAGAATCAGAACTTATGTTTCGCGTCACGTTAAAGGGTAAAAGCGGAATAAACCAAATTTAACGTCAACTAAGAAACAACTTAAACTATGGATAGTAACCTTTTTTTTCTTTGTCAACGTATGTCGCCGTTTAGTGTATGCTGTCTAGTAGTTTGTTAAGTGCCAATTGGCTACACTTTACTTTAATCGCGTATAAATTTCAAGCTTTGCAGCATGCCACATATCAGCATGTAATTGTAACGCTTGACGTCGCTAAATGGACGTAGGCGACAGCTATGGAGTTCAAAAGGACTTCAGTAAGTTCAAAAAATCTAAAAATCCTAACGATTTCGTTAATTACAAAACATTTAGAAACACTGTCACCAATGAAATACGTAAGTCTAAAAAGGAGCAGATTGACAAACTCACTGAAAAAATTAACAATAATACAAATTGTTCTAAAGACTGGTGGAAGACACTAAAGACTTTTATCAAACCTAACCAAACCTCATCCATACCTCCACTCAATGTAAAGGGCGACATATACTCTGATAATACAGATAAGGCAACTATACTAAATGACTATTTCACAGAACAATCATCACTTGATGACAGTAATGCAAATCTCCCTGCAGATCTAAATATTCCAGATTTCACCTTAAACTCCATATCTATAACAGCTAACGAAGTTGAATCAGTCCTAAAAGCACTTCAAACAGGTAAAGCCTCTGGTCCTGATGCTATCAATAATAGAATTCTAAAAGAGCTAGCCAAGCCCATATCCTTTCCTCTATCTGATCTTTTCAATGCCTCCCTTACCAAAGGAAAAGTCCCAGCTTTATGGAAGCAAGCCAATGTAACTCCAATACATAAGAAGAATTACCCTTCAGACATCACAAACTACAGACCAATATCACTTCTAAGCACAGTTGGCAAAGTACTTGAAAAAATTGTTCACAGATATGTCTTTAATTTTCTTATGGATCATGAAGTCCTAACTTCTCTTCAGTCAGGCTTTATTTCTGGAGATAGTACTGTAAACCAACTTGTAGACATCTATAACTCATTCTGTTAAGCATTAGACGAAGGTAAAGAAGTGCGTGCAATCTTTTGCGATATTAGCAAAGCATTTGATCGAGTATGGCACAAAGGGCTGCTCTACAAATTGCAAACAGTAGGAATAACAGGTCATCTTCTACAATGGTTCACTGATTATCTCAACAACAGGAAACAAAGAGTAGTATTGCCAGGGGCCTCAAGGTTCCATACTTGGCACTTTACTCTTCCTTATTTACATTATGACATTGCACGCAATATAAACTCATCCATACGCCTCTTTGCTGATGACACTAGCCTCTATATCATATTCGAAAACCCAATCCAAGCAGCAACTATATTAAACTCTGATCTTTCTCAAATATACACATGGGCATCAAACTGGCTTGTTACCTTTAATCCATCAAAGACGGAGTCATTACTATTCTCACGTAAACTCTTTAAACCACTTCATCCAACCCTTTACATGAATCAGCAAGACATCATCACTGTTGAGTCTCACAAACACCTGGGCCTAACCTTTACAAACGACCTTTCATGGCATGAACACTTAAACAACATCAAAACAAAAGCTTGGCATCGTATAAATGTAATGCGAAAACTTAAATTCCAACTCAGCAGAAAATCACTACAGATCATCTATTTTTCATTTATCAGACCGTTACTTGAATATGCTGACGTCGTGTGGGATAACTGTACGCAATACGAGGCAAATGAACTAGAAAAAATACAACATGAAGCTGCACGTATTGTCAGTGGTGCCACTAAGCTAGTTTCAATAGACAAAGAACATCTAGCGATAAGGCGTATATTTTCCCTAGTTGACATGATTACAAACACCAAAATTTCAAATTGCCCTAATGTTTTTAAAAATTGTGTAGTTTGGCAGTAAAGTATGCATAGTAGGCAACAAAATACGTTTTAAAGCGATTCGCTATTTAAAATACGGTGTAAACGTGCACTCTCTACCCCCACCCCTCATTTAACGCCTTTATACTGGGTGCCGTTTAGACCAGATTTTGAGTTAACGCATTGCGAATTTTAAAAAAATAAAAGTGCTAAAATGTTAAGGATATAAGTGCTCTTCATTTCCAAAACCTTACCGTATTCCTTCTGCGCATGCGTACAAAATACACCTAAATTGTGACGTTTGTCATTGGAAAGATGGAACTGGTGTCTTTCAGTTTATTTTTAGATGCTTTGCCCCCCTAGACCGAAGATGCCCTTTGGACAACGACATGTCACTATAAACATTTACAACACCGTGATTGGGTTGACCACCAAGCATGCAGTCTGTTGCAATGCATTAATGTTATAGCCATTTTTTTATAATAGGAAATTATTTTAATGAACTGCACTGATAAATTATTAGAGCCAACAATCGGCTTCAATTTATACACCAAGTCACCATAGAATTCAGGTTCGGAAAGTCCTTGGCGTAAGAGAGATTTAAGTCCAACCTGCAATTTAGATATCAAATCATAGTATCGTCTATAAAATTTAGAAAAGGTTTTGCGAAGTTTATGATACCGATAACCTTGTTAAGGAAGTTTCTGAGTTAACAGTTTATTGCGAATGTTGAAGTCAGTAACATAGCTAGATGCTCTAGTTAAACGAATGAGTAGAGAGGTATAGACTCCATAGGATGTAGATCGAGGAACATCACCATCTAAAAATGGGAAATTGACAATTGCAACATCAAAGTGGTCAAGTTTATTATAAATTTTGTTAGAAACAATATCATTAGAAATTGACAAATGCAAGTCTAAAATGCGGCTTCAGTATCAGAGGTATTGGCTGTATTAAGTTGGAGCTTAGAAGGGTATATTTGACTTAACATATTGTCAAAATAAACATTATTAATGTTTAAAATATCGTCCAAATATCTGGATGCAGTGTTAAACGCATCAATAACATCAACCTGCTTATCACCAGAAAGAGACATCATAAAGTCCCTCTGATAACAAAACAGGAATAGATCGGCAACCAAGGGAGCACAATTAGTGCTCATATGAATCCCAACTACTTGTCTATACAGCTTGGTGCCAAATCGAATAAAAATGTTGTCCAACAAAAAGTTCAGCGCGTAACATACATTTTGACATGACCATGCATGATATTTTTAGGTTTTTCCAAAGTAAAAATGCATTTCTCTCATTACATGCAAGGTAAGGACAGCCTTCTATCTGGAAGGTTCTTTCAATAAGATCAATAAGTTTATCTTTAATTAAATTATGAGGTAAAGTAGTGTAAGGAGTAGGAAAATCATAAATAGACAAACTGGTCATATTGAAATCTCTAGCTTTAAAATAGTATGTGAGTATGATCAGGAAATACCACAATCACATAAGTTTATCTAAAATTTCACCTGAATTTTTAATGACCAAAATAGGCTTTTACCGGATCTCTCATATACCATTTCACAGTACTTGATAGCATGATTTAACAGCTGTAAGACACGAGGTTAACAATTAAGAAAGTTCTGTTGTCGTACAAGAACTAGAATTAGCAATAAATCTTGCTTTATAGGTTTTTACGGAGTTTAGGCAACCAGTACAATGTAGGAACTTTGTCTTGATTTTCGTTAGCTTTGATACTGAAATGTAGGGCTGCATGACAACCATGCTCATTGACAATCACCCTCTCACTCAAAGAAGGCTGCAGTTTATAGGCATTAGTGTCATCAAGCTCACACTTAAGAGTATTAATAAAATACAATCGTCAAACAACTACAACATTGTTACCAGCTTTATCTGCTGGAACAAAACATAGTTCATATGAAAATCCTGGATACCTCGTTTAAGATGACGAAAAGAAGATTAAGGTTTATGGGGTAAAATATGTGTATAGCGAGAGTAAAATGAAAGATGAGTATCAATAATTTTAAAAATGTTAATCTTCCATTCCTTCAAGGCACCAGGTTCAACATTTTCACGTTTGCACCAACGATAACTCAAGTCATATAAAGAAGCAGCGATCTCTCTACGACATTTAGGGAAATCAATATTAGAGGGAAATCTTTATTTAAGACCTTTAGAATCAATATTACGAACTCTAGCGTCAGGAATGACATTTAGATTACCTGCAATCACATGCCCTGCAGAGGGATATAAATAGTTAGAATTTTGACAATCTCAGGAATCAGGAGTATTCGAACCTATATTTATATCAGATACAATTCTATTAAAGTAAAATATAGTATACCTAATTGTTTTGTTATATTTATAGCAAATGATAGGAGTTTCAGAATTATGAAAGTAATATTTTTTTTAATCTAGTTGATGAATTTGGATCATATATATTTTTTTCAACCGGCTGAATTACAATTTTACTAGGTGAATGGCCATTATTTTGAAATGGCGATAAAGAAATGTGTCAAATTTTTTAGGCTTTTTCATTTTACGAACGTGCTCACAAAACCTAGTCTTAAGGGGTCCGCCAGTTTTTCCAACATATTGCATTCCACAATTAATTTCATTTCAAGTTATAACATAAATCAGATCTGATGAAGTTCAGTCCATATCAGTATTATTGATTATGGAAAATTGCCTACCATTTACAGATGATGTAATGGTAGTTTTAGTACACAAATATGTACAACAGACAAACCTCTTGGCATTGCACTTAGAAACATTAGGATACATTCCGCGTCTTTTGAATGCATTAAATGGTTTAGTATACTTCCTGATAATAGGTGACCCAAAAGGAGATAATTTCAAAGAAATCCCACGTTTAGATACGAACGGTCAATCGGATCGCATGACAGTGGGAACATAACATTAAAGTTGAGGCCCTGGCCCTGACTATTTGACTTGGAAAAAATTGGTAGTTCGCCATTGGCAAAATCACCAGCCAGGAGTAACTGACTGATCCTGCTTGTGCTCCTGAATCTGTGAAATCTGTTTCCACTTCTAGGACTGGCTCACATACGCATGACGGGGTAGTCTACTACTATCTCTTCATTGGTTAATCTCCCGTTTCCCCACGAATGAGTTTAGAGTAGCAACGAATGACTAAGCGATTCAGATTTAGTTTCGACGTCCAATAATGCAATAGGAATATGTAACGAACCAAGCACGATTTTTCGAATTGGGGAATTCGTTGCCAAAGTTTTGAACAGTTCAAAACTTTCAAGCCGAATGAATTCCCGTTAGACCTTGCATTGCAAGAACTGATTACGGACTGTACAAATCAGTTAATATCTTCACGAAATGAGGACGTTTCAGCCACGAATCCAAATATTTGTCAATTCTTGGCAATTTGTGTGATCGGGGCGTGTGTGGAATATGGATATTTGTCTAAAATTAAAGCCTACATATGTAGAACTCTTATTTTTATCTTTCTGTGTTCTTTCTTTTTATTGTTTTCTGATATCTGTTGTATATCTAATCATTAGTACAACGTGCTGCATCTTAACTTTGATTTGGTACCATGTTTAGTAGTCCAAGATAAAGCAGCTGAAATGTAGGTTAATTTGTGTGCGACACCGCCTTAATTTTCTGCTATTTTGTCTTATGTCTTATGATTTCTTTAACATTCGTGCTTAAATTCTCCCTTGAATTATATTATGCATGTGGTTATTTTTTTTTATCTCTTTATGCTTATTTTTGTGGCCCCTCATCTTCTATACCCCTACCCCTCTCTCTCTCTCTCTCTCTCTCTCTCTCTCTCTCTCTCATATAGCCGGCGCTTTTCATTTGCGCACTTCAGTATATCTTTTGCGCACCTTTTCACTAATTATGGGTAACTAAGATAGTTGAAAGTCGGTACAGCTAATTATACATGTAACCCCTTGAGGGTGCAATGGTCATTCTTAAGCCTACCGTTAGCCGAACTTAAGTTTAGTCAGGTTTAAAAGCACTTTATTCAGTTTTAGCAAAGAATCTGTAGCCATCCATTTAAATAAAGTCCAGAATTTTGAAATTTACTGTCGGTACTAGTTCATTTAGAAATTAAGTTTTTTTTTCTTTCTTGATCTTCTTCTTTGGATTCCGATCTATAGTCAAGACTCCTGAGTTTCACATATGTTGTTGCTTAGACTTTTCAAAATGTCAATAAATATGAAAATGGCTGGATGAGAGTACATTTCATGATTCAAATTAAGAGAGAAAAGGGAAAAAACACTTTAGTACGTATCTCACCTGTACGGTTACCTGTACCACGACCACTAATTGCTCCTGATAGGGGTGTGAAAATAGTGCGCAATTGAAATCGCAAAAAGTGCACAAAGCGCCCAATATAGCTAATCACACGGAATGCCAATGTGGGACAATAAAAAACCTGGTAAGCTGAGGACCAGCTGACATCAGTACTGTAGAATCCACTCCAATTATGCCAATGGACACGGGTATAGTTTTGGTTTCGGTTACACGAGTAGGTCCCGGCTTTTATACATTCACATCATAGTAGATCATGTGATATGTCTTTTGTATCGTGTCACGTGAGACAACAAATCGAAACCTAGCATATTGACAATGGAGGGAGTGCGGAAGTTTGTCTTTTCTTGTTTTCTACTTTGGTCAATCTTCGATCTTACTGTTATATCAGGTAGATATACTCCTGATTGGAAGAGCCTTGACGCAAGACCACTGCCAAGCTGGTATGATGAAGCAAAACTTGGGATTTTCGTTCACTGGGGCGTCTTTTCGGTACCGGCTTTCTCCAACGAATGGTTTTGGAACGACTGGAAGAATGCAAAATTACGCGGTATAATACAATTTATGGAAGACAACTACAAGCCATATTTTACTTACGCCGATTTCGCAAAGCAATTTACAGCGGAATTCTACAACTCGGACCAGTGGGCCGATATGTTCAACTCATCTGGAGCTAGGTAGGAATTTATCTAGGCCAGTCTGGACCCATTTTCAGTGAACTCTAAGCCTATATGTAGGTCCTCGAGGCTATAGTTCATTGCCCGTAATCTTTTGTAATATACAGACATCAAAAGTCGAGATTCGGGTCACTCGGCGTTTCTTTAGTGTGCAAATGGTAATGGGTGATTCTATTTATATTTTCAAATCACTAGCAGGTCACTAATCTAGAGTGAACTGACTTCTATATATCACGGATGTATATGATCCGTGTATATATATATTTAGTCTCAAGTTCTAGCCTGTCATTACATATGAACCGGTAAAACTTGATGCATATAAACATTAGATCTGCTTCCCCCAGCCAGACCCTTTAACTTCTATGTTTGGAGTCTGTAAAATCAACCATGCACAGCTACTATAAGAGAGCATTATATTGGCCTACACTTGGAAAAAAGTTAGGGAACACCCTGATCAGTTTCAAGCTATTTTCTCTTTGGCAAAATATTGTGATTTTATTTTTAAATGTGATAATAATGGACTGGCAGTGGCATACATACACTAATAAGGTATCACAGTGCATGCTTCCAGATTCAAAGCAACAGAGAAATTGTATGATTTAGGATATGTGGAGGTTATTTGAATCACAGATTGATGTTCAATGAGAACATACAAGAAACTGACAAGTAGTGCTTTTTGCCAGACAGGAATCGTTCTAGCTCCAGAAACTCCCAAACCCACCTACTGCAAGTTTTACGGCCCCTATGCCCATACTTCTTAACCAATGTTATTTTAAGAAAGTATAGCATATGAATGAAATCAACGTACACTAGTAACAGGCAATTAAATACGGTAATTGACATGCTTTGTTCAGCATTTTTATTTTATGTACTTCCATATTTCATATACGTGAAATAATTTTTCGGGTTTTGTCAATGGCTTTGCTGTTATTTCAATCCAAGTCAAAATAGATCTGAAAAAAGTGGGTGTTCCCTAACTTTTTTCCAGGTGTATATATACATGTATATTCGGTATCTCACGGCTTTCACTTCCATTTTTAATTGTTTTCATCCTCTCCTTATTCATTTAAGGTTATTACATTAGTATGGACTATCATCCTTTCTTTATTCTGTATCCTCATTGCTCATCTTGCTTGTATACAGAGGTAAAAAAGTTTAGCAACCTGTTATAATGGGTTTTCCCCATAGACGACCTTTTTAGCATTAGATCTTTTTTATTAGCAGGTGCGCAAACACGTCAAATTTTTGAAAATGATCTAATGGCAACCTACAAGAGGTCAAAAGAAACAAAGTCCGATTTTATAGCGAGGAATTGATCTGCTGAGCATTTTAATTTCAGACGCTATTCAATTGGAAGGGAGGTAATTTGAAGAAATACCGTACTGTATGAAAAGGGTAAACAGAACATTCAGTTTTAAACCGGTTTTTACTTTTTTGTTTTTAGATCTAAACTTTTGATGGAAAAATCAAACTTTTAGCAAAAAAAACTTTTCGAGCTATTGACAGATAAGCTGTTCTAGCAAGGGGACTTAAAGTCAGACTTTACATTATGCGAAATGTCGACCGGTTATAATTTTTTTTATTATCATCGTATTCGTAAACGTTTGTCAACATATATTTTTGATATTATGAATTTAAAAATCCCACTTCTTCTAAACTGTGAATCCCAAAGTATATTGCTAAACTTAATTCCCTCAGTATAATTATGTTTAGTTCTATCACACAGTAGACCAGATCTACAATGACCATAGCCCAAAGATTCTTTTAAATGCCCAATTCTTTAACTTTTTGTCTGCCAGCGGCGAATTTTGTAATCTGCAATAATCGTTGCATAGAGTATCGGGACTGATCTGGATACAAAGCGCATGAAACTCTGATAGTGTTCCTGAAATAATTTTTTGATTTTTTTTTTGAAAAAAGTCAGCAGACGACAAAAATCATGAAACACTACACAGCATGCCAGGAGGTTTAATTTATGTTGGCAGGGTCTTTCTGAAAAGAAAGAACAATACCCGACTTGCCCCACACTAAAACAACATTATCAACATTTAAATCAGAGCCCTAGAGACTCTGTGGTGTCGCATGTAACCACATATTGAGGGCCATTGGATGCAGCTAGGAAATATGCGTTCTTCTTGAGAGTACTGTATGTCGGTACCTCAAAAATGCATTTCACCGATTTGATTTTTTTAGAGAATAATAACTTATATATATCCTGCTGAAGAGCTAATACTCGATTAGTGAAAGCGCTACAGGAATAAATGTGTTAAAAACTGTTTCTTCATTATTTTATATATATATTTCTAACATACCTCGCCTATAGCTGTATAGAGCCAACGGTAACAAACCGTGATATATCGGACAATAATTCACAGCTAAAGTGTTTGATAGCTGACGTCACTGGAGAATGACGTCATTGATGGCGATAGACGGTGTAACATCGTTTTACGCTTGAAAGACGTTACAATTACACGTAAATGTTCGAATCTCGCTAGAGGCAAAACATTTACAGCATCTATCGGCTCAGTTGATTCACTATATCCCTCTGTATTTATCTACTGTCTGAATCTGCATCAGTTTCTGATCCTGTGTAGCTCGAAAGCAATGATGTTTGTGAAATTATATTTTCGCACTTCTGATATTTATCTAATTTCACTTGTATCCTTGAATCCATCAGACTTTCACTTGCGAACGAAATAGATGCCATCCATTGAAAAAGAACCATTATACGACGTGTACTGCATCAGTCGTCTTCAATATCAGCGCTTCCTGAACATTTTTTTAGTGGATTGCTCAGTGGCGCAGTTGGTAGCGTCAATGTCTGGTGTTGTGCTAGGCGGTGTTGCCGAGGTTGTTGGTTCGAATCTCGCTAGAGGCAAAATATTTACAGCATCTATCGGCTCAGTTGATTCACTATATCCCTCTGTATTTATCTACTGTCTGAATCTGCATCAGTTTGTGATCCTGTGTAGCTCGAAAGCAATGATGTTTGTGAAATTTTATTTCCACACTTCTGATATTTATCTAATTTCACTTGTATCCTTGGATCCATCAGGCTTTCACTTGCGAACGAAATAGATGCCATCCATTGAAAAAGAACCAATATACGACGTGTACTGCATCAGTCGTCATCAATATCAGCGCTTCCTGAACATCCTTTTTTGGGGATGGCTCAGTGGCGCAGTTGTCTGGTGTAGTGCTAGGCGGTGTTGCCGAGGTCGTGGGTTCGAATCTCGCTAGAGGCAAAATATTTACAGCATCTATCGGCTCAGTTGATTCACTTTATTTTATCCCTCTGTATATATATATATATATATATATATATATATATATATATATATATATATATATATATATATATATATATATATATATATATATATATATATATATATTGAATGAGTCCAACTGCAAATGTATGAGTCCAGAACACTATTTCAAATGACAAGTCTTCAATACTATTGCATCCTGGGACTTGCTCAGAGCTCTCACTAGGATTTTGAAAACAGGAGTTCAGGAATCCCATCTGGCAAAAAGTAGGAGTCCCACTGGAAAAAGTGAGAGTCCCACTCAAAAAAAGTTGGGAGTCCCACCAATTTGTGCATACCGTATATCTTTTCCATTTTAGTCAGAAGTGATACATTTGAATAATTTTTAGATAGACTGATTTTAACCATTTAAGCATTAATGGGTTGTTCCTAGTTAACAAAACAAAATATTTTGCTATATTTTTTTCATGTAACTTCAACACACATTTTTTATTTGGCCTTATAAAAATAAAAGATTAAACTGTTGGTACTTGTTTTATTCATTGACAAGACAGACAGACAGACAGACAGACAGACAGACAGGCAGGCAGACAGACAGACAGACAGACAGACAGACAGACAGCAGTCCTCTGTTTTGTATAATCTTATGCAGATGGAAGTCTTTAAAACGCATCTCGCTAGTGTATAAATAGACTGACATTACTATAGCAATTTAACATACGATTTTACATGCTGAAAGTGATTTGTTTGTGTTTATTCATTGAACCGATGATATATTTCATCGCACGGCTTGTAGTGTAGCTTCATTTTTGTACGTCGGACGTTGCCGTATACGGCTAACCGCTGTACCGTTTTGTTTCAATAATTCTCAGACTCTTTTGTTTGCCGTAGCAAAGAACGAATGATGGAATGCAAATCCGTAAACTTATTATTTTTATCTCCATGTTTATGTTGCTCAAATCGCAAATGAGTGCAATTAAATATGTTTTCTCTTTCATCCCTAATCAGTCGAATTCGGAAGTCGGTAGTCTGATGTTGTTTACAATACCCTATTAGTATTTCTCCCATTAATTAACGGTGAATCGGTAGCGCATCTGTTTCAAACAATTATCTGATAATCCTTGCTTAATTTCTTTAATAATCACCTCGTAATAATCACACTGTCCCGCATCGGTAATCCTGTCAATCACCTGTCAGAATTGCTACACTGCAGTCCGAGTCATACGATTGGTCACCAGATCCAGGACACAAATCACGTCTCCCGCGCTCGAAAAGCGTGTCGCGATCGATAATATCAAAGGGCTGTTGATCTCCTGGTGTTTATTTATCTGTCAGCTACTGAATTTTTAGCGCATGCTGACTAAAAACACATGCGTACGCGGAACTCCCGCCTAGCAAAAAACATGCGTCCCAGGGAAAAAACGTGCGTACCAATACGCGTAATTCTGCATTTCCGAGAGCTCTGTCGCTGAAATAAAAACTTTGCATACCAGAGACAAAATTATGCGCAAAGGATGAAGGATGCGCAGGTAATAAAATCACTGTATATAGAGGCAAAATATTTACAGCATCTATCGGCTCAGTTGATTCAATAAATCTCTCAATATTTATCTACCATATGCATCAGTCTGTGGTCTGTCACTTGTATCCTTGGATCCATCAGACTTTCACTTGCGAACTAAAATATGCCATCCATTGAAAAGGAACCGATATAGGACGTGTACTCCATCAGTCGTCGTCAATATCAGCGCTTCCTGAACATCCTTTAAATGGAGATGTCTCAGTGACGCAGTTGGTAGCGTCGATGTCTGGTGTAGTGCTAGGCGGAGTTGTCATGGTCGTGGGTTCGAATCTCACTAGAGGCAAAATATTTACAGCATGTATCGGCACAGTTGATTCAATATATCTCTCTATATTTATCTACTGTATGAATCTGCATCAGTTCGTGATCCTGTGAAGCTCGAAAGAAATGATTGTAAAATTATATTCCTGCACTTCTGATATTTATCTAATTTCACTTGTATCCTTGGAACAATCAGGCTTTCACTTGCGAACTAAATAAATGCCATCCGTTGAAAAGGAACCATTATACGACGTGTACTGCATCAGTCGTCGTCAATATCAGCGCTTTCTTAACATCCTTAAATGGGGATGTCTCAGTGGCGCGATGGTAGCGTCAATGTCTGGTGTAGTGCTAGGCGGAGTTGTCATGGTCGTTGGTTCGTATCTCGCTAGAGGCAAAATATTATAGCATCTATCAGCTCAGTTGATTCAATATATCTCTCTATATTTATCTACTGTATGAATCTGCATCAGGTTCTGATCCTGTGTAGCTCAAAAGCAATAATGTTTGTGAAATAATATTTCCGCACTTCTGATATTTATCTTA
This sequence comes from Loripinus fragilis, assembly GCA_964019695.1. Classification (NCBI taxonomy): domain Eukaryota; kingdom Metazoa; phylum Mollusca; class Bivalvia; order Lucinida; family Lucinidae; genus Loripinus; species Loripinus fragilis. The sequence continues at coordinate 11,078,150 of OZ026520.1, forward strand.
TTTCACTTGTATCCTTGGATCTATCAGGCTTTCACTTGCGAACTAAATAAATGCCATCCATTGAATAGGAACCAATATACGATGTGTACTGCATAAATCGTCGTCAATATCAGCGCTTCCTGAACATCCTTTAAATGGGTATGTCTCAGTGGTGCGATGGTAGCGTCAATGTCTGGTGTAGTGCTAGGCGGAGTTGTCATGGTTGTTGGTTCGAATCTGGCTAAAGGCAAAATATTTACAGCATCTATTGGCTCAGTTGATTCAATGTATCTCTCTATATTTATCTACTGTATGAATCTGCATCAGTTTGTGATTCTGTGTAGCTCGAAAGCAATGATGTTTGTGAAATTATATTACCGCACTTCTGATATTTATCTAATTTTTCTTGTATCCTTGGATCCATCAGGCTTTCACTTGCGAACTAAATAAGTGCCATCCATTGAAAAGGAACCAATATAAGACGTGTACTGCATCAAGCGTCGTCAATATCAGCCCCTCCTGAATATCCTTTAAATGGGGATGTCTCAGTGTCGAAGTCGGAGTTGCCATGGTAGTGGGTTAGAATCTCGCTAGAGGCAAAATATTTACAGCATCTATTGGCTCAGTTGATTCAATATATCTCTCTATATTTATCTACTGTATGAATCTGCATCAGTTTCTGATCCTTTGTAGCTCAAAAGCAATAATGTTTGCGAAATAGTATTTCGGCACTTCTGATATTTATCTAATTTCACTTGTATTCTTGGATCTATCAGGCTTTCACTTGCAAACTAAATAAAGGCCATCCGCTGAAAAGGAACCAATATACGATGTGTACTTCATCAGTAGCTGTCAATATCAGCGCTTCCTGAACATCAATTTAAATGGGGATGTCTCAGTGGCACAGTTTTTAGCGTCGATGTTGGAGTTGCCATGGTCGTGGGTTAGAATCTCGCTAGAGGCAAAATATTTACAGCATCTATCGGCTCATTTGATTCAATATATCTCATAATATTTATCTACCATATGCATCAGACTGTGGTCTGTCACTTGTATCCTTGGATCCATCAGACTTTCACTTGCGAACTAAAATATGCCATCCATTGCAAAGGAACCGATATAGGTCATTTACTCCATCAGTCGTCGTCAATATCAGCGCTTCCTGAACATCCTTTAAATAGAGATGTCTCAGTTGCGCAGTTGGTAGCGTCGATGTCTGGTGTAGTGCTAGGCGTAGTTGTCATGGTAGTGGGTTCGAATCTCATTAGAGGCAAAATATTTACAGCATCTATTGGCTCAGTTGATTCAATGTATCTCTCTATATTTATCTACTGTATGAATCTGCATCAGTTTGTGATTCTGTGTAGCTCGAAAGCAATGATGTTTGTGAAATTATATTACCGCACTTCTGATATTTATCTAATTTTTCTTGTATCCTTGGAACCATCAGGCTTTCACTTGCGAACTAAATAAATGCCATCCATTGAAAAGGAACCAATATACGACGTGTACTGCATCAGTCGTTGTCAATATCAGCGCTTCCTGAATATCCTTTAAATGGGGATGTCTCAGTGGCGCAGTTGGTAGCGTCAATGTCTGGTGTAGTGCTAGGCGGAGTTGTCATGGTCGTTGGTTCGAATCTCGCTAGAGGCAAAATATTTACAGCATCTATTGGCTCAGTTGATTCAATATATCTCTCTATATTTATCTACTGTATGAATCTGCATCAGTTTGTGGTTCTGTGTAGCTCGAAAGCAATGATGTTTGTGAAACTATATTGCCGCACTTCTGATATTTATCTATTTTCACCTGTATCCTTGGATCCATCAGGCTTTCACTTGCAACTAAATAAATGCCATCCATTGAAAAGGAACCAATATACGACGTGTACTGCATCAAGCGTCGTCAATATCGGCGCCTCCTGAATATCCTTTAAATGGGGATGTCTCAGTGGCGCAGTTGTCAGTGTGGAAGTCGGAGTTGCCATGGTCGTGGGTTAGAATCTTGCTAGAGGCAAAATATTTACAGCATCTATCGGCTCAGTTGATTCAAAATATCTCTCTATATTTATCTACTGTATGAATCTGCATCAGTTTCTGATCCTGCGTAGCTCAAAAGCAATGATGTTTGTGAAATTTTATTTCCGCACTTCTGATACTTATCTTATTTCACTTGTATCCTTGGATCCATCAGTTTTTCACTTGCAAACTAAATAAATGCCATCCATTGAATAGGAACCAATATACGACGTGTACTGCATCAGTCATCGTCAATATCAGCCCTTCCTGAACATTCTTTAAATGGGGGATGTCTCAGTTGCGCAGTTGGTAGCGTCGATGTCTGGTGTAGTGCTTGGCGGAGTTGCCATGGTCGTGGGTTCGAATCTTGCTAGAGGCAAAATATTTACAGCATCTATCGACACAGTTGATTCAACATATCTCTCTATATTTATCTACTGTGTGAATCTGCATCAGTTTCTGATCCTGCGTAGCTCAAAAGCAATGATGTTTGTGAAATTTTATTTCTGCACTTCTGATACTTATCTAATTTCACTTGTATCCTTGGATCCATCAGTTTTTCACTTGCAAACTAAATAAATGCCATCCATTGAATAGGAACCATTATTCGACGTGCACTGCATCAGTCGTCGTCAATATCAGCGCTTCCTGAACATCCTTTAAATGGGAATGTCTCAGTGGCGCAGTTGGTAGCGTGGATGTCTGGTGTAGTGCTAAGCGGAGTTGTCATGGTCGTGGGTTCGAATCTGGCTAGAGGCAATATATTTACAGAATCTATTGGCTCAGTTGATTCAATATATCTCTCTATATTTATCTACTGTATGAATCTGTATCAGTTTGTGATTCTGTGTAGCTCAAAAGCAATGATGTTTGTGAAATTATATATCCGCACTTCTGATATTTATCTTATTTCACTTGTATCCTTGGATCCATCAGGCTTTCACTTGCGAACTGAATAAATTCCATGGATTGAAAAGGAACCAATATACGACGTGTACTGCATCAGTCGTTGTCAATATCAGCGCTTCCTGATCATCCTTTAAATGGGGTTGTCTCAGTGGCGCAGTTGGTAGCTTCGATGTCTGGTGTAGTGCTAGGCGGAGTTATCATGGTCGTGGGTTCCAATCTTGCTAGAGGCAAAATATTTACAGCATCTCTGGCTCAGTTTATTCAATATATCTGTCTATATTTATCTACTGTATGAATCTGCATCAGTTTGTGATCCTGTGAATCCTGTGAAGCTGGAAAGCAATGATGTTTGTGAAATAATATTTCCACACTTCTGATATTTATCTAATTTCACTTGTATCCTTGTATCCTTGGATCCATCTGGCTTTCACTTGCAAACTAAATAAATGCCATCCATTGAAAAGGAACCAATATACGACGTGTACTGCATCAGTCGTCATCAATATCAGCGCTTCCTGAACATCAATTTAAATGGGGATGTCTCAATTGCGCAGTTGGTAGTGTCGATGTCTGGTGTAGTGCTAGGCGCAGTTGTCATGGTCGTAGGTTCGGATCTCGCTAGAGGCAAAATATTTACAGAATCTATCAGCACAGTTGATTCAATATATCTCTCTTTATTTATCTACTGTATGAATCAGCATCAGTTTGTGATCCTGTGAAGCTCAAAAGCAATGATGTTTGTGAAATTATATTACCGCACTTCTGATATTTGTCTAATTTCATTTTTATCCTTGGAACCACACTTGCGAACTAAACAAATGCCATCCACTGAAAAGGAACTAATATACGACGTGTACTTCATCAGTCGTTGTCAATATCAGCGCTTCCTGAACATCCTTTAAATTGGGATGTCTCAGTGGCACAGTTTTCAGCGTCGATGTTGGAGTTGCCATGGTCATGAGTTCGAATCTCGCTAGAGGCAAAATATTTACAGCATCTATCGGCTAAGTTGATTCAAAATATCTCTCTATATTTATCTACTGTATGAATCTGCATCAGTTTCTGATCCTGTGTAGCTCAAAAGCAATAATGTTTGTGAAATTTCACACATCTGATATTTATCTAATTTCACTTGTACCCTTGGATCTATCAGGCTCTCACTTGTGAACTAAATAAATGCCATCCATTAAAAAGGAAGCAATATACGACGTGTACTGCATCAATCGTCATCAATATCAGCGCTTCCTGAACATCAATTTAAATGGGGATGTCTCAGTGGCACAGTTTTCAGCGTCGATGTTGGAGTTGCCATGGTCGTGGGTTCGAATCTCGCTAGAGGCAAAATATTTACAGCATCTATCGGCTCATTTGATTCAATATATCTCATAATATTTATCTACCATATGCATCAGACTGTGGTCTGTCACTTGTATCCTTGGATCCATCAGACTTTCACTTGCGAACTAAAATATGCCATCCATTGCAAAGGAACCGATATAGGTCATTTACTCCATCAGTGGTGGTCAATATCAGCGCTTCCTGAACATCCTTCTAATGGAGATGTCTCAGTTGCGCAGTTGGTAGCGTCGATGTCTGGTGTAGTGCTAGGCGTAGTTGTCATGGTAGTGGGTTCGAATCTCATTAGAGGCAAATTATTTACAGCATCTATCGGCTCAGTTGATTCAATATATCTCTCTATATTTATCTACTGTATGAATCTGCATCAGTTTGTGATCCTGTGAAGCTCAAAAGCAATGATGTTTGTGAAATTATATTTCCACACTTCTGATATTTATCTAATTTCACTTGTATCCTTGGAACCATCAGACTTTCACTTGCGAACTAAATAAATGCCATCCATTGAAAAGGAACCAATATACGACGTGTACTGCATCAGTCGTCGTCAATATCAGCGCTTCCTGAATATCCTTTAAATGGGGATGTCTCAGTGGCGCAGTTGGTAGCGTGGATGTCTGGTGTAGTGCTAGGCGGAGTTGTCATGGTCGTTGGTTCGAATCTCGCTAGAGGCAAAATATTTACAGCATCTATTGGCTCAGTTGATTCAATATATCTCTCTATATTTATCTACTGTATGAATCTGCATCAGTTTGTGGTTCTGTGTAGCTCGAAAGCAATGATGTTTGTGAAATTATATTACCGCACTTCTGATATTTATCTATTTTCACCTGTATCCTTGGATCCATCAGGCTTTCACTTGCGAACTAAATAAATGCCATCCATTGAAAAGGAACCAATATACGACGTGTACTGCATCAAGCGTCGTCAATATCGGCGCCTCCTGAATATCCTTTAAATGGGGATGTCTCAGTGGCGCAGTTGTCAGTGTGGAAGTAGGAGTTCCCATGGTCGTGGGTTAGAATCTCGCTAGAGGCAAAATATTTACAGCATCTATCGGCTCAGTTGATTCAATATATCTCTCTATATTTATCTACTGTATGAATCTGCATCAGTTTCTGATCCTGCGTAGCTCAAAAGCAATGATGTTTGTGAAATTTTATTTCCGCACTTCTGATACTTATCTTATTTCACTTGTATCCTTGGATCCATCAGTTTTTCACTTGCAAACTAAATAAATGCCATCCATTGAATAGGAACCAATATACGACGTGTACTGCATCAGTCATCGTCAATATCAGCCCTTCCTGAACATTCTTTAAATGGGGGATGTCTCAGTTGCGCAGTTGGTAGCGTCGATGTCTGGTGTAGTGCTTGGCGGAGTTGCCATGGTCGTGGGTTCGAATCTTGCTAGAGGCAAAATATTTACAGCATCTATCGACACAGTTGATTCAACATATCTCTCTATATTTATCTACTGTGTGAATCTGCATCAGTTTCTGATCCTGCGTAGCTCAAAAGCAATGATGTTTGTGAAATTTTATTTCTGCACTTCTGATACTTATCTAATTTCACTTGTATCCTTGGATCCATCAGTTTTTCACTTGCGAACTAAATAAATGCCATCCATTGAATAGGAACCATTATTCGACGTGCACTGCATCAGTCGTCGTCAATATCAGCGCTTCCTGAACATCCTTTAAATGGGAATGTCTCAGTGGCGCAGTTGGTAGCGTGGATGTCTGGTGTAGTGCTAAGCGGAGTTGTCATGGTCGTGGGTTCGAATCTGGCTAGAGGCAATATATTTACAGAATCTATTGGCTCAGTTGATTCAATATATCTCTCTATATTTATCTACTGTATGAATCTGTATCAGTTTGTGATTCTGTGTAGCTCAAAAGCAATGATGTTTGTGAAATTATATATCCGCACTTCTGATATTTATCTTATTTCACTTGTATCCTTGGATCCATCAGGCTTTCACTTGCGAACTGAATAAATTCCATGGATTGAAAAGGAACCAATATACGACGTGTACTGCATCAGTCGTTGTCAATATCAGCGCTTCCTGATCATCCTTTAAATGGGGTTGTCTCAGTGGCGCAGTTGGTAGCTTCGATGTCTGGTGTAGTGCTAGGCGGAGTTATCATGGTCGTGGGTTCCAATCTTGCTAGAGGCAAAATATTTACAGCATCTCTGGCTCAGTTTATTCAATATATTTGTCTATATTTATCTACTGTATGAATCTGCATCAGTTTGTGATCCTGTGAATCCTGTGAAGCTGGAAAGCAATGATGTTTGTGAAATAATATTTCCACACTTCTGATATTTATCTAATTTCACTTGTATCCTTGTATCCTTGGATCCATCTGGCTTTCACTTGCAAACTAAATAAATGCCATCCATTGAAAAGGAACGAATATACGACGTGTACTGCATCAGTCGTCGTCAATATCAGCGCTTCCTGAACATCAATTTAAATGGGGATGTCTCAATTGCGCAGTTGGTAGTGTCGATGTCTGGTGTAGTGCTAGGCGCAGTTGTCATGGTCGTTGGTTCGGATCTCGCTAGAGGCAAAATATTTACAGAATCTATCAGCACAGTTGATTCAATATATCTCTCTTTATTTATCTACTGTATGAATCAGCATCAGTTTGTGATCCTGTGAAGCTCAAAAGCAATGATGTTTGTGAAATTATATTACCGCACTTCTGATATTTGTCTAATTTCATTTTTATCCTTGGAACCACACTTGCGAACTAAACAAATGCCATCCACTGAAAAGGAACTAATATACGACGTGTACTTCATCAGTCGCCGTCAATATCAGCGCTTCCTGAACATCCTTTAAATGGGGATGTCTCAGTGGCACAGTTTTCAGCGTCGATGTTGGAGTTGCCATGGTCATGAGTTCGAATCTCGCTAGAGGCAAAATATTTACAGCATCTATCGGCTAAGTTGATTCAAAATATCTCTCTATATTTATCTACTGTATGAATCTGCATCAGTTTCTGATCCTGTGTAGCTCAAAAGCAATAATGTTTGTGAAATTTTACACATCTGATATTTATCTAATTTCACTTGTACCCTTGGATCTATCAGGCTCTCACTTGTGAACTAAATAAATGCCATCCATTAAAAAGGAAGCAATATACGACGTGTACTGCATCAATCGTCATCAATATCAGCGCTTCCTGAACATCAATTTAAATGGGGATGTCTCAGTGGCACAGTTTTCAGCGTCGATGTTGGAGTTGCCATGGTAGTGGGTTCGAATCTCGCTAGAGGCAAAATATTTACAGCATCTATCGGCTCATTTGATTCAATATATCTCATAATATTTATCTACCATATGCATCAGACTGTGGTCTGTCACTTGTATCCTTGGATCCATCAGACTTTCACTTGCGAACTAAAATATGCCATCCATTGCAAAGGAACCGATATAGGTCATTTACTCCATCAGTCGTGGTCAATATCAGCGCTTCCTGAACATCCTTTAAATGGAGATGTCTCAGTTGCGCAGTTGGTAGCGTCGATGTCTGGTGTAGTGCTAGGCGTAGTTGTCATGGTAGTGGGTTCGAATCTCATTAGAGGCAAATTATTTACAGCATCTATCGGCTCAGTTGATTCAATATATCTCTCTATATTTATCTACTGTATGAATCTGCATCAGTTTGTGATCCTGTGAAGCTCAAAAGCAATGATGTTTGTGAAATTATATTTCCACACTTCTGATATTTATCTAATTTCACTTGTATCCTTAGAACCATCAGGCTTTCACTTGCGAACTAAATAAATGCCATCCATTGAAAAGGAACCAATATACGACGTGTACTGCATCAGTCGTCGTCAATATCAGCGCTTCCTGAATATCCTTTAAATGGGGATGTCTCAGTGGCGCAGTTGGTAGCGTGGATGTCTGGTGTAGTGCTAGGCGGAGTTGTCATGGTCGTTGGTTCGAATCTCGCTAGAGGCAAAATATTTACAGCATCTATTGGCTCAGTTGATTCAATATATCTCTCTATATTTATCTACTGTATGAATCTGCATCAGTTTGTGGTTCTGTGTAGCTCGAAAGCAATGATGTTTGTGAAATTATATTACCGCACTTCTGATATTTATCTATTTTCACCTGTATCCTTGGATCCATCAGGCTTTCACTTGCGAACTAAATAAATGCCATCCATTGAAAAGGAACCAATATACGACGTGTACTGCATCAAGCGTCGTCAATATCGGCGCCTCCTGAATATCCTTTAAATGGGGATGTCTCAGTGGCGCAGTTGTCAGTGTGGAAGTCGGAGTTGCCATGGTCGTGGGTTAGAATCTCGCTAGAGGCAAAATATTTACAGCATCTATCGGCTCAGTTGATTCAATATATCTCTCTATATTTATCTACTGTATGAATCTGCATCAGTTTCTGATCCTGCGTAGCTCAAAAGCAATGATGTTTGTGAAATTTTATTTCCGCACTTCTGATACTTATCTTATTTCACTTGTATCCTTGGATCCATCAGTTTTTCACTTGCAAACTAAATAAATGCCATCCATTGAATAGGAACCAATATACGACGTGTACTGCATCAGTCATCGTCAATATCAGCCCTTCCTGAACATCCTTTAAATGGGGGATGTCTCAGTTGCGCAGTTGGTAGCGTCGATGTCTGGTGTAGTGCCTGGCGGAGTTGCCATGGTCATGGGTTCGAATCTTGCTAGAGGCAAAATATTTACAGCATCTATCGACACAGTTGATTCAACATATCTCTCTATATTTATCTACTGTGTGAATCTGCATCAGTTTCTGATCCTGCGTAGCTCAAAAGCAATGATGTTTGTGAAATTTTATTTCTGCACTTCTGATACTTATCTAATTTCACTTGATTCCTTGGATCCATCAGTTTTTCACTTGCGAACTAAATAAATGCCATCCATTGAATAGGAACCAATATACGACGTGTACTGCATCAGTCGTCGTCAATATCAGCGCTTCCTGAACATCCTTTAAATGGGAATGTCTCAGTGGCGCAGTTGGTAGCGTGGATGTCTGGTGTAGTGCTAGGCGGAGTTGTCATGGTCGTGGGTTCGAATCTGACTAGAGGCAATATATTTACAGAATCTATTGGCTCAGTTGATTCAATATATCTCTCTATATTTATCTACTGTATGAATCTGTATCAGTTTGTGATTCTGTGTAGCTCAAAAGCAATGATGTTTGTGAAATTATATTTCCGCACTTCTGATATTTATCTTATTTCACTTGTATCCTTGGATCCATCAGGCTTTCACTTGCGAACTGAATAAATTCCATGGATTGAAAAGGAACCAATATACGACGTGTACTGCATCAGTCGTTGTCAATATCAGCGCTTCCTGATCAGCCTTTAAATGGGGTTGTCTCAGTGGCGCAGTTGGTAGCTTCGATGTCTGGTGTAGTGCTAGGCGGAGTTATCATGATCGTGGGTTCCAATCTTGCTAGAGGCAAAATATTTACAGCATCTCTGGCTCAGTTTATTCAATATATCTGTCTATATTTATCTACTGTATGAATCTGCATCAGTTTGTGATCCTGTGAATCCTGTGAAGCTGGAAAGCAATGATGTTTGTGAAATAATATTTCCACACTTCTGATATTTATCTAATTTCACTTGTATCCTTGGATCCATCTGGCTTTCACTTGCAAACTAAATAAATGCCATCCATTGAAAAGGAACCAATATACGACGTGTACTGCATCAGTCGTCGTCAATATCAGCGCTTCCTGAACATCAATTTAAATGGGGATGTCTCAATTGCGCAGTTGGTAGTGTCGATGTCTGGTGTAGTGCTAGGCGGAGTTGTCATGGTCGTAGGTTCGGATCTCGCTAGAGGCAAAATATTTACAGAATCTATCAGCACAGTTGATTCAATATATCTCTCTTTATTTATCTACTGTATGAATCAGCATCAGTTTGTGATCCTGTGAAGCTCAAAAGCAATGATGTTTGTGAAATTATATTACCGCACTTCTGATATTTGTCTAATTTCACTTTTATCCTTGGAACCACACTTGCGAACTAAATAAATGCCATCCACTGAAAAGGAACTAAAATACAACGTGTACTTCATCAGTCGCCGTCAATATCAGCGCTTCCTGAACATCCTTTAAATGGGGATGTCTCAGTGGCACAGTTTTCAGCGTCGATGTTGGAGTTGCCATGGTCATGAGTTCGAATCTCACTAGAGGCAAAATATTTACAGCATCTATCGGCTAAGTTGATTCAAAATATCTCTCTATATTTATCTACTGTATGAATCTGCATCAGTTTCTGATCCTGTGTAGCTCAAAAGCAATAATGTTTGTGAAATTTCACACATCTGATATTTATCTAATTTCACTTGTACCCTTGGATCTATCAGGCTCTCACTTGTGAACTAAATAAATGCCATCCATTAAAAAGGAAGCAATATACGACGTGTACTGCATCAATCGTCATCAATATCAGCGCTTCCTGAACATCCTTTAAATGGGGATGTCTCAGTGGCGCAGTTGGTAGCGTGGGTGTCTTGTGTAATGCTTGGCGCAGTTGTCATGGTCGTGGGTTCGAATCTCGCTAAAGGCAAAATATTTACAGCATCTATAGGCTTAGTTGATTCAAAATATCCCTCTATATTTATCTACTGTATGAATCTGCATCAGTTTCTGATCCTGTGTAGCTCAAAAGCAATAATGTTTGTGACATTTCGCACTTCTGATATTTATCTAATTTCACTTGTACCCTTGGATCTATCAGGCTCTCACTTGTGAACTAAATAAATGCCATCCATTAAAAAGGAAGCAATATACGACGTGTACTGCATCAAACGTCATCAATATCAGCGCTTCCTGAATATCCTTTAAATGGGGATGTTTCAGTGGCGCAGTTGGTAGCGTCGATGTCTGGTGTAGTGCTTGGTGGAGTTGTCATGGTCGTGGGTTCGAATCTCGCTAGAGGCAAAATATTTACAGCATCTATTGGCTCAGTTGATTCAATATATCTCTCTATATTTATATCCTGTATGAATCTGCAAGGAACCAATATACGACGTGTACTGCATCAGTCGTCGTCAATATCAGCGCTTCTCTCTCTCTCTCTCTCTCTCTCTCTCTCTCTCTCTCTCTCTCTCTCTCTCTCTCTCTCTCTCTATATATATATATATATATATATATATATATATATATATATATATATATATATATATATATATATATATATATATATATATATATATATATATATATATATATATATATATATATATATATATATATATATATATATTATTTCATTTGTGTCCTTTGATCAGAGTTGGGGTAATTAAAATTGTAATTGTAATTAATTGTAATTTAATTACATTTTCTAAAGTAATTGCATGTAATTGTAATTAAGACATTTCTTTAATTACAGTAATTGAATGTAATTAATTACATGGCCAAAAATGAGTGTATTTAACAATTACTTTCAATTACTTTTTAACTACTTTCCAGATCAGTTATGATCTTCAGTTACTAAAGATCATCATAGATACTTAAAATACTGCTAAATGAGTTGTTCTTGGCCTTTGTAAATACATATATCATTTGCTGTACTAGTTAAATGCAACATGAAACGAATGAGAATTGGGACTAGTCATGCAATAACTATAGCCATAAAAATAAAATATAACAATTTTACAGCAGAGACAGACTGTATGTTACCTCTGCTATTCCTTTTTTAAGCAAATTAATTATTCTTTGTTCATCTGCTTATAAAAGATATGGCTTTGTGTGACAATCAACCTTTAATAGTGAAGTTACCAGAACAATACAAAAACAAAGAAGGTGTGAAATTCTCAACAATAGTATTTACTCAGGCAATAGTGTTGGTTAGTGACTCCTTGAAGGCATTTTGTTAAATTTTCACACTTAGGATCAACACACTCAAATGCTGAGGTGCATGACCCGATCTATTCACTACACTATTTAAACCACTTAAACTGCTCATTTGCCATTTTCAATAATAATAATCATAATGATAATAGTAATCATAAAATTAATAATCATAAAGTGTGATTTAGAAAATCAAATTTCACTCATTCAGTGAACCCTGGGCCCATTTGTGTCAATATAATAACAAAAAATAAAAATAAAATAGATGTTCCAGTGGTGACCGAACTAGCCACCTCTTGCTTGCCAAGCCAGCATTTTAACAGGCTGGTAGTATTTTAGTTTGTCACGATCTGATATTCCTTTATGTATTTTTTTTTGCCAACTTTCAGAACTCATAGGGCCACACAGATTCTTTATCAACACTTTTTGAAAACAGTTAAGCTAGTTTTACAAAATAATTCCCATGGTTTATCCTTCGCAGTTGTAAGACTTTTCTCAAGCCAATGTGTATTCCTGAACTTTGTTCTGCAGTTAACAGCTAGTTTGAGAACTTTGGCAATTTATCCCCCAAATAAAAAATAACATTTTCTGCATTATCTCTAGTGTGATCATTTCATCAATCACAAAAAACAACAACTAATTTTGTATTTCATCTTTTTAAGTTGCATCACTTGACAATAATTGATACAAGAGGAAAAAATAAAATCAGCCTAAAAGACATACATTGGACTTAGAACATCAAGGTTTCTCAGACTTTTTAGGAGATTTTAACTCATTTCAGTTATCTCTGAAATTAAAATCTGATGAAGCTATGTAAGTTGCAGTAAAATGTAATTGTAATGTAATTAATTACATTTGGCAATGTAATTGTATGTAATTAATTACTTTGCTTAAAAGCCATGTAATTGTAATTGTAATTTAATTGAACAATTTCCAATGTAATTGTATGTAATTAATTACTTTTTCAAAGTTATTGACCCCAAGTCTGCCTTTGATCTATCAAGCTTTAAATTGCTAACGACATTGAAAAAGAACCAATATACGACGTGTCCTGCATTGCTCGTCATCAATATCAGCGCTTCTCTCTCTCTCTCTCTCTCTCTCTCTATATATATATATATATATATATATATATATATATATATATATATATATATATATATATATATATATATATATATATATATATATACTACGTGTCCTGCATTGGTCGTCTTCAATATAAGTGGTATTTGAACATCTTTTTTTTGGGATGTCTCAGTGGCGCAGTTGGTAGCGTAGATGTCTAGTGTAGTGCTAGGCGGTGTTGTCGAGGTCGTGGGTTCGAATCTCGCTAGAGGCAAAATATTTAAAGCATCTTTCGGCTCAGTTGATTTATTATATCGAGGAACACTACCAGAGTGTCATATGGCTTTGGAAACAGTTGGCAGTATACTGAGGTCTTCTGATGTATCACATTTGGTCCAAAGTGACAATTTTCCAATTTGAAGCCTATTTCTGCAGATTATTTCTGTTTATATGAGTGGCGCAGTTGGTAGCGTGTTAGGCGGTGTTGTCGAGGTCGTGGGTTTGAATCTCGCTAAAGGCAAAATAATTATAGCATCTTTCAGCTCAGTTGATTCACTATATCCAGGAACACTACCAGCGTGGCATATGGCTTTGAAATCAGTAGACAAATGCATCACAAATGGGTGGATCGTTGGAATAATGATAATAAAGGGGCGCAACCATGGGCGGAATAAAATAACTCCTAACATTTATGCCTAAAACCACTGAACGGATTCGAATGAAAATCACTCTGTTAGCTTTTTATGACATAGAGAATACTTATGAAGGTTAAATTATCTGATATTCTTCAAAGTGGCTTTGCTGGGAAAGGGCTGACCTCTCGGCTCTCGTTTGTGGTGTCTTCTGTGAGTTTGTCACTTTCCCATTGGTATCCTGGGTCAGGTGTGGTACTTGATTGTATCGATTCCTGATCTTTGCAACCTTATTACTTTATTGCTTGCCTTAATCTCCAGATTCCCCACGAATGAGCTAAGAGTGGCTAAGAATGCATAAGAGCGTCTCAGATTAGATTACGATTCAGTTACCATATCCAAGAATGCATTAGGAATTTGTTACGAATCAAGCAAGTTTCCGAATCTGTGAATTTGTGGCCAAAGTTTTGAACAGCAACAGCATTAGAGATGTTAAAAACAGAAATTACTGGGCGCGTACGTTCACGAAAATCTTCGCTGGACAGACCATATTGACCACCTTTGCTCCTTTATCTCATCCAAAATTTCAATATTGAGACACTTTTATACATATATCCCAAATGAAGGGTATATTTTATCATTAAATGACTATGGCTCAAGTACCTGGGGTACCACTTAAAAGAGTATCATAGAGAGACTCTCAAAACTTCAAAAGTGAGCTGCGCGAATCTTTCTAAATGCACCCTACGACACAGCCTCTTCCGACTTGTTCAAGACATAAGGATGGCCAACTATACAAAACAAAACTTAGCTGTAACAAGACAGTACTTAGGTATAAGGCGCTTAATAGCCTCACACCTACACATATATCTGAACTGCTAATTCCTATGTCGCAAACACATAATCGAACGCTTAGATCAACTTCAAACGGCTCTTTAGCAGTACCCAGAACAAAACTTTTTGAACAGCAAAGTACCAATATGTAACGTACTGACCCATGAAATTAATAAACTATCGTTTTGGTCTATTTCAGATATGTTGTATTTGTAAGTAAGCATCACGAAGGGTTCACCAACTGGCCTTCTAAATATTCCTACACATGGAATTCAAAGTCTGTTGGCCCAAACAGAGATATTGTGGGTAAGTAAGTGTATTTTATTTGCTTGTAGTATGTTAAGGCACTGACCACCAATCTGCATGTCTGTCAGCAATTTCTTGTATTGTTGTCACTGACTTATTTAATAAATGATCACAATGAAGTTTAGTTAAGACCTAAAATGTGTTGTTATCTGTTTACGGACCAACAAATCAAACACATTTTGGCCTACCGATTTACCAGGTTCTCGGGGTAAAACGTATGAATCACAGACAAGCGGTAAGGCCAATAAATTGCTAAAAAGGATACAATGTTTTTTTTGCATACATCTTATTTGACCATATACCAACTTCTGTTTTTTCACGTATCCATTCACTACCAGTATGAGTGTATTATCAGTTGTTGACATAAATATGAAAAGATGTAATCTAATTTCGGTTGGTATAATACTACATGTGTTAATGAAAACCATACATGTATATCTAGCAAATTTCTGTATCTGGGAAACCTACTTTTTCCAACATTTTAAAAAACAAACATGTTATGAAGAATGACAAAAGTCATCAGCTAATTAATGAAGAAGAAATGAAATCACTGCTCGTCTTAGGGAAAAGTGATAATTTGGTCTTTATCTGTTACACAAAGCAAGAATCTAATGTATGCAGTGTCGAAAAATTAAACATTTTCAGAAGTAACTATAATACAATTAGACACCATCAGCCTAAGAACCTGGCACCATGAACTCCACAGCTTGAGCTTGTTGTATTGATGACAAATGTTTGGAGAACTAAATATCGATGTAATTACGAACAACCAACCAATGAACAAACCATACTGAGAGGGCAACAGGCGCAGTCCATATTATTACAAGACCGTGTTTTGAATCAATAAAGAATAATAGGAAGCGTTGGTTAAAGTACAAATAAACACTGCAAATCAGACTGCAATTACAGCCAATACATAGCAGCAAGAAGTAATGCAACATCCAAGAGAAGGACAGTCAGGAACCAATTTGAAACACACACACACACACACACACACACACACACACACACACACACACACACACACACACACACACACACACACACACACATAACGTAGCTTCTAAGATAAAAAAAACGAACGACAATGTCTTCTGAAATAACATGCGTTCAAGAACAAACACAAAAACTGTAGTATCAAAAATGGAAACCAAAACCTAACATCAAACGATAAAGAAACTGCAATTACATTAAATGGTTATTTCTTGACTGTATTTGAGATTGAGCCAGACCAACCCTTCCAAATTTCAAAGAGCCACATTTTAAACCACCCCTCAGAACAGAACGGGTAAGAGACAAGGGTGTTGCAAAAGCACTGTCTACCTTAAAACCTGACAAATGTCAAGGACCAGACTCATTTCATCAACAATATCCAAAAGCTAAAAGGACAATTCAAATCATCTTTCAAAAATCCCTTGATGAAAGCAAAATACATTCAGTTAGGAAATAAACCAACATGCGCATTATCTTTAAAAATGGTAAGAAGAAGAATATGGGCGGCGGGTAATTACTTTCGAATCAGCCTTTCCTGTAAACTGTTGGGGAAAATTGTCAGAGATAAAATTGTAAATCACGTAACAGCTAAAATGCTTTCTCTATGGCTCAGCATGTTTTTTAAAGGGAGGTTTTGCGTAACGCAAAGCAGATGTAACCCAAGCAATTGACAACGGGGATGATATCGACGTTATATAGTTAGCTTTCGACAAAGTGCCACATAAAAGGCTATTAAAAAACGGTACGGTTATGGCATCAGAGGTAAATTACATGTATACAATTGTTAGAAGAAGAACTAGATAAGCTTTTAGCTTCCTTTCTAATGCGTTTGTATTGTGTTAACGTTTATGTATGTATGTCATGACATGAAATAAAATATGTTTAAACTAAACTATACAATTAGGTCAAAGAATTGCTGTCTGATAGGAAACAAAGATTTGAAGTAAATTGTTCGCAGCCAACTTGGAGCTACGTTATAAGTGGGATTCTCCAAGGCAGTGTCCTTCGTACAGTGTTATTCTTAATCTTTATTGACGATCTGCCAGACTGTAATTGGCATGCGTATTAAATCATTTGCGGACAATTCCATAGTCTACGCTGTTTTGCCTGAAAACGGCACTGTGAATAAAGTCCATAACAGTCTTAACAGAGCAGTCGATTGGACTGATGTCTGGAGAACGTTGTTTCAACAGCCATCACTTACACATAGGAACCACGAACAAATAGGAATTTTGGAATTATGTTTTAGGACTTTTAGGTTTGTTGATGATGAGATATTTCTGAACCTATTCAAGTCTATTGTCAGGCCACATTTGGAGTATGGCCTCCAGTGTGGCCTCCTCTGTACATAAAGGACATATCAAATAGCAAGCAAAATCGTACAACGTCATGCTCGAAAACTAGTGTATACATGTTAAAACCTAACGCATCCAGAAAGAGCCATCGAAGAGAAAAACAAATCTGTCCAGGTATATAAGATTTTCCATGGCGGTTGTCCTCAACAAAACTGATAAGGACAAATTGTTCTCGGTGGCTCATTATAGAGCAATGAGAGGACATTCTTATAAACTCCACAGGAAAATATTAAGGCTGAATCTGAATGCAAACACCTTCAGTAATCGAGTTGTAAGCACATGGAACAGTCTCCCCGAAGCCGTTGTAAATGCACCCTCTGTAAGCACGCTTGAAAGTAGATTGAACAAACAATGTCATGGACATCCCATTAAGTTTGATCCAGCATGCTACAAAAATGTAAGCAAGTATGATCAGGAAATACCGCAATCACAAATGGAAACTGCAGACCCATCAACGGCACCGTGAGGAAGAGCCACAGGATATTTACAGTAACAAGACAGCCGAAAGACAATTAAAGCAGAGCAAGCAGCTCCACAGAATACTTCCAAACAATGGGAGGTATATAAAACAATAAATCAACAACAACAGAACCACCGCCTTAGAACGCACAGCAGCTTAAGCTACTGGGGACTTAGAACTGACCATCCGAACAGAAAGATTCGTCGAAACCCTCAGATAAGCCTACATTATAGCAAGTCAGATTACTTATCTAGATGTTATGTATGGGGGGGGGATATGGTCAGCCATTTCCTGTTGATAATGCTTATAACCGCCCAGCCTGTGCTGACTGATTTGGTATCTTTGTTGATTTGATTTTATGGTTGATTATGTCATGCGTTAAAGTATATGTTAAGCATAACGGGCTAAGCATAATGCATATTGTTAAGGGGTATTTAAATGTAGTTAAATTCTTTTATTTTTCTAAAACTACAGTAGCTGTAGGTAAATTATTCAACTGAAGAAAATATACTCTGTGGTTTATTATATATGAGCCATTGCATGGCACCCAGAGCTGGGTGTGGGGCAGGGGCGTGAGCGTTTGTGTGAGTGTATTCTCACTTTTCTTGCTTAACCAGCATCTACTACCCCCCTCCCACCCAAAATATAAAATAAATAAATAGATAAAAGATAAAAA
Source organism: Loripinus fragilis (assembly GCA_964019695.1). Classification (NCBI taxonomy): domain Eukaryota; kingdom Metazoa; phylum Mollusca; class Bivalvia; order Lucinida; family Lucinidae; genus Loripinus; species Loripinus fragilis. Next base: position 11,096,624 of record OZ026520.1, read on the forward strand.
AATAAATAAATAAAAAAGGAATAAAACAAAATCAGACGATACCCTTATACCATAGATTCTAAATTTACCCTAACAAAGACTAGATTCTAAATTTACCCTAACAAAGACCAGTTTAGAAGTGACCCCAATCGATAAATCCTCAAAATCTCCATGCCACGACCAATACTATGTTTTCTAAATGCCCATTCAATATTTAACACCCCCCCCACACCCCTGCCGCACACACCTCCCCACAAACACACAAAATGGACATGTTTGTGTGTGTCGCCATACTAAAATCTGAGGTCTTTTGGTGTTTTTACGTCCATACTATATCTGGGTCGATTTTGGAAAGTAGAAGCCAAAATGGTGTCTTCTAGGCCCTGATGCTCTGAAAATATATGACCAGAACACACTTATTATCTCTCGTCTTATGTAGATGATTTCCGTAATTACGTAGAGATGAGGCCTGCGTTGGCGAACCAATAGAGTCACTAAGGAGAGAGCTACGGTTGCTAGTTGAGGTTGGGGATGTGATACTCCCTGAGCAATCTGCTGGATGGGTGATTGAGTCTTTGGTGCTACTGAAGGAGTTCTCAGATACAATAAAGTCTGATAAGCATGTGTTGAAGAGCGTAGTGGAAAAAATTGGAAGTCCACAAAGAGTGCAATATCAACCAACTGACATTATGAGTTATACCTATGAATACTTCAAATGCATTAAAGTTGATAAAGGCTAAAGCCAAAATTTGTTTTGCCCCACTAGATATCTGTGCATGCTTGTTTACCCATATAAATCTAGCGCCCTTTTTGTGGGATGTAGAAAAAACAGTACAGACTCAGATCAATGCAACATAAGGCGTCGTCTGACCAGGGTCCCCACTGTTGGCTTACAGAATGATTCCTATTTGTTCGTTGTTCCTATGTGTAAGTGATGGCTGTTGAAACAACGTTCTCCAGACATCAGTCCAATCGACTGCTCTGTTAAGACTGTTATGGACTTTATTCACAGTGCCGTTTTCAGGCAAAACAGCGTAGACTATGGAATTGTCCGCAAATGATTTAATACGCATGCCAATTACAGTCTGGCAGATCGTCAATAAAGATTAAGAATAACACTGTACGAAGGACACTGCCTTGGGGAATCCCACTTATAACGTAGCTCCAAGTTGGCTGCGAACCATTTACTTCAAGTCTTTGTTTCCTATCAGACAGCAATTCTTTGACCTAATTGTATAGTTTAGTTTAAACATATTTTATTTCATGTCATGACATACATACATAAACGTCAACACAATACAAACGCATTAGAAAGGAAGCTAAAAGCTTATCTAGTTCTTCTTCTAACAATTGTATACATGTAATTTACCTCTGATGCCATAACCGTACCGTTTTTAATAGCCTTTTATGTGGCACTTTGTCGAAAGCTAACTATATAACGTCGACATCATCCCCGTTGTCAATTGCTTGGGTTACATCTGCTTTGTGTTACGCAAAACCTCCCTTTAAAAACATGCTGAGCCATAGAGAAAGCATTTTAGCTGTTACGTGATTTACAATTTTATCTCTGACAATTTTCCCCAACAGTTTACAGGAAAGGCTGATTCGAAAGTAATTACCCGCCGCCCATATTCTTCTTCTTACCATTTTTGAAGATAATGCGCATGTTGGTTTATTGGGGACGTAGAAAAAACAGTACAGACTCAGATCAATGCAACATAAGGCGTCGTCTGACCAGGATCCCCACTGTTGGCTTACAGAATTTTCTATCAGAATTCTGATATAAATGAAAAATACAACCTACATGTAACAACCCTTAAACCAGAAATGGACTAGTCCAATTGTTCACCTTAGAAATTCCATTTGGCATAAATAGGTTGAAAGTTTGACTTTTCACATATATGCGATAAGTAGCACAATCTCATGAGTTGGTTCATTTTTATTCAGGAGAGTTGGCGGCGAGCATCAGAAGTAGAACGAACATGCACTTTGGACTATACCATTCTATGTTTGAATGGTTTCATCCCCTATATATGGACGATAAGAAGAATAACTTCACAACACAGGCTTTTGTAGACGTAAGTAATTGTTTCCATCCCATTGTAATTGACTAAGTGTGCAACCAGGTGGCACCGGCTTAGTGGTGTAGCATGAGATAGCCCTATCTGTGAAAATTACATGTATATTTTGACTTATGGCCTCACAACATTAAAATGACAAGCTCGTCGCCATCGCCAGAGATGGCGAGAGCTGGGCATGTCATTTAATAGATCACCAATTTCGTTTAAAATGGCTACCGGATGGCTACTGTGACAACAAATGCTGAAAGATGACAAGCTTTTTTGAAAAGCTTATACTTGTTTATTTCTGTGTGCACAGAGTGTAAAGATCGGTGAGTGGAAAAACTAGCTAGATTTTAATGAATCAGAAATCACAAAAGTGGTGTTAACATAGGCCAACTGTATACTGAATAACCAGTTTGTTCGCCTGTATGCAGAGATAATCTACGAGCTTTAGTGAGTGGATTATCTCCCGTATAGAAGACAAGACAACCATGGTATAACTATTTTATACCACCTACATCTGTGTAGACCTTGCACAATACGAGATATTACGTGCTAAAGTTGGTAAGGGTGGTATAAAATTGTAGTTAATCCATATAAGATGGCATAAAAAGCGCCTATTGCTAACAACTGGCTCAGCCTTGGAAAACGTCTGGAGGTTGCTGAAAAATGATTGACCTATAGGGCGTAAAACATCAATTGGTACTCAATTTGTGAATGGCCACCTCTTATGTATGGCCACACATATTATTAAACAAAATCGAATACAGCACATGGCATAAGTTGTTATATTTCAAAATATAACTACGAAAAGTCATTGTCTCCGGCCTTCCCGAGATAACCGAACACCCATCAATCACAAAATGGTTATATTTTAGGCAAAGACACTACCTGAACTGTATGAGATAACAAAAGCCTATAAACCAGATGTTCTCTGGTCGGACGGAGACTGGGAAGCCACTGATGCATACTGGAAATCCAAAGATTTTGTTGCTTGGCTCTACAATGACAGGTAATCTAAACTTAGTAGTTTTTTGGTTATTATTCAGAATATATTTGCGCATTATTTTCAAATATGAACACAGATTGTCAAGTCAACAATTTTTCAGTCATGTTGGGACGATTTCCTGTCTTCCTGGTTTGCAGAAGATAAAATGTTTTACTCAAAGACAAAATACAATGGCTCCAATGTGTCTAGAACCAGAGATCCATCCATATGAATCTAACACTCGACAACTTAGCCATCTTGCTTCTCTTAGATTGAATGACATTATTTTTGTCTATCAGTGTGTTAAACTTAAACATGAAGCTAACTGAGATATAATTTTACGATCTACCAACTCAAATATATGTTATGTGTATGTAAAAGAATCCTTTCAATTATGTCATTCTATTGATGGGACCGTCTTTCAAGCACTCCAAAAATATGTTTAATAAATATATCACAATTTTACGCCCACAAAAGTATGCTCATCTGTCGATTAACATTTGTAAAAGCCACTCTTTGTAAGAGAGCAGAAACTTAGATCAACTGAAAGGAGATTTCAGCCGGTGTCCAGTAAAAGGTACAAGTTGGCATGTGTGCCCATGAAATACTCTGATCAGCTTGTGTATCTGCGTAGTTTGATCAAAAATATCCCATCAGCCCTATAGGTAGCTAAGGGTCCATCGTTTCGTTAGGCATACAAATAAGACTGATTTCAATATTGGCTTTATAACATGGCAGCGTTTAACTTATGCTGAACATTCACTTATTTATTCTCTTTTTGTGAAAGAAAAGTAACATCTTAATTGTTTTCGAATTGTAAATATATACATCACCTGAACGTCTTTGGATTGTGTATGACTAGTTGGTGGTATTGTTTGACAGTAGCCTTTGTATTCTGCCTCAGAAACATAATGCAAAAAGCACTGCCAAAGTTGAGCTCAATAGTTCTTTTGCTGATTTAAATTATGTAAAGGAAAGTTATTGTTGCTATACTTTAGAATGTTGATACATGCCTTTAGAGTGTGTAACAGAAAAACAATTTTCTTATTTCTCAAACGAAACATATGTTGTGGGTACTCAGAAGAACCGTCTCAATGAGATGGTTCTTTTGCGCACCCAAAACCCAGAAGAATGGGTAAAACATATTCACAGGTGTATGCTTAAAGCTTATATATTGCTACTAAGAACAGTGTTTAGGCTTCTGTCCATTCTTAGGCGATGTTTTTTTGCTGTTGACTCTTTGTTGATTGTTCCAACAATTGTGGGATTCTGTAGTTAATCTTTGTTTTGTTGTGCGTTGCTTTGTGTCCATTCTACTATCCTGCCAACCAAGAATGACAATGAAGTCCTGTTTTGTTTACAACGTTATCAGGACTGATCATCGATAGATCACTTGTGTATTAATCTTATCCTGCAGATAAAATTAATACACAGGTGATCTATCGATTCGCATGAGCTCAAGTGGAGTGTAGATGTTAATGTTTTACTTAACAATTGTAAACAAAATGTTACGTCACTGTCACTGTTGGTTGGTGCGACAGTAGTTTTGTAATCATCTCAAGTTGATGGGGAAGGGAGAGCTGGTTGCTTTGCTTAGTTTGTCTTCCTGGTGTCCGGGATGGTTGTGTGGCTCTTCCTCGCGGTGCCATGGGTTTGTCAGCAGTTTGTGATTGTGGTATTTCCTGGCCTCTAGGTTATAAAACTTCAGTTAAGTCTCAGACTCAAAATCAAGTGCAATGATTGGCTGCTTGCGGACACGTGTCCGCAAGCAGCCAATCATTGTGCTTTATTTTGAGTCTGAACCTCTGCTCAAGTTTTATAACCTCGAGGCCTGGTCAGGCTCACTTACTATGTTTTATGTCTATTTCAGCCCTGTGAAGGATTCTGTTGTGATCAATGACAGATGGGGTAATAACGTGGGATGTCATCATGGTGGATTCTATACATGTGGGGACAGATATAATCCTGGTATAGTTTCCTTTAAGTTTCTGATCAACACTTCATGATTTGGCAGTGGTCTAGATAAGGATTTGGACCAATGGGTATTTCACCCCCTAGTTTTTAATTCAAGGATTATTTTACTCCCTACTAAAAATCTAATTGCAGAAACTTAGCCCCAGAAACGTCAGTTCTGTTACAAAGCCTTGTAAAAAGACTATTTTTATTTGCTTAAAAAGTTGATTGTATTAGTTAGGAAAATTTCCAAGAGTTATATAATTGGTGTATATAAGTTTTTTTTCTTACAAAGGATAAAATATAAAATATTTCACCACATAAATTGAATATCCGTGCTGAAACTTCAAACTGCAAAGGGTCTTTTTACCCTTCAACTTAATTTTCAATGCTGATTTCCAAAAAATAAATGCTGAAATACCCTTTACTCCCTCTTAACTGGAACGCTGATTTGTGTTCTGAAGGCGGCCACATAATAACACGTTTCTACCCTTTCTGTCTATTTTTATTTGCATTTCCTCGTCTTAAAGTTTTCAGCTATTACATTGTCAATTACAATAGCACTCTGGTTTTAGTTCAATGGTTACTATGATTGCATTGGTGAAAGTTTTCATGATTATTCCTTAATTCTGGACTTTGGTGCCGACTTTCCATAGACAGTATGCATTCCACAGAAATTCAGCTTCTGCCAGTTTTGAGAGTTAGATTTCTCAATTTCAGTAAATGACCATTTAAACATAAAATTAATAGCAATTTGACTGCAAAATTTGAGATTTATATTTCTAAAGCGCAGGAGTTAGTAAATATTAAAAATTCGCCTATATGAATGAAATATTGAAGATAAACACTAAATCCACAGCCAACCACATGCTGTTGCTCAAAGCTTATGTTCATGGTCATGTTTTCACAAACTACCAGCAAAATTACCAGGGCATACCACAATCACAGACAATCATAGCAATGATAGTGAGAAAAAATAATAATTTAAAAACAGATTATTTTACCAAAACCATGATTTATTGTGAATCTACACCAACAGATGAAACTAATTTAACTGGTTGAATATTCACCCTAGATTCTGTTGTTGTCATAACACAGAAAATGTTTAGCTTGCAGGGATAATCCTTAAGCGTGGTCCTTTCAAAGTTGTTCAATAAGTACCTTTCCAAGATGAACTCTGGTTGCCATAAAAGGAAATATGTTCTAATTGATCTTGTAAAACTACTGGGCCAATTTCAAAATAATTTGATACAAATGGTCCTCAGATGACCATCTACGAAGATTGCACTAAGTATGTTGATCCACTGAAAAACCTGACTGCTGGGAGACAGGAACAGTTTTTCCTATGCCTATATTGGGAACACATAACCATCATTCTTGTCAAAATCTGAGAAGCCAATTTTGAAATGTGCCGCGGCAGGAGATTTCCAACAATTTGAAATTTTGACAAGTGTAGACTCAGACGAGCCTCTGCAGCCTCCTTTTAAGCTTAGAAACTCAAAATGATGTTAAGTCAGTAGCTTAACAGTCATAGAATATTCAAGCGACAAGCAAAGGCTGCGTATGCCCATGCTGATCTGAGCCTTTGCTTGTTGCACATACCACATTGTTGGAAATCTCATGCCGCGGCTCAAATGACTATTTGAGGACTCTCTACCAAGATTGTTTTAATGAATTTAATTGGTTTAAAAACCTGTCATTGTCAGTTGTCCAAAATGTACCTATAGGAAAATTATTACAGGATTTTCTCGTCAAAAACTACTGGGCAAATTTGTGTTTGGTGGCTCTTTTTCATGGCGGTGTGGTGTGGTCTACAGTGTGTGATTGTGGTATTTCCTGACCATACTCACTTTTTTGGAAATAAGTTGGTACAAATGGTCTTTGGGCGACCCTCTACCAAGTTTATTCAGATTAGTTTGATCCTTTGAAAAACATGGCAAGCAGAGGACGGGGAGAGTTTTTTTATGTTTATATAGGAAAAAATTAAAAATCATCATCCTAAGATGATTTGGAAATAGTTTGATACCTTTTTACAAATATTACTCAAATTAATTTGATCAATTGAAAAACATGACAGTCAGCGGCAGGCCATGTTTCCAGTGTGTATATAAAAGATCAAGCTTTATAAATAGTAAGTGAGTATGATCAGGAAATACCACAATCACAAACTTGCAGACAACCCCATGGCACCGCGAAGAAGAGCCACTCAACCATCATGAGACACCAGGAACACAGATTAAGCAAAGCAACCAGCTCTCTCTTCCACATCATGATGACTGCAATGCTAGAATGGACATTAAGTAACGTACAACAAAACATAGAACAATTACAGACTCCCATAATGGGAGTAACAATAAACAAAAAGTCAACAACAACAGAACCACCGCCTTAGAACGGACAACAGCCTAAGCCACCGGGGGGGGGGGGGGGGGGGGAGGGGGGGGCTTGAATGCTTTAATGCATTTTACACCAAATCTTCGCCCTAGATTCTGCTGTTGTTGAAGTATAAGAAATCTTCAGCTCGCATCGAGGCCTTCAAACTAATGCAATGTATCATCATTGAGAAACACTCTAATCAAATTAACACACCATGATGAAACAAGAAAACCTCCTTTGCCTATTTGTGAATTATTTTGCACAATTGATCCTTGAGTGAGTGACCCTCTACCAAGCTTTCTCAACTTATTTCTATCTGTTAGATATGTGTCCTGTTCACTATTGATCAGATTTTTGTCACTTTTGGTTCAAAGCATAAGTTCCCATCAGGTTCTACACTCTTTTACATCCTCAACATTAATAACTTTTCCTTGTAAAGTCTTATTAATTTATACTGCATATCCAACAAAGTTTAACTGGTGGATGATTACCCCTGACCTTTTTTCCAAACGAATCATTTTAGGTGGATGGCCAAGCGCCTGAGGGTCCTCTTGTATTATCACAAGAGGTTGCATCAGTCATGATTGTTACAAGTGGATTTAGTAGAAGTTCTCACAGTACATTATTTAGAGTAACTGTTAAATGTTTTGATAGTCTTGCCTTTCATGAATATTCTGGTTGGAAGCAAAAGCTGATTAAACTGGTGCTAAGTGGATTTATCATTTGGACTGAGACTTTTAACAATTTTGAAAGCAGAGCAGACCTAAATCAGGTAGCTCTGGTAAGAGCTGCCTGATCATGGTCTACTATATTGTTTATGGAAATATGATTAGATATGAGCATACACAAGTGGACCTGACAAGTAATTTCTTTGTTCTATGCACAGACGTGAAAGTTTACTAAAATAATTATTCATATTGGTTAAGCTAAGCAAGAATATTCATGAAGAGAGGGTTAATCATTTAACCACCATCATATAAATATTTCAGGTCATCTAGTTCCGCATAAATGGGAAAATGCCATGACGTTGGACAAGTTCTCCTGGGGCTATAGACGGAATGCTAGAATTGTAGATTATCTCACCATTGAAGATGTTGTTGACACTTTTGTTAAGACTATCAGGTAATCATCTTTGAAGAATATTTGTTTGTTTGTTTGATTTATTTCTTTACATCCCATCAACAATATTTCAGTTATAAAGGGACAGGTCTTCCTGGGTTGAACCAGTACTAAGCTAGGATAAATGGGTCTTGCTCAAGGACACAACGCAGTGACGCTGGTGAGGCTAGAACCGGCGGCCCCTCGGTCTTGAGTCAAGCACTCTACCACATATCCACTGCACTCTCTTTTTGCATCTCTGAAAAGGGTATGAGGCATAGGTCCAGATAAGCAAACTGTTGAGCGTAAATTTGTATTTTCTTAAACATCAATTCAAATATGTGTTTTGGATGCTAAAAAGAACTATACTACTAACACGCACAGAGAAAACGTTGTCTGGAGCATGGTCCTGTGAGCTATTGTCTAATTGGTCAAAACGCTTTTTGGGTCTCAGGACCTTGTGAGTAGTTATAGAGTTAAAAAGTCCATATTAACCCAAACTCCAAGGCTAGGTCAGTAAGATGAGGGGTATTGCTTGAAAATCGTTCTGTTAATTGAGTCTAACCCTTTATTGCCAGGACGTCCATACAACTGAATGCAAAATTAATATCGTATAAATTACCAAAAACGTTGAACGCATTGAAAGAATGACAAACATGTGTTACTTCCGCTGCTTAGAAATGGCGAGGAGCAAAACTGGATACAAAAAATTAACAATGTGGCTTCATATTCACTCTGACAATAATTGAAACTTCCTGTAAAAACGTTAGCTCAATTCAGCTTAATCCTTCTTCTTTTTGGCAGCCAATCGGATCTGATGCCTAGCCGAATTGAGGAAGAATAATTCATCGCTAAATAATTAGATAATTCCAACAGAAATCCCCGTAATTGACTCACATTTCATGATGCTGAAATGCATGTCACATATTAAATATTGGAACATTACTGAGCATTTCTTTTTTTTTCAACCAACCTTGCTCAATGGAATGCTATGTTTCTTACACAGCTTGAGTCATCTTGTTAAAGATAAAGTAAGTTTCGATGCCTAACTGAATGAACTTCCGTTAAGGCGAACCAATAGGCCTATGGCATTCATTCGGACAAAGATATTATCAAAATAAGCAAAGCTGCGTAAGAACTTTGGCTCAATATATGAATGTTAGAAACTGTGTATGTATTGATGTTTGGAATGCCACAACCCAAAATGTTAACCCGTTTAGGACGTCAAAGGACTGGTCTTAATTCATTTGTTGGATATGGATTGTTTAGCATAAAACTCTAGCAAATATAATCATTTCATGTGTGTTATGTAGTATTTAATAAGTGAATGCAAATGAATTTAAATACATTTATATTTTTAAGGTCGTTTTATAGACATTCAGAGTGACACTTTTTTCATTATGTGCCCCTGTAGCTGTTATGGCCTTATTATTGCCATAACAACACACATCAGTCAAATGTTAAATATATTCGCAAATGTTTGTAATATTGATGTCATCAAGCTTTGGAATTGTTTTTTTGGTTTAAAAAAAACATAGTAAGATAAGATAAGATAATTTTATTATAGTGACATGTGTATAGCAAAGCAAAAAACATAATAATTTAATGTTTAACACCCGGCCGCATTGGGCCTATATGTCACTTCAAAAAATATGTGGTATGTGCTATTCTGTTTACATATATACAAAATTTACATGTAAAGAATCAAATTGACACAAGTAAACAGGATTAGTGATAGTGGAAAATAACAATGACATGTCGGTGCATAATGTGGTTTATATAGTCAGAGGAAACAGTTACTTCCTTATTGCATTATTTTGTAAGTACTTGCCTTTTCCACGATAATAATAAGAAAGAGGGCAAAGATCAGGAATCAATACCATCAAGCACCACACCTGACCCAGGGTGCATATTGGAAAGTGACAACTTCACAATTAGACACCACAAACCAAAGCTAAATGTTAGCAATTTCTCCAGCAGGTGACCACAAGGCATCATTAAACAGAGGCGCACAAAAGCATAACAAAAACAAGACAAAAATAAAATAAATGAACCACAAAAGAAGCACCACATTGAAAGGGTCAGTAAAAATATTTTACTGGCGGGCTTAAACCGGTTTCGCGGGGCGCCAACCTCACCCTTAGTTCAGATGTGGATCGAGACACATAGATGTTTGGTTTGCATGAAAGACCCCTAATTTATCAATACATCATCTTCTAGAACATATAAATCAAGATATAAAAAGGAGATAAAGCATAAATTAGGACTCAATAGTAGATAAAACTGAATACGGGAGCAAAAGAAATCCAACAGGTAAACCCCGGTGGGCCTGACAACAGCCAAAAACATCAAGCCCCTACGATCTCACCAATAGATTAGTTTTTAAGCTGGAAACGTCATAGAGTCTTAAGTCAGACCCCTCGGTGTGCAATTAAAGAGGAAAGCAAAGTTGCCAACCGTGATAGGGTTGACCACCAAGCATGCAGCCTGCTGCAATACATTAATGTTATAGCCAAAGTTTTTTTATAATGGGAAATTATTTTAATGAACTGCGCTGAAAAGTTATTAGAGCCAACAATCTTCTTCAATTTATACACTATTAATGCATGTTAAATTTATTATTTTACGTACTTTTTAAATATCTCTTACACAATAATTGCTGGAATGCCTTAAGGTCACTTTTATCGTATTGACGCTTATATTTATACTATTGCTGCGTATGATGAGATACATAAAGGGACACTGACTGGGGTATGTCCCAGTGATATGTCCCACCCACTCTAGTTTTTTTTTTAAAAAAAGCTTGATATCTCAGAAACTGTTCAGATCCTAGCTGTTACACCGTATATAGTTTCGGTTCTTAAGATAGGACACATTCAGTGATGCAGACTGGGGAGCCACTGAGGGTATTCGCCATTCCTGACAGTTCATTAATGACCTGATATCTCAGAAACTCCTTAATTATATACATTAGTTTTCCTTTAAATATGCATTAAATGACACTGATCAGGAAACTCACGCATTAACCCCACTCAATCAGTTCATAAAAAGGCTGATATATATCCAAAGCTATTCAGTTCCTTAGCCCTAAACCATAATTGTTCTATATGATCAGACACATTTGAGCAACATGAGATTTCCAACAATATGGTACATATATATGTGACCAACAATGACTCAGTTCAGCCTGTGCATACGTGCAGTACGATCAGAGCATTTGCAAGTTGCTTGAATATTCTATGACTATTAAGCTACTGACCGAACATCATTTGGAGTTTCTAAGCTTAAAAGGAGGCTGCACAGGCTTGTAAGAGTCTACAGTTAACAAAATGCCAAATTGTTTGAAACTACATATAACAGCTCATTTATTGGTGCTGACTGGTAATCACTAGGGGGGGGGGGGGCTTTTTCACCCTTTCCCTATTTCTAAAAGGCTTCACATATATCAATACCGAACCATATATTCTACCGTTTCCCTTCATATGACACTTGACTGACACTGGCCATGGGTCTCTGGGAGGATCACACATACTCCCCCAGTCCACACAAAGTTTAATATACTTAAACGCAAAAGAAACGCAACTCTTTCTAAAATGGTAGTTCCTTCTTTTTCGTAAAAAAATTCGGTCAGCGATAATAAAATCGCTAAGTACCTTTATTTGCCTTGCATACAACCCCAAAATCAGACCACTGTGTTTTATGGTTGGCAAGCTGCAACGAGAAATGTAAGGCAACCCCCATTTCTTAAGTCACAAAGTTCCAAAAGTATGCCTATGTTGCGAAAAAAAAAGAATTTAAACCAATTTCGACTTTTGAAAGCAAAAGGGTAGACAAAATCAAAACAGGTACTTTAATGTTTCTGTCAACGTTCATTATGTCAAAATGACGTCTTTATTTTTTTTGCGTAATTGGCCATTTTTATCCAAACAAATATTAATAATCGAAAACTTTTTATGTCACCATATAGCGCTCAATACATTGCATAGAAGACATACGTATCACGACATGATCGAACAAAATGCATCTGTAATGACTGTGTTAAAAAAAGGTAGGTTGACGTCAATAAAGAAACGCAGCAACGTAGCGACCGGTAGCGTTGATAATCAGTAACTTTCAAACCGCTGTAGTGCTTTCCTTTAGTTAAGACATCTGGCTATCAGATCAAGCTGTTTGTTTTCAAATCGAATGAGACATCACTTTTTTAGACTCTAATTAACTGACATCATTATAACAGCAGAATGGAAATCGTGATCAAAACCATTTTATGGCAAATCAGTACTCAATGCGCAGGAATACAGGATATAATTAAGAAATTAGCCTCATGAGGTCAATGAGGAAGAAAAAGTGGATTTAAAACGGTTGCGTTTCTTTTGCGTTTAAGTATATTTTTGAACTTTTCAAGCTACCTGCTTCTGTTGATATATGACATAATTTAGGGGCCATTCAAATCTACACCTTTCAAACGTGATTTTCTTTAGACTCCAATGGGAAAGGAAACCTATTCTACATCAGAGCCCTTTCAAGTATTTGTTGTGAATTTGAAAGACTATGTAAATGCAAATGAAATAAAAACAAAAATTATCTACAAGGTCGGATTGTTGACATTACGAGTGAACCATTCTTCATTATGAGCCCCTATAGGTGTTATGACCTAATTATTGCCATAAAAACACACAGCAGTCAAACCTAAAATATATTCAGATATGTTTGCTATTTTGATGGCATCAAGCTATAGAAACGTTGTTTTGGGTTCATAAAGTTATGTCAAATTTTGCTATTTACATATTTTTCAAATATCTCTTACACAATAAATGCTGGAATGCCTTAAGGTCACTTTTCTCAGATTGACGCTCATTTTAATATAACATCTCTCTCCGGACAGAATTGATAGAGTATATTTATATATCTAACTTTGATTATTTATTTCTAGCTGTGGAGGTAACATGCTTATGAATGTAGGACCCCGGCATGATGGTATAATTGATCCTGTAATGCAAGAACGCCTACAACAGATGGGAGAGTGGATGGGTGTCAATGGAGAGGGGATATATAGCACTCGACCTTGGGTGTATCAAAATGACACCAAAAATCCTGATGTTTGGTAGGTAGATTTGACAATTCCGTTATTGAAAGAATGCTATTTGTTTGGTCTATTCTATTATATAATATATATATATATATATTTTAGCACACCTGAGCCGAAGGCTCAAGGTTAGCTATTCGGATCATTTGATGTCAGTCGTCGTTCATGTGTTGTGCATCATCAACAATTACATTCAGGGGCATCTCCTAAACTACTTGCTGGGTGTTGACTAAACTTGGCAGAAATTATTCTTATATAGCCCTCTTAAACTGACATTCAAATGGTTTTGGTCCATACACTATCTAGGTCACGTGGGCTAAAAATAGATATTAGAGATGTAAACTTTTAAAATTCTTCTTCTCTGAAACCACAAGTTCCAGTGATTTTTTTACAAATTTGTTTCTATGAGTCCCTGGACTCACTATGCCAAATTCTTTGCATCCCAAACTCGAAGTTGTGCATCCAATATGGGTCCCATTTTGAATCATAAATTTTATGTATCCATACGAATCCGGCCCATTCATAGAAGCCAATTTCCGAAACAAGACACTGGCATACTTACTTATACAATTAAGATCAAACTTACTTTGTCATGTAAAATAATTTATAGAGCCCAGGTAATTAGCTTGTGTTCATCTAACTCTGCATGCCTACAAGTGTACTGCTGGAAGTTACTGCATTTGAGCCCTTGGACATACCATATTAATTTTTCTTTTTACCATCTGTGCACAGTACAGTCCCCGTACTTCATGAGCCTGCAGTAATACTTTAACCATTCTATTTGCAGAGTTGATTCTAGAATTTGTCTAGAAGGGGCCAACTCCCCCCACCCCCCTGTGTTCCCAAAAGGGTGCCAATCTGCAAATCAAATGGGTAATGGTAATTTTCTAAAAAAATGCCTACCAGCCCTTCCCCCTAAAAAAACTTACCAGCCCTTCCCCTAAAAAAACTAAGTCCACACCTAAAAAAAAATTGAGCAGGGGTTGTCTTTAGGCGCTGGCCTGTTCTGTTCACCCCCAACCACAATAACCCTGGCCTTCAAAAGTGTTGGACAAAGACAGAGGGAGAAGAGTGGGAGGGGTGTCTGATTTGAATATAAACAAATGTAATCAGAGCACCCTCTTCTCCAGAATGATAGATTTTTGGAAAATAGATTACTAAATGGTACATACCTGGTCGGTAGAAGACAATTTAATATTCCTCAGAATGTCAGACTCAAATGCCAGGCCATTTGTTGTCATTCGTTTAGGATTCATTTTCATGCCTCTTGCTAAGGAAGTTGCCACTGTTGGGGAGTTTGTCCCAAGGGAAGTAATGATCGCTTTACTGTTGGGGAGTATTTCGGTACCGGTTTTTACCAATATTATTCAAGACACGGTGTGCAAGTAAAAAAAAAACATTCAAAACGAAAGTGCAGACTTTTCGCCACAATTTTTAATGCGTCTTGCGGGACTCTCATGGTTGAAAATCATGCGTCCTTTGTGAGAATCATGCGTCTGAGACGCAGGACGCGCAGGTAAAAAACTCACTGAAGTTCTAGAGCCTTGATATTTGTTATGTTGTATCATCTAGTCAATTTTTACAAAGATGTTCAAAAAATGGCCCTGAGGCTAAAATGGCCCACATGTTTTAAAAATAGGCTTATATAGGAAGACGTGAAATGTTTTCTTGTCTGAACCCAAAATGCCCAGAGCCTTGACATTTGGTTTGTAGCATCATCTTGTGGACTTTAACCAGATTCTTTCAAATTATGCCCCTGAGGCCAATAATAGATACGCCCTGGGGTCACATGTTTTACACATGCTTATTTAGGAAAACCTTGAAAAATATTCTTGTCCGAAACCACAAGGCATAGAACCATGATATTGAGGGGATCTTTAACAATTTGATTCAAATTCTGGCCTTGGCCAATAATGGTTCTGCCCTGGGGTCAGACTTTCTGACTTATATAGGAAAAACATGGAACCGTCTGCTTGTCTGAAGCTTTAGGCTTAGACTAAGCCTTGATATTTTGTATGTAGCATAATCTAGCAGACCCCTACCAAGTTTGTTTCAATTGTGTCCCTGGTGCCAAAAATGACCTCACCCCGTGGGTCACATCTTTAACATATACTTATATAGGACAAACATGAACAATTCTTCTTGCCTGAAAGCACGAGGTCTAGAGCCTTGATGCTTGATATGTAGCTTCATCTTGTGTACTTCTACCAGGTTTGTTCAAATTATACCTTTTGGACCTAAATGGACCCCACTTCGGGGTCACATATTTTGCCTTGGGAAATAAAGGGAAGAGCCACAGAATATTCACAGCAACAAGACATCTGTAAGACAACAATAGCAAAGCAACCAGCTCTCTCTTGCCCTTCAAAATGATTGTAAAACTAGAAAGGACACAAAGTAATGCATACTTAAACAAAGACAAACACAGATTCCCCACAAAAAACGGGAAATATTATTTAAACAACTGATCAACAACAACAGAACCACCGCCTTAGAATGGACAGCAGCCTAAGCCACCAGCAGCCTAATGCCTTTTACCGGCACAAAATCTTCACCCTAGATTCTATTGTTGTCAAAACACAAAATTTTTAAGCTCCCATAGAAGGCTTCCTAACTAATGCAATGTATCATCACAGAGAAACAATCGAATCAAATAAATATGCTATGATGAAGCAAAAAAAGGGTGCATGACCCATAGATAGTCAGTGCTAAAGAAAACCTCAAGTTGAGCTACCGTAGGGTCAATAACAAGCATCAGGCACCAACCAACAGATAAAGGCTTTACCCACAGTCGTGCAATTAAAGAGGAAACCAAAGCTATAAATCATGATTGGGTTTACAACTATGCATGCAGACTGTAGCATTATATTCATGTTGTATTCCACTCTATTATAGGGCACTTTCATTTTAAATTAGAGAAAAAATTCTCACAGGGTGTCCAAAAAAAGTACCCCTATATAATCTTGATAATGTTTTTTAACTTTGTATATACCCTAAATTACATGGGAAATACTTTTGAATGTACTTAAATTCATATATATATATATATGAAATATTGGAGTTCAAACTCAAAATTGTGATTTTTAAAGAAAATGAAATCTTTTATTTCCATGGGGCTTTTGAAAGCTAATATTGGTCTTTGCATGAAGATAAAGTTCCAAAATGATAGACAGGTATCATATACATTAGAACTAAAATTCATAATTTGTTCTGTTCAATTTTACTGAATGTAATTTACATTACAGATTAGAAGCTATGTTAAAAGATGTATTTTACCTCCTCTTTTTATGCCCCCAAAGGAACTTTGGGAGGCATATAGTAATCGCACTGTCCGTCCGTCCGTCAGTCCGTCCCACTTTCTTGTCCAGTCCATATCTCCTATATTCTTTGAGGTAGGAATTCCAAATTTGGTGTGTGGATACATCTTCAGATGGCGGAGTGTTGCGTACCATTTTCAGGTCACTGTGACCTTGACCTTGACCTCTGATCTAGTTTTTAGAATAATCGTGTCCGGAGCATATCTCTTATATTACTTGAGGTAGGAATCTCAAATTTGGTGTGTGGATGCATCTTGGGATGACGAAGTGTCGCGTACCATAACTGGGTCACTGTGACCTTGAACTTGACATCTGACCTAGTTTCGAGAAACTGCATTGAGTCTGGTGCATATCTCCTATATTCTTTGAGATAGGAATTCCAAATTTGGTGTGTAAATGCATCTTGGGATGACGGGGTGTCACATGCCTTTTTTGGGTCACTGTGACCTTGACCTCTGACCTAGTTTTAAAAATTATTGTGTCCGGATGTCCAGTCCATATCTACTACATTCTTTGAGGTAGGAATTCCAAATTTGGTGTGTGGAAACATCTTGGGATGGCAGAGTGTAGCGTACCATTTTCGGATCACTGTGACCTTATCCTTTACCTCTGACCTAGTTTTTAGAATAATCGTGTCCGGAGCATATCTCTTATAATATTTGAGGCAGGAATCTCAAATTTGGTGTGTGGATGCATCTTGGGATGACAAAGTGTCGCGTACCATAATTGGGTCACTGTGACCTTGAATTTGACCTCTGACCTAGTTTTGAGAAACTGCATTAAGTCTGGTGCATATCTCCTATATTCTTTGAGATAGGCATTCCAAATTTGGTATGTAAATGCATCTTGGGATGACGGGGTGTCACATGCTATTTTTGGGTCACTGTGACCTTGATCTCTGACCTAGTTTTAAGAATTATTGTGTCCGGAGCATATATCTTATATTCTTTGAGTTAGGAATTCCAAATTTGGTTTGTGGATGCACCTTGGGATAGCTGAGTGTCATGTACCATTTTTGGGTCACTGTGAACTTGACCTCTGACCTAGTTTTTTTGAATAATCGTGTCAGGAGCATATCTCTTATATTATTTGAGGTAGGAATCTCAAATTTAGTGTGTGGATGCATTTTGGGATGACGAAGTATCGCGTACCATAATTAAGTCACTGTGACCTTGAACTTGACCTCTGACCTAGTTTCTAGAAACTGGTGCATATCTCCTATATTCTTTGAAATAGGAATTCCAAATTTGGTATGTAAATGCATCTTGGGATGCCTGTGTGTCACAAACCATTTTTGGGTCACTGTGACCTTGACTTCTGACCTAGTTTTCAAGAATTATTGTGTCAAGAGCATATCTTAATTTATTTGATGTAGGAATCCCAAATTTGGGATGGTGATTCCTCTTGGGATGGCGGAGAGGTGCATACGATTTTGAGTCACTTTGACCTTGACATTGACTTCTGGCCTCATTTCTAGGTTTTTCGTGCTATATTACAGCTAAATTTCCTCAAATGTGTCTTATGCTAGACCGATTCCTTTGGGGGCATTCGTCACGTGTTTGTGACATTTCTTGTCTCTTGTAGTTTTTGCCATGTGCACTTCTAGTCAATGATTTTTTGTATACAATATAGCTGCAAGGTAATAACAGAACTGCCAAATTTTTCTTTTGATATATTAAGTGGTTTGGTCATTAGAAGATGTCCAAAAAGTATGTCCTCTGTTCTGGAGAGGACAAAAAACTGGGACAGGGTCTTATACAAAACCAGGAGTGTTTAGAGTGAAAACAGAGCAATTTTTATTTAGATAAAACACAAAATTAATAAAATACATCAACCTAAATACATTGGAACTTAAAGAAACTCTATTTATAACCCATAATGTATAATGCCAAAAAAGCATTTGACAAGTCATTTAAGAATAAAAAACTTGACTATCATGAATCATGATATCCCTTTGCCCTTAAAGCACAATGTAACTTTATAATGTATATAAGTTCACCCTTCAAAGGTAGATTTACCCCATCTTTGTTTTGTTGTTGTATGTGTATGGCTTTTAAATCTAATCCTCATTTTCGTTCTGGAGAGGACATTTTTTGGACATAAGAACAGACCTCTAGATATAATAGAAAACATTCTTTATGTTAGCACAGCTCATAATTTAAAGACTGTACTACAAGTTTCTTAATTATAGTTACTTTTTTACATTATTGTTCAACCTAATTTAATTGCTCAAATACAGATACATGTACTTTTTGAACCTTTTGAAGGGG
The DNA here is from genome assembly GCA_964019695.1 of Loripinus fragilis. Taxonomy (NCBI): domain Eukaryota; kingdom Metazoa; phylum Mollusca; class Bivalvia; order Lucinida; family Lucinidae; genus Loripinus; species Loripinus fragilis. Next base: position 11,115,751 of record OZ026520.1, read on the forward strand.
GAAATCATTCAATACCAAACTTGGATGATCATGATATCCCTCAGCATATAGCATAATATTACTTTTAAATGTATATACTTTCATCTTGCAAATGTAGATCAACTCCAAAATATCTTTGCTTTATTTGTATGGCTATTAAATATAATATTCATTCTCGTTCTGGAGAGGACATTTTTGGACAGAAAAAATAGACCTCAATATATCATGGAACATATTCTCACTTTTCATTGGTGTAAGTTTTGTGTATTTATGGAATTAAATTAATTGAAACATGAACAAATAACAGCTTTTAAATAAATGGAAACACATTATCAAACCATCAAGCCTATGTTATTTAGACTCCCCCAAACCTAAATTTTATGTGATAAAACAAGCAGTAACAATTTTTTTTATTTTGTTCTAAAACACCTATAGATTATTTGTACTTGTTTTTAGAAGTAGTTCAAACAAGTACCCATGGTCAAGATGTTTTCAACAAAAGTAATAATCTTTCTTCTGAAAATTGGTCATTTTTGCAAAGGCGTGTTAACATAATGTAACATTGAAAATGTATTAAATTATTACTTCAAATGTATAATACCAGTCCATATTAGCATATCTTTTAACTCTTTTATCTCCTAGTGTCGTCTGCTGATAACTTTTGCAAACAGTTTGGACCCAGATCAGGCCTGACAAACATTGGGCCAAATTATTTGACATTCTGATAGTATATTGTATTCCTGAAATAATTTTTCGAAAAAGTTGATTTTGAAAAAAAAATCAGGAAATGTGAAGAAAAAACAAACATGAAAAATGACCCAGTCACAAATGAATATATCCAAATGCTTAATGCCAAATTTTGTGACATCCCTAAAAATGTGTAATAACCAATTTAAGAATGAGTGCTACATTGAAAGTCATTTTTAATGAATTGCTCGTAATTTCATGACATAATTTTATTATAAAAAATGCTACATGCAAAAAGAAAGAATGTATCAAATCAAAAAAGAATTTCATACAGCTTTTGCATCATGTTAACTCAGCCTCCTAGTGTTGTGTACTGATAACCTTTGCAAACAGTTTGGACCCAGATCAGGACCAACATTTTGTCAGGCCTGATCTGCATCCAAACTGTTTGACACTATGATGATATTCCTGAAAGATTTTTTCGAAAAAGATGAATTTGAAAAAAATCAGCAGACAACAAATAAGCATTCAAAAATACCCATGCAGGGGCAGGGGGCAAGGAATTAATGCAATTTTAGTAGAAGTTTGCAAAAAAGGTAATAAGATGTTTGGTAGAGCAGTTTTTATTTGCGAGAGGTCCAAACATATTCATTATTTAAAGTCAGCTTAAAAAATATCAGAACTTTTCTCATTGTCTGCACTGGTGCGATATTCAAAGAATCGACTGAATGGCTATAAACAATCTGTTTGTGGAGACATCATGTAACCTTTGTTAGTTTAAAACAATAACACTGCTAGGTATTACAGTATTTAAAGACAGAGTGATAAGATTTGCTACACTAAAATATTTTTGAAAACATTTCCCTCATGGCAAGTTCAAAAAAGCAGTTTCAGTGACATGTGATGACGCAGATTGATAACAAGTTTGAATCAACCAATCAGGCGAATCACATGATTTGGTGGCGCATTTGGTAAACAAGTATGTCGCATGTACCCAGGTCTCACAATGCTCCAATCAAATTGGCCAGTATGCGATAGTCATGCCACCTACTGTAAGATATTGGAACTTTTCTGTCTTTCAAAATCCAAGGTAGCTAACCCCGGATAAAGTGCCGATAAACAATACAAATTTATATCTACAACTGCAACAAATATCATATCATGTATACCTGCAAAAGCACTAATTTAACCAATGAAAAAACTGTAGAATTGGGGTTTGGGCTCAAATATAATACTCAGCAGATAACAGACAGATACAAAATTACCCTTAAAAGGTGTAGGAGATAAGCTGTATTATATCGGTTGCGGACTTTGGGGTTATATAGGCTGTATTTGTATTGGGGTAAATACAGCCATACAAGGATGATTATAGATATTAATAAGCTTTTTTTTAAAGTATTAAAACAATTTTAAAACATACAAATATTACAAAGTACCAAGTTTCAAGATAGTATGTTGTGTAACTAAAAAACAGTGCTACTTTGAAATATGTCCAAAAAATGTCTTCTCCAGAACAATACTACCCTATGGATAATATAAGATTTAACATGTTACATACAGCATTAGTTGCAACAAGTTCATGTTACATGTCAAGATAAATAAATTGCACTATTGTGTAGCCAGCAACATGCATGAAAAATGTCTTTCTACATGTATTGTTCTTCTTTCATATCAATATAGCTATATTACTTTAGGAACAAATCCTTAATTCTATCAAAATTAAGCAGAACTGAAGCATATCTGGGAACATATGGAACTGCTGAAACATTCAAGCAAAGATATAATGACTTAAAACAGTGTTTTATGAGTTATGTTTTTCTAAATTACTTGATTACTCATGGTAGCCAAAATGTTCTGGAGAGGACATTTCTTGTTTTCCATGTATTCTGTGACATTACCGTCGAAAGGGCAATATCAGACGACAGCCAGTTTAGCAGAACAGGAGAAAACCTCTAGATTTATCAACTTTTAATTACTTTTTGCAGCAGCCAAGCTGCATTACAGAAAAAATTCTCGTTCTTGAGAGGACATTTTTTTCCGACAAAGCAATATCAGGTTTTTGGAAGGCTTAAAATCATACACTATTGAATGAAAATATAAATGTGTACATTTATTCAGTAGATATGGTGTGTAAGTTTATCCAAGCCACAAAATTGTTTATAAATCTTGCATCTGTAGTGCTCTTTTTAACCAATGTTCTGGAGAGGACATTTTTTTGGACAAATTCAAGATTTTCTATGAAAAAGATTTTTTTTCGCAAATATTTCCCACACATTTATGATTTTTTGTATGCAATAAATGAGGCATATAAGCTTCATAAAAACACCCTATTTCACGAAGAAGCAATTGCCATTTCAGAATAACAATTTGCTGTAAAGTGCATTTTATATAATGAGAATTTTATTTGTCCAAAAAAATGGACCTTTTTCACTATTGCAGAAGAATGAATTGACCGATCTTGCTTAAATTTTCACAGAAAGTTGCTGGCAGCCAGCTGCATAAGAAGTTACCATTTGATTTGTTCTGGACAAAGTATTTAGGGTTTTGTTATGGTTAATATGTCCAATTTTCATTTCTCTTATTTAAAATGAAAGCGCCCTATAACGTTTAATAGTCTTTTTAAATAGGTCACTAAAATTAGGCTTTATAACAAGTTTGTTTAATCATGGCCCCACTGTAGGGCTCACATGTATATTGTTTTCAATTGCACCTAGAGCTTTAGGTATTGGCATGTAACTTTTTGTTGTGGTCCTTAAATGGGCTAGCGAATCGCTTGGAAGCTATTATATTAGAGAACAGTATATCTAAACCACTGGCAATATTATTTTGCAGGTATAAATTCAAGTACAACTTTAATGATTCTGGTTCTAGCTACTGGCTTGTTTTGCGCTGAATGAAACTATTCATGGTTCTCAAAAATACCTTATGCTAAACCTTTTAGAATTAGTACAGTTTGAGTACAAACAACCAAGGAAGTAAAAATCCTCATACTTTGCAGTTGTAATGTATAGAGCAATATTTTAATATATTGATAAATAGTTTGCTGCCGTTTATAGGAAAAATCAAAATCAATTCAGCTGACTTCTCATCTTCCCCCTCAAAAAATATTTAATGCAAACTTGATTATCTTGTTATTATTTATGGTTCATAGTCATGATATATAGTGCAACACAATTTTTTGATCCATATAAAATCGCATTTACATGTATTAGATTTTTATACCAAAATTTCTCAAAATGGCAACACTTGGGTTGAATGAGACATCTGAACATTTATGAGGCTAGTATGGGTACACTCCATATTTGACTTTGTTTATACAATAAAGCAAAATTTTGCTTTGAAATGTCATACTCTAAGACTTTAGTTGAGCAACATATTTGAACACTATTGTGCTAAGAATGGCTAAACTCTTATTTAAGAATAGGATAGAGGGACACACTTTAACTATCATGCTCAGAATGACCAAGGTTAAACCACACATTAGAACAATTAAGTGTTCAGAATGGCGTTAATCTATTTTGGATTCGATATAAAATGTAGCTACATATTTGAACAATATATTGGTTGCAGACTGGCCACACACTATTTTGGTCTTTTGATGAGTGACATATTTGATCAATTTTCTGCTCAGAATAGACACACTCTATTTCAGACTTATGATGAGTGGCATTGTGATCAATCTTATGCTCAGAATAGACACTCTCTATTTTGGACTTTTGATGAGCGACATATTTGACCAATTTTATGCTCAGAATAGCCACACTCTATTTGGTACTTTTGTTGAGTGGCATAGTGATCATTTTATGCTCAGAATGGACACATCCAATTGCAGACTTTTGATGAGTGGCATATTGGTCAAGTCTATGCTCAGAACAGACACATTCTATTTCGTACTTTTGGAGAGTGGCAAATTAATCAATTTTATGCTTAGAATAGACACACTCTATTTTGAACTTTTGATGACTGGCATATTGATCAATTTTATGCTCATACTATATGCACAGTTCCAGAAAGTGGTGTCAGAGGGGGTCCAACTTTGACATCGTTTTCCTTTAAGTGGATGAGGAAAGGTAGTGTCCTAATACCACTATAAGCGACCTTCATCAGCCAGCCAGCAAAACGATGATGGCCTAACATTGAATTCTGGCTTGATAGCTTTGTGATTTTTCAGATCTAGACCAGTATTGTTAAGAAACCCTTTATTTTTGTAATTTTTTTGTGGGGAGGGGGGGGGCAGGGTGTTACAGACCCCCTGCCCCCCTCCCCCCCTCTTGGTATGTGCATGGAAAATGCTTACTCTATTTCAGACTTTTTTGATCTATTGTGATTTTGTTACCATTTGGTATCCTGGGACAGGTGTGGTGCTTGTTTGTATCGATTCCTGATGCTTGCTGTATTTCTTACTTTTAATGAGTGACATATCGATCAATTTTATGCTCACAATAGACACACTCAAATTCGGACTTTGATGATTAACATATTTAATCAATTTTACGCTCAGAATAAAACGTTCTATTTCATACTTTTGATGAGTGGCATATTTGAACATTTTTATGCTCAGAATAGCCACACTATTGCTATTTCTTACTTTTGATGAGTAACATATTTGATCAATTTTACGCTCAGAATAACAACTTTCTATTTCATACTTTTGATAAGTGGCATGTTTATCAATCTTATGCGCCAGAATAGCCACACCCTAGCTATTTCAGACTTTTGATGAGTTACATATTTGATCAATTTTATGCTCAGAATAACCACAGTATATTTCTGATGTTTGATGAGTGGAATTTTCATCAATTTTTGCTCTCTATTTCTGACTCTTGATGAGTGGCATATTAATCAATTTATGCCCCAAATAGCCATATTATATTTCAGACTTTTGATAAGCGACACGTTTGCTCAATTTTATGCTAAAAATAGGCACACTCTATTTCAGTCCTTTGATGAGCGACATATTTAATCAATTTATGCTCAGAATAGCCACACTCTGTTTTGGACTTTTAATTAGCGACAATTTTGATCAATTGTATGCTTAGAATTGACACACTCTATTTTTGACTTTTGATGAGTGACATATTTGATCAATTTTATGCTCAGAATGGACACAGTCTATTTTGGTTTGGTAGACCAACAGTGCACTGAACTCCTGCTTGACTGGTAGAATTTTCCACAGCCTTAAATGATAGATATTTAAGGGTCAATTCCTGTCAATCGATTTAGGATCCTTAAGGATAGTTTTACCCATCAAGCAGTGCAGACCCTTTTATGACGCTGTATGCTGCATCTGATTTGGTGTGTACTATACCGTTTATCATTGTGTCCACATATTGCTTTCCATTCAAGACGAGATTTGATAGTGTGCTTGATCTTTTTTATTCCGATTCATTTTCCCATACATATTGATAAAATAAGTATGCATTTGTCTTTTTCATATGTCAGCAGGTCACAAATTAAACGTTTATTAAATATTGATATATTTCTCTGCTTGAAGATTTTTTTTTATCTTTGCAAACAGTGCAGACTCTGATGAAATGCCACATGCATTAAATGAAAACAATATTCTTTCCTCAGGTACACCAACAAGACTGTGAATGGTCAGACAACAGTATATGCTATTTTGCTCAAGTGGCAAGCCGACAATAATGTGATACTTGGAGCTCCTATTCCATCCAGCCAAACTACAGTCGTGTCTATGCTTGGCTACAAGAGCGGTACCAAATTCAGCTGGAAACCAGCAGCTACCCCACAGGGTATGGAAATAATAGTTCCTGCTCTACCAGAAATTGCACTGCCCTGTAAGTGGGCTTGGGTGTTCAAACTGGAAGGCTTACAGAACAAACCTGCAGATCCAGCTAAACCTATCTATCGACCAGAGTTCCTTATACAACAACCAAAGCACCACTTCTACGAAACATTTTTCCCTGAAAACTAACTTCAATTTTTGTTGTGTATTTTTGTGAGGAGATCTAGTGATAAGGCGTATATTTCCTTGTCTGCTTCCAAAGCAAATACCAAATTTTTAAATTGTCTAAATTCTTCTGTAATTTGCATGTTCTACATAGGTTTAGAAAAACAAAACTTTTGAGCATAAAATTGTAATTTTTTCTTTAGTTAAGTTTTAAAATATGTTTTGGGTGAACAAAAGAACCGTCACATTGAGATGGTTTTTTGAGTACCCGCAAGATATGTTTTGGTTGAGAATTGAGAAAAATAGTATTTTGGTTAAGCTCTTTTGACTAGCAGTAAACAATTTATCTAAATATAAGAGTACTGGTATGTTACACAGACGGTTCTTTTGAGCACCCAAAACACATATGTTGTGGATACGCAAAAACCGTTTCAGTGATACGGTTCTTTTGAGCACCCAAAATCATGCTTAAATTGATAGGTAAGAAAACAATTACAATTTTACGCCCAAAACATTTCCTGATCTGGATCAATGTCTTAGCCTCAGAACCCACTTATTAATTGAGATCACGCATCTTAACTGGCAGGAAAACAGATGTGTATGTGCCATATTAATTTATACAGGAGGACAATGGTTAACAAAATAAACTTAACATTGCCCCAAGGAAAACAGTCTGCCTTTTCACTAGAACCTTCTTGATGTTAGCAATTGAAGTATTTATGTTCATACCAATAGCAATAAATCAAAAATAGAAATCAAAATGTGACACTGTTTTTATTAATGCATAATATTTATAAATTTGTTAATTGTTTTCCAACAGAAAAAGTGATTACCATATGAGCAACTCATGACAAAACCAACATAATAAACTATGCTAATGCAAATACTGAGATCAGTCAGACCATTAACTCAGCATATCAGTCTTCACTTTGCACCTAATGTGTAGCTAAGGACTCAGAATTTATTCATGCTGACAACAAAGACTCTGGCTGGACTGGGACATGCAGAGGATGATCTGAGTCTTTGGTGGGATCCCATGTTCTGTTGTGTTTATAATTTACAAGCTCATATCTTTGGCAACAGTTCTTTTAATGAATGCATCGCTCAGGGGGTAACTACCTATATATGACATAGTATCGATGTGCGGCCCGAATAGCCCCGTTTGTCAGCGCTGCAAGATATACGATAAGCCCCCTTTTTCTAAGAAAAAGTATATGACTGACCCAGTTTTTCATCATTGCTATATGAATGGTCCCATTTTCTGACACCCCTGTTTAAAAATACTCATACATTTGCTCGGATATTCAGCTCAGAAACCAAAATTGTAATATTTATTTGTAAACTTTACAGACAGCAAAGAGGGTACATAAAATCATAGAACAGTATATGAATATGTAAACATTTTGTTCAATCAAGTATATGAACAGGTCTTTTTTTTAAAAGACCAGGTATATGATTGGGGTAGGTTTAAATAACTGGCCCGCACATCCGTACAAAATTACCCACCACCACCCCCCACCCCACGGAGATGCATCATTATAACCTTTATTATATCGTTCCTTGATTTTAACAAATAATGAAATAGCTGGAGACGTTCATGTGTATTTTACATTTATAATAATATAGCCGCGACATGAGATTTCCAGCAATGTTGTATGTGCTACCAGCAAAGCCTCAGGTCAGCCTGTGCATATACGCAGTCTGATCAGAGCCATTGCTAGTCGCTTGAATATTTTATCACTGTTAAGCTTCGGCCTGAACACCATTTGGAATTTCTAAGCTTAAAAGGAGGCTGCTTATGCTCGTCTGAGTCTACACATGTCCAAATACCACATTGTTGGAAATCGCATGTCGCGTCTCATTATATATATTCACTAGAAATAGTGTTTTCGATTGCCATTTGTTTATAGTCAGGCGACAAATGACAATCAAAAACTCTGTTTCTAACAATTTTCAAATATTTGGATAAATATGGTGATGAGATGCGTGTACGAGTAATTATTTTAAATATAGAATTTGAGCCTGTTGTGAGCAATTTACACCATTTTTTTCAAAGAATGACAATCATTTATACAAAGACAAATGTTTATAAGTATTAATTATGTTTCAAAATTGATTGAGTCAAAGGAATTTTTATCGTTCCTCGTACAGATAACATTCCATAGTGTGAGTGTTTGTGTGTGTGTGTTTAGTAGTATTTTGATTTTGTACTTTAATATCTGTTTTATTAATGAAATTAAGTTATGGGCAGACATATGGTGAGATGTTATGGTTAGCACATATAATGGTTCTTTTTGTCGGGAGTGCAGTTGCTCAGTGTTAGAGTGCTTGACTTGAGACCGAAGGGCCGCAAGTTTGAGCCTCACTGGCTTCACTGTGTTGTGGTTCTTGAGAAAGACACGTTTCTTCCAGCTTAGAACTGGTTAAACCCGGGAAGACCAGTCCCTGTTTAACTGAAAGATTGTTGATGGGACGTAAAGAATCAAATCAAGCAAAACAAACTGTTCTTTGTAGAGATTATTTCCGCTGTAGACATGTTTGAGTGTTACCTGACTGCAAAACGAGAAATACATATTTTTCTAACAAATGAAATGTTCAGATCAGGATTTTTTTGTTATATCCCTGACAAAAAAGAAATGCACCAGTGAGATTCTCCCGTTTAATTTACCTTTAGTAGCATGATTTGAAAATGCCTTGAAATACGTAATTTTGACTAAACCTTGTTACAATTTCACCATGGCCTAGACCATTATCCGTATCTACCATATGCCTGAATATTATGCATAACTGACTTCGAAGAACATGATTTTCAGGCGTTTATTTAAGCCTACTGTCTACATGACTTTTAGAGTATACTTGTGTATCTGGATATTGCTATTGATCACGTCAAAACATGACCTTAAATGGTCGCTGCTTTGCATCAAGAAGGGAATGCGATACCTCAGAATTCAATTAGGGATATCGTCGCTTCGATGCATAGGATATGTATGGCATGCACACAAGTCAACGGAGGTCACACATCTTATTGAACACTGTGCCATTGAAAACTGACCCCAGTTTATTCTGAGACTCATCACGAGTACTGAAAAGCCATAATCTAATGAAAATTTAGGAATGAACTGTCAGATTGTGTTTCTTTACAACTGTATAAATAAATTTGTTAGATTCGTAGTAGTTGTCAAGAAAATTACAAACTATAAGCCAGTGCTTTTCTTTTTTGTTGGGTATAGACTGGATATATAAGGGGAAAGGAAAAACAGTTTGTTTGTATTCTGAAAGCAGGTGTTTGAAAAACAGAGCAGATGTTTGGTTGTGTTGAATTATTGGGTTCTGGCAGAAAACAAAATAGTGTTATGCTCTCTAGAGATCCTTGTTTGTGTCTCAGATTTAAATTTGTTGAGATAAGAGTGCCTCCTCATCTGATATGCAATTTTTTAATTTTTATGAATTGCATTATTGTTTCATATTATGTTAATGAAGTGTCTAGCACGTATTAATCAGACAACAACTCACTGGTATCAAGAATGAAATGAGTTAAACGTAATGATGAACCAACTTTACTCATTTTGATTTATTCTGCTATATAAAAATGCTAGTAATGTTGCATGTAAATGCGTTGTGAATAGAGAAGACTCATATGATGTTACCTGAAAACTCAATGTCTGCTCAAAATAATTTTGACACAAAGGGAAAAAAAATGCAATACATACCTGACCAGATCTACAGTTCTACTGTGCTGTGTTCATGTGTCCAACTAAGACTCTTTTTAGACTGGATGGATGCCTAGACTGCTCTGCGTCATTTCTGGGTTGGAATGGTCAGGCATAAAGTCATTGATGGGCCCTGATTTTATTGCATGCGAATATCAAATACGCAGATAAATTGGCCCTTTCCCACAGTCTGACCGCGCCTTTGTTATCTGCTCTTTGGAAAGTTCAATATCTTAACTTGTAACTAGCAAAGTTTCAATATTCTAGATAGAGTCTAACTTAGTCGAAAACCCCGAAGACATGTGTTTGTGGAACGAGGGTCACCTTATAGACTCAAAGAAACAATTAAAGGATATTGAAAATATATTACATTTCTAATATAAACTTATTCTAATATACATGTATTTATTAGATCCAGATGTCAGATATCAAAATGCAAGTTTAATTTAAGCCATGCTTCAATGATAAAAGTACTGAGGTAAGTTCAACAATGCGAGCCCTCTCAGGCACTCATTGTACTGATGTCAGGTTTTACACATTACGAATAAAGATAGGTACCAGAACAACGAGCGCCCGTGAACGCTCGCATTGTTGAACTCGCCTCTGGTGTAACCCTCTTCACTAAAAGTGTGCAAACTTTTAAAAATGAATAAATCCCATTTTAATGTGTGTATGCTTTAATGATACAATATCATTGCTGGCTTTCGTTCATAAGTTTTGAACCTAATTTTCTAAATGCCAATCTGATGTCATATTGGCTGGGGTATGCCTTATATACGCACATTTTATAAGAAGTTTTCGCCTTTTTAGGTGTTACTAGTGTTATAGGGGTGTGAAAATTAGCATGTGGTAGAACTAACTAAGTCACATATTCCGCAGAGAGTAGAAAATCTATTTTCTTTTTGGGGGGATTGGTGATCATTTAGGTAGAGAAGGTTGTTACATTTAGCTTGATACCGTATTGTATCCAATGCACCAATATATTTCATGTTCACAATGATTTAAAGTTATATTGATAGTCTATCAGATACAAAAACAATTTTTGCGAAAATATTTCTTGAATACAAAACAAGTAAAAGGTGTTTAGTATCCTTCAATTGTTTTTCTGAGTATATGTTACTGGCTGTGTCATATTTTACAGTTTCTTAATGAGATTAAGCGTATACTATACTATGCAGTTTGTACAATAATTTTCAAATTCTTTAATTTTGAAATAAAACTTACAATAAGATGTGGCTTATATTGTTTCTCATAATCCTCAGACTCATTTTGACTCATACTGTTTTCCACAACCCTCAAAAACTCAATTTGGGCTTATATAGTTTTTCATATCTCTCATTTACTCATCTTGTACTCAAAGGTGTTCCCATTATCGTCATTGACTCTTCTTACGTTTCATATTGTTACCAATAACCCCCATTTGCTCATTTTGGACTTATATTGTTTCTCATATCTTTCATTGACTTCTCATTGAGACGTTTCTTATAAGCATCCAAACTATGTGTTGATATTTATCAAATTCTCTTCAAATTTATTTCGCACTAGTCACAGTGTAGGAGCGGAAGTTTACAGTGTTTGAGATTGTATCCCCTCTTGGGATTCAGTAAAGCAAGAATCAGACACTTAGAGTAAAACATATACATTGACGCAGTAAGTAATGTTGGTAATTTTCCAAAGCTGTGTTTAAAAAGCCAGACTGTTTTGGTTCGTTTGATGCATCAGTATATTTGGAACACCTCGAGAAAGCAAATGTCAGTTTTAAAGCATTCTTAGTGTAATGCACACTCAAATCATTTTTGCATGCAAAAATATGCACGATTGCATCATAGACTAAACGTGTATTTGCTGCATTGTTCAACATAATACCGATTGGTTTTATAGGGAGCATATTATATGCTAAAACCAAGTTCTTATTGGTCACCTTACATTTTTACGCTAGTTCAGAAAGTGAAACATAGGGTATACAAAATTCATGCTTTTTAAATGAAACAATACTTTGCTGAGACTCTGCAAGTTATTTCATTTAAAAATGACGTGTACTTTTTGCACGGACGAATTAAGAGAAAAGGTACCCTCATTTAAAAAAGTCACACTTTTTCTACAATACAAACCATAACACAGAGCCCTTATCACATAACGTTTTTGTTTGTTTGAAGATGCTACTGGCTACTGTGATATAAGAAGAATAAACCTCAAAAGTTTTGTTTCCATTGGACTCGTTTTTGCTACTCAACAACATAAGACAAACACTTTTAGCAGGTTAATCATTGATTTCAGCTTTAAGCTTGGAATTTACATAGAGAATTTGCAATGCTCTGTACGCTTTATTATCAGTGACACGGCATTGAAATTTTCAGTGATTATTCATTATCACCAGCGTCACAGTTCAGCTTTGAGAATTGAAAAAACAAAAATATAATGTTATCAAATCGATTTTTTAACTCTCACATTGAAACCAGAAGTGTACAGTAGTCATCAAACTTTAATCGCCAAAAATGGGCTAATCAAGTTCTATTGTGTTTGGCATGCAGTGTTCAAATAAAATGAAGTGCATTTAACGATTTTACCAGGAGCTTCTGGTGAATTTCAAAAATATAGAAAACTTTTGAAAAATGCAACATTTTCAAAAATGCGTAACAATTTACCATAAGCAAAATTTCAATTGTTTGGTGATTTTCAAGTCGGACAGACCAGTTTGTAACCACCTAAATGTCAATTTTGTAAGAAAAAACTACTCTCAATATTATTTTTTCTTGAACAGTCGATTTTTGCATTTTTAACCCCTAAAACTTTAAAGTAAAAGAAAACTGTTCAAAAACACTGCTAAACGTTTGCCCATTAAAATGCACATATATAGGCAAACATTTATTACAATTTTAAGCCTTTGGTCAGAAATAATGAGTTTGAAAAGTGACCGATTAGAAATTGGTTTTAGTATAGAATCATTTGTTTGTGGATTGTCATCTTCAAAGCTGATCAGCATTGAAGATAAATCATGAAAATTTTTCATTTAACAGGACACTGTATTATCGATTTTTGTACAGTGATTTGGTATGCTGTCATACATGCAGCTGTAATTTTCAAGAATTTCTTTTTACAGTCACTTGTATAAAGTATCAGCTTTTACCATATCTTTACGATAAACCACAGTGCCAGTTAACATTGAATCACATTGAGAGCAAATGTTACCACCAATAATGGACAACCCTTTGTGGCGTCTGTCAGCATCTTGCCCATTCCAGTCTCTTCTCTAAACATGCAGGGGCCCAGCCCATTGGGGCCTAAAGATTGATGGGCTGCCTGGTGCCTCTGTGTCAGAGCTGTTGGTAACTTATAGCAGGGCTTGAGTGTCATGTATCTCAAGTCGGGTTAAAGCCCCACAAATTCAGAGGCAAGGTCTCGATATGGCCAAAATTGTTGACTGGACCTTAAACCTCATATAAACATGTGTGCGTGAAATTAACTCCTTTTTTCTATTCTAGTATATGTATGAATTTAAAGCCTTTTTTGTATTTAAGGATTTATTTGTGTTTTATTGGGTTAACATGAGCTAAAACTCTGGTCTACGTTTGCTGAGTTCTTTTAATAGAGAGGTAGATAAATGAAACTTGTCAATGTAGGTCACTGTGACCTTCATGTCATGGTTAAGTGATTTTTGCCTGTTTGATATACCAACTACAGATTTTCACTGATATATTAGTTTGCTTCACAAGGCATATTACAGCTTTTGGTTTATAAACGATTCTGGATAATAGTGTTTTGTTTGTGCTGAACGCACATGTGAAAAAAATTTCTTACATGGGCACAGGCTGATCAGTCTTCGCTGGGCGCCCATTGCATAGCTAAGGATTGTGGAGCTTCCCTATGTTGCCAGCAAAGATTCTGATCAGACTGCGCAGATGCGCAGGCTGATCTAAGCCTTCACTGATGCACATGTAAACTTGTAGGAAATGTGGTTCGTGCATGAGTATGTGTGTTTCGAGAAAGTACACTGTAATAGTACTTGATGTATGACTATTTGATTAAGCTAAGTCAATACATTATACGTTTATGGCATCAAAGACGGTTGGCCAGTATCTCAAACTGCTCATCAAATGCTGCCATGAAAGTTTAATGAAATGGAGACTACTGTGATTCTAAAAGAGTCCTCTTTCTGTCTATGACTATTACCTGAAATTAGACAAAAAGCAGTTTTCAGTAGCTGAAAGATTGTCATCAGTAATATTAAACCATTCAGAACAAAACTTGATTAAAGGATTTATATTCTGACGTATAGCTTTAATCGGTAGGTTGGGACCTGATGCGTATCTGTAGCTAGACCCACCTGGGCTCAACTTGAGGTTTTCTTTAGCTCTGACTATCTGTGAGCCATGAGCCCTTTTCTTTGTTTCATCATGGTGTGTTAATTTGATGAGAGTGTTTCTCCATGATGATACATTGCATTAGTTAGATGGCCTCCATGCGAGCTGAACATTTCTTGTACTTCCACAACAGCAGAATCTAGGGCGAAGATTTGGTACCAGTAAAATGCATTTAAGCCCCCCCCCCCCCCCCCCCCCCGGTGGCTTAGGCTGCTGTCCGTTCTAAGGCGGTGGTTCTGTTGTTGTTGACTTTTTGTTTATTGTTACTCCTATTGTGGGAGTCTGTAACTGCTCTATGTTGTACGTTACTTTATGTCCGTTCTAGTATTGCACTCATGTCGATGGGGAAGCGAGAGCGGGTTGCTTTGCTTAATTTGTCTTCCTGGTGTCTCGTGATGGTTGAGCGGCTCTTCCTCGCGGTGCCATGGGATTGTCTGCGGTTTGTTATTGTGGTATTTCCTGATCATACTCACTATTTTTATGGATATCCATAATGTCAGAGGATCTCACTGTTTCAGGGTTTCAACACTTTTAATAACCGCAAACTTAAAAACCGAGTTACTATTGTTCACGTCAGAAATTTAAGGTCCAATAGTCTGCATTTCCTTAAAACTAACAGTTTATTTGTGTCTTGACACAATACTACAACCATTCGTTTGGACGAAATCAAATGCAGTTTTTTCCATGGTCAAATGATCCAGAACGTGTGCGTGCACAACTTGTTGGTAAACATCACAAATCCTTCTTATATTATTAAAATCAGTAGCAATAGCAATTTTCAAGATAATAAAGAATACATCGACATGTTTACTAATGCTCTCCCTGTATTACTTTACCCCAAGTGTCCAATTCTCGCTATACAGAATCCCAAGAGACGATACAATTTCAAATACTGTACACTTCCGCTCCTACATGGTGATAAAAAACATTTCAAGCTGTTATGTATTTACAACTTAATTTGTCGCAATAACTTTTTCATCTTCAATTTTAACAAAATGTGTTCGCGATGAACGTTGTAGAGGAGACGTTCCGCCAACTTCTCCAAAAGGTCTGGTGCCTGTGGTGCAAACAGATTTTTTTGCACCTAGATGAAGAATTGCAATAAATCGAATTCGTCCAAAATGTCTGTTTTATTGATAGGTCAAATTCGCATAGGCGTGACAGAAACGGGTAGTCTCAAAATATACTCAACTACAAAAGAAACCTATCAGTCACTTTTTGGGGCAATTATGGTAAAACAATTATGAAATCAAAATACATTTTATACCATATTCTTTAACAATTAATTATGCATCAATTTATTGAATAATGTAACAGTTTTACTTAAATCCATTCATGCTGTACACCCGTGTATAGACAAGGGACCATTTCTTAAAATGACAAGTTTCATACAATTGGTTTTCTCTCGAGTTCTAGTCTTAATCAGTTCACTTTGTCAAATAACCGGTATGTCCCTCTCTGACGAGGCAAGGAGCCAAAACAAACCGCGCAAGTTTGTTAGCCCGGATCGCAATATGATAGAGCAATTGTTGGATGACCTCTGGCGACGCATTCAGGATCGTTCAGTGCAACCTCGGAATCTTCGACAGCTTCAGGTTGCTCTCCATTAAGAATGGGCGTGAATTCCCAAGAATGTTGTGCGGCGTCACATGCTTTTGGTTCGAATTCGTTATGAGGCAGTTATTACTGCAGGAGAGGGTCATGTCTGCTTTAGGACGAATTTAACTCAAGTGAACTGATTTAGACGAGAACGAAATATTCATTATCAAGTTAAAAACTTGTCATTTTTGAAAATGACCCCTTGTCTAAACACTGGCGAAAAGCATGAATATATTTAAATAAAACTGCTACATTATTCAATGAAATGATGCAGAACTGATTGCTACGGAATATGGTATAAATATATTTTCATTTATTAATTTTGATTTCCATAATTGCCCCGATAAGTGACTGATGGGTTTCTTTTGTAGTTGAGTATATATTCGTAAGCGGTGAATGTCCCGTTATTCAAAGGTTGTGTATATTAAAACTGCTCAGTAGGCATACATTGTTGACTCAACATAGATTCAACGTTATTCAACACCGTGACGTTGAATCAACGTTGAATCAATGTTGAGTCAACAATGTGTGCCTGCTGGGTGCCTTTTGTATACTCAGAATTAACCGTGCATATGCGGAATTAACTTTGAGCAAGCTCATTTGTAGAAACAAAGGGTTGGCTTTCGCATGACGTACCATTTTTCTCTTATGCACGTGCTCAAAAGTAGACGGGTTCGAGATTAACTTATAGCTAAACGCACGAGCGCATCAGGTGCGATATCCATTACAGAAGCTCTAGCGATAAGGCGTATATTTTCCCTAGTTGACATGATTACAAAAGCTAAATTTTAAATAGCCCTAATGATTCTAAAATTCGTCTGTTTGGGTAGCATAATATGTATAGTAAGCATCAAAATACGTTTCAAAGCGATTCATCATTTACAAAGCCTTTAAAACTTGCGCTTTCTACTCCCACCCCTCATTTTACGTCTTTATACTGGGTGTCGTTTAGGCCAGAATTTTAGTAAATCCATTATAGGTTTTCAAAAAGTTAAAGTACTAAATTATTAAGGATATAAATGCCCTTCGTTTCCAAAACTTTGCAGTATTCCTTCCGCGCATGCGTACAAAATATACTAAAAACTGTGATGGTGGTCATTGGAAAGATGAAATTGGTGTCTTTCAGTTTGTTTTTTGATGCTTTCCCCCTAGACCCAAGATGCCATTTGGACAATTGAAAGTCATTATATAAATATACAACATGTGTATTTATATAATGACTTTCAATTGTCCAAATGGCATCTTGGGTCTAGGGGGGAAAGGGGTTGTATAAGCGAAAGAAGACATCAATCATCTGACAAAAATAGACCACTTTGCAAGATGGTCGTTTGTACTGTACATCAACTGTATAAATATATATAATATACTCTAACGTGATAAATGTAGGACGATTGTTTACCTTAGTTTAACGGTCTATTTCTCACACATGTTACTGAATAGCGAGCACAGTTGATGATCAAAATAAATTCGCATTCAACACGAAGTAGCTATTATTACATGCATTTATGAAAACCCGTTTTAAATATACAAACTATCGGGCAAGTATACATAGACGGCTCATCTATATGTATTTGCTGAGTGTGCCTAGTGTCTCCAGTCGTTATTTCAACAAAATAAAACGAACGTCTTATTTAGGGAAATAGCCCGCCTTATCGCTAGAAATTCTTTGAACAAGCCATCCGTCGCTTTAGTAAGTGAATTGGAGCGGTGACTGACATATTGAGACTTGGTTTATTTGCTGTTCAAAGATGCCATCTATGCACAGTAGTAACTGCAGCCTTTTGGAATTTGGAACCGTTTAGAGAGGTTGGCAGTGACGTTCCTGAATATTTTCCATCAGGATAAGATTTTCGAAAAATGACACGGTGAAAAGTTATCGCGAAAAAATAGTTCTAAAACATTACAAGATTTTTTAGAGGAACTTTAAACGTTGGTATTTCTTTATATGTGCAGACAATACACCCAATTATAGGGCTAATAACCGACACTAATAAGCAGGATTGGGATGGTCTAAATCAACCAATTTTTGATAACACAAAATAGCAAGCATGGCTGTCACATTGGTATTCAGTTAACACAATAGCTATCTATTTATGAATGTAATGCACCAGCCATTTTTATCCACTGCTCCCCCTCCTACGGGGATGGGCGGGGATAGTGACGTTCACTTTTCAGAGCTCTGGCACAAGCTCCACCCTGTGGGGAAAATATGATGGTAACAACGAACCCTACTCTTAGCCCCGCCCTACACTACCGAAAAATCTCACCGGGGCAAGCGTCCCAATGTTATAACCCCCGCACTTCCCCGGCACTGCAATGCAAGGACAATAAAAAAGTACTTGTCCTGCACCATAGCCCGGATATTCCACCGCTATCCCCGTAGGTGGGGGGGGCGTGGATACAAATTACTGGTGCGTAAGATCTACACAAAACAACTAATTAAGAGAAACGTGGAAATTGAAAATTAACTTTCCAGACCTCTTGATTCATTTGGGTATATATACGGAGATAACACAAGGTTAAGAATCTGAACCTAAACAGTGATCATAATTATGGTCTACACAATTTAACGATCTATTCGGATCGATACTGCTTATGACTAGTATTTTTCAATTTGCTGCAATGGTGGTCATGTTCACCCTTATCCCGCCACTATGTTTGACCTGACAATGCCGTCTGCTTGTTATGTCTGTTGCATATATTCATGTGCGTCCAGACTAGATATTCTAATGGAAGCAAACAGTATGAACCAGGATTAGACTACTCCCTTCGAGCTGTCTGACCTTGGCCCAAATTGTTTGCAATCTAAAAATATAATCAGATGAGAGAGCAGACTATACAATTCCACGCTATAGGACCCTGACCATATACAATGTATTTTTTGAGCAATAATAGCGGACAATACAAACATGCCTGGAGTAGGTGCTCCAAAAGAAGGTAATATTTAAAGCTTTAATGTCCTATTTCGATGTTCACACTCAGCTATGTTTTAGGAAATAAGTTATTTTAGGTTTTTGACGTCTTGATTAAACGAATAATGGTTTGATTTTAGAAGATTAGTTTCAAGTTGCATGGACATGTGGTTTGCTCACCATTTGAATCGAGGACGTGTTTTATACAACCGTTCAAAACAAGGAACTGAAGACATTGATCAGGGTCCTTTGCACGCGAGAGTATGATAGTCAATACAGCAAAGATTTTGTGAAACTTTTATCTATAATAAATGTGTACTTACGAGAAAAAACAACAATTTAATCCACTGTACTCATACCAAAAGTTTCCGAGATCTGGTCAAAAAATTCGAGAAAGATCACAAGCCACTGAACGGGTATTTTGAGAAATAAATCACCCAAAAATTTGAACAGGTAGTCAGAGTGAGGTAGATCTGGGAGGCCATGCACATGCTTTTGGCAAATTTTTGGCACAACGCAACAAACCAGTACGTGTGAAGCTACCTAGCAGGAAGCATTTCTGCCCAAGCTTGAAAACTTTCAAAGTTTAGTAAAATGCTAATACCACAATCACAAACTGCAGACAAATCCATGGCATAGCGTGGAAGAGCCACACAACAATCACAAGATGCTAAGAAGACTAAGCACAGCAACCAGCTCTCTCTTTCCCATCAAGATGAGTACAAAACCAGAATGGACATAAAGTAACGTACAGCAAGACATAGAACAATAACAGACTCCCACAATAGGAGTAACAATAAACAACAAATCAATAACAACATAATCAGTGCCTTAGAACGTCAGCAGCCTAAGCCACCGTTAGCTTAAATGCATTTTACTGGTACCAAATCTTCGCTCTAGATTCTGCACAAACAGGTTCAACTACCTGTTTAGTAATGTCAAGCTATTAACAAGACTTCTGCTTAATGGTCTTGGATATGTTATTGGTCTAAACAATCCCTCTCTCTCTCTCTCTCTCTCTCTCTCTCTCTCTCTCTCTCTCTCAATTGTAAGCAAATCAGATGAATTCAATTTATTTTATCGAGATAAAAGTTGTATTGAGTGTACACCATCTTAGATATGGTTACAAAAATGTCGTCAATATAGACTTTGAAATTGGTTTTTAGACTACCCCAAATTTCATTTTCAAATACAGCATTTGTATACACGCAACATTTTACGTTTATGGTGAAAACTAGTAGCCACAGTTACAGGTATGCTAAAATCGCTTCAAAATGGGGCTCCTCTTCTTCTTTATTACTTAGGTAGGGGTAGTAATCTCATTTGAGGTCATTATAACATTTAGAGTATAGCCTAACAATGATTACTCAAATTTGAGTTGGACTAGTTGATGGGTTCAAGGAATACCTAGATAGACAATTCAGTTCAGATTCATGTGCACTAAATGTCTTTACGCTGTCCAAGGTTTATTTATCTGTCACTAATTGCAAGTTAACCTTTTGCATACTTGCCAAAAACCTTTGCTTCACGCAGAAACAAAGAAGGGAAGTAAATAAGTAACCGAAAGCCAGACCAGAATTTATACCTACAAGGTAGCTGTGCACAAACTTTTAAAGCTTGACTTGTAGGCCAATATATTGTGATTGCCCTTTGGAATTATTGTTTAGGTTGGGTTGGAATCACAAACAGTGCAACCCCTGATCAGATTGTTCCTTGGAAAGCATGCTTACTTGAGTTAACATTGTTTGATCAGGCCTACCCAGAGCTCCAGATAGCGTCTGTACAGGCGCAAATTATGGGTACATTTTCCCCAAATATGGATAGAGTTGACAATAAGGGCGTAATGAATACAGGTGTGTTTTTGCTTGTATGGTACATTTTCACAAGTAACATGTAATACCATGGAGCATTTCATCAGTTTCAAACCAGCAGACACTTGATATTTGAAATGATTTGTGAATCCACTAAAAATTTGCGTTTCAGTAATCTAAATCAACCTGCTATATAGACTGCATATCAATATTTAATCTTTCTTGATACAAACTACCCTACAGTTGCGTCCCTTAGGGATCATTTTTTCCTTGAAGAACATGTGTTTCAGAAGAATTTGTTCTTGGGGAGTTAATGCTATCTGTTTGGTCAGAGTGATTTCGTGTGAACCAGTCAGGGTAGAAACTAAAAGTATGAATTTCTCAGAAGACAGCATGTTTTATAAACTTTATATTAAACTTTATATTTAACAAGGTAATTATAGTCTATATTGTAGCGTCCCAGGCCCCGGTTTGTCAGGGTCAGAATAGCACGAGGGTTAATTCATATGGGCCTGGTAACTACAAGATTTGTGGGTCCTCTTGGTGCTGGACGGAATATTTAAATATAGGTTATAATCTTCAATAATGTACTTATGGAAGTACCAACCTAGGGCTACAATTAGCAGGCTAAATAACTAGGGTTGTAGCAGGGGCTACAACACTCAGACTGATTATTTAGTTAACAACAAATATAGTGGGTTGTAACAACTAAGATGGTGAACACACACTCACGGGTTGCATAAAGGGGTTGTACCTACAAGGTTGTGATGAAAGTGGGTGCAATGTATTTTGTTATAGCTATCACAGTTGTAACAACTAGGGTTGCAACAACAATGAGAGATATAACATCAATCACAACTTGAGAGACAATATTATCAGATGCTTAACCCCATCTTGGATATTTAGGTGTCATATAAAAGAGCTAGATTCTATTAAAAATGCTTAAGACTAGATCTAGATAAAATATATAAATCAAAAGAGGGGTTGCAAAACAATCCTATCATTCATTTCAAGCCACAAACTGGTTTAAGTGAAATGAGGTTGCAAAGATCAAGGGTTGTTTTACAGAACAACCTAGTGGGTGGGGTAAGGTAAATAATGCGCTAGGGTTGCCAACCCTTAAGACAATTCAATGAAACAATATATTACCTCTCCAAACAAATGTCTATTAGACATAATGAAAGATAAAATATTCTATGCTGGGTTGTAATAACCAAGGGTTGTAAAACAACAAGGGTTGAGATAAAATTTACGGGTTGCAATAAGGTGAGTGCTGACGCAGCTCCAGAGACCAGATCAGTATCTAGTCAACTGTTGGGTTGCGCAGACGCTGCTTATATACCCTCTGGAGCCTACGTCATATAGAACGCCAGCGCGTGCAGGGCGCGCGCTGGGCACGTTCTGGGGAGTTCCGGGCAATGATAATATTAGAGGATATCCAAACACGTTGGGAAGGAAGCGGCCGCCATGTTTGAATGAAGAGTTGAAGCAACAGGCACATAAAATCAGTATTTATGGCTCGAATAATGAATGATAGGAAAAGTTATCGATGGAAGGATGTTCCCCTCAATCCAAATGATTGAATTGAGACAGGAATCCGTCAGGTAAATTGATTTATATCGAGAATGAATGGAGAATCCCCCTCGCATATGGCAAATAATTGCTTACGCTAATTTACGTGAACAACATTAACCAACTTGTTGCTGTAACAGGCATTTGGGTGGCTAGGATGTGACAATATATAATCAGATTGCATGTACAGAATGAAAACAGCTTGTACTGTCTAAGTTTCATTTGGACTTGTACTGGTACTGATGCCAGTAGAAATTATTTGAAGCCTTGCTTACCTGTCTGAAATTTTTGGATTAATAGAGTAAATGGTCTGGCATTTTAAACATTTTTCTTCTGTGTCAAAGTCCATAGTTGAGGTTAAATAAAAGAAATCATCAGCAAAGTCAACGAGAAAACTCTAGACCATGATACAAAGGCATATTGGGTTATTTTCTATATATACACAAGAGAGTTCTGCTTTCAACAGTTCTGGATATCCTGATAGACCTTGTTGCACGTAACAGAACTAAATTACAATGCTGGGAATTAAGTGCATGGCATATAACATAAGTAGGTGCGTTCAAAGATTCAAATAATTCATTAGCAAAAGATTATTATAACACTTTCAATACTCAGAACACCCGTACAGAATTTGACTCAAAATACCTGCTCAGTGTAAAATATTTGCTCATAATACCTGTCCAGTCCTGCTCGAATAAACTGAGCTGTTCTGCACGCGGTTTTAGAACTTTTAGTTTATGTACAGTGGTCAAATAAAGTGTTTAATTCCAATTTATTTCAATGTTTCCTTTACCAGCTTTTGTTTCTGCTGAGTATGATACAATATAGGTATTTGTGCAGAAAATGTGAGCGAAAATGCTCTTTTGATGATGTGTTTTCACTCTTTGAAGTTGACCGAGTGAATGTAAAATACGTGAGCAGAGCCACTCAAACACGTTTCTTTGTAAATCATGTTACAACTACTAACCAAATAGACAAAAAACGTATGCAATACCAAGGTCTGGACAATAACAGAGCTAAACATGTATCCAACTCGGTCCTTTGTGAGAATAAAAGCAACTTACACCAACAGAATCCCCAGTGGTGGTGTTTCTTATGCCCCCTTCCGCCATTTTGTTTTGCTAAAAAAAATACATAGTATATGGTCAGGGTTCTGTAGCGTGAATTCATCGAGTCGGACAATTGGCAAAATCCGCGCCTGCCTATAACATGACAGTGCAGTCGAAACCGTATTGTCATGGAGGCCATGATGACCATTTTGAATATCTTATTCACCCAATACTGGTTTGGAGTCAACACACAAACACACTTAGTTTCAGTACGATACGACAATTTAAGCTGCTCTAAAATGATAGTTGTGAAGGATCGTTTTCATTTGAGGTTCCTGTTTAGCTGTTTGCTTAGGACTAATGTTTACAAAAGTTTTAACCCATGCTTTGCTTAGGCGATTTTTGTCGCCTGCTGATCACCTTTGCAAATAGTTTGGATCCAGATCAGGTCCGACAACTGTCGGACCTGATCTGGATCCAAACTGTTTGACACTCTGATGAGTTTCCTGAGAAAAGGTAAGTTTATAAAAGTCCAACAGACGACTAGACAGTATGCAAAAATTATCCAGCATTTAAAGAGTTAAGAAATAAATCAATTGGTCAGTGCTTGCTTCACGTTACCAAGTAATTATAACTTTGAAACACAATGAAGTAATTTTGTTTCTTAGACATTTCAATATTATGTAAATACTCGAGTGGACACAATTTTACACTTGTACCATCAAAGCTGTTTATGTCAGATGAGCCATATCATATGAAAACCTATGTATGACCTATACGAACAACAGGCGGGTTACGTTTGAGCAGAACGCATACAATGACAGAGTATGAAATGAGCGACCACCCATACACACAAAAAAGAGGATGATGATCACCCCTTAGTGCGCTCTCAATCACCTATCAGCTATATAAAAATACTGAGCAATATTGCAGACCCATCGAGACGTGCTTGGTGTAGAAAAATACAGACTTTGGGCTTAAGTGAAGAGTATTGAAATAGTCAAATGGCTGAAACAATCTTTCGGCCCCTTCGTTTCTGTGAAGCCGGAAGAAACCCACTGCCCTGAATATGCAGACTATTTATTCGAAAACTATGCATCTCATCACTCGAAATTTCATTCAGAAATGTGGGCTGAAATTGATGAGCAGGGGGCGACATAGAGTAATATTAAATGCGGTTATATAACTATATGGCGAACGGAAGGGGTCATTGTCTGGAAGTTCGCTCATTCGAATGATTATTTAAAAAAAAAAGCGTTTTCGCTTAATAGTCCGGCAGAATTTGAGCGAATTTAAGGAGGACCTGGAACTTGATTTTAAACTTTTTTTCTTTGTTGATTCTGGTAGTGCATATATTGTCCTTGAAAAATCCGAGTGATGCCACTCTGGCATCATTGAGCATTTCGATATATCCAAGATGGCGTCCAAGATGGAGGCCAATTATTAGTTAAAACATTGTGTGATATGGAAAGATGTCTCAAACCCATTTTTTCCCTTAAATTGTTAGCTATGAGGTTAAAATATAGTTAAAGACACTTATTTTATGACAAAAATATAAAAAATAAAATAAGAATTTAGACAAAATAGCCGCCAAAATGGCATTTTATTACAAAAATATAAGAAAATTCTCCCTGAGACCGGCAAACTCCAGGGATTCACTTGCAAAATGCCAATTTTAATGATTCTTGCGTTACAGACATCATCCCTGTAACATCCCAGTGATGCAGCTAATGCATCACTCAGAATTTGATAAATTCAAGATGGCGTCCAGGATGGTAGCTGATAAGTTTTACAAACCCATGGGAGCCGCACCTAGCCTGTAAGCACGTCTGGTGGATTTGTAACATACCAGATTTCTTGCCTGATGGAGAAGTACTTTGCCTGATGGAGAAGCATGCATGTCTGATAGAGTTGCACTGTACAAGCAGGCATATCTGAGAGTTGCACTGTACAAGCAAACATGTTTGATATAATGGCACCTCTGTAAGGGTAGCACCAGACTTGTAGCCATCCCTCTTCCGTTTGCACTCAACCAGTCAAAATGTAGGTTGAAGTGCAAAACGGACCAGCAGGCGTGGCCTATAGTGAGCTACCACGCATATACGCATGGCCTATAGTGAGGCACCACACCAGAAGACATGACCTACAGTGAGGTACTGCACCCAAAGGCATGCCCTATAGTGAGACACTACACCAACAGGCATGACTGATAGTGATGTATTTAACCAAAATGCATGTCGACCTATAATGAAGCATCATACCAGCAGGCACAGCTGATAGTGAGACACCTTACCAGCAGACACGGCTGATAGTGAGAAACCATACCAGCAGATATAGCAGATAGAGAAGCACAACGCCAGCAGCCATGCAGTATTACGTGACAAAAGGTCAGCAGGCATGCTGATTGAGTGGCCACAGTCCAGCAAGCATCCATCTTGCAGCAGCACTCAACCAGTAGGCATGTTTGAACAGCTGTGGTGTTTGTGGTAGTAACTTTAGGCCAGCAGGCATATATGTTGCAGCTGCAGCGACATAACAACTCTCTACACTGCATGTTAGTTGTGTTGCCAATGTAGCAGTCTTGGCTGATAAAGTTTCACAGTGTTAGTCAGCATGTCTGATGGAGGGGTTTCGGTCAAGTAGCATTTCGCTTTGATTTCCAATGTACCAGGAGGCATGTTTAATTGAATAGTACCAAGTCCCCAGGCATCTCTGTTGAAGTTTCACTGAACAGCGGCCATGTAATGCCACCATCTCATCATATCCGACATCCTTAACATCCTATGTGTTTAATAATGTGGTACTCAACCAGCACACATGCCATTTAACGGGACTCGAGTCTAGACGTCATGCGTGTTAGTTACATCGCACCAGCAATAATGTATGCTACAATTGAACCCAACTACCAGGAATGCTGGGTACTGTTGCACTGGATCAGCGGGCATTGCTGTTCAAGTTACATCCCACCAGTGTACATGTCTGTTCTACTTTCTCCCGACCAGCTGTCCAGGCATCATTGCTACAGGGTCAGCAGATATATTTACCATTACGTATGTTTGATTATGTGGTACTGGACTAGCACACATGTCTGAAACCAAGCAGTTATGTCTGTAACAGCTTCACAAGACTAGCAGGCATGTTGCAGTACCCATGTTTTAAACATTACTTTGAACAAACATGCATGTTTGTTGCAGTTGCACCCGACCACCTAGCACGTTGGTTACAATTAAACTTGACCAGTATGCATGTCTGTTAGGGTTGCATCTACCAGCAGATATGTTTGAATCAGTTGCAACTGACTTGCAAGCACATCTGTAGTCGTGTGGCAGAACCAGTAGGTATATATGTTACACTTGTCTCAGACCCGCAGTTCTGTCCATATGCTCGTACCCAACTAACGGGCCGGTTAGCACAATTGCACCAGGGTATCATGCATGTATTTTACAGTTGCACCTGACTAGCAGCCATGTCTTTATTAGTTGCATACTATCAGCATACATGTCTGTTACAGTTTATCTTATCAGGATCCATGTATATTAAATTTGCACCTGATCATCAGCAATGCCTGTAACAATTGCATCCGGCCATTTCCCATGTCTTTATCAATTGCATCTAAACAATAGTCATATCTGTAAACTTGTGCCTCCAAGCATGTATGTCTGATACACTTGCACCAGATGTTATAGCAGTATCGAACCATTTGTGTGACTTGTAACAGACCAGAGAAGTAGTAATGCGTGTTACTTTTGCACCGAGCAAGCAGGTCCGTACCAACCTGCAGTCAAGATTGTAACAAACATCTGCAGCAGGCAGATACCTTACTCAGGAGCTGTTTTTGTGTTGATACACTACACTCCATAAGTGATTTTTGTTGTTGTTTTTTTGCAAATTTTATCCATCCAAGCAGCTGACTACTTCCGCATATTGATATATAAGAGGTTTGTACTTTGATCAAACACTCTGTCACAAAGTTTTCAGTGACATTGTCGGTTCAGTATACCCCGTCATTTATCACTTAATTTTTTTGAAGAAATGTTTTTCCAAAGTAGGATTTTTTATTAGCAACCAACCAACGAGTTGTTGCCGCGCAGCGGCAACAACGAGGGTTGGTTGCTGTTACGATTAGAGGCTATGTTCTGTTCTATTCATCTGCTATATGAAGGCCTGATTTCCGTTCTGTCAAAATAGAGTTCCGGTATCTATACGGAGTCGATTCGAGCGAACTAAAAACCTTATTCTACCTTTGAAAAATGTACCGTGATCATCATTGGCATTGAAAAAATACAAAAAGGAAAAGTGAATCGCGAAAATGCCAGTTTTGTTGATATTTAACTTGAGAAATAGATTCGCGCTCGCAGTGATTTGTTGCTTAATATATCACTGGCTGGAGGTCAGTCGTTAAAGTGGATAAATCATGAGCGCGAAGCGCGAATGATTTATAAACTTACGACTGACCGACAGACAGTGATATATTAAGCAACAAATCACTGCCAGCAAGAATCTATTTCGATTCTAACACACAAAAAGATTGAAAATATGAACGATTCCTTCAGATTCTATACAGATTTCGCCATCTTGAATAGAGCATTAGAATTTCCCGCAAAACTTTTTTGGACTGAAACACGTATTTTTACGTACGTTTTTGACGCCCATTAGTTGTAAATACGACGTTACGCCGTCTAAGTATGATGTACGTGATCGATGACGTCATTAGAAATCAAACTGGCGGCTGAATGACGTCACGTCAGTACGTGCAGTGATTTATCAACCAATAAATCACTGAGTTTAACCATTGGCTCTATAGGCGAGGTGTGTTAGAATTGTATTTTAACCATAAGACTGAGGGATTTATTCGATCACCAGGAGCTTGAACGTTAACGATAGCTCTTTTAAGCAAGCGGCTGTGTGATCCCCATGACGTGACGTCACAATTCTTATAACGTTACGTCACGACGTGATAACGACTTGAGCCAAACGCCAACTGCCACGTGCATCGTCGCACCTTTGAAAAAAGACGGCAACAAATGAGCCGCGACATAAGATTTCCAGCAATGTGATATGTGCGACCAGCAAAGACTCAGATCAGCCTGCGCATACACGCAGTCTGATCGGAGCCTTTGCTAGTCGCTTGAATTTTCTATGCGTGTTATGCTACTGGCTGAACATCATTTGGAGTTTCTAAGCTTAAAAGGAGGCTGCACAGGCTTGTCTGAGTCTACACTTGTCAAAATGACACATAGTTGAAAATCACATGTCGCTGCTCAAATTAAAATCCTTATGGTATCCAATAGGAACTTCCGTTCAAGAGTCCCAGCGCCTTTAAAATAGCTTGCAGGATTATTTTATTTCCTTGTACTCAGAGCAACGACAATTTACTGAAACACTTTTGTCACTTTTCATAAGGTGTTCTTTGCCAGGTGTGGTACTAATTATATCTTCCTTACGTTTTATACTCACACGAGTACCGACTCACAAGAGGTACCGTATACTGTGCTATCCTCTCAGATCAAATAGTGGTTGGTTGCCCATTAGGTGTGCCTATTTCATATTAGAATAATATGATATTATGGTATTATCAGATCCGCCAAAAATGCTCTGGAAAGTGCATGGTGCGTCGATTGATGGATACGATTCTCAGAACAAAGACAAAAACATTACCATTACGAAAAGTAAGAGTCTGTTACTTTTTTCCATGCAGTGAATCAAAGAAAAAAACTATGTGATTCCCCACCCTGTTATTGCTGCCATCTTGGACGTCATCTTAAATATTTTACAACGCTGAAAAACAACAATAACATGCCAGTCAACTTTTCCATATACAACCGAAAACGATCAGTAAATAGTTACAAACTTCGAATTTGATTTCAGGTTGAATTTGCTTTAAATGGCGGCCATCTTGAACACCATCTTTAATTTTTCAACCTTGTGAATCAAACCTTTGAATGCCTCATTTTAATCGTTTGTATTATTATGCCTCTAAACAGCGATAAAAAGTCAAAATTGAAATGCTTTATATCGAGTTGTTTAGTAAGATAGGTCTTTGGAACCTAACTGGAGGCCATCTTGGACGCCGTCTTTAAACTTCAATCTTCTGAATCAATACCATGTTTTTATTTGATCGTGTGTATCATTTAGCCTCTAAACCTCCATAAAAAGTTCAAATTAAAGTGTTTTTATCGAGTATGTCGGTCATATAGGTCTTAGAAGCCTAACTGGCAGCCATCTTGGGCGCCATCTTTAATATGTCAACCTTCTGAATCAAAAAATGTTCCATTTTAATCGGTTGTAACATTTAGCCTCTGAAACATTCATGAAAAGTAAAAAATAAAATGCTTTTGATCGAGTGTGTTGGTCATATAGGTCATAGGAGCCTAACTGATGGCCATCTTGGACGCCATCTTGAATATTTCAAAACGCTCAATGATGCCAGAGTGGCATCAGTTGGATTCATCAAATACAATGCCTCAACAACAAGAATCAACAAAGAAAAAAAACTTTAAAATCAAGTTCCAGGTCATTCTGGTTTTCCACTGGACTATAATGGGTCTCCACTGTTTCGTTAAAAATATATGCTCTTTCATTTAATGGATCCGCTCAAACGTAAATCTCCCAGAACAACAATGCGTACTAGACCATCTTTTTTTGAAGAACATGCTAAGTGATAATGTGCATCAGTGCTTGGCATTTTGGCTGCATGTATGTTTAGTAAATTAAATGTTATTATCTATTGCTCAACTGACCTTAAGGCATATCGTGAGCTATAGGACTATACGTAAAGTTCCGTTGTCCATTTTTCGTTTCCAAAGATCTAAAAAGGCCGCATAGCGCATCACATGCCAGTATGGAAACAATTGAGAGAATCTGAGCTTGTTTTAGGAGAACAAATGCCCCAACACCCTCTTCTGACCACCTTAGAAAGCAAGGATTATCCTATCTGGTATGTTCGGTAAGTCACTGTAACACCGTCGACGTAGACACTAACGGGCGTGTAGACACTAGTCTAACGGGTGCTACAATGCACCAGTCAACGTTGGTGATTGGCGGGAATAAAAACTAAACGATTCTGCTGTATTTCCTCGCCTTCGGAGATAATGAAACAGAGTTACTATATGAAAAACAAATGTCAGGCTGACCATGCAAGGATTTCAATGTCTGAAGGGCCATACAAGTTCCTTATTAACAGAATATACAGGTGGTGGGTGTCAAAATGTTAAAGCCTAAACTCCTGCACGACTCCTTTCCATCTAAATATACTGAGAAAAACAATTGAAGGATATTAAAATTCTTTTGACTATATAACAGTTGAGAAAATAATTTCCACACAAGGCATTTTCGTATCTGATAGAACTACTAATATGCAATTCAGCTGAATGCAAAATAAGATTTACGGGTCATTGGTTACGATACAGTACCACACCAAATGTACCAACCCTCTTTACCCAAAGTTCACAAGCAAGAAATTTAGCGTTTATATTTTTTGCTGCAACCTTTACCTGTTCATTACTTATGTACTAATTACTAATTCTGACCACAGATAAGTGTTCATACCCATTTATCAGTAGTTGCACCTAATAACGTGACAACTTCTTCAACAAAAATGCACATATATGGCATACCCCAGCCAATATGACAACAAATTGGAAGTAAAACACTGACACAAACTACAAAATTAGGTGTCATACCTTTGGCTTAGAGCCAGCAAAGATTTTGGAGCCAGCCATTATGGAATACAAACGATAAAAATGGGTTTCAATCATTGTTGAATGCTTGTGACTTTTCAGTATAGAGTGTTGCACCATTTGGGCATGTACTGTACTTTAATCATTGAAGCGTGACTTAAATCAAACATTCATTTTGATTGCAGATATCTGGAACTATATAATACATGCATAATTAGTTTAGTTTTTATTGTATTAAATGTTAGAGATGGAACTGAATCTAAATATCCTTCAATTGTTTTTCTGAGTATATGTTGTGTCTTGCCTCAAAGTATATTAAAGGGATTTTGTGTTTTAAGGGACTACACGTACCGGTCAAAATTTCTATAAAATGATGCCTTTCTGCTACTGAAGATTTTTTTATATTAGCAAACAGAACAGACCCTGGTGCAATGCCGTCTTATGCGGCATTTCATCTGGGTCTTCATTGTTTGCCAACGTATCTGCTTTTCTGGTATCCAGAATGAATACGGTTCAATCAGTACTCAGGTGCGTCTTTCTATTATAATGTTTGCGTATATTTAATACATTGGTTATTTCGCCTGCCTCTAATGAACATTATTAAACTACGCTGGAGCAGCTACATGTAAGATTTGTCTCTGTTTTGCTACGACCTGGGGTCGAATTTGGCCCGGAACATTTCGAACTCAGAGTGGGCATTCTACCAGCTTAGCTACCGATTGATAGCCGGAGTTCTGCCATCATTAAAATGAGCGCAGAAAACGAAAAACCAAACAAAAAACAACAACAAAACTATACAAAAAGCAACGAACCTAAAAACAATTTAACTAAACAGCAACTGCAAAAACACCATTTAGAGCGCTCGTAATTCTGACCTAAAAAGGTCTCAAACTCGACTATACAGTTTAAAGTTGGACCAGTCTACGAGAAAAAGGGTACATGTACTTGCCACATTGCGTGAACATGTTTATTAAACGTGCATTTCCAATTGCCCAGTGATGCATTGTGTCTTATACTTCATGCAGCCCCTTAGTTTGTGTGCATGAGCATGGGTGGCTCTGTCGAGACTGCTCGATTGCAAGACTCGTTTAAGTATTCACTATTTGCTCATCCAGTGAGTACCAAAAGTTGAAATAAGGTTATATTTAATGCTAGGAGGGTTGTTCCGAAAATTCTGATTCCAGCATAATATATCTGTAACTAGCATCAGTACATGTCTGAAATTTGTATCAAAAAATGAATATAATTGAGCCACGACATGAGATTTCCAACAATGTGGTACATTTGTATGTGCGACCAGCAAAGGCTCAGACGAGTCTGCGCATAGGCGCAGTGTGATCTGAGCCTTTGCTAGTCGCTTGAATATTCTTTGAGTGTTAAGATACTGACCGAACATAATTTGGAGTTCCTTACCTTAAATAAAAGGTGGCAGCACAGGCTCGTCTGAGTCTACACTTGTGAATTCAAAAGGCTACATTGTTGGTAATCACATGTCGCGGCTCAATTATTATTTGTTTAAAGCACAGTTACAAATGGTTTTATGTTACTTGAAGGAACAACTGAGAATCTACCCTGGAACAGCTATACCCTCAAATAAGTGAATAACAAGCAAATTGGGCACATTAGAGACTACGCATTTCTTACAAGCCCAGTCTTTACCATTTGTTTTATATGACTGCTCAAAGTTCAACTATCAGATGATATTATGTCCTGTAAATATGGCGATACTTCTACAAAATTTGGGTTTCCTTGGCCCTCGAAAGTTTTGTTAGCAAATAATTCTGAATACAATCAGCCACCAGCAGGTGTCCTGGATTATTGGAGCTACACCAATGTAATGTGGTTATAAAGATGTAGGATAAGAATGACTCAGAATCAACAAAAATGTATTTAAAGAAATAGTACAACAAAGAGATATTAGCATCATTGCAAGAGTAAAACATAGTTCTTTCGAAAGGTACATAGTGTGCCTCCCAAAATGTCTCTGGACAAAGCTACTTGGCAAAGAGCCTGCATTCGGAACAGCCCTCGTACTAGTTAAAATCCACAACTTAAACCAGAAATGAACTATAGGTTTCTTAAATATTTATGATAAGTAAATAATTATAAAGCAATTGTTTTGTTAGCTTAAAATGAAATTGTTCAAGTGATATTTATCGCTCTTAGTGTTTAATTAATATCGACATCGCGGGTGAGTTTGAATTTATATAAGTATCGGATTCTGGGCTCACTAGGTCGAGAATTTAAATAAACATAATTAGACCACAGTTTCATTTCTCTACAATTGAACT
Organism: Loripinus fragilis; assembly: GCA_964019695.1. NCBI lineage: Eukaryota > Metazoa > Mollusca > Bivalvia > Lucinida > Lucinidae > Loripinus > Loripinus fragilis. The sequence goes on from OZ026520.1 coordinate 11,149,312, forward strand.
TATCTCTTTAAGAACCTATTGAAATGACACTTTGAAATTAATTACCTTATTCGAAAATAAATTTGTGCTAGAAGTCTAAATATACTCATAACATACTTTCAGTGTTATACTCTTGAAGTAAGTTCTTGGTTGCTCCAATGGAATACTGTATACATTTTAATACGTTATCAATCTATAATTTCTAAAACTACTTTTAAGCACAACCCCTTTTTTGGACTAGAAACTGACTTGGAACATAGAATCGCGTCTTAAGTACGGTGAATTAGGAACTGCCAGTTAAAACACACATTAGATTTAGATGGGATGCTTCAGAAAGGTGCATCGCATCAGGGTCAGTGCAGTTAGACAATCATTACATAAGTGCATCATATTATTACACCTACAGCTTTGTAAGCCCATAAGCTGACCCATAAGCTACTGTATTCTGCATACACGGAAAATGGATATTTCAAACTGCACTGAATCACTATTTCAAATGCTGGTGTTGCACCAACGTTTAATTAATGCTAACATTTGTGAGTCAGCTAAATAGAACTTTATTTTAAAGGGGTTGAAATGTGCTAAAGTTAGTGCATACCTTGAAATTTAAGCAAAAATGCAGATACCATAATTACACCGGGTAGGCGACAATCGAAAACGATAATACTTCGTCCAACGTAGATCAAAAATCGTAAGAAACAGAGTTTTCGATTGCCATTTGTCGCCAGTCGGGCGACACATGGCGTCGAAAACACTGTTTCTAGCGATTTTTGATCTGCGTTCGACGATTGTTAAGATAGTTTTCGATTGTCGCCTGCCCGGTGTGATAATGATAGTTTTTTTGAACGCTTCTAAGCACTTCTTTGTTTTAGTCTTATGTCCTTAACCGATATAAGCCTAGCGCCCTTGTTGTGGGATACATGCAAATAGTGCAGACCCAGGGCAGACGACACAGCGATCAAAGTCTCCACTGTTTGCTGTTAGAATAATCTATTAAAATTTAATTAAAAATGTAAAATACCATCTAAGAACCCTTAAAGCAAAATTGATAAGTTTCAGAAATTCCATTTGGTTAAGATGGGTTAACGATAGCAATTAAGGCATAACCTGGCACTGAACGCGGTTATCTCATAACGAGTTTTACTGTTAGCTCAGTTCCTATATTTGTGTGATTAGAGGGGATTTATTTGTTTTTCAGAAACAACAACTAGATATGGGAGAACTGCAAGGATTGGTAACCACGATGAGAGGTGATTAAAATTGTTCGCAAAAATTGTATGGCTCTTTTCAAATTGCAGTTTGCAACCGTTTAGCAGCAACAGCCGAACTGAAACTTCATCAGCAATGCTGGCTAATTCAGATATTAAATTTTGGGCATTTCTCGTATCATCTGTATACGTGTTGGGAATCGTGAGTGTTGTGGTGACAGCCGATACACCAACAGATGCGGATGTGAGAGCACTATATAGCTATCTTCTTACCGGATACGATACAAGAATCAGACCTACAGCCAATCAGTCAGAGGCAGTTATAGTGTCAGTACATTTTGCACTCACAAATATTCTAGACTTCCAGACAGCTAGCCAAAAATTTGACGTGCTTGGATATTTTGTGTTTTCCTGGGAAGATGAATTTCTGACTTGGAACTCATCTCATTATTCCGGAGTAAGTGTGATGAAGATTCCAAAAACACAAGTCTGGACACCGACCATCATGATATCTAAGATCTATCTTGGAGAGAGCAAGGTTGGGCATGATTCTGAGAGGGTCGCTGTAACATCAAGTGGTACAGTTCTGTGGCAACCTGAAGGCACGTACCGAATTATATGCGAGGTGAAGATATCTTACTATCCTTTTGACCAGCAGACCTGTATCCTAACATTCTATGTATCAGATGAGTCGAAGCAAGAAGTGGAATTAATGGAGGATGCCTTTGGGGGCATACGGACTGATAAGTTTAGTGAAAATTCCGAATGGAAGTTATTGGAGGTCTATGCGGAACGGAAGCTTGAGTATGGAACATACATCATAGACATTAACCTAAAGCTTGGTAGACGATTTGAATTCATATTATTTACTGTCATTGCACCTTTGATAATTCTGTCCGTTTTGAACTTGTGCGTGTTCTTGGTCCCTATAGAATCAGAAGAGAAGGGTTCCTTTTCAGTGACCATCTTTTTGTCGTACGGGGTCTTTGTATCAGAAATTAGTTCAAGTCTCCCTCACAACTCGCTAGACCTGCCCTACCTGCTAATATACATGCTCCTTCTTCTTATATTCAGCGTCATGACCGTTATCTATGCAATACTTCAATCACGAATCTTTACACTTAAGGCAGAACAACCCGTTGAGTTCAGTTTCTGTGGAGGCCGTTGCAACAAAAGCAGAGTCACCCCGATTCAGAATGTACACGTTAATTCAGCGACTGGTTTAGACACAAACCCAGGTGGTAAGATACATGCTCCACAATATAATCCTATAGTGGAACCTGGTCAGCAGAAGATACCTGTTCTAGCAGTGACCGAATTTGACACACGAACGGGCATAAACGAAAGCATCCCTGTTCCACAATATGATCCTCCTAAGAAACCTGCCCAGGGTCAGATGACCTGGCGTGAGTTTCTGCGGAAGATAGATTTTCTGGCATTTTCTATCTTTCTTGTGACCATTCTGTTTTGTACCAGCTACTTTTTCTACTCCATGATAAACAGCCGTGCAATATATTAGTATAGGGTTGTTATTGCACCACACCCCTTCTCAGCTTTCCATGATGTGCGGTTTTATGCAGCTTGTTTTGGGTCTTTGATAGTCTGCAAATGTGCACGCGTTTTACATAATCTTCAGTTTAAATGATGTTACTTATGCCATATGTTATTCACCGTGGCTCAGCTTTTGACAGCCTGTTAGTTGAGCGCGACTGTTCATTTCTGCCTTGAAAGGGTTGATCTCTTGGCTCTCGTTTATGATTTCAATTGTGTTTTCGTCACTTTCCCCTGTGATACCCTGGGACAAGTTTGGTACTTGATTGCATCGATTCCTGATCTGTGCCACCTTTTTCAATTTGACAACAGCAAAATCTAGGGCAAAAATTTAACTATGCTTTTGCTGGCTTCGGCTGATGTGCGTTCTAAGGCGGTGCTTCTGGATTTGTTGGTTAACTGTTAATAGCACTTAGTGGCCTTTTTAGTTTTGCAATGGTTTCTCGCTGTGGTAGAGAGAGAGAGAGAGAGAGAGAGAGAGAGAGAGAGAGAGAGAGAGAGAGAGAGAGTCTTCTTGATGGCATATTGCAGTTAGTGTACATGTTCAGTGGCAATTTCTCATGGTGCCATGGGCTGGCCTTAAGTGTGTGATTGTGGCATTTCCTGGTCACACTCACTTATGTTTAGACATAATTGGACCTAGATGGTACACCCATGCAAATTTATAAACTCACGCTTTTCAAACTCATTTTTTTCTGACTAAGAGCTAATAATATTTAATGAATTTTAGCAAAAATAAGTGCATTTCAATAGACCAAAAGCTAATGGTGTTTTGGATTTTTTTTTATTTCACTTTTAAGTTTTTTAGTTCAAAATTGCAAAGCCACTGGTTTTGAATAAAACAAATGTGAATGCAGTTTTTACTGAACTGAGGTGCAGTTGGTTATAAGCTGGCCCAGCCGACTGAAAAAAACACCAAACATTTGAACATTTTAGTATGCTAGACTTATTACGCATTTCTAAACAGATCACATTTCTGAGAGTTTTGATAATCATCAGTAGCACACGTTAAAATCTCTGTGAGCGTATTATTATATTTGAACATGGTAGATAAAACCCAACTCGATCAGTACATTCTGCAACGGTATATATTTCACGATTGCTGCATACATGTACCTGCATGGGAGACCATTTTTACTTTCTGAACTAGGGTGAAAAATGTAAGGTCTTCGTTTATATTTTTTTCTTGGGTGTATTATGTGGTACCATGTGTGCTCGACATCTCCTACAGTCGTTAATTATGCATACACGGATCCAGAGGGGGGACAAAGGGTCCGTCCCCTGAAGAATCATATAATATAGGGTTGCTTAGCAATTCTGATCAAGATTCCCTGAAAATCACAAAGCTACCAAGCCAGCATTCACTGAGGGGCCATCATCAGCACGCCAGCGAAACGCCATATGGCGTTTTGCTGGCGGGCCGATAATGGCACGCTTATAGTGGTATTTGGATCCTCCCTCCCCTCATCAACTAAGAAAAAAACACACGTCAAAGTTGAAGCCCTGGGACAAAATTTTCTGGATCCGCTAATGTTATGTTAACTTATTGTTTTCTAAATACTGTATGTGCTTAAACTTAGGTTTGAAGAGTTTCTTATGCTGTTTTTGATATATAAATTTCAGATTGTTTTGTTACTTATTTCTATTTTGTGAATTAAAGACTTTTTAGTTAGTTTATACACTGCTCAAAATATTTAAACGAACTCCTACTTTCTCTGAAAAAATTGATAGAATGACACAAAATAATAATTTATTAAAGCCTTCATCAATTAAGCATTATTTTTAAAACTCACTTTACGGTTGCTCCAAATATGGCGGAAATTAGAACTATGGCATTTCGACACTTTTGCAGACGGTAGAAGAATACCTTTCATTTCATGCAAATTTTGCTTTAAATACACAAGTTAGTAATATGTATAGGAATCTAAGCACTATCTGCAGCGATTCGGCATGCTCTAAACCAACGTCGGTATTTGTTGTTGGTATACATTGGTTCAGGCTCGGCCTAGGCTTGCACAACGATTTCCAGCTCCTCACACTTCGTTGAGCACTACCTTAAACCTGCCTATAAACAATGTTCCACATGAGTTCTATACAATAAGGGTCCGTTGGCCTGGCTGGCAGTCAATAGTTTTGATTGGTTCTTGCACATGATAGTCCTGTATCACATTAGCAGTAAGGGGTCTTGGTTTGCACTAGACGAGCATTGTCACCGATATCACCATATAAAGGCCTTAAAATGGCATCTCGGATTTCCTTTCAATATCCTTAATCTGTGAGACTTCCTCTATCGACCCTGAACAACTCTGTACGTCCGTCATAACAAATCCCACCCCAGAACATGACTGTGTCACCACTGAACCTGTCATGTTCAACAATGTTTCAGTCCATGTTTCGCTCTCCAACTCGCCTCCATACATCAAGTACACACATGAAAGTAAACAGTACTGCGCACCACTCGTCCAATTGCCACCCGATGTGGTCCTGGGCAAAAATTGTCTGTCTGTGCGGTGAGCTATGGTTGAAATGGGGCCTTAGACAGGGCGTCTGGCATTTAATGAATCTCCGTGAAGCATGTTTGGATACGGACTCCTGTTGCGAGCTGAAGCTGTAGCCGTTGGGTGACGGTTACGAAAAGCTATATATTCCGCGAATATCGATCCTGGCGATCAATTTTGTCCTTTAACTACCCTGCCCTGGCCTTCTGCTGCAATTGCAAGTCTTCAGATAACGAGCCCAAAACCTGTTTACAACACTGGGGGACACACCAAGTGTAAGAATCCATCTTCAACCATTTGCACAGCTCTGACAGTTTCTCCATTGTTTAAATGGTGTCGGATTGTGACTTATAATTCATAGATACAAGAAAGAATCAAAATATATACACAAACATTCATTTTCAGAACAAATATGAAGGTACACGAATCAAGTACATATGCTGAAACACTTGTAAAACACGGGTATTCGGCTTCAAATGTCTGCATGCTTCCCATGCCAACAGGTAGACGCATGTCGATTGAGCTGTATGTACTTAAGGTAATGTACATTGATATAAAATTAGAATTGCAAAAATTAAATGGAATAAACGCTTCAATTTAACCGGAATAAGTGCATGATTGGGTGAAAGTTTTCAGGATTATTCCTGTTTCAGGATTTTGAGGCTGACTTTCCACAGAAAGTCAGCCTCAAAATGCTGAATCATGGAGATTATAATAGTTTCTCTAATTTATAATCAGTCTATCAAAGACAGTTGCGCATTTAAACTTGAAATATGAATATTTAGTGGGTATACTTTTAGTTTGAAGATTGGAGTTTCGAAAGTTCAGTATTTTGGAAATTTTGAACTTTCACCCTTGTAAGTGTTAATTACTTTGAGCAGTGTATATATTCTTCTCAAAAACAAGCTTTGTTTCAATTATAAACATGTGTGTAGTTGATTTTTATTGGTGAAAATACTGAAACTAATGTACGTTTAGAGTCTTTGTTTATAAAGACCTAGAAGTATGATGGTAGTGTGTCTGGTACAGAGGTTACTGTATGAACTCAAACAGTGTGTGACTTCAATTCTCAATGATGATCCTGACCTAAAACTACCGGTATCATCAGTGGGTCAGTGCCTGGTGTTTGTCTTCAGCCGGGTCCACCGTGGCTCAACTCAAGGTTTTCTGTAGCCATGACTGTTTGTAAGTTGAGAGTTGTTTCCTCACAGTATGTTAATTGGTTTGATTACTTCTATGTGATTATGCGTTTGATAAGTTAAGAAGGCCCATGCAAACTTAACAAATTTTGTGTTTTTACAACGGCAGAATCAAGGGCGGTGATTTTGCCAGTAAACCTGATTTTAACGGATTGCCTTATGTCCGTTTTGTGGGACATAGGCGAACCGTGTGAACCCAGATCAGACGACACAAAAACAAGCTCTCAACTTTTTTTTCGCAAAAAAATATTTTCTTTTTAAATCGTTTGTAAAAATAGAAATAAGTTATGTTTTCACAATAAATTTAATCAGTACAGCTGAAAACTGCATGTAAGTAATTATTTACGTCCCTCCAATAATTCTAGATAGTTGATTTTTAACATATATGCTGTTGTTTTGACGGCGATAATTTGTTAAGATTTACGAAAATGGTAAAATATTTACCTGAATATGAGTGTTTTTACTGTATTCTTGAAAAAAAATTCTTATATTAGAAGATCAAAAGTTACAGACTATGCAGCTTTAAATAAAATGTAATATAGTTAGTAATATACGTTACATATAATAAAACAAGCATCAGAATGCTAATTTACACCGAATTTTTTTTAAAAATCACCATACCCTATCTTTTATTAATCGGAGTGGCTGCTGCCAGTTAACTGGTAGCAGCGATTTTACGTTAAAATGGCTGCTGCCAGTTGACTGGTAGCAGCGATTTTAACGTGAAATCGCTGCTGCCAGTCAACTGGTTATAGCCATTTTAACGTGAAATCGCTGCTGCCAGTTCGCTTCAGTATATTTATTGTAGTGTGTATAGAAAGTTATTTTGCATCGACTGAAGTAGCAAAATGCTAGTGAATGCCTTACTTAATGAGCTGTTTAACGTGTTTCCGAATTTGGTTCATGTTAAAGTGTGAGTATGGGCTATGTTGAGCTTCCAAAAACGTAAAAGAGTGACTATATAACAAGCAAACAAACAAATATGTTGTTGCTAGTTTTGATTTATTTTAAAAGCGCACATCTTATTATTACGGAAAATAATAGTTTTGCTGTTTGAATCCCATGGCCATTTTAATGGACCCAACAATGCAAGAATTTAAACTAAAACATCTTCTGCTGAAATAATTTGAAATTACAATCTCCTATCATTCTTCGGGAGTAAAATACTTTGCAATGTCACTTTATGTACAAAAACCTAAAGAGTTTTTGAAAACTTAACTTAGGATAATGCAGGTAAAACGCTGTTCTTTTTGAAAAAAAAACTTATGATTACGGAGACGTTCACGTTATGCAGGATGCACAGGACGATCGTAGTCAAATATGTTTAAATTATGTCACAAAAGGGCCTAATGTATTTGCTAACATTAGTCGATAATTTTATTGTTGCTTTCTATACAATGTTTGTACGATATATATATGTTCTTCAAAAGCAAAATAAAATTAATAAAACTTAAAAACCCATTTTGTTTCCAAACCCTCTGTGAATATTTACATGCGCGGATCCAATGGGGGAACTGCGGATCCGGACCTCAGACCCTCCATTTTAAATTGTGCAACTTTGTCTGAACCACCCTGGTCTCCAACTAGACACCCTCTCCCCTCCTGAGACACATTTCTGGAACCAGGTTTACATTATTGCATGTATAAACACTGGTTTGCACCATGCGTCACCGACTCAAACCTTCTTGTCAAAATAAAAGTAAAAATTAAACTGGAAGCAGCGATTTTACGTTAAAATCGCTGCTACCAGTTAACTGGCAGCAGCGAATTTACGTTAAAATCGCTGCTGCCAGTTAACTGGTAGCAGACCTTGCCTTTATTAATAGAATGCTCATATTATGGTGTTTAAAGGCTTACACATATGATTACATGCTCAATTTCAATTAAAATGTCTTTACCTTATAAAGCATTCTAACCAGGTAGTATTTTCATAGTATTTTTTACCTAGTATTTAACGATTTTTTAAAACTATAATTATGTACATGTTTTGATACTTTAAATCAGTCATTTTTGGGGAGACAATTTGAATGTTATGTGTTTGACTGGCGTTTTAACAATTTTACCGTCAACGGAAAACGTAGTTGAAATGAATCTCTTCAATGTCTCTCGCTGCGATTTTTGCAATTCCTTGTATTTACTGCGCTATTTAAGTATCGATACAATCAATGAATAAATCATCACAATTTCAATTAATTTTAATTTCAATTTATTTTAATCGTCAACGGTGAATTTCGAAACATAAATACTAAAATACTCTTTACCCCTCTTATCTCGGCTTAGGTATAATGAATTAAATCAAGGGTGTCTCGCATCCCCATGCTATGCAACCAATAAAACTCTTTACATTCAGGCTAATTTTTCATGCTTTTCTTCGTCGCCTGCTGCTTTTTTTTCAAGATCAACTTTTTTGAAAAAAAAAATCTTTCTGGAATACCACCATAAGGGCCTATAGTTTGGTTCCAGCTCAGGTCCGACGTTTTGTCAGGCCTGAATTTGGTCCAAACAGTTTGCAAAGGTTATCAGCAGACGAGACTAATAGATAAAGACTTAACCTATCATCGTTAGAACTAATTGAATTATGAAGTAGTGAAGCATTTGTAGAAGTGCAATACACTGTGAATGAAATAGAACTCATCGCGAGAAAATCGGTGTTCTGGATCTGCAATTGGGCAAAGTTGGAACCAGCCTGCGCAGCTACAGAGATTAGCTTGATTAGTGTTATTATGTACGTAGCACGTTTAGCTACTATATCTTTCTGTTAATGAAATAAAAAAATGCGTTGATCAGACTTCATGCATGCACAGAGTGAGCTTGGTCTGTGTTTTCATTGTTCGCACATAACAAGTCAGGATTTCTCACGACATGGCCAAAATATGATCATTGCTGAATCAGAACATTCGCTGAAAATAGGCGCATTTGTAATTACAGCGTTGAATTGTTTTACATCTTAATTTGCAGGCGCCAGTCTCAAAAACGAAAAAAGAAATTTAGAAAACATCTTGCGCCCTTTGTTTTCAGAAGGAGAAAAAATTAAACGAAGAAAACAAAAAACAGACATGTACCATGACATGAGATTTCCAACAGCGTGGTATGTGCGACCAGCGAAGGCTCCGATCAGCCTGCGCATACGCGCAGTCTGATCAGAGCCTTTGCTAGTCGCTTGAATATTCTCGACTATTAAGCTACTAACCGAACTTAAAAGGAGGCTGCACAGGCTCGTCTGAGACTTGCCAAATGCAACATTGTTGGAAATCTCATGTCGTGGCTAAATTGTGAGCCATAACATGACAAGACCAATATAATGAGTGCGCGCCCAACAAATCAGCCCAGACATCAGCCCAGTCTGGTCAGATATTTCACTGTAGACTCAGTAACTTTCTCATGCGGACAGTGACGACTTAGATCAGACAGATCCGATGCGTTGGATGAACTGAGTCTTCTCGTGACTCACAGCCACAATGCTGCACTTAATTATCCTGCAAGCAGTGCGGTAAACGGGTAAGACATTGTAATACCTAATGTAACTGGTACATGTAGACAGACTATCGTGCAATCAGTTTGATAAACGACCATAAGCAGCGACATATAGTAGAAGGTTTGGCTTGGTACGACCTTAGATACCTTTGTTATTCTTTGATTTTCGCTTACGTAATATGCACCACTTTTTCGTACCCTTGTTTTTGCCATTACATGGTATAACAAGTAAGACCGGTTGAAAGGAAAATCTTCTTATTTTTCTTTAAATTTGGATGATACACTCTAGAGACTAGATATTTTTCAGAACTCGGATATGAGTCCATAAATTCCACTTGAATTGTGTTCCTGCTGATAATGTCAAAACAGCATCATAAACCCACATTATCTTTTGTCTTAGCTTCTGTTTTTCTAACTACTCTGTTATAAGATGTATAACACCCATTTTACAGTTCTTTCAATGGCGTAGCCAGAACGCTGAAAAAGTTACGCACATCAAAGGGAGACTACTGGATCAAACAGTGGTTCTCTTCGATAGCGTCCCTTTTCATAATGGGAACTTCTCTGAAAGTAAAAAAAATGGCGAATTCTTTCCTATAAGAGCAGTTCCTTATGGCATGGAAAATCAATTTTACCACATTAGGTGACCTCTCTTGAATGTTATAAGTTTTATTATGCACGTGTGTAAGTGCGTAATGGGATCTACGCCAATATCTTTATATGTCTATACTGAAGTAATCCGCCATAGTAATCAAAGTAGACATAGACTGGGCTGTTCGTACATATGATGTAGGAATTTTGTGCTTATTAGTTTATATTTAAAGCAAAAAATTATAAATATTTGATTTTGACAAACCATGTTCCTTAGTAATGATCGGATATATGGCAGAACAATGATATTATCTTACTTTTGTAGAGGAAATTATTTATTTCAAGATAAAAAATGACAAGTGAGTTTGATATATGCCTTTGTGGTTGGGGCACTTTGTATATAAACTGGATATTCATTTCAATGTTCTTGAAAACATCAAACGCTTGATGGTATTTTAAAATCGAGGAAGATAAACACGTTCAGTTTGTCTAATTTCTGAAAGAGAAATAGTAAGGTAAGTAGGTATAGAAACCGTTTGAAGGCAATACAAATTTCAGGATCGACAAATATAAATACAGGTAGTTTGTACTTTATGTGCACACGCGCACGTACGCACAGAGAGAGAGAGAGAGAGAGAGAGAGAGAGAGAGAGAGAGAGAGAGAGAGAGAGAGAGAGAGAGAGAGAGACAATGTAATAAGCCTTTAGAAATATTAGTTTTAACTTTGGTATGAAGGTCGCATTGTCCGCTCAAGATTTATCAAAGTTCAAATTTAACATGTCTATAAACATGTCTCTGAGATCTTACTGTATAAGTTCTTTGATCCTGTCTATCCCAGTGGCTGAAGATTACCATACTTACTAACACAATTAGATACTCAACTGTGACTTTAGTTTTTTGCATTGATTTAGTGGCAATTAAATGACAATTGTATTTTTTTAATCATCAGTCATATTTGATGAAAAATCATAGATGAGTTAAATAATTTATTTATTTGTGCATGTATCGCATGTTGTGTATGTCTATTGATGCAGGAACAAACATTGTGCCGCATGTAATGGTGTGTGTATCTTGATGGCTATATAAGCATTCTTATTATACACACATTATGAATTTATTGGACGTGTAGCTGACATCAATATGGAATCTTTTAATGTATAAAAGGATCATTGATATTTATTTTTATATGAATTTGCTCCCTAACATACCTATAGATGTCAGTCATGATCATTCATTACAATGACTTTTCTCTCTGTTATTTAGGCCAATTATTTCCTTATCATTGCCAAAAGGAGATCAACGTATTTGGTCATCTGTTTTATTAACCTTGTTGGAGGGCCACAACTGAAATATTTTAATTTTTAATTTAGATGTGACATTGTCACTATATAAAGACCCTGTCACACTATAACGTTTAGCCAACGTATGCCGACGTATGAAATATATATCTAGTACGCTGGCATACGCTGAAATCTAATTAAAAATTAGAGGAAGCCTCCTTCAGAACTTATACAGAGCGTATGCGAAACGAACATAGAACATGTGTCTAACTTATTCATAACTTATTCCTAGCGTAAAATAACTTTACTTGTATAAGTATATAACAGCGTATGCCCAGCGTATTACTAGCATTCTTGACTTATGAGAAACTAATGCACAACGATCATCTTATGCATGCTAATTTATAAATGTAACGTACGTTAACGTATGCGTATCTTACATGTAGCGTACCTCTAGCTTATGTCTAACGTATAAAATAGTACAATTTTGGGACCCCTTTGCCATATGACAACGTATACCAACGTACTGTAGCTTGTTCGTAACGTATTTAAAACGTATGTCTCACTTATTCAGCGTGCACCAACGCACTTGATGAATTCTCATACGTCCTCATACGTTGTTGCTAACGCATCTTAGCGTATGTATAACTTACCCGTTGCGTACATCTAACTTATGTCTAACATATAAGCAATACGTCGGCATACGCTGAAGGTTTTCCTCATGCAAGCACACAATTTCGGGATCTATTCGTAGTATGCCAACGTATACCAACATACAGTAGCACAGTATGTAAACTGAAATAAACATCCTGTACCGTTCCTCCGCTAGCTCACGCCTTATAAACATGAATAACAGCACTCGTGCGTAACCAGTAGTCGGAAAATGCGTGTATTTAGGTACATGTACACGTTTCGATTTATATTGTTAGCGATACAGACGATACATATTCGAACAAGGTAAGAAAAGCCATTTTATCTATTTTATTCCGTTGTATTCCTTGATCTTAACGGTTTCCTCCTTTGCATTGTGCTTTGTTAAAAAACGACTTGCTCACAATCAGAGCCGTTCTGTGTCGAAAACGAGCTTAAATGCCAGATTGCACGGTTTTATTGGAATTGGCAATCACATGTATACATGATTACATGGTTGTAACTGTAACAGTTACTTAGATCTATGGAAAAATGAATTTTAATAGGTGGGCCCTCGCAATTACAGCTGTACCAACAACTCTCACATCACGATTCCCGACAACTGGTTACGCACGAGTGCTGTAATTCATAATGTATAAGGCGTGAGCTAGGAGGAACGGGTACAGGATGTTTATTTCAGTTTACATACTGTGAGTAGTGTGTAAAATGTTTAAAACTTATCTCTAACGTGTTTAGCGTACACCATTGTACTCGCAGAATTTCTAATACGTCTGCATACGTTGGTGCTAACGTACCTTAACGTATGCATAGCTTGCCTGCTATGTACATCAAACGCATGCCTAATGTAGAGAAGCAGTACATTCGCATACGCTGTATTTTTTATGGATGCACAAAATGTTGGACCTCTTCGCGGTATGTCAACGAAAACCAACGTACTTTAGCGTGTTCGTAACGTGTTTAAAACTTATTTCTAACGTAATCAGCGTATACCAACATACTTGCTGAATTTTTCATACATCGGCATACGTTGGTGCTCTACGTCGTAGTGTGACAGGGCCTTAAGGTAACAAACTTTGTTTGAAATTGACCAGAGAGTCAAATTACGTGTTTAAATAAAAAATATGATATTTTTTTCTGTACAAATATTCCTCTATTTTGAATCTAAGTGTTTTTATTTTCCTGGATGTTGTCATTGATGATGATGATGATGATGATGATGATGATTCAGCACTATTTCATGAGCATGCATTTGATAAAATCTATTACATTTCATTGAAACTTTAAACTGGATAGCTATCATGGTAACAAGAGTGACTGGTCATTTGAGGCTGATCAAAAATAACTTCAAGGAGTTGTCATCCATCTAGGCAGCTTTGATGTAACCTTTTGATGTGTTTTTTCTATTATAAGAGGTGTTTGAACTACAATACTTTGGCTAAATATAAACTTTACTTGATTGACAGTTGTAAGGAAAGTTAATGCTTTTATTTCTACTGGTGTACGAGGGCTGAGCAAAAAATTCGTAGAATTTGTTGATAAAAATAAAACTACTGGTGCAATTAATCTCTAAATTTTATATGTTTAAAATCTATTCATTACGGACAAAATTTGAAATTTTCAGACAAATCGATCGAAAAACGCCGTTGCTATGGCTCCTCCTACGGCGTTAGTATCGCCTACCCGGAGCACGCCATGACGTTAACGTCATTTGACGTTGATAACGTTATGACGATGTCATATCACCGTATTAGCACACGCAATTGATTTTCTCTTTATTAAACGTAGAAATCACATGAACAGCTCGTATTTACCTGAAATACTGTTATTTTGGTAAATAAGAGCTGTTTATGGCATTTTTGCATAGTGTCAATTGCTGGTGGTATTATCAAAGTCTTTGTGGCAAGTAACTTTATGTGCACACAATACCTCATAGTTTTTCAAAATACTGTCCATGCTCTCTAACACACTTCTGGTGGCGATCAACCCATCTTCGAAATATATCTCGGTACCAGGTCCTGTCATAGCTTGAAATGATGCTGGATACGGCTTGTCGTAGCTCCGCAAAGTCACCAAAACGCTTGCCACGGAGCTGAGACTTTATCTCGGGGAAAACGGCAAAATCCATGCATATTTGTTAATCAATTCTCCAATTTATGCGACGAAGGACACAGAACAACTGTTGCTTTACTATACATACCTGGACTGGAATTATCTCCCATCCATTTGTTGGTTTAATATGTAATGAAGACGCAATCATAACTCCATCCACAAATTCTAAGATTCTATACTATATGCGGAACAACGTATCAACGTTGTGCATAAAACCATATTTTATCGTTCTGACTTATTTAGTATCAGACTTTTTAAACACACACAGTCATATTAAATTGTATATATACCACTCTGGATTGCAAAAAACGCATTTGAACAAAGTAAGTAAGGTATGCTGTATTTTCAAAAATAAACAGTTAACAAGCATGAATGACATATTCATAGTTTTTAGATTTAATTCACATTTACCTGCTTAAACGCTGTCACTGTCACTTTTTTATTGTATGGAAGATTAAATACCCACAGTACATAGGTGGCAGACCAGTTAAACTGAAATCAATATCTAGGGGCATCTCATCTGAGTGATATGCCGTATTCGTTTCTTATAATCTTATAGTCTGAAATAGACCGACCAGATTATTTACGTGTCAAAGCATGTTACAATTTCCAAAAAAAAAAATGCATAGCAATGCAAACATGATTCATTGCAGTGAAATCCAGAGATCCCTCATACATGTAGGCTCATAATAAATACAATATCAGCTACAACATCTGCATGATCTGATTTGTATATCTTTAGAATATGACCAAGTCATATGATCACTCTTATAAACCTAAGCCTTGTAATCCGTTTCAGTCTACGACTTGCTTTTTGACAGACTGGGAAGAAATGAGCCAATTTAGTAAAGACCAGGGGAATGGCACGAGAAAAGTATGTTAAAAGGATAGAAACCGAGGCAAATAGGTCAAAATTTGAACAAGATATGGGCGTTGGGTGATAGAAACTTGAGACAAAAATGATGTAAAGAGGCAGAGGAAATACCATGGTGGAACTAAACCAATAAGTCAAAGCACACCCATACTGTAAGTAATACGCAATTAAAGTGCATTTACTTACAACGTGATGAGAATTAAGCTTTCAAATTGCGAAAGTCAAAAAAGAATGCGTAAGAAAAACAATACGCATTATAACATCTCTCGCTTTTAACTTTCAGGGCATATCTGGTACCATGAGACTCAATGAGAGGGCACATTTACAGCTGTTGTCGAAGAAAAATCTGGCTGCTAGTTATAGTTCTTATTTTTCAGTTTTAAATTCAACATGGCAATATATCAGGCTGCACAGCCAGAAAGTATCTATTTTGAAAAATGATTTACATTATTAGAAGATAATCTTAATTTCTTAACCAATGCAAAACTCTGAAATAACATTTAAAAATAAAGTATCTTGAAATATAGTTTATCACATGACATGGAGTGATATAACGCCATAAATAATGAAATCGGTAAACCTCTAAACCTGCGCTACATTTATCTGACTTTGGTACTGGGACGATCAGTTCTGATAAAAGGTCAATAGATATTTCGGACACATTTTATTAACTTAATTATGTCAAGAAAATGTCAGAAACATCGATATGACATAATTGTGTTGATCTGAATGAAAGACAGAATCGAGACAGCATTACCTATTACCCGACATGGGAATGGTGCGCATGGTAATTAGCCGCATATGTCTTTATAGGGTTTTGTTATCTTTAGAGGACTACCAGTATGGATAATGCATGAACTTATTTATTAGATACATGTACATATTCTAAGCACAGCAAGACAGTTTACAGTTTTCTGATAATCATTCTGGACTGTGCGATTTATTGACTGAGGTAAATTAGCATTTCTATGATTTGAGAGACATCCGATTGCAAAATGCAAGATCAATTAAACATCCTCTTTTAACCTTTGCTAGAGTTATTGCAACAATACGTTTTCAAGCAGAAGTTAGTTCTGTGCATGTGCCGAAGAGTAGCTAATTTCTTCATAATAATCTTTGTTGTCTAGACACTAAGAAAATCAACACAAATTGGTATTTTATACAGATTCTGGCTCAAAATTTGAGTTTGAAATTGATCTTGTTGCAAATCATCTCCATTTTGATTAAATTTCTAGTGCTTTTCGATGCGTCATTTCTCTTTTACCCATGCGTGAACTGTTACCGTTTCTGTAATATTGTGTCTATTGTCCCTACACTCTGTTGTTAGGGTGGCAATGGCCTAAAGATATTCTGTTTTCCATCCGTTTTACTGCATTCCAACTTGAAATCAAATTCCGGTGAATATTGGCACAAAAACATTTTCCGACAACTTGAATTAGCACATTAAAAGTGGTAGATAAATGGCCAACCACATTGCTCAGTGAATGTAGTAATAAAGAGGTACCTTGAAGGGTTAAGGTGTTTCCTGATAAAATATTGATATTTATCTTGGAGAAAGGGATGTTGATGTAAAATATATATACATTTAAAAAAAATATATTCTTAATAAATAATTTAATCAAATAGTTTCTCTTGAAAAACATTAAACAAGAGAAAAAGAGGAAAGAAAAACAACAAAAAAGCTATTGATACTACAGAATTCCTTTAAAATTGGTTAATTGCACCATATTAATCCAAAATAATCTAACCACATTTATTCTAAAATTTGGGTTAATAAATTAAATTGCCTGGTAAAGAGTGTAAAATTTAAAGCCTGATGGTATTACAATAGTGCCTCAGCTGTCAAGGTTGTTATATGCAGTAAATATCCTTTTGTCGTGCAGTATGGAAAATGAAATGCTTCCTTTGACTGACTAGTATTCGCAGATTCAAAAAGGCCTCGAGATATTATTGCTGAACATATTGACAATCAACTTACACCAAAAGTTTTCACGATATATGTATGTTGTCACATTTTTCTGTCCTGTCAAGGTTTTTACATTTTCTTTTCAGTGACACACTGTTAAATTGCTTTAAAGAGCATATTGCACTTAACCAAATGTACCAATAAGTATATCCTAGAACATGTTTATAGTTCTGTTGTGGTGCACATCATTATCTACGTGTTTATGAACTACACAAGCTAGTAACACCCATCATAAGTCTAATTGCTACAGAGTCTTTCAGCAGAATCCAGCTTGGAGTAAAGATTGAGTCTATTTGCACCACGAGGTTTTGCTTCAGTTTTTATGAATGTTCAAATAATGTTGCACAATGTTGTCTAAACTAGCGCGAATGGTTGACACATCACCATCACAGTTTCTCATTGCATACTTTACATGAGTTTTTTTTAGACTGCACCTTATCATAAAACTTAAAAACACTTTGCAGATGCTGAAATCTTTTTCATTTCTTTTTCCGACAGAGACATGTCAAGTGTCATTCTGATTGGTAGTAGAAGATCTGTTTCCCTTACATATTTATTCACACTAGCGTTTCTGTCATCTGCATGTCTTCTCTCAGTTACGTTTGCCCATCAACTATCTCATATATTCTATCGGTGTCAAACATCTCATGTCTTTTTGAACAATGACATTTATCCTGGCAAACAAGAATATGGTCCAGAACTTTTTGTGAATTATACCCAATGCATACTATATCTGACTTTTCTGAATTTCTTTGAGTACTATGGCGCATATCAGTTATTATACAATGCATCTATTTATTAGTAAAACATAAGCCAATTTCTGATCCGTTCAATTTCGACACTATTAGCATACTGGTTCAAATGCTGAGTTATCTGATTCAGGGATATCTGACATAGATCTGCAACATCACAAAATAATTGAGCTGTGACATGAGATTTCCAACAACGTGGTAAGTGCGACCAGCAAAGCCTAAGATCAGCCTGCGCATACGCGCAATCTGATCAGATCCTTTGCTAGTCGCTCGAATATTCTATGAGTGTTAATGAGACTAAGTCTGCAACTATGAACATTTTTCGAAAAAAATTATTTTCTAAAAATGGTGTTTGTAAAAGTAGAAGTAGTAATTTTTCACAATAAATCTGAAAATTGCATGGAAAAGTGAATTATCTTATAAAAACAGGCGTTTTTTTCTCTTCTTGGTAATTATTTGCGTCCCTCCAATAATTATAGACAGTCACTTTTTAACATAAATGCTGTTGTTTTGAAACTGATAATTTGTTAAGATTTACGAAATTGGTAAAATGTTTACCTGAATTTTAGATTTTTACTGTGTTCTTGAAAAATAGTAACATTATTTCTAAAATTAAAAGATCAAAAGTTACAGACTATGCAGCTTTAAGCTACTAAATGAACACCATTTAGAGTTTTTAGGAGGCCGCACAGGCTCGTCTGAGTCTATTAATGTCAAAATGCGACATTATTGGAAATCACGTGCCTCAAAATGGGGGGAGGGGAATGTATGCTTGAGATCAAATTCTACATATTGTTTCTGTTGTTGTGACGATTGTTCCCGAATATGGAATAATACCAAAAATAGTAAGTGAGTATGATCAGGAAATACCACAATCACAAACTGCAGACATCCCCGTGGCACCGCGAGGAAGAGCCGCTCAACCATCACGAGACACCAGGAAGACAAATTAAGCAAAGCAATCAGCTCTCTCTTCCCCATCAAGATGATTGCAATACTAGAATGAACATAAAGCAACGTACAACAATACATAAAACAATTACAGACTCCCACAATGGGAGTAACAATAAACAAAAAGTCAACAACAACAGAACCACCGCCTTAGAACGGACAGCAGCCTAAGCCACTGGGGGGCTTAAATGCATTTTACTGGTACCAAATCTTCGCCCTAGATTCTGCTGTTGTTGAAGTACAAGAAATATTCAGCTCGCATGGAGGCCATCTAACTAATGCAATGTATCATCATGGAAAACACTCTAATCAAATTAACACTCCATTATGAAACAAAGAAAAGGGCTCATGACTCACAGATAGTCAGAGCTAAAGAAAACCTCAAGTTGACCAAAAGCCACCAACTCTGTGAGTCCAAAATATTATTTAATTATAATTCTAAACACGATACTGGGCCCTAGTTATAATGGCGTCATATCAGCTCTATTACTACCTAGCAACGAATGTTATGTAATATGTTGCAACGTCGTTACGTCAAAGACATTACGCCCATGTACGATAGTGTTACAACATTAACATAAACTCCTTTTTTACCAGTTCTATTATCTAAGAAATATCATTTGCACTGGACAAAGACATAAAGCATAGTAGTCGCTGATTATCCATGTTAGGTTGTTTAACAGCAGATTGAGTTGTAAAAGTATTATTTTCATCTGCTGTGTCTTGAGAAGATCTAACAGTACTTGAAATATGTATAAATGTCTTATTATTACTTAGAAACTAGTCCACAGCCTTACTGGGGCCCATTGTTAATGCTTGGCCCTTCATCGCCAAGCTGGAATATATAGCATTTTATATTGTTGCTGGTGAGTTCATCATAGGAGCCTTGACTGATATTGTGTCTGTAGTCGGGCCCACCGGGGTTTAACTGTTGGATTTATTTTACTCTGGTATTCAGTTGTATGTACTGTTGAGTCGGCTTTTATCTCCTTTTTATATCTCGATGTATATATACTAGGAGATGATACCTCGATAATTAAGGGATCTATCATGCGAACCAAACATCTGTTTTTCTTGATCCACATTTGAAATACAATGTAAGGGTGAGTAGGTGCCGTCAAACATGTTTAAACCCTCCAGTATTTTTTACTGATTGTTCCAAGGCAGTGTCTCTTTCCCATTTGTTTTGTTTGTGTTTGTTTGTCTGTCTGTCTGTTCTTTTCAGCCTTTTGGTCACCTGCTTGGAAAGGCCTGACCACTTGACTCTCTTGTATGTGATGTTTTAGTCACTTTCCCTTATGGTGTGCTGGGTCAGGTGTGGTATTTGATTATATAGATTCCTGATCTTTGTCTTCTTCCTTACTTCCATTAAGAATTGATTTGAATCTTCGATTTACCCATGAGTTCATTATACTTGATTGCAGATTATTAGTTAATATATATTGATTATTATAATCTTATATTATTCAGAGGACATATATATGGTTGTACTAAATGTGGCTGGCAATTGTAATTGTATTACCAAACGTTTTTTTTAAATGACAGCGAGTTTTATGAGAATAAGTATTCACATCTCAATAACGATAAACGTGTCCATGATTTTACTAATGAAATGTTTTCATATCACATGATAAAATGTGCTGTATTGCAGAATGGTGTTTTTATATCCTTCAAAGTTTGTTGTCAACTGGATTTTATTATTTGTCATTTAAGCCACGACATGTGATTTCCAACAGTGTGGCATTTTGACAAGTGTAGACTCAGACGAGCCTGTTCAACCTCCTTTTAAGCTAAGGAACTCCAAATGATATTCAGTCAGTAGCTGAACAGTCACAGTCATAGATATTTAAGCGAATAGCAAAGGCTCTGATTAGACTGCGCTATGGCGCAGGCTGATCTGGGGCTTTGCTTGTCGCACATGCCACATTGTTGGAAATCTCATGTCGCGGCCCAGTTCTGAATGACTTCTCATAAGCACATCTCCAAGTGATAGCATCGAATTTCAACTAAAAAAGTAAGTGAGTATGATCTGGAACCACAATCACACACTGCAGACCAACCCACGTCACAATGAGGAAGAACCACATAACATTAACAGAAACGAGACATTAGGAAGACAAATAAAACAAAGCAATTAGCTCTCTCTCTTCCTCGTCAAGATGATTGCAAAACACGGACACTAAGTAATACATACCTAAACAAAGACCAAACACAGAACCCCACACACAATATGTGGTACACAAAACAATGTTTCAACAGTAACAGAACCATCGTCATAAAACGGACAGCAGCCTAAGCCACTGTCGGGGAGGGGGGGGGGGTAAATGCATTTTACTGGTACCAAATCTCCGCCCTAGATTTGTTTGTTCTTATCAACTAATATTAAGTTTAACCCATTTAGCCCTATGGATAAATCCATTGGGCTAAAATGGTTTGAATTCAAATATATTAATTAAATATCACTTTCTTATTAACATTTTAGTATCTTGTTCATCTGTGGAAATAAAGTATTTTTCAAGAAAATAATTTGTGTCCAAATGTCTTTATAATTTCCTATTTGGATTGAGAGATAACATAATCTGTAAATAAAATATAACGTATTGATAAACTCTACTGACTAGATATGTATACAGGTAAGTCCTCTCTAGTACTGTCCTGCCAGCCAAGATTGACAGTGACGTCGTGTTTTGTTTACAAAGGTATCAAGGACTTAGAATCGATATATCACTTGTATATTAATCCTATCCGCAGGATAGGATTAATATACAAGTGATCGATCGATTCGTGTTACCTCAAATGGGGTGTACAAGTTAAAATTTAACTTAGAAATTATAAACAAAAAAATATGTCACTCTCATTCATTGTTGGCACGACAGTAGCCCCCTCAGTCTGGTGATATATTGGAATTGGATTAGAGATGATATCATCTGTCCTTTATCAGTGAATCCGCGATATCCCAAAGTTTAGGCCTTAAAGCCCCCAATAGCTTCGGTTGCTGTCCGTTCTAAGACAATAGTTCTGTGGTCGTTGATTCTTTATTTATTATTGCTCCCATTGCTGTGTAGGGCTTTGGATTTTGTCCTTGCTGTTGTTACTGGTTTTGCAAAAATCTTGCCAGGAAAGAGAGAACTGATTTTTTTTCCTAAACTGCCTTTCGATGTCATGGGACTGCAAGTGTTCTGTGTCTATTTCCTCACGGTGCCAAGGGTTAGTCTGCCGTATGTGATTATGACATTTCCTGGCCATACTCACCTACCTTTTTACGCTATTAACTATGATAACCGACTGTTGTAATCCCCTTCTGTTAACTTTTAATTCAACTTTTAATTTAATTATGTATCTTTTTTTTCGTTTCGTTAACCTTGTTTCAGACGATAGTAAGAGTAAACGTATTCTGTTTGAAACTTAAGTCGTTTTTGATGGAGGTTTAAGCCTTGGCGTCTTTGAGACTAGCTGTGATGAAAACTGCAACAGAAACAGCTTGCATACAAACTAAGCCCTATCTTGAGAAAATAATAAGATATGATATCATCTCTAATCCAATTCCAATATATCACCAGACTGACGGGGCTACTGTCGTGCCAACAATGAATGAGAGTGACATATTTTTTTGTTTATAATTTCTAAGTTAAATTTTAACTTGTACACCCCATTTGAGGTAACACGAATCGATCGATCACTTGTATATTAATCCTATCCTGCGGATAGGATTAATATACAAGTGATATATCGATTCTAAGTCCTTGATACCTTTGTAAACAAAACACGACGTCACTGTCAATCTTGGCTGGCAGGACAGTACTAGAGAGGACTTACCTGTATACATATCTAGTCAGTAGAGTTTATCAATACGTTATATTTTATTTACAGATTATGTTATCTCTCAATCCAAATAGGAAATTATAAAGACATTTGGACACAAATTATTTTCTTGAAAAATACTTTATTTCCACAGATGAACAAGATACTAAAATGTTAATAAGAAAGTGATATTTAATTAATATATTTGAATTCAAACCATTTTAGCCCAATGGATTTATCCATAGGGCTAAATGGGTTAAACTTAATATTAGTTGATAAGAACAAACAAATCTAGGGCGGAGATTTGGTACCAGTAAAATGCATTTACCCCCCCCCCCTCCCCGACAGTGGCTTAGGCTGCTGTCCGTTTTATGACGATGGTTCTGTTACTGTTGAAACATTGTTTTGTGTACCACATATTGTGTGTGGGGTTCTGTGTTTGGTCTTTGTTTAGGTATGTATTACTTAGTGTCCGTGTTTTGCAATCATCTTGACGAGGAAGAGAGAGAGCTAATTGCTTTGTTTTATTTGTCTTCCTAATGTCTCGTTTCTGTTAATGTTATGTGGTTCTTCCTCATTGTGACGTGGGTTGGTCTGCAGTGTGTGATTGTGGTTCCAGATCATACTCACTTACTTTTTTAGTTGAAATTCGATGCTATCACTTGGAGATGTGCTTATGAGAAGTCATTCAGAACTGGGCCGCGACATGAGATTTCCAACAATGTGGCATGTTCGAAATATTATTTCATTGGGTATGCTCGGAAGTAGCTAGAATATTGACAAGATATTGATGTAGCAATACCGAGAGAAAATTTCAAATGGACTGGAGGCAGGCTGATCTACATCTTTGATGTTCACATTTTTTTCAACACGTAACCTGCTAAAGTGCTAGCTAATTAAAATGAACCAGGACCAGGGCCCGGAATTACAATGCCTCCTTAAAGTTTAGGGAGACTTAAGAATTGATATTTCAACATGCTATATTAAATGCTAAATAAATTGCCTGGATCGATGCCGTACTTGTGGTCAAACATGTCATTGTGACTTACCGAAAAATTGAAACTATTTTGATTTTAATCAGTTTGAAGCGTTATTGTTGCATCCTGAAAAATCAATACTTAACTTAAGTCTTCATTAACTTTAAGGAGGCATTGTAGTTCCGGGCCCATGACATGAACTTATCATACTCGTTCTTATCTCAAGTGCATAAGGCTAGAGTTTTTTTTTTATTAGTTGATTTGCGGACTTTTTTTCACGCAAGTTTACACCCGAACGGCTGCAGTTGGAACTTTAGTTGGTTGCCAAATATTCAAAGTGAATAGCCTTGCATGCCCCCGTCAATTCTTCATTGCAGACGAACATGATGTTCATATACGGCACAGCCAAATCTAATTAACAATTGCGAGTAAGTAGGACCACAAATAGAGCACAGCGAGTATTTATTTTCTAAAACAAATTATTTCGAGGCTACTGTCAGATCTTGAACCCATCTTGTTAGATAGGGCTAGAGGAGGGAACCAGACAATCTACTAGAGTAGCGGTGCGCTGACCCACCGTTGATCTATAGTAGGACTATAGTAGCGACTATCAATGTTGGACAGGAAAATCACTTTTAACAGTGTCGCTCTCAAAAATACACAGACAGAACCTCAAATTATTTTTTTTCAACGAAACAAATAATATTTTGAGTCGTTGGATAAAATAAAAAAATAGAAATTAATTTTGTTTTTCTACTTTCCGGAAAATTACAATAGAAGGCTTTGTAAATCAACTAATAAAAAAATAGCAGTTCTATGTGCATTCGCTGGAAAACAAATCTAACATTTGCTCTGAGCCAGTGTCTTTCACCATGCTGGATGTATGCCACCACCGATAAATTTTTGGCGAGACTGAGCACCTGTGCAGGATTGTCTAAGCCTATGGTACTAGAAAAAGTTCTAAGTACAAACTGTTCACTAATTATATAATAGAGCAGCAAATGCTCTGATGAGACTGTGCGGATGCGCAGGATCATCTGAACCTTTGCTGCTCACATATGCGATAAGTACCCAAATCTCGTGTGCTAACCAAATCATACACGTTAGATCATCAATAGACAATGGCTTTAAGTACAAATGTATAAGCAAGACGAAATATGAGCCGTGGCACGAAATTTCGAACGATATGGTATGTGCGACCAGCGAAGGCTCAGACCAGCCTGCGCATACGCGCAGTCTGATCAGAGCCTTTGCTGATCGCTTGAATATTATATGATTGCTAAGCTACTGACTTAACACTATTTGGAGTTTCTAATTTAAAAGGAGGCTGCAAAGGCTCGTCTGATTCTATACTTGTCAAAATACCACATTGTTGGAAGTCACATGTAGAGGTTCAATTATGATTTAAACATTACATTAGATTACATGTAAGTCACTTCTCTGTGGTATGGCTCGCGTGTTAGTGGTTTGGCTCAAAGCTGCTATTATCGATACAGTACCTATAAAATATAAGCGATCCGTGGCTGCTTTCCTGCTACAAACGTGTGAGCATCCACAGCGTATTGACTTCTATACCAGCGAAAAAAGCAATTTTGTTGTATTGAGAATTATATTACAATGTTACACCTACCTTCTGTAGATGACTTGTGATTATTCAAATCTTGATATTATATTAGTAATGATATAAGGCAACTTACGGAAATCATGCAAATTCGTGTAAATGATTTTTAAAGCACAGAAAGTTGTTTAAGTAAACATGTACAGTAAGTTAAGCATACAGAAAAGACAGTCTGCATTGAAATTTAAATAAACGTGTGTAAAAGAAAATTGACATTTTGTAGAACAGCAATAAATTTCGTAAAACATATGACTTTCCATTGAAGTCATAACTTTTGAAAAGGAAATCGAAATCTAGAGTATATCATGGTTTTGAAATAATCACAAAGGTGTTTGATAGGTTCCATTTATTCCATTGCTGACTAATATAACAACATGGATGACATGAACATATCTGACATATACTACGATGCTTATGGCAATTACGACACCCGGCTAATAGACTATCCTGGAACTATTAAAATAATGCCAAATTGGGAGGCAATTCTTAAAATAGCCATTTATTCCATTATTATGATAACAGCTATTATTGGAAACGTTCTTATAATTCTGGTGGTCGTACGGAACAAAAGCATGCGGACAACGACAAACTTCTACATAGTGAATTTAGCGGTATCCGACCTGCTTGTGACATGTTTCTGCACGTGGGTTAGACTCGTGGATAATCTGACAGAAGGCTGGGTGTTAGGGACTTTTTTCTGCAAGGCGAATACATTTACGCAAGGTAATACTATGTTTTATTTCACGTATCTTATATATGTCTATATATTCAGAAAAACAAGTGAAGGATATTTAGATTCAATCCCATCTCTAACATTCAATACAATAAAAACTAAACCAAATTATGCATGTATCTGAAAGTTCCAGATATCTGCAATCAAAGCGGATGCTAGATAATAGTCAACCTTCAATAGTTTATGTCCAGTTAATATCCAAATGGCGCGACCCTCTATACTGAAAAGTCAGAAACGTTAAAAATTATTGAAACCCATTTTTATCTTTTGTATTCCATAATAACTGGCTCCAAAATCATTGTTGGCTCTCCCCCAAAAGTATAGCACCTACATTCTTTTTGTTGTCATTTTGGTTCGGCTATGCCACATTTGTGCATTTTTGTTGAAGAATTTGTCCCATTATCAGGGACAATGACTGATAAATGGATGTTAACCCTTGTCTGTGGGCCGGATTAGAAAATAAGCAATGACCAGGTAAATGTTGCAGCACAAAAATATAAGCGCTCAATTTTTTGCTTAGGAATTTTGGGTAAAGAGGGTAGCAACATTTTGAGTGGTACTGTATCGTAACCGATGACCAGTAAATTTCATTTTGCTTTTTTCTGAATTACATAGTGGTAGTTCTAACAGGTACAAAAATACCTTGTTTGAAAATACTTTTCTCAAATGTTGTAAAGTCAAAAGAATTTTAATATCCTTCAATTGTTTTTCTGAGTATATTAAGCATTCCTTTATCCGAAAATCGGGCAGAGTAATTTTGTATATGTACATTGTACAACAATATAAATCCAGATTAGAGCGCTTCTGGTCTTTTTTGTTTTTTTCGTCAGTGAAGACATTTAATATTGTTGATTTAGATGAATTTGTCCTGGGCCCGGAAATAAAATGCCTTCTTAGAGTTAAGGAAAACTTAAGTTAAGTATTGATTTTTCAGGATGCGAAAAATAACTTTTAAAACTGATTAAAATCAAAAAAGTTTTAATTTTTCTGAAGGTCACAATAATATCTTTGACAACAAATGCCACATCGATCCAGGCAATTTATTTAGCATTTAATATAGCATGTTGAAATATCAATACTTAGCTGAAGTCATGCTTAACTTTAAGGAGGCATTGTAATTCCGGGCCCTGGTCACCATCTGGAATATGCACCTAAAGGATTAAAGAAGGCTGCAAAGGCTCGTTAGAGTCTACACTTGTCAAAATGCCACATTGTTGGAAATCACATGTCGACGGCTCTTATATTTTTCAATTGCCTCGCTAAGGAAGAGAGAGCTGGGGCGGACTTGATTTAGGAATTTTAGAGTACTCGGCGTACGCCAGAACAGTCTTCTAAAACAAGCAAAACTGGGCACTTTGGAGTACTCCAGAGTAAATCAAGCGATTGTTGTTTGAATTGTGAAAATATAACACAATCCGATTGCTAAGAAGGAGAAAAAAGAATGACAAAATCTATGTGCTTTCAAACCCTTCTAATAATTACCATATTTTTCAATATGAATAAATATCAGAACTTATCGGAAACGACAGAAAAATATCTCAGTACAGTGTAGGCAGTGCTCCGCCATCTTATTTTGGAACAGGTCACGTGACTGTTCTGTCTACACCACCTTGGAAGACGGAGTAGCCGGAGTACGCCGGTACAGATGTTCCAGCACCACTTGATTACTGTTCTGCCTGTTTGGAGTAAAAGGAGTAAAGGGAACAGCTAAATCAAGTCTGCCCCTGGTTGTTTTACTTTGATTGCGTTCTTGCTGTTGTGTGACTGTTAGTGTTCTGTGTACGTTTTCTTGTGGTACCAACGCTTGAACTGTTATCTGTGATTGTGACATTTCCTTGTCATACTCTCTTGCTTTTTGAAACTCAAACAACCCTACAAGCGCATGCGCAGCTATGTCTAGTGAGGCAATTCGTGACAAATTTGAGCTGAACGTGCATCTCTATCCTTACATTATTTAAATCAGCAAGGAAGGCTCTATGATCTAGAATTAGCAGATGCACGGACTTGTCTGGGCGTTTCACTGGTTGCCTAAACTGCTAGTTCGAAAATCTCGTGAGGTAGTCCATGTATACGAAAATCATACCGTATGTCAGTATATCCTACCATGTGCCAGATCGGCCATGTTATAGCCGATTTATCAGAAACGTCTATTCTACAACTAGATGCGGTCTTTTCATACCTTTACAAGCTGCAATGAAATATAGCATGTGTATCCGCTTAACATGACACAGGTCTTATTTTCCTGGTACATTCTCTGTTGACTAATATTACACATTTCAAAGTCTATAGCACAATGTTACATGTGCATATACCAATGCCCACTTTTGCCATTCCTTGCAGCGGCATTAGTTTCGTGCAACTTTCCATTGGCATTCATAGTATGGCATAGGAACTGATAGTATATTCAGCGCAAAACTACATACTAAATTTTAATCTAGGTAGTTATATTTACAGACAAATTGGTTTCGAAACCATTGAAATGGCATGACATCACATGTTTCGTGGTTTGATGCGGAAGTTGGGTGTGGAATGTATTTCAACACGTGCTAACCTGATGAGTGTATGAAACATGTGCCTATATGTGTGTACTTCACAACATGACTTAAAGGCCATTCACCTGAACTGAATGTGCTGCCACCGTGTGTAACGTTTTCCTTGTTGAAAAAAAAGAAGAAAATTCAACGTTTTCCTTGTTGAAAAAAAGAAGAAAAATGTTACTCTATATATTTTAATATAAATGAAGTTTTCACACTGCACGCGAAGATATGCTGATTGTCTTGGCACTTTGCGTCCATGTAATAATATTGTTTTACCATTCACTGATATATGTGCGTGATAGGAAGACACATGGTGCTACCTTTTTCTGCTTCAACTAACGTTAACATGGAAATATAATATGATTTAACACTGCATGCAAAAGCTGTAGTTGCCTTGGTTTAAGCCCAATTCACATATAAGCGACCATTTGCAAGTGTTTTCCACGGTATTCGCTATGTTTTATTTCAATACAACCACATTTGACAGCTCATGTGACTTAGTTCTTGGTCACCATTTAATTAATTCTGCTCAGCTATCTATTGAGATAGATTCTTCAATTCTTGTCTGAACCTTCATCGACGCCCTTACACTTGTTTGGGCACAGCTACTGTAAGTGTATGGCAGAACTGCCTGTAAGTGCAGGCTCGCATGAGCCTTCGCTACTCACACATGCGATAAATATCAAATTGCCATGTGCTGACCCAAGTGTTTTCCACGGTATCCCATATGCGGATAGGAGTGAGCCTACTGATGCCTGAGATTGTATGCTAGGTTGGATGTATCACTTGAATGAACAATTTATCATGACCAATACAATTAACATGCGCGGATCCAGAAGGCTATGTCAGAGTGGGTCCAACTTTGACAACGTTTTTTTTTCAGAGAGGAGAGAAATGGAGAGAGGATCCAAACTAAAACCACTATAAGTGGGCCATCGTCGACCCGCCGGCGAAACCATCGCTTGTGTGCCGATAATGGCCTAAAATTGCATGCTGGCTTAGTATAGTAGCTTTGTGATTTTTCAGGAGATCTGGACCAGTTTTGCTAAGAAACACTATATATTTTTTTATTTCAAGGGGGGGGACCCCTGTCGCCCCCATTCGGATCCACCAATGATCAATCTGGACAAGATCCAAGGGTTGGAAATTCAATCGTAAATGATGCTTAACCAGCTATTGACTTGGCATCAATATCTAATTCTCTGCCCAAACAATAAATTGCATAATCAAGTTGTGTTATTTATCGCCAAATTTTATTTTCTCACTCAAATGGTTGGTTTTATACTCCCAGGACAATTTTTGTTAAATACACTGCTCAAAATATTTAAAGGAACACTGCGTGTTTTGCCATTGATCACAATACAAATTCACTTATAGTCCGACTCATAGTAATGGTGCTGTCACATATAAACGGATAGAGGTAACGGACGCCGAACGGACAAAAAATTCGCAAAGAATGTTTATCCGGTGATGAAGTAAGTAAGGGTGCAAAGATCGGGAATCGATACAATCAAGTACCACACCTGACCCAGGATACCAATGGGAAAGTCACAAACTCACAGTTAGACATCACAAACGAGAGCCAAGAGGTCAGCCCTTTCCGATTAGGTGACCCCAAAGCACATATAAACAGACGCGCACAAAGACATAGCAACCACAAGACAGAAAAAACCACATAAAAGATCCACAAAAGAAGTACCGCCTTGGAACGGTCAGTAAAATATTTTCCTGGAAGGATTAAACCAGTTTAACGGCGCCAACCTCACCCTTAATTCAGATGTGGATCAAGACACATAGATAATTGGCTTGCATGAAAGGCCGCTAACTTGTCAATGTATCATCTCCTAAAACATATAAATCAAGATATAACAATGAGATAAAGGAAGCCGTCTCAGTGGCGGTGAATGTCGACCCGAAAGTCGTAAGGATTGCATACATATTGAACAAGTAACGGACAAAGAACCGCCGACTAACGTACGTGTAACAGATGTATAACGGACTAAACGAATATGTACCATATGAGAAACGGACAAAACGTTCATTGAACGATCACGGAATGCGCATGTGGTAATCGTCCAGGAAACTCCTTTACCTGTCCTGTAGTTGACTGTTCTCAACTCAGGCTGAACGGAAATCAAAGGATATATACATGATACCTACAGGATGCGGAACGCATGAGAACAGGACAAACCGCAAGAGATCCGGACAAACCGCACACCAACGCACGAGTAACGTTCATCCACCATACACATTTATCCAGTGGCGTCCGTTCGAAGTTTTGAACATGTCCAAAACTTGCCAACGAATAGGACCAGACAATACGGATATCACCTGACACGGAACGCATTCACCGCATTGGGAACGGACAAGAAACGCATGCAAACGGACGCGAACGGACAGAGAATTTTACTGTCCGTTACGCATCCGTTAGTGCTATCCAGTAAGGTGTGACAGTCACTTAAGAGTCGGATAAATGAGGCGAAAACATGTTTGTCCTGTGATAAGTTTGGTTACCGATCAAGTTACCGATCAAGGATGATGTTTCTTGATAAAAATGAAGTCATCCCTTTCCAGAAATGTCCATGGAACGCTTTATGTAAAAATTGAATTTGTTAAAAATACCCCTTTCTCAAATCCAAATTTTAAGACATTTTTACAATCAAACACAACAACACAATCATTTCTATGCGCTCAATAGCCTTTTAATGTTGTAGAAATCATTAGGTTATGCTAATTCAAAATTCTTAAGATTCTACAGAGTTACAGAAAAAATCGCCATTTTCAAGAAAATAAAAAATTACAAAATTTGAGCCACGAACTTGAGCAGAGATTGTTTTGTCAAAATTTTTTTTTAATCCAGTACTTTGACTCTCTTTGCCAAGATATTAAAAGAAACTGAGTTTCTACCTTATTTACCAGTGAAATGTATGGCTTGTCTGTAGGGCAGGGGTTAACATTATCAACCATGGATTATAATCAGGTGTTCATTTAAATATTTTGAGCAGTGTAGTAGCAGCACTCTCAATTCCTAACATTTTGGTTGATCACGGCTGAGCAATTCAACTTGCATTCTCAAAGCCGAGCCTGGTAAACATGATATAAAAAGACATGTACCTGGTATTTTATTTATCAGTTTACCCATTGTTTCGCTCTTCAAACTAGCGATTATGACGTAATTTTTGATTTTTGTGAAGATTCAGCGTCATTAGCGACGTCATTCAAAAAGTGCAACGTCATCATGACCTGATAAAGGCACATGCCGTGAGATAGACAATGTTTATCAGACAACGTGCAGCAATGCAGTTAAAATGAGAGGCGAGTGATAAATTCAGTAATTCAAAAATAAACGTACATTTTAAACGTCAGTTTACAACTCCTTTTTAGAAACATCTCCATAAGTTACATTTATGTACACTTCCATTACTGACATTGACAATTTACACTAAATGATCAAATGGGGAATACACTTTATTGAACATAATCCCAAGAGATGCGTTGTCAGATGGCTTAGAACCTCTTCAAAGTTTGCGTTGACGTCACTGTCACAATACTAAAGAAGCATTGCACATGCGTACGTTGACCATAATCTGTTATTGGTATAGGCCCTTTGCTAATGCAGACAAACTTCAAGACAAAACATTCGAAGCTTTGAAAGACTCAAGATGTTGAATAGTATTACTAGACTATAGTGATCAGAGTGAGTGGGGTATATAGGCATCTTTAAATGGGTATTAATTGCAACAAACCGTACTCGTCAACACCAACACATTTCGAATCGTTCAGTGATAAATGTGCAATTGAAAAAGAGGCACAGGATACATATCTGTAGAACCAGGAATCAAAACCTAAAGTAAATTAACTTACTGCTTAATTGGTGTCCTTCAAATCGGATCACACCTGTCTGTAAACGGCTATTCTTTCAGTACTTTGAATTAAGTTTACAACCATACCTTTACTAGGGCTACCTAAACACAAGTTTTTGAGCAATAAAGGGTTTAGTTTTGGTGATGCGTTTTCAAAGTCCTCTAGTATTCATAAAGAGTGGGTCGAAAGTTCCTCCAACAGCTCGCTTACTAGTTAATGGATATACAAAATAGTTTGTGTAATACACGTCTACATCTGTTAACTTAACTGATATAAAAGTTTGCATCAAACATGAGTAAATACCCTTGATTTTGTATCTTAAGGTGAAAAAAACACACACAATAAAAATGGCTTTATAAATGCACCAATGACCCTAAGATATTGAACAAATATTAAACAAATATTTAATTTTTCTGCAATTTTGATATATTTTGATGACTTCTGCAATTAACGTATACATCTACAACCGAAATAAGTATTTGCAACTGTTTGAGTCACTTTTAACGCAATTATTGCGCCAACATAGATACTTATTGAAGAAAGTAGGTAGGGTAACAATAAGAATTTGTTTGTCAAGAAAACGTTTCGTCCTTTGGTTCTCAAAAGGTAAGTGAATAAGACCAAGAAATGCCACAATAACACACTGCAGACCAACCCACGGCACCGCCAGGAAGGTATAAACTGCAGCTATAACTGCAACACAATTTCAAAAAGACAATAAAAGTAAAACAACCGGCTCTCTCTCTCTTCCCCAGCGAGATGATTGCAAAACTAGGAAGGACACAAAGTACTGCATAGCAAAGTAAGTAAGGGTGCAAAGATCAGGAGTAGATACAATCAAGTACCACACCTGACCCAGGATACCAATGGGAAAGTGACAAATTCACAGCTAGACATTACAAACGAGAGCCAAGAGGCCAGCCCTTTCCCAGCAGGTGACCACAAAGCACATATAAACAGACGCGAACAAAGACATAGCAAACACAAGACTGAAAAAAATAAATAAAAGATCCACAAAAGAAGTACCTCCTTGGAAGGGTCAGTAACATATTTTACTGGAGGGCTTAAACCGGTTTAAATGCGCCAACCTCACCCTTAATTCAGATGTGGATCAAGACACATAGATAATTGGTTTGCATGAACGACCCCAATTGATAAATGCATCATCTCCTAAAACATATAAATCAAGATATAACACGGAGATAAAGCAAAGATAAGGACTCAAAAGTAAATAAAACTGAATACCAGAGCAAAAGAAATCCAACAGGTAAACCCCAGTGGGCTCGACAAACAGCCAAAGCATCAGGCCCCCACCATCTCATCAATAGATAAGTCTTTAAGTTGGAACCATCATAGAGTCTGAAGTCTGACCCACCGGCGGCGTGCAATTTAAGAGGAAAGTAAAGTTGCCAACTGTGGTTGGGTTGACCACCAAGCATGCAATCTGTTGCAATACATTAATGTTATTGCCAATCATTTTATAATGGGAAATTATTTTAATGAACTGCGCTGAAAAGTTATTAGAGCCAACAATCTTCTTCAACTTATACACCAAGTCACCATTGAAATCAGGTTCCGAAAGTCCTTGGCGCAAGAGAGGTTTAAGTCTGACTTGGAATTTAAGAAACCAAATCATAGTATCGTCTATAAAATTTAGAAAAGGTTTTGCGAAGTTTATGATACCGATAGCCGTGTTTAAGAAGTTTCTGAGTTAACAATTTATTGCGAGTGTTGAAGTCAGCAACATAGCTAGATGCTCTAGCAAAACGGATGAGTTGAGAGATATACACTCCATAGGATGTAGAGCGACGAACATTACCATCTAAAAATGGAAAATGACAATATCAAAATCAAAGTCGTCACGTTTATCATAAATTTTGGACCTAACACAACCCCCCCCCCCCCCACACACACACACAAACAAAGGGAGAACATTAAACGATGATTAAGCAACAACAGAACCACCACATTAGAATGGACAAAACTAGTTTCTACACATACAGAATACATCAAAGTATTAGAACAAACACTTCTTGTCTGCTGAAAATAAAATGTATTCCTTGTTATGCAGTTGGAACGTTACAAAATAGTAATTGTGCATTACAGGGAATAAAGATACCCCTCTTTCTATATAGTTGGTGAATATTGCTGAAATGTCGCATCGATTCAATTTACGTAAAGGTATTTATGATAAACAAGTTTCACATAAATCTGTTCTTCAGAATTTCCTCATCTAGTTGTCGAAAGTTTTTGCCCATTCGTTTTAATGTAAAATTTGGTCAGTAAATATTTAATGGCTAGATTCGTAGCAATTCCTGTATTTCAAATCATCAGCTATAATATCATAGACCTGCTTCTCTTTTTGCTTTGGCCCTGAACATTTTTGGAGAAAAAATGCATATTAGGCATGTCTTTGAAGTGAAATAGCTCTAATACTAAACCATTACATAATTCTTTTCATTCTTTTAAATCATTAAAATAAAGTGAGGCAGCATATAACAGAAAATGAAGACAATCTATTTGTCGGATAGTGTCAGTAGTGACATTAATGCAAGCTTTCAGTATATTAAAATGGTCATGCTAATTTATCCACTGCTTGCTTGAGTATTTAGTTTGTTTGTGCGTGGTAAAAACGCACAATGTACATAATTTAAAAATATGATATCGTTGAAGTTTTTAACTGTAATGAAATCGCCCATATACGTCATTTCAATTATGATACCATTGGAGTGTTTAACTGTTATGAAATGACCAACTATGATAGCCTTGAAGTGTTTAACTGTTATGAAATGGCCAACTTTGATATCCTTGAAGTGTTTAACTGTTATGAAATTACCAACCACAATAGCCTTGAAGTGTTTAACTGTAATGAAATCGCCTATATACGTCATTTCAATCATGAAATGATACCATTAAAGTGTTTAACTGTTTTGAAATGACCAACTTTGATATCCTTGAAGTGTTTAACTGTTATGAAATGGCCAACCACGATATCCTTGGAATGTTTAACTGATATAAACTGACCCATATGGGTCTTTTCATCTATGATATCCGTGAAGTATTCAACTGTTATGAAATGACCTATATAGGTAATTTCAATATGATATCCTTGAAGTTTTTAACTGGTATGAAATTACCTATATGGGTCATTTCAACTATGATAACATTGGAGGCTACACTATTGTGAAAACTGTTTTTATTCCTAAATTAAAATATTTTTTATATTTATACTAAAATGTAAATATAAGCCAAAAATTCAATTTTTGGAATGTACATTACATGGTCGTGGATTTCATTTAAAACTGTGAAATGTGTGATCATTATGGCGGTATTCAGTGGCGGATCCAGAGGGTTTCACTTGAACCCCCCTCCGCTCCTCCGCTAAATATCATATGGAAATGATAAATACGAATGTATTTTTCAGTTAGGCTAAATTATTTCATTTTCATTTTTCCTTAAAGTGTTTAACTGATATGAAATCACCCATATGTATCATTTCAACTATGATATCATTGAAGGGTTTTCCTATTATGAAAGTACCCATATGGATCATTTCAACTATGATATCCTTGAAATATTTAACAGATGTGAAATGACCAACTATTATATCCTTGAAGTATTCAAGTGATATCAAATGACCGCATAGGTCATTACAACTATGATATCATTGAAGTGTTTAACTGATATGAAATTGCCTATATGGGTCATTTCAGCTATGATATCCTTGGAATGTTTAACTGATATGAAATTACCAATATGTGTCATTTCAATTATGATATCATTGAAGTGTTTAACTGTTGGTAGTGTTTAAGTGATATGAAATTACCCATATGGGTCATTTCAACTATATTTACATTTCCACTGCGAGTCTTTAAATGAACATTATTTACATTTGAGATGTGGTTCATACCTTCATGAACAAATCAATTTTAGCCACACCCATATAGGCGCCATTTCAGCGGGCTAGCGTCAAGTCTATCCAATAATGTTGTTTTTTTTACTGATGTTTGTGTGCCGTTGAACACGTATCGCCATGACGTTAAGCGCGGAAATTTTGTTTTTTGGCTATTCCAAACCCTACGTTATGTCTGATTTAATTCAAAATATCTGGAAATCAGCCAAGTTAGGTGTAAATTGAAAATTGATACTTGGCTGACAATATAAAATGTAAATATAAGTAATACATTCAATTTTTGGAATTTTCATGGAATCACGAATACTTCAGGTATCTTGCTAAGTTAATGTGCTTCACTTACTTTGCAAGAGACCCGAAGTATTCATGATTCTATCAATATTTAAAAAAATGAATTCATTTCTTTAATGATATCATTGAAGTGTTTAACTGATATAAAAATACCTATATGGGTCATTTCAACTGTGGTATCATTGGAGTGTTTACTGTTATGAAATGACCCTATAAAGGTCATTTCATAACAGTTAAACTCTTCAAGTATATCCATATGGGTCATTTCATAACAGTTTAACACTTCATGAGTCATTTCAAAACAGTTAACATGAAGCACTTTGGGCTTCACTTACTTTGCAAGAGACCCAAAGTATTCATGATTCCATGAACATTCCAAAAACTGAATTCATATCTTAAATGATATCATTTAAATGTTTAACTGATATAAAATTACCAATATGGGTCATTACAACTATGATATCCTTGGAGTGTTTAACTGTTATGAAATGACCATATATGGGTCATTTCATAACAGTTAAAAACTTCAACTATATCCATTTGGGTCATTTCATAACAGTTAAACACTTCATGCTTCATTTCATAACAGTTAAACACTTCAATGATATCATAGCTTTCAATTTGAAAAAGCTGTACTAAGGTTTCACAAGAAGTTGAAATATAATTTAAGCAATCGCGTGAAGACTGTTAAATGTGAAACTTAAAAAGCCTCGTTGTCTGATTTCTCAATTAACTTACAGAAAGCGTATTAGAATATTGGAAATTTTACAATTTAAAAATTATCTATAGCAATGCAAATGTCACCATTATCCGGAAATCAATAAACACTTTCTGAAAAGAACGTTTTTTAATTAATTGCGAGCATTTTAACGGTTATTATAACCATTCGCAAGCATATATGAGCCAGTGCATGAGATTTCCAACAATATGGTATGTGCGACCAGCAAAGCCTCAGATCAGCCTGCGTATACGCGCAGTCTGATCAGAGCCTTTGCTAGAAGCTTGAGTATTCTTTGATTGTTAAGCTACTGACTGAACACCATTTGGAGTTTTTAAGCTTAAAAGGAGGCTGCAGAGGCTCCTCTGAGTCTACACATGTCAAAATGTCAGATTGTTAGAAATCTCATGCCGCGGCTCATATGACATAAGCACTTCGTTTGATAACTGCGAGAATCGACAGGCATCATGATATCTGTTAGCAGTTAGCGAAAATGCTCATAGCTTTGAACCACGCGGTATAGTTTGATCAAATTGTGCACCACTGGCATGTGTAGCAGCCTGTTTTGATGGACGAGGGTTTGCCGAGCATCATTTCAGCAGATTTTGGTCAGTTAGTGAAAATGCTCATAACTCTTTAACCGCATGGTATATTTGATTACGTATACATTCTTTTAGAAATTGGCAGGAGAAATGACAAAGAAAAGAAAAAAAATATAAAGACAAAATATTGGTCAGGCTGGTTTCGTACCACTCTCCGCCAGGCTGTTGGAATACAAGAAAGCAGCTTAGACCACTCGGCCACCACATATGATATACACACTAGAGCAAATTACCTATATACTGTTTACCAATACTCGTAAGAATAAAACTACACGACCCTTGGGTCTCCACTATATTGCACGACCCTTAGGTCTCATCTATAATTAATATGTGAGTCTTGCACGACCCTTGGGTCTACATTTCAATCTTGCACTATCCCTATGATATACACACTAGAGCTAATTACCTATATCCACTTTACCTGTACATGTGCAGGCTGATTTGATACTTCGATGGGCATGTGTTCTTGTCTTTGAAATAACTGATGTCAGATAATCTTCTGGTGGTAATTCAGTGAGTTTATGTATGATTTTGGAAAGCATAGCAGTTGCAAATGACTTAATCTTGTCTTATGCAACTCCCAGCCGAGATGGTCAAGAGTTGGCTACGCTGCTGGAATTCCTGAACCTGATAGTAACGAATCGAACGACTCTTCGTTGTTCCATTTACATCTAGTTCTTGGCGCCTAGTTGGCATAATTTAGCAGTGGCTAACCAGGTTGGATGAAATCATACTTAAATATACGTTGGTCTGGCTAGCTGATTGATTTTGTCTCGAAACCCAGCATGTTGGGTCCGGCCATTATGGTTTTTGATTGATAGATATAATTGTATGACAACGGGCAGATGTATTGATAGAAGTACTGTGCTTTAAAGGAAGTAGTAATCATTCCCTGTGGATACGTATGACACAAACTTTCTGTAGTTGAAATCCATCCCACAAGGCGAGTCCTGTTCGAATATGTTCTCGCCAAGATCGAATGTTATCTTTTGAAATCGGTTCCCACAAAATGTAACGCGCGCCCCTAGCCTGAAACGCGAAAATACGAGAAATTTGCAACTGAATCTTGAGACAAGCTTTATTAATTCAAATATGACGTTTAAAGGTTAAATGTCCAAAGACCCTGATCAACCGTTTCGGAAAATTTCATTAAACTTCTTGGTGATTACGAAAATGACTTTGCCGTGAAAAATACGAATGTAAAACCTAAAACTAGTGATTTGCTCGTCACAGCTTCCTTGGATTGTTTCATGCGCGGGTCCAGACAGTTTTGTCAGAGGGGGTCCAATTTTGACAATGTTTCTGTAGAGGCAGGCCATCATCGACACGCCAGCAAAATGCCATTTCAATGGCGTTTCGCTGGTGTGTCGATGATGGCCCAACATTAGCTTTGTGACATTTCAGGTTTATAAGAAACCCTATATTTTGTGACTTTTCAGGGGGGGGGGCGGACCCCCTGTCCCCCCTCTGGATCCGCCCATGTGCTTTTCTAAAAGAGCTTAAACAGTTAGTGCCCGCTAGGCTCAGGCATTTTTAAATGTATTTTGTGATTTCTTAAAACTATACAATAGCAATCGACACTCTCTAAGAACTTATTATTCATGATCATTTACCTGACACAAAGAAATCGTTCTCTAATAAGCGCAGAAGGTAGTAAATATTTTATAAGAAATCGAAGATATGAATGATAGAGCATGCTGAAATACTTCTGCATGACTAGCAAAAGACACGCACGCGCGTGGGTTTTATAGCATAGATTAGCAAAACGCTAGCTGACGAGACAGACAGACATACATACATGTATAAACATACAAATAGACTGAGCTCAGTGGTAGAGTGCTTGTCTCGAGATCGGGGGTTGCGGGTTCGAGGCTCACTGGCGTCACTGTGTTGTGTCCTTCAGCAAGATAGATTAATCCTTGCTTAGTACTGGTTCAACCCAGGAAGAACCGTCCCGACATAGCTGAAAAAGTGTTGACTGGTACGTTATAAGAATCAAATCAAATAAACAAAGACTGAGCTTGAAAAGAATGGACGCAGAAAATAAAATATATAGTGCACTACGAGCCATGTCGCGATAATACGAGTATCTGTCTTTCAGGTTAGACTTATCAGCCTGCTCAGCTACAGAGACTATCTAAATGCCGAAAAATGTATAATGTATAAAGTATTGCAAACAATCTATTCAAGCATCGGACAACAACGAAACTGAACAATCTGAGCTGATACATGTACGCACATGTCGTCAC
Organism: Loripinus fragilis; assembly: GCA_964019695.1. Lineage (NCBI taxonomy): Eukaryota > Metazoa > Mollusca > Bivalvia > Lucinida > Lucinidae > Loripinus > Loripinus fragilis. The sequence goes on from OZ026520.1 coordinate 11,189,698, forward strand.
TTATTTTACGCTCAGTTTGTGTCGTTGATGTTTTGCAAACCATGTTTAAATTTGGAATCAAATTTTCGAACAGCCATTCTCGTGAGTTACGTAATAACCGAAAATATGACGTTATATTTAAGGCAAAATGTAAGATCCTTTGTTGAAATTTGTCAACGATCTCACTTTAGCTTAAGCAACGGAAAAATGATAAGGGGGCATACTAGTTAATGTACCAAGAATATGCCTACATGAAATACACCAATAAAGATGAGCTGGTACGTTCAATGGCCCATTAATGGTTAACGTTAACGTCATAAAACGGCAATCTAGAACACAAGTCAGATCATCACATCAGCAATCTTCGCCGGGTAAAGAATATAGACATTTGCAAAATGATCCGCAACAATAATTTTAACCAACTTTTACTCAAATGCCATGTAAAAAGTGGGTGGGGTTAGTTCTCTCGTTCTGCAGAAGCGTACGGACATACATTGTCAGAACATTTAAAATAACTCTTTGTAGTATAGAGATGGTATGCAATGGTTTGTGTCTCGAAACAAAGTAAAAGTGGCTAAAATCCTGTGTCACAGGAAATTGATGGCTCATATCTCAAACTAAAATTGCTGTCTCAACCTGGAATAATCTTACAACAATACTTTTTTCAGTAGATACGCTTGTCTGATAAGACTTTAATATACACTAATATTCAAACGTTTGGTCTCTTCGTATATGTTATAGATCATATACAGGTATTACAAATAAAAAAAAAATTAAGTGGAAACGAGCGTAACGAGTGAGCTATATGATCTATGACCTACTTATAGTTTTCTCCTGCTCCATTGGAAATGGTCGCATTGCCCACTTCACGGAACTACCTCATGATTTTCTTAATAGATATTACATATATTGACAAAAAATGTGATTAAGTTGGCCAAAAATTTAAATTTCTGTGCAAACTGATTTGTTGTGAAGCACCGGAAGGGGCGAAGTAAACTATAAAGTCGTTATATCTAAGTGAGCCGTTTATCGATTGAATTCAGTATATTTGATAAAATGAGGATTTATCAGCTAGCCGGTCTTTGTTTGGTCCTATTTTGTAATGTATTACTTAGTGTCCCTTCTAGTTTTGCAATCATCTGGACGAGTACGAGGGAGCTGGTTGCTTTACTTTATTTGTCTTCCTGTTGTCTTTGACTGTTTGTGTTCTGTGGATCTTTCTCACATTGCCGCGGGTTAGTCTGCAGTGTATGAATGTGATATTTCCTGATAATACCCACTTATTTTAAGGGCTGGTGCGTCAGGGCCATTTTTTCTTAAAGAGACATTGCACGTTAAAATGTATGTGCATTCGTTGTATTGCTGATTATATTCCATTACATGCTTGGCACAGGCACAAGTTGTGTCATGGCACAGTATTTCTCGCAATATAGTTAATTAAAATTGGACGCAAACGATGGCTTAACGTATCTCATCTGGCGTCTACTCAGTTTAAGTGACGTCTAGAAGTAAAACAATTATTTTCAAAGGTAAAGGTTGGATAAAAAAATGTGAGATCCAAAGGTTCCAAGAACATTAAAAGATAAGATACAGATAAAAGAATAAAGCATAGTTGCCAATGCTTAAAACGTTGTCATCCTCGCCAAAACGTGTCATAATAGAATAATAAAAATCAACAAAAATAGGAGACAATGCAGTGACCGTTCTAGAAGAGGTTTCAGGCGGTTCGCTCGGACCCCCTCCCTGCTCCCCGTTTTTAAATATCTTATAAAAATGAAATAATTTGGTCTCATTGAGACCAAATTATTTCATTTTCATAGGATATTTAAGAAATGAGATAAAAACAGCAAAGCGAAAACCCACCCCTTTATACATATTAAACCCCCTTTCCAGAAATCATGGATCCGGCCCTGCATTGGTATTTAAACGTTAAGCCTTCCTAGATGAGTGTCTTTTGATATCAATTTTTACCAGGCAAGGATTCCAGCAGAACTATTGTTGAATCGCGAGGCTCTGTCGAGGGATTCAACATGCGCTCTCAGAGCTGAGCCTGAGCCTTGTCAACTATATATCAAAAGACCTGGTATTCTACTTCAGTTTACCGATTTTCGCGTCCATTCGACGTCATTCAAAAAGTGCAATGTATATCGTATACTTGATAAGTTTTGTTTGTTTGATTTAATTCTTTACGTCCACTCAACAATCTTTCAGTTATGCGGGACGGTTCTTCCTGGGTTTAACCAGTACTAAGCTAGGATAAATGTGTCTTGCTCAAGGACCACAACGCAGTGACGCCGGTGAGGCTCGAACCCGCTACCCTTCGGTCTCGAGTCAAGCACTCTACTTGATAAGTGGTGAGATAGACAACGTTTATCAGGTTAAAGTACAACAATGCAGATGATAAGAGAGGGGACTGATAAATGTGCCTTTAAAGCCGCATGTACCTACTGGGACAGCGTACAAAATGTGTCCATCACTAGAGTGTGTAAATTTTTAATTTGGGGTACGTGCATTAAGGGGCTAATTTGGCCCCCCTCTGGAGCAAAAAAATAAAAATGGCTTTTTACCAATTTCCTTTTATTGGTTTATTAGAAGGATAACTGAAGTGTAAAATTTCGGCATTTATTTAAACTTTACCGTTGCTATGGTAACAAAAATGGCCGACAAAGTAGGCTTAAAATAGAGAAATTGCCATTTTGGACCAAATTTAAGGCTTTTGAAGACCTATTTTTTTTAAAAAAAGAAAATAGAAATAGATATCAGCACAGCTAAATACCAAAAAATCCTTTTGATATGTTGTGTGCCATGATAATTCACATCAGCTGTTAAAATATCTTTTTGGTATTTGCTTGTGCTCTATGTTAATTGGTCTGTCAAACATCTCATATTGGCTCCAAAATGGTCAATTTTCTGTTTTCAGCCTATTTTGGCGCCATTTTTGTTACCATAGCAACGGTTAAAACCGAATTAATCTGAGACTTTTACACTTTGGGTCTAATAAACCGATAAGAGCAAATAAGTTAAAACCGATTTTTTCATTTTAGCCTCATGGGGGTGGGGGCCAAAAAAAACCCTTAATACACGAGGCTCTTTGCTCTAATGCTGAACTTTTGAACTACATTACTGTAATGATAATTGTTTTTTACATTTTGCGCTTAAAATGCTGTTCTTTTACAGTTTGTTCTAATGCTGTATATTTTTACATTTGGCCTATGCTTATTTTTACATTTTGCTCTATGCTGTTCTTTTACATTTTGTCCTATGCTGTATATTTTTACACTTTGCTCTTATGCTGTAGATTTTCACATTTTGCTCTATATTGTAATTGTTTCAGTTTTGCTCTAATACTGATTATGATATTTTCAGACTTTCGAACAGGTTAGTCTTTCTTTATTATATCAAGCTTTTGTTTATTCTTGATCTACTCATTTTAGTAGACATACATGGGTGTAGCTATCATTTACGCTATAACGCATTTGCATACACAAAAGCAATTCTAATGTGTCTAATTCCAATTTGGTAGGGGTTATATATGACGGCATTATCTGCTCTAAAACTTTAGCACTCATTGAGGAAGTGAAATGGGTCCTCATTATATAACATTTAATATTTTCCACCATTACCAAGAATGTGCTAAACATGGCAAATAGCGCAGACCCTTATGAGACGCCGCATTACGTAACGTCTCATCTGGGTCAACGCTATTTGTAAACACTCCTTTTTTCATAAATGCATTTACCACGTCCCCACAATTATGCGTACATTGAATTTTAGGCATTTAGTCCCCTGACATGTAGACTGGCTCCTGTCCATAAAACAATTTTTCACCAATGTGTGATATCCTAAACTTGTAGCTAGTCTAACTCTGATGGCTCTGTTTTATGCATAAAACAGAGCCATCAGAGTTAGACTAGCTACAAGTTTATGATATCACACATTGGTGAAAAATTGTTTTATGGACAGGAGCCAGTCTACCTGACATGGTAAAGTAGTCTTATCTCGGTCGCAGTAATATTTCTCAGTCTTAATAATTTCGGAAGAAAATAGTTTTCAAAATGTTAGAGCATTTGTCCGTCATCGTCTGGAAGAGCACAATATATGTACTATTGTTATCGAATGTTTCTATACATACATAATTTACCAAATATCCCTTCTGTCTACTTGATTGACTTGATAGGCCGTTAGCATGTGGTTAGCCTTCTACAAATCACTGTATTTTGTACGCAATTTACGTCAGTTCATTAAGATATTCAAATTTCTGAGCTTCAGATAAGGGTGTTTGTATACTTGAACACTTCCGAATTTTATAATCTAATTATTTTTTGTCTGCTGTGTGCTCAAAAGAACCGTCTCACTGACTCGGTGAGACAGTTCTGTCGACGAGACGGTTAATTTTAATATTTCCTACATATGTTGAAACAGAAACAAGGAGTTACAGTATCAACAGTTATGGCATCATGTTTTTTTCTGCCCCATTGTCATTGATTCCATGTTTTGTACCAATGGCAGCCATAAATATGATGATTATCGTTGTTTCTACAATGTTTGTTCTAGTATCGATTGTGGCGCGCCCCCACAACAGGGATTTTTAAAGTCAACGCACTATTTGTGTTGTTGAAAAGGTATAGTTGGCTTATATCAGGCTTACACCTACATGTACATATGAACATGATCAGAAAATACACTGCTCAAAACATTTACATGACATGTACATGTAGGAATACGACTTTTTTTTCATTGCTCTCCGTATTTAAATGAACTCATAGTCTGACCAATACACATATTTCTCTATAAAAGACAAACGTTTGTCTTTGTCTTTTAACACTTTGATCATGGTGAATGTTGATGACTGTGAAAACTATCTTCAGGAATGTTTAATGTAAAAATGAAATTTTGCATAAGAATACATTTTGGTTTCGAAACCAAATTTCAGAGAAAAATCAATTAAAACACCATAAGAGCACTGATTGCATGCTTTTCGTTGCAATTTCGTGTAGCAGAATTTACTTGGTTACTCTATGATAAAATTTCAAAGATTCTACAGACTTCCTATTGTCTGCGCATGCTCGATATATCTAGATCATTAAAAACTTACACAAAACACTGCCGTTAAAACTTAGCGAGTGGCAATTGGTCATCAAGTCACCTTTAATAGCCAAACCATATAAATGATTAGTATGATATTTAGCAATAGAATGGTAATATTTTCTACATTAAAACACATTTTTGAAACAGTTTTGTACATGTACATGGTCAGGTCATTGAAGCGTTTCAGTTACACGTGATGACGCAGATTGATACAAAATGGAATCAACTACTCGGGCGAATATCATGGCTTCGTGACGCATCTGGTAAACAGGAATGTCACATGTACAGGTACCCACGCTGCTCAGTCAGTATTTGCTATGCATGTCACATATCGGAAGATAATGAGACTTCCAGAAAAAGTTCTCAGTTTCAAGAAATCAAAAATAACAAAATTCGAGCTATGAACTTTGGCAGCGATTGTTTTATCCAACGTTTATTTTGATTCAATACTTTAGTCCTCTTGAAAAACAAAGCAAACTAAACTGGATTTCTGTCATATCGTCTATTGAAGAGTGCGGTTTGTCAGGGCAGGGTGAAACATTATCGCCTCTGTGAAACTATCAGGCGTTCCTTTAAATATTTAAGCAGTGTACTTTCAGTTCATTTAATAATTCAGGGCTCTGTAATTCCCCACAAGCATCTAGCCGACATCGGTGTGACATAGCCATCTAGATCATGCACTAATCTCAGCTAGGCTTACTTTTGAATCATAAACCATAAGTCATCGACTTCCCAAATCTCAGCACGAAAATGCAACTTTTGCTCGATATAGCTTGTCCAATACTTTAGTTTAGAGTGCGTTACAGAATTTTTTTCTCCTAATTTTTCGACAAAAACATATGTTGTGGGTACTCAAAAGAAACGTCTCAATGAGACGGCTCTTCTGAACACTCATAACATATGTTAAAATTGAAGGGTAAGAAAATATGTACAATTGTAAACTCAAAATTCTTATTTATCTAAACCTGTGGTGTCTGCTCATTTTGTCATTACGCTGTACCTAGTATTATGAAATTGACATATTGGGCTATTAGGAATAAGAACTGTAAATCAGCAAAGCAGAAACTCAGCCGCCTACGAAAATTGGATTTACTTCTGTATTAGTAGTTGTTATTTGGTTTAATATGTTAGGTCGTTATTTGGTTAGCCTGAGCCACAGACAAAAACATTTTTGGTGGGCATTTTTGATTGATGTTCTTATTTCTTAACGAATTCATTATAAAAATGGAAAAAGACACACGTTGTGAATATTAAAAGAACTTTTATAGTGAGATGCATATGTTACTGTTTTCAAACGAGCCGTATCAATGAGACAGGTTCTTTGCATAACTACAACTATCATTTTGGAATAATGATTTTGAATAAGGCATTTTATCTTGTGCCCTGATTAAGCGTAAATCAAAGACGAATTGCAGCAAGTAACATTGGTATTGGAACCTGTCTCGTCTTATTTCATGGTGCGACCTGAAAAACGTCTCGACTAATCGGTTAAAACCTTTTGTCCGCTATGATTTCGTCAAAGAATTTCCTGCAAAACGGCAATGACCGCTACAAATGCCAATTTTTGCCACACATGATTATATTAACCCCTGATATCGTAAATACAATCGTGAAGTATTAAGCCTGATGGTACAAAACAAACACAGAGATACATTAGCGCCATAAAAGTGGTGCGCCTCTTGAACTTCTAGATTCCGTTAAAACATATTTGAGTAGGACAGAAAATGTCACAATCACAGAATGCAGGCCTGCCTTCGATACCGTGAGGAAGAGAAACAGAACACCGATTGTTACAGCACACTTAAATTAGAGCAACCAGCTTTCTCTTCCTCAACACGACGATTGGTTAACTACAAACGACTCCAAAATCCCACATTTTTAAACATTACAATATAAGTAAATGTGAATTTGATAGTTTGTGGCAGAACAAAAAAATCAGACATGAAGAATATGTACATTAACAGATTGTCAGATAGCTGGCAGCATCTGTCTGATCGGAAGCTGTTTTCTTGCTTTTTTCAAGCAAGCCATGTTTTTTTAACTAGAATAGATCTGTCTGGCTCATTAAAAAGAAAAGTTTGTGGAACAAGTGTTAATCAGAACAAATGCAGCTTCTGTGTACATGTATATGCTGTTATTTTAATTTGTCCAAGTTCATTAAAACAAGTAAGATATGTTTTTGAAACAGTTATGTCCCTGGAAATTACGAGGAGTGTTCAATTATGAATGCATCCAAGCTTCATAACTTTCGTTACAGATTTGCTATGATAAAATGTAATACGTTTCTAGAAAGAACCATTTGCCTCCTTTAAATTTGCACCAGATCTAAAGAAACACACAATACATTTCTCGGGTTACAGTCATTAAGTAAAACTGGTCATTCCAGTATACTATTTTTGAAACTGATTTAACACACGTATTTGTACATGTGCGGATATGGTGCCATATCATTGTGATCATAAGACAACTGTAGGGGTGGTGTTTTGGTTATCATTTAGAAAATATCAGAAGACTGTGATAAATCAAACCGATGTAATAAACCGTGTGGCATTTACGTAGCTTTTCCAGAATCTTTTCAAAAGAACATGAGGATAATTTATAGAATTAAATGAAAATCAAGACGTTTCAATTGTTTATCTTATAATTATGCCCTCGTCTACATGTCATAAATGTTGGCGTTTTTGGAATATTTTTCCTGTAAGTTATCTAGACGTAAAACATCAAATGTCTAGGTTTTGTAGTTGAAAACCTATTGCCAACGTCAATGCAAGTGTTTAGGCATAGCATATCAATGGACGAAAAACATATTGTCACATGACGTTACGTCTCAGAGTGATATAATGTCTTGCATTAAAATCAATAAACCACTGGTAGCTTACAGATTTAGTACATTGAGTAATGGCGTCCATTATAGCATTGCGTAAAAGATGGCAAATTATTGATTTTTTCACATCAAAATGCGATTTGTAAGTACTTTTAATGTCCTGTGATAAATAGAATCTAACATTTATGCTTCTCTATTATTGGACTTATTAAACTCGTTGCAAAAACAGATTAAAATGCTCAGCAACCTCGCATTTGATCTCTTTTCCCCAACTCGTTCAATACATTCAATAGCACTCATGTAAGATCCTCTATATGTCCTTATGTGCAATACAGGAAGCATAAAATGACTAAAATCACACCATTTTCATTTTTTATATTTAGCTTGTTATTTATCACTTCTAAGAAATACTTATATCCAAACAAGTCCTGAAACTAAACACTAATGCTTTTGTTCTACTTATAGATATGCATGTGTTATCTGTAATTTCATATATCTTGAGAAAGGACCATACTCATGCTATGATACATTATAATCTGTAGTTCCATTCGTTTATTGGAGCATTACTGCTTGCGTTTTTACCAATATTTAATATCAGGTATTTTTCAACCCAACCTGATCCTCCAAAGCCCACAAATACAAAACCACGTGGTACATGCCATTGTGCAAAGAGATATTACAATAAAAATATACATCGTATTTAAAAGAGAAGAACTGATGTTCGCTTTGCTTTGTAATTTGGATAAGATGTCAATGTTTTCTATGATAAAGCTCACCAACTTAATGATGTAGCACCTTTCCAACTTCTTAATAGGTGTTATACTCATCATGCTCTTCGTCCTTACGTCGATTCAGAAATTAATCATACGATCAAAATTCAATGTGTCAACAAAAGGAATGAATTCATAACCATATCAAGTATAAATAAAAGGAGTCTGTTATCCCTTATTATAACTGCCTAATTTGGTAATAAAGGATCGCCTATTACATGTATTTGTTATAAGTACAATGAACATATTGTTAGTAATATAGTAGTTATTACAACAAACTCGTAATTGAACTTGATAGTGAAACTACTACTCAAGGATTCTTCAGAAGGTAAGGTCTCCAAATACTGCTATCAACCTGCTAGTCATATATAGTAATCATGATTTGAAAATCATAACTAATTCTAGATTCAGTCTATTATTTGTAAAGTACATTTATACACATTTTCAAAGTCAATAGACTTAACTAATTGTCATGAAAAATACCTGGAACCTTTCACGAATTTTGTAATTGCTGGTGAAAACATGATCCATTGTTTTAATACATGGAAAATAATTTTTTTTATTATTATTGATAAAGGAGTTTTATTTTAAGCAACACTTTAGATTTTCTTACCATTATATAAATGTTATGGGAAGTTTGTGTTAGCGCCTGCAGATAAAGCTGCTCGAAAGTTTTGTGTTTGTTTGATGAATGTACTACGTCAACATTATAAAGCAAGCGCTTTTCCTGACAAAAGATTTGTCGTTGGTCATCGTTGTAATATGGCTTCTAAGATTGGTGTGTTCGTCGATGAAGTACATGCGTTCTTCCGATGTTATACTGGAAACCTAAACGTCATTATACATTCATTCTACGTTAAATTGGCCAATTGTGAAATCAGAAAAGTTGAAAATCGAATACTTTAGATTTGATATATGAACTTTGTATCTGATAGAATAACGTTTTAATATACTGAAACAAACTTCAGTGTACCCAAATGAAGCTTTTTTGAAAGAAAAATATTGACGTAAACAGGTGTGCTATTTACACAACGTAAGATACGTTACAATATATATAAGGATAAAATACTCAATGTAGTTAAACATTAGAGAATGCAAACGATGTGTTTTAAATACACTCTGGAATAATGTATAGCTATATAATAAGTGTTTGACAATAGTGGTCTTCATCATGTGGTAATGCGCAAGAAGATTCAAGGTCAAATTGAAAAAAAAAACTTTTTATTAATATAATCTCTATTATAATCGATAAAAATCAAATATCCCTTTTAACACATGACATTTTCGTATAATTTCTAAGTTGCAATGTTATGTGATTATATCAATTTGGTGTCACACACACTATGTATTCTATGTAACCACAATAAGCATATTGAAAAACAGACTATTTTGTAACGTATCTTACACATATGGAGTCTCATCTGTTTATACAATGTTCATCCACTTTATGACATACCCTGAATCACACTGCTTGATTAAATTGACCAGAAGTAAGTCTAGTACAATAATTAATGAGAAATGTTTATCCTGTATATTTTAAAATAATCAATTCAAAACCAGCAGAGCACACAATACAGATAGGGTGCATAATTGCAGAGTGAAAGCGTTATTTATAGAAAATGATGTAAAATATTATCAGTTACGCTTGTGAATCAGAACAAACACAAACTAATTCATAAACAGTTATTAAACAATCCAAATTCAAACAATTAAACCAATCATTCCAACTGTCATTCCTGTCTAGTGTCTACAAAGGGATTGTAACGTATCTTATGCTTTCAGCTCAAATGTCGCTTTGATCATTTCAATATCAGATTTTGATACCCTAAACTGACGCTGAGGCTTTCCAGCTGCAACATGTTTGACAACGCTACACAGAACTTCACCATGAATTGCAAATTAACGACATTATCTAATCAGACGTTGAGTTACATTTGCAATTACATTTGAATAGCATATTTTACACTCCTAAAAAACTAACATGAAATACAAAAGACTCATATGAAGAATTTATGTTATTTCCGTTTTACTGACAAGAAAATATTGTTACAAAAGACAACATCAACTTTAACCAGCTATGACATCTTTTGCGTCAGTATTTTCCTAAGTTGTGACTTCAGATGACAGGAAACACTGATTTCATAATATACGTTACAAAAACATAAGATACGTTATGCAAAATAATCTGAACTCAAAGAGCCCAGTATGTTATTTCTTGAAATAAAATATTCACATGTGCTGTTAATTCAATTTTATAACAAAAAATGACTGATTAATTCTTGCTATCACTAAGTATTTCCTTTTTGTTTTCAATAAGATACGTGACTTTTCATAAAATACGTTACGCTGAAAGGATCTGTTGTAGGCAATGTTCTCTGTTTTCAAATTGACCAAAATGTCATTTGATTGGCTAATTGGTTTTTAGCCTTTCATATTTCAAATAGTTTCAAATGCTTCATATTGTACAATATAATATTTTCAACGATATTGTACCTTTGTTTCTCAAAGATCTGTGATTTTGTAAAATTCAAAAGTTCCAAATTGTCCCGCTTCATAACCTTAAGCTATGAGTAAATAATAGTGCCCAGAACTTCCGCTGACAATTTAAATAACATAGCACATGTGCATACAGGGGTACACTTGATTTATCAGCATAGAGCTGCAGCCTTCTAATCGAGCGTCACGTATCTTATTTTAACGTATCTTATTCCAATAAAATGTTAAAGTCCATTTTAGCCAGGTTTAACAAGTATTCCACGAATGCTATATTATTTCCCCTTATGTAAACATTCGGCAGTATTGTGCGAGCAAGAGTTAAGGTAAAGTTGTATAAAAGACAGAAGTGCACTCAAAAAACACTGTAACGTATCTTACCAAATATTTTGGTGTTTTTGTATTCTGGATGAAACCTTTGTTTATATTTTAATTGAGATAGATCACAGTACAGTTTTGTGGTTTATATCTTTTATACTGATATATTTGCATCTAAAATAATCAGTTGCATACTAAAAATGAACATAATTTGGAAATACTTTGACCCAGAAATAGACCATAACGTATCTTACTTTAAAAATCGGGACAAGTGATTATTATTTTTCAACAAAATTTCTACATCTGAAACAGGTAAAAAGTATCGGCAGTCTTATCAATCGTATCTTAGGTTTACACCAAAAAACTTTTTTGGGATTAAATAAACGTAAATTGACCTATAAAATAACTACTTTGAAGAACGTAAACCAGGGACACGAGAATTTGGTAGATTTAGAAGCATAGTATATTCAAAAATTACATTTTTCTATTCATAATCTAAACTTTTTTATGTAAGAAACCTCAAACAGGTATTTGATGAGTCATACAAAACACAATGCCTTAACATATCATGCAATAATAATATTTTATAAGCGTGGGACAGTGTATTTTCATATTTTGTCCATTTAGCGTAGAATGAATGTATAGACCGTATAAATCATAATTGCTAATTTAAGGTCGTGTACTTCAGACAACCTTCTTTACAATGCGACTGATTTTCCCCAAATATTTTGAAGTTAAACTGAATTTCTGTTGTTATGAAATTAAATTCAATCTAAATTGGTGCATTTATGCAAATACAAATGACGTTGTAAAAATGTGCTGGTATTAAGAGTTCCAGTGCAAAATGGGTTGGCTACCACGATTCAACACTTTGAACGTATTTCCTCGCTGCGATTAAAGACCATGTTATAGAATAGAATATATTGAATACACTGTACTTGACACAAATGGTAAATTTCTTAAGACTTCCTCGCATCTAGTTTGTCGACATATGATTTTCTACTATTATACGGAAGCGTTAAAGGGCCACAGTCAACGCAATAATTATCTCCAGTGTTGGCTTAAAATACTTGACGCGATGCGAAACATACGCTCTTCTTGAGACAAATATGTAAAAATAACATAAACTTTTTGATCTTATTGAAAGCTGTATATCTCGACACAAAAGATGTTTAGTGTATAATTCAATATTATTTATTGGAAACGAAGATAGAATATTAAATGAAGAATATTATATAGATACATAAGAAAAGTTATTATTCTGTACGACATTTATTTTATAAAAGAACCAAAAAATCTATCAAGTAGTATAATTTATGTATAGAACCGAGAAGAATGTTTGTTCTAGTCGACAAATATTTCTTGAGAATATAGAATTGTAATATGTTTATTAGATAAAATAGTGAAAAATCTTTGCTGAAGACAATAACAACTCAACTGACTGTAATGTGCACGACCCATGGAAAACGTTGATTTATCAGTATCCAGTGCCAGAAGAAATGTATGGAAAGAATATGAATGAACAGACAGACTCACACATTGCTTATATTGCAAACCTGGGGGTTGTACAAAATTTCGATTCCAAGTCTTTAAAATATTTTTGTTATTGATGATTTCGATTTGCATATTTTGTAATTTAAACTATATATTGTGATTTTAAGCATATTTCTACGTTTAACATTTTCCCAGCAACCTCATTACAGCTTTGCATACCAATGTTTGATGGACAATGTTTAAATACAGTTTAGGAAATAATACCAGAAAATTGAACAAACTTTGTTTAGGCAACTTGTACCCCTTTTCCCTGGAGTCAAGTATGTAACATATTCTTGCTACTACAAATGAAAGCAGATTAGGTGATAAGGTTCAATTTTCTCCCAGCATTTTCAAGATTGTATATACTGGCCATTTAACACCACATTTTTAAAGGATGATGCAATTTTATTTATTATTTTGTTTTATTGTAGATATATCTGGATCAGAAAACTGTTGCATACAAAGCAATTGTTATCAGAAGAAATAGAACATATTTTTTCCTGCAACTGATCATTGCATACATTCTTACTTTTTTTGAAGTCCTTCTTACAAAGAATTATAAACTGATTTGACCAGCACTGATATTTTTTTCTGTGGTCTAAACTAAATTTATGGCAGGAACTAATTTCAAGGTGACAAGTTGATACTCAGAAAAAGGGCAACCAGAATTTCTACCTATTTGAGGAAATTGGCATTATATTCTAGACTGAATAAACACGTATGCAATTTGATCAAAATATACCATGTGGTTCAAGAGTTATAAGCATTTTCACTAACTGACCATGACCTCTGGGCAGATTCTCAGCAAAGCCACGTCCATCAAAAAGGGTTGTTATGCATGTCAGTGGTTAGACGAATGTTGACATGTTGCATCCTTTTGGTCACCTGTTGAGAAAGGCCTAACCTCTTGACTCTCATGTATATGATGTATTCTTATGTTTTTGTCACATTCTCAAATAACACAACTGACCCGTTATCCATCCGTCCCTGGTAAGTAAGTGAAAAGTATGCAAAAAGGTGACAATGTGTTGCCGAACATCATTTTGGCCGGTCGTGAAAATGCCCACTGAGTAACTCTTGAACCGCATGGTATATTTTGATCAAACTTTGCATACGTATACATAAAGTAAACGTAATTTAGAAGGCAAAGATCAAGTATCCATACAATCAAAAACCACACATGACCCAGGACACCATATGGGAAAGTTTCCCATATTTTGTCCTGATTCAGGTGTGCTATTCGAGAATGTGACGAAAACAAAAGTAAACATCACATACAAGATAGCCAAGAGGTCAGACCTTCTCAACAGGTGACCACAAGGATGCAATATGTCAGCATTTCTCTAACCACTGGCATGCATAACAACCTTTTCTGATGGACGTGGCTTTGCTGAGCATAAGCCCAGCTGGTGATGGTCAGTTAGTGTAAATATTTATAACTCTTGAACCACATGGTATACTAGGAAAAATTGCATACGTGTTTATTTAAACGTTGTCCAGCCAATGGTATGAAAAACTGTGAAGAGGCTGCTGGGAAAATTTAAAACGCAGAAATCTGCTGAAAATCACAATATATAGTTTAAATTACAAAATATGCAAATCGAAATCATCAATAACAACAATATTTTAAAGACTTGGAATCGAAATTTTGTACAACCCAGGTATGCAATATAAGCAATGTGTGAGTATGTCTGTCCATTCATTTTCTTTCCACACATTTCTTCTGGCACCGGTTACTGATTAATCAAAGTTTTCTATTGGTCTTGCACATTACAGTCAGTTGAGTTGTTATTGTCTTCAGCAAAGATTTTTCACTATTTTATCTAATAAACATATTACAATTCTATATTCTCAACAAATATTTGTCGACTAGAACGAAAATTCTTCTTGGTTCCATACATAAATTATACAACATGATAATTTTTTTGTTCTTTTATAAAAAACAATGTCGTTAAGAATGATAACTTTTCTTCTGTATCCATATAATATTCTACATTTAATATTCTATCTACGTTTCCAATAAATAATATTGAATTATACACTAAACATCTTTTGTGTCGAGATATATAGTTATCAATAAGATCAAAAAGTTTATGTTATTTTCACATATTTGTCTCAAGAAGAGCGTATGTTTCGCATCTTGTCAAGTATTTTAAGCCAACACTGGAGATAATTATTGCGTTGACTGTGGCCCTTTAACGCTTCCGTAAAAAGCGTTAAAGGGCCACAGTCAACGCAATAAAGGGCCACAGTCAACGCAATAATTATCTTCTGGCAAAAATAATTTTAAGTCATTTCAGAGAATTTGTGACGCTCTCCATTATATTTTTGACACTATATTCTTTTAAGATATGGCTTAATTTGTACAGACACGTTATAGGCATGCCAATGGGTACCAATTGGGCTCTTCTTGCTATAGATTGTTCCGCTATGTTATGAGAGTTACTTTACGTTGCCCCTTTTCTGACAGTAATCATGCAGGTAAAATTGGAATGAACTCTAACTCAAGATATCTAGATGATTTACTCAATATCGATATCCTTATTTTCAACAAATAGTAAGTCATTAGGTATCTCACAGAACTTCAGTGAAATGATGTTAATTCTTTTGATAATAAAGTCACTCTTTTAAGATGACAATGACATAGTTAATTTACAAATATTAGATGGAGATATTCCTCGATCCTCTTCGTGTGGTGTATACATTTTGCAGCTAATTCGTTTTGCTAGAGTAGAAACATTCCGTTGATAAATTCTAAATAATCGTAGAAAGCCTCCATTTCCTGATTAATTCAAAAGGGCCAACCAAATGTTGGAACAGAGTGGGATAACATGGATATTATGCGACAGTCTGCATTCTTGGCTGTAAACCCAATTATGGTCTTTAGCGATGGTTTCTTCTTTAATTTCAAAACGATGGCTGCAGACAGGCCACCGACTGAATGACGACAATGACATGAAGCTTTCATCCATCGGCGGGTTGGTGCAGTATGCTTGTCTTTGGGCATGTCCTATGGGTTTTGTTTAAATCCGACTATTTGTAAGTAAGAACCAAATTAATGTGCTACATCACAGTAAGTATAATTGTTCTGTTATTTCCATGTGATGATACATTGCATCAGTTAAGAAGCCTACATGAGACCTAAACACTTTTGGGTTTTAAGAACAGCATAATCTACGGCGACGCTTTTGACAATATACTATATTTAACTCATATAAGCTTAGCATTCGTTTTGTGGGACATAGGCAACAGTGCAGATCCACAATTAAATGCGGCGTCTGATCAGGATATCTACTGTTTGCTTACAAAAGGTTCTATTAAAATTCGAATAAAAATGGAAAATACCACCCAACATACATTTAAACGTAAATGGAGTGGTCATATTGATTAGAAAGGGAAATTCCATTTGTCTTAAATGGTTTACGTCGTCTGGCGGCCTCGGTTGTTGTCCGTTCTAAGGCGGTGAGTCTGTTGTTGGTTTAGATATATTTTATTCAATAGACACAAGAGATATACTAAATACATACGTTTTACATGAAACATTCAATGTATGAGAACGAAAGCATAAATGCTTATAGAGTTCTTTTCCTGTTGTTGTTGATTGTTACTCCCATTGTGGGGTTCTGTGGTTGTTCTATATTTTGTTGTGCGATGCGTTGTGTACATTCTAGTTTTGCAATCATCTTGATGGGGAAGAGAGAGCTGGTTGCTTTGCTTTGTTTGTCTTCCTGATGTCTCGTGGATGTTGTGTGGCTCTTCCCCATAATGCTACAAACAAAGACCCAATGTCATTGGCCTTTTGGTTCAAGAGAATATCAGTTTGTAGGGGTTTATAATATTAAGACATGGTGGCCATTTTGGCCATGTGATAAGGTTCATTTATTTCCCCATCCGACACTTATATATCTTTATTTGAAATTTGTAATTAATTGAAAAGGAGCTTTCTGATAATTGTTCTTTTTTTTAATTTATTGATGGCAATCCAATGTGAGCAACCTCAACCGAAAGATCAAAAGTCCACCTGGTCCTGTTCGACTTATTTACACTTTAAGTTTAACATAAAGGTAGTAAGTATAATGCAGTAACATATAGGTAGTAAGCAGTTTTCAAAAATGAACTTTTGAAATATTTTTTTTTTAAATTTAAATACATTAGAAATCAAATTTGATCTTGACATTAAGGACAGCCAAGGTTCATCATTTTGAATAAACTTGGTAGATACTATATCCTCCCTGCGACATATCATTTGCCAAGGTTTCCGCCTTCTGGTTCCGGAGAAGAAACTATACATGGGCGTGCCGACTCTCTGTCATGGAAAATGACCATTATAACAAACTTGCGTTCACAAATCCTTAGGACACACTTATGGAATTTGATTTAATTAGACCGGTAGTTTCAGATGAGATTTTTTAAATTTTTGGCTGACGCACTGAAGACGAGTTATTGATATACCGCATGTATTAGCTCATAAGCCCTCATTAATATACTTCTAGCCTTCGGCTAAGGCGAGCTGAAACGTATATTGATTTGGGTCTTCTGGTACAAAGTTCAAGTACAAAAATGTAGATAATAATGAAATATATGAAATGCATACTAGGGAGGGGATAATTCCATGCTTAATTCACATAATAACACACCGGCGAGCAGCATAGGCTCAATCCACAAGTCTCTACGGAATAGTTATAAAATGGGTTGTCCGCCTGTACGTGGAGATCATGCACGAGCTTTAGCGAGTGAATTATCTTACGTACAGGAGGACAAACATGCTATAACTATTTTATACCACCCACATCAGTGTATACCTTGCTATACCATGTTATATCTATTTTATACCACCCACATCAGTGTATACCTTGCACATCATGATAAATGTCATGCTGAAGTTGGTAAAGGTGGGATAAAAAGCCTTTGTTGTGTGCATACACACAGTATGAACGTAGATAAAGACCAACCGTTTACTGATTGGGGTAAAGCATGCCTCAGTCGCGAATTTTCAACGTCGCAAATACGTCTTTAAACGCATTCCGCGAAAATAAAATTCTCGCTAAAATTTTTGAATTTATAGTAAAATATGCTGCCATTATCATTATAAGTTGTACTGAATGAGTGTAGAAGGTCGAGAATATGTGCCTCGTCATGATTAATAAATATTCTGTGAACTATAATCATGTCATGAGCCATCCTCTTTACTAATGTGGAGCCATTTTAGTTTAACATCCTGAAACCAGAAGCCATTTATATGACAAAGAAAGCCACACTCACAAGAATAATTAACACAGTTTGATTGGAACTAGATTCTGTCTTGGCACATCACAGAAACACTCCTTTGCGTAGGACCCTAGGTTAACAACCTTAACGATACTGAAATAGGGGGGGATCGTGGGTAGATATTGGTAAATAGAGAATACTAGGTGAGTGTCTTTTGATATCAAATTTACCAAGCAAGGCTTCGAGAACGCAGGTTGAATCGATCAAGGCTTCGAGAATGCTTGTCGAGATCGCGAGGCCTGGCGAGCGATTCAACACGCTTTCTCGAAGCTGAGCCTGGTAAACATGACATCAAAAGACGCGAGCCTGGTATTATATTGATCAGTTTACAATTATTAAGTTAGTATTATCAGGGAATATCACAATCACAAGCTGCAGACAAACCCATGGCACCGCGAGGAAGAGCCACATAACAATCACTAGACACCAGGAAGACAAACTAAGCAAAGCAACCAGATCTCTCTTCCCCATCAAGCTGATTGCAAAAGTAGAATGGGCATAAAATAACGTACAAAAACATAGAACAGCAACATACTCCCACAATGGAAGCAATAACAGAACCACCGCCCCAGAACGGACAGCAGCCCAAGCCACCTGGGGAACTAAATGCACCATACCGGCACCAAACCCCCACCTCCATACAAGTTGGTTCACTCTTCAAACTAGCGATTATGACGTCATTATTGAGTTTCGTGTCGATTCAATGTCATTGACGACGTCATTCAAAATGTACATGGTCATGATGACCTGATAAAGACACATGCCGTGAGATAGACTACGTTTATCAGGTCAACGTGCAACAATGCAGTTAGTATGACAGATGACTAATAAACATGATGACTTATCAATTCCCCAGAAAAAAACAAACACATTTGCTAAGGTGCTCAATGATTGGAACCTTGAGACGCTTCCAAAGATGTATTTGTGACGCAATCAGAACAGTTAATTTGTGTCTTCTCGTGATTTACGAGCCTCAGGATACCTGGCTTTATACAGACAAACAATAATAAGTAAATGTAATAGGCCAGCACAAGCATAAACGTACTTATTGCATATGCGCGAAAACATCCTTTAAACACCCTTGTTGGCGTATTCAGAGAGGCTAGAAGTCTAAACATTTTCCTGAGCTTTCTTCTGCTGCTATTTTTTATGTATGTGAGAAGAAAAGTCTCTGGCAAGACTGCACGTGATCCCTATGTTTAAGCCACCTTCCTTACCCTAGAAAACGTTATTGTTACAATATTTTGGAGAACTTACAACCATATGTAAATATGACCAAGAAATATTACAACCACAGTTAATATACCAGACGGCAACGACAAAGACACACGCATACACGAATACAATGATAAAAACCACCAGACCCCGAGGTTATATAACGTTTTCCATGCTCAACTCAACTGAGTACGAAATTTGTCATGCTTATAAATGTTAAAATGCCAACATCTGTTGGCATTTTAACATTTATTAGCGTCATAAATACAACATCTTAGCGTTTGAACGCAAGAAAAGTCAATATTTTTCAGCATTTTTGCAAATATGAGCGGTTGAAATTTCATGTTCAGTTGAGTTGAGCACGAAAACAGTTTTATAACCTCGAGTCCAGCTCTGTCTTTTTCAGTAGGATAATTGCCAAGTTGGTCAAAGCACCAAATAGCTTCTATTAAAAACCAGGACTTAATAAGAAACCCCACTACGACACATTGGGAACACCATAATTGCCAAACTAGACAGAAAACAAAGAACTAAAAAACTCAACCAGGAATTTTAAATAACAAACCCCCATTAAGACACATTGAGAGCACCATAATTGCCAAACTAGACAGAAAACAAAGAACTAAAAAACACAACCAGGAATTTTAAATAACAAACCCCCACTATGACACATTTGGAGCACCATAATTACCTAGCTAGACAGAAAAAAAGAACTAAAAAAACAGGACTTGACACATAATCTCCAACCAAAAACAAAATAAAACAGGACTTGACACAACCCCCACCTTGACATATTGGGGGCTTTATAATTACCAAACTAGACAGAAAACAAAGAATTAAAACAAAACCAGGACTTGACACAAAACCCCAACTTTGACACATTGGGAGCACTATAATTACCCAGCCAGACAGAAAACAAAGAACTAGACAAACAAACATAACTTGACACAAAATCTCCACATTGACACATTGGGAGCACCACATTTGCTAAGTTGGACAGAAAACAAACAAATTTCAAAACAAAATCACAACTTCATACATATACATGTACGAAACCCTCACAGTGACACACTTAGAGCACCAAACTCCCCAATCTGAACAGAAGTCAAAAACAGCCAAACATTAACAAGGACTTAAAACCACCCCACCAGGACAAATTTGGAGCACAAAAACTGCTAAAGCACTAGCGACAGCAAAAACATCGACATAGAGCCGACAGTATGCCGTTTGCAAGAAACAAATCTTATCTTATGTTATCATTTTCTTTTAAATGTTTTCTTTGTTCGATTTTCCTCTTTTTAAAATCATCCAAGATATGAAACTTCAACATTTGACAAGCACACACGATTTTGGTACTATTCGTAAATGTCTCTGCTGAAGTATCCAGAAAAGCTAGAGGTCTTATATTTAGTCTGAGTCTTCATAATAGCCATACTAAGTATATACAGTAAAACCTGTCTGAAGCGGCCACTCAATAAGACGACCACAAATTGGTTTTAAAGGCTAATACAGGTCAAAAGTATTGCAGAATGCTCCAAGGGGAGCATTCTGCAATACTTTTGACTTTCATTAAGATACCATTTGTCATTCAGATCTTTGTTTTGTCGATTTTTGAGTGGCCGCTTAAGACAGGTTTTAGGCTACTGTACACAGAGTCGCCAGGGCATTTACTGCTCGTCGATGAGACAAGTACCGAAATCTAGCGCACTGGTCCATTTATACATTATGCAACTTCCATTTAACTTCTTGTTTTCCTCTTCTATTTCAGTGACATCACTGGTCGCAAGTATCTTCTCCTTGATCCTGATCGCCTGCGACCGATTCTTTGGTATCGTATTTGCGATGAAGGCGCATATTATTGAGAGAAAGGCCAGCCATTCAATAGTGATTCTTTGGATTTGTTCTATAGCCATCGCAGTGCCGATGTTAGTAGTACGCGACACGGACCAAGTTGTGTGGCGCAACCATGTAGATATATGGTGCGACGATAACTGGCCTGCAGTGGTGTCAACCGACCCCGAGACGGGTCACGTGGTTCATACTTTTCCAGGTAGAAAAGTTTATTACACAATATTAACAGTGGTGCTCTACTTCCTTCCAATGGTGTTGATGGGCTGTGTGTATGCGATCATTATTGCTACCGTATGGTTTTCACGCTCACCCGGAGAAAGTATGGCGAAGAAGGCAAAGCTTCAGAGTCGTGTGAAAAGAAAGGTCAGTTTTACAGGTGTGGTAGTGTATAACTTATTGCCGTCAATTATTTGTTGTCATTGGTATGCTAAAGTCAATCTGGTCCCAAGGTTATAAAACCTTTTTCATGCTCAACTCAGCTAAGCATGAAATTTATCCTGCCCAAAAAATGTTAAAATGCCATTTTATCATTTACGAGAAAGAGAAATACACCATGTTTTAAAGGAAGACAAATATTTATTTTTCCGCATTTATTTTTAAGAGTATAAGGAATTTCATGCCCAGTTGAGTTGAGCATGGAACAAGCTTTATAACCTCAAAGCCAGATTGCGTGACCTCGATGTCGATGCATAGACTACAATTGACATTTATTGACTGCATAGGGAAATAATATCTGATTTATGATTGATGCCCTGTAAACTGCAAACTACAATTTCCAGGCATCAGTCATATTTCAGACAAAATTACCTGCACGTAATCTCCGAGAGGGGGTGATGCAGTAGAGATAGATAGATTATAGTACATTTACACCTTTGTAAAACGGCAACTCTCAAAGATACCACAAATTGGGTTTTAAGACCAAGTATCACTTAATGCAGGTCGAAAGTATTGCAGAAAGCTAGCGCTCCCCATGCATGTCACATTCTGCAATACGTTCGACCTTCATTAAGTTACCATTTGTCACTAAGAGTTTTGGTTTGTCTATTTATGAGTAGCTGTTTTACACAGGTTTTAATGTACTGACCAAAAGTGCTAACCGGCCACCTACATTTTAACAATTTTCAACAAAGTAAGTAAGGGTGCAAAGATCAGCAATCGACACAATAAAATACACCACCAGACCCAGGATACCAAAATCTAAAATGAAACGAAGTAGTTATACTCTTTTTGCATCCAGAAATAGCAGGCCTGGCAGTAAAGATATTGACAAAATGTTTAATATAATACTTGCAAGATGCTCCTTTGAATATATGGTACTCCAATTTTCACAATTCGCGTCTTGTCAAACTTTATGAGACATGACTTTTTTAGATAAAACACTTTCACGCGCAAATGTTTTCATTTTGAAAGCCAAACTCATTTTGGACTCTTAAGTGCTGAAATTAAAACTCCTGTTGCATGAGGGTCGCCGCTGTTGGTCCAAATACCAAAGTTTACCCCACCATCCGATGCAAATTCTTGTCATTTTGAAAATGGGGGCACCTGTATTCGTCAAAGCTTCCTGTGAATTATGCTTAGCTGTTTTGTGATTACGTTTACTGATATGCTGGCCTATTCAGAATGGAATTGACAATACGCTTATAACTATGCAGAAAATTAGAACTTTTAATAAGTATAAGTTCATTATATGAACATCAGTTGTATTGATGCGTTTGTGTTATCATTTATTGAAAGGTTTGTTGAGCAACAAGTTAATTTACAGTTTACTACTCTCATTAACTGGTATTTAGTATGTGTAGTAAAGCCACTGTTTACCATAACTGAGCCACCAGCACACGAGAATTTTGGCATTTTGCATATTCAGCAAAGCTAGAGGTCTAAATTTTGATCTCAGCGTTTATCTACAATCATACATTCATTGCAGTATGGAGATAGTGTATTCCATAGTACCCCTTTTGGAAAAAAATCCTGATCAGAGAAACAAGTTCTTTCCTTTAAGAGCAGTCACCCCTTTAAGAGGACCTGTTGTAATAGTATCACTCGCATATGCGTAAATATCGTATCGTTCAGGTTATACATGTTGGCCCTTGTGCTTCTCCTTTTTATAACATAAGATGACGTTTGATTGGGTGGTGGCAACGTCCCTGAAGCATTTTCTCTCCACATAAGTTAAGTTTTATGTCAGATAAATTTATTGCATTGAAAGATTATTTGTGACTTGTCTACCTCACAGACAAAGTAATGCAAAATAAATGGAAGATAGAGTAGAGCAGTTGCACGGATTAAGCAGGCAATCACTCGACATACAACTGTAGTCTATAGTTTGTCTTAATATTTTGAGAAATTGGAGTTTTAAAATAACGGTAATATTAAATGACGAAAACGATACAACAAACAATATTAACTACTGTCCTGCCAGCCAAGAGTGACAGTGACATCATGTTTTGTTTACGATTGTTAAGTAAAACATTAGCTTGTATACTCCACTTGAGCTAACGTGAATCCAAAGATAATTTATGTATTAATCCTATCCTGGGGATAGGATTAATACACAAGTAATCTATCGATTCTAAGTCCCTGATAAATGTGTAAACAAAACATGACGTCACTGTCACTTTTGGCTGGCAAGACAGTAAAAGTGGTCATTCGATGGGGACCCATAGCAAACATCCACACTGACCTTAAATACTGCAGAGTATGCCTGTTTTGACATTGACCTTCGTCTTCAAGGTAATACCAGCATCCAAAACTTTTATCGCCATCAACAAACTATAGACAATAAGTGTCCCAAATATGACTTGCAACAACTATAATGTTGGCGCTATAAGCCACATAGACAGAGCACTTTGACCTTGACCGTTGACTAAAACGTTAATATATCAGCAGTCCGAAATCATTGCTGACATCTTTACACCAAAGGGAATCAGTGTGCAAAATATGTACCGCCTATATCAAACCATGTAAGAGATATTCACTAAGTATTGCAGCAATAAACGGGCATTTCATCAACCAATTGCACACAATATTATATACTATGCCTGGTAGGATCAGCTATTAAACCTCTTACATGCTGCTTACGCCTTTACTCCGTTTGGATCATCAGTCCAAGAAGGCGTGATCCCTCAATTTTTGTCATGAGTTTTCAGTCAATTGATTCAAGGGGCTCATCCATGATAATCAGTCAAATGCCACTAACCCATTTCAAGGTGAGACGACTTAACTAGAATCAGCAGTGGGTGTGATCATCTGCCCAACTGTGGGAGACATTCTCTCCTTCTGTAATAACTATTTCGGCTGATGCACTCGTGAGATTCAATCTAGGCATCATATGCCTCATATTAAAGATAATATCACTAACCCATTCAAAGGTGTAATAACATTTTTCATTTATTTGATGGGATAAACTGCTGATAAGGTAAGACCACTTACCGAATGCCAGCGACACGCCTGCTCTAATACATACATGTGATTAAATCTCTAGTTCCTTTTTTGAGGATCACCCTTAAATTTTTGGAATAAGAGGAGACTATCAGTAGGCCATCCGAACTAAGAAGCAAACTAAATATACTATTTGAACACCCATGTCGTTTAAGTTACTGATTTTAACGTGAACACTAGCTTATAATGTGTCCTGATGTTTTGTTTAACTTATTAGACCAGAATATTTCATTAATAATGATATCACAACTGTATTATATATAAACACTGAACCGAAGTTCTAAGTAGCCACTTTTCAATTTCTTTTTTTTTTCTGACGAAGCCCTAGTGATATTGAAGCGCATTTTCGCCCAAGTATGTGCATGGTAATGTAATCAGCTGCAACCAATCAGCTATCCTGGTACATCTGGGTCATTAAGGTTGGGTATAAATGCTAGTATTGTGTCGATAAGATTTCAAAATGGTCTCTTGGATAGAGATTGTGTTTCTAATATGCGATAAACTGAAGTGGCAGTGCATTTAAATCTAATTTGCCTTGTCTCCTATTCCGATTACATTTGCCAACTAGTCAGATGTCCATTCATCAAAATGTCAGTTTACTTTGGTCTTATTATATTACTGTAACTTTCTATTGCACATTGTTCAATTTTTGAAACAAATGAGTGTTCTCAATTTTGTCTCGTCGTCTGAAGTTGTCGCCAATTTATGAAACATTAACTAGTTTGATGAATGGAGAATCGAAATGTGAAACAAAATTGTGTCTTATTAGATATACAAATGTTTGAAGGCGTTTCTGTCTACAGAGTTATAAAATAGCAACCTTTGTTGAAGAAATGAACATGCCATATTTTTATTATTCAGTGGAATCTTTGTAATAACATGAGATAATTTATGTCCGCGCCACTTAATGTTAAAATTTGTATTTTAATATTCAAGGAAAAGTGTAAAAAGGGTCGAATATGTTCTTAAAAGGTATTCTTTGGAAGCAAAGAATGCACCAAATCGAAGTTTAAAATGGAGAGCTCATGTATTATTGAATTTATAAACGAGTTGAGGAAAAGAGGTAAAATACGAGGCTTGATGAGCATTTTATCTCTTTTTTGCAACGAGTGTAATAAATCCAACAATACAGGAGCACAAATGTTAGATTCTATTTATCACATAACAATAACATTTATTAAAAATTGCATTTTGGCGTGAAAACGTCAAGATTTTGCCATCTTTAACGCAACGTTATAATGGACGTCATTACGTAACGTTACGAAATATGTAAACCACTAAAGGTACCTGTAGTGTTTTATCGATTTTATTGCATGGCGTTATATCACTCCCAAACGCGATGTCAGGTGATAAAGTATTTTGTTATATTTACAGGTAGTTTTAATGCTGGTGATGATTCTTGCAACCTTCGGGATTTGTTGGCTACCTCTGCAAGTCATAGTTCTTTACTCAGAATACAAAATTGACAAAGTCACACAGGTAAATAATATTTTCATTTGAACCACGTCAGAGAAAAGCTGATTTAGTTGTATGCATGTTCTATGTTTTGTTGTACGTTACTTTATGTCCATTCTAGTATTGCAATCATCTTGATGGGGAAGAGAGAGCTGATTGCTTTGCTTAATTTGTCTTCCTGGTGTCTTGTGATGGTTGAGCGGCTCTTCCTCGCGATGCCACGGGGTTGTCTGCAGTTTGTGATTGTGGTATTTCCTGATCATACTCACTTACTATTTTTTGTCAAGTAACTTGTGATTGTGTATGTTCTATAACCTTGTGCAAACCTACCTAAAAGTCTGAAAATTTTCTTATTGAATGTTCTAGTATAAAGTGAATTTTTCGTTAACTCTCCCATTCCTTAATTTACCCACCTGCAAGTTGACAAACCAGACACTAGATTTTGATCATCTTAAGTCATTATTGTATCTTTCAGCTCCAAGTTCTTCCTCTACCTGCAGTATATCACCCCAACAGTTATTAACTCACCTAAGCCGAAGGCTAAAAAATAGTGAGTATGATCAGGAAATACTACAATCACAAACCGCAGACAAACCCTATGCACCGCAAGGAAGAGCCATACAACCATTACGAGACACCAGGAAGACAAACCAAGCAAAGCAACTAGCTCTCTCTTCCCCATCAAGATAATTGCAAAACTAGAATGGACATAAAGTTACGTACAACAAAACATAGAACGATTACAGACTCTCACAATCGGAGTAACAATAAACAAAAAGTCTACAACAACACGTCAGGTTTTAGTATAGCAATGGTCAAGCATCCGTCGTTGACGTCTCCATCGTCCGTTCACTGTTTTGAAGAGGTATATCCTCTAATCTTCGTCGGCCAATTATGATTTAATTTCATATAAGATAGGGGGAAAGGCTTCAACAGTGTTTGGTTTGATCGGATTGGGCCTCTGGTTCCCATAGACTTATAATTGGGGAAAACCTAAATAATGTTGCAACTAATGAGGCCAAAGGTTATGATAGTATATAGCAAAGTCTAGTGGTCCGCTACATAAAGTGTGCCAATGAAAGTAAGTAAGATTGCAAAGATCAGGAATCGATACAATCAAGTACCACACCTGACCCAGGTTATCAATGGGAAAGTGACAAACTCACAGTTAGACACCACAAACGAGAGCCAAGAGGTCAGCCCTTTCCCAGTAGGTGACCACAAGGCATATATAAACAGACGCGCACAAAGGCATAGCAAACACAAGACAGAAAAAAACCCATGAAATATCCACAAAAGAAGTACCGCCTTGGAATAGTCAGTAAAATATTTTACTGGAGGGCTTAAAAAATAGTAAGTGAGTATGATCAGGAAATACCACAATCACAAACTGCAGACAACCCCGTGGCATCGCGAGGAAGAGCCGCTCAACCTTCACGAGACACCAGGAAGACAAATTAAGCAAAGCAACCAGCTCTCTCTTCCCCATCAAGATGATTGCAATACTAGAATGGACATAACGTAACGTGCAACAAAACATAGAACAATTACAGACTTCCACAATTGGAGTAACAATAAACAAAAAGTCAACAACAACAGAACCACCGCCTTAGAAGGGACAGCACCCTAAGCCACCGGGTGGCTTAAATGCATTTTACTGGTATCAAATCTTCTCCCTAGATTCTGCTGTTGTTGAAGTACAAGAAATGCCCAGCCGGCATGGAGGCCATCTTACTAATGCAATGTATCATAATTGAGAAACACTCTAATCAAATTAACGCACCATGATGAAACAAAGAAAAGGGCTCATGACTCACAGATAGTCAGAGCTAAAGAAACCAGTTTCACGGCGCCAACCTCACCCTTAATTCAGATGTGGATCAAGACACATAGATATTTGGTTTGCATGACAAACCCCTAACTTATCAATGCATCATCTCCTAGAACATATAAATCAAAATATAACAAGGAGGTAAAGCAAAGATAATGACTCAACAGTAAAAACAAACTGAATTTTGGAGAAAAAGAAACCCAACAGGTAAACCCAACTGGGCCTGACAAACAGCCAAAGCATCGGACCCCTTTTATCTCATCAATAAATAAGTCTTTAAGTCGGAACCGTCATAGAGTCTGAAGTCCGAGCCGCCAGCGTGCAATTAAAGAGGAAAGCAAAGTTACCAACCGTGATTGTGTTGACCACCAAACATGCAGTCTGTTGCAATGCATTAAATGTTACAGCCAATCCTTTAATATTGGGAAATTATTTTAATGAACTGCGATGAAAAATTATTAGAGCCCATAGGGTCTAAACTGGCCATACCCTAAGGATCAATAGATCACAGAGACTTTTAGTGGAAATACTATGCTATATAAATAGAAACGACTCCGAATCATTCCGATTATGAACTGGTTGGGGTTCCGTCTTGGTCATGTATTAGGTAACAAATTTGTAACTTATCACACAATTATTAATTGTCCATCTAGCCCAAAGTAAAAACTCTGGGGTTTGTTGGCGTTTAGCTGGCGAAAGTCTACCATAATTACACACATAGTATATGTAGGCTACTTTATTAATGTACTGATTCCAATCCGCGTCGGTATACAATTTTCTATGCCTATGATGATAGGAAGAAATGTTTTTTGTTTGTATGGCGATAATGTTTCTCTAATGGTTTTTGCAGCTCTTTGTTCTGTAAGCAGTGCTACGAGTGTTACATAATAGCAAGCCCATCACCATTTATCATATAATAAAGCTTTTCTTGAAACTGACATGTTTGAAGCATGCATCTGTTACCTGGCAATTCTGAAAAGTGATTAAAAGTAAAGAATTCGGAAGTATCCATTTGCATTTACTATCTAACAGCTTATCTGAAGCGAAAACAGTTTTTGCTACTATTCATTGGGAGAAAAAGTAATTCAGGAGCAAGGATTCTTATCACGTGACGTCGCGTCTGGGAGAGCAATAGAAAAAGGAATGAAATGCGTGGCTTGCCGTGCAAGTTATCGCTTTTTGCAACGAGGTTAAAAAACAATAATACAGAAGCATGAATGGTTTATTCGGCACTTGATTTGACTTCACTATCACGCGACGCTGCTGATGATGCCACATGGGTACATACATCATCCAGCACCTTTCTGCAGAGTCAGTTGAAGCTTTTTTTGTGTTTAAACTGTGCCGTGTATGATACCATACCAGCAATGCAGTTTATAGACTTTTTCCAATTAAACGTAATTGATAACTTCAATATTTTAAAAATAAACGTCGAATTTGAACATCAATTTACAGATCTTTTTCAGAAACATCTACATAAGTTACCTTTATGCATGTTTTCATTACTTATATTGACTACTTGCACTAGAAATTATCTGGGGAAGACGTTTTGATGTAAATCATGGCAGGAGATATGCTGTCATGTGATCGCGAATGTCTTAAAAAATACGTTTACGACACCTGCACAATGCAAAAGAAACGTGATAAAAGCGTAAATTATGTATACTCTGTCATTTGTGTATGCAATTATCCTCTAACAAAACTGCACGTAAAACACCGAAACTTTGAAAGGCCCAAGATGTTGAATATAACTAGACTATAGTAATCAGGGTGGGTGGGGTATGTCGGTATCTTTAAAGGGGTGTAAATTTGAGCATCCATTTCTAACCATTCAATGATGAATGTGCAAACGTGAAAGAAGCCCAGGACGCAAATCTGTTGAGTCAGGAATCAAAACTAACGCGTGTTAACTTACAGCTGAATTGGTGTCCTTCAAAATCGACCACCACTGTCTGAAAACGGATACTTTTTCAATACCTTAAACTATATTTACAACCATGAATTTTCTAGGACACACTACAACCTGGTCATTTGTTTGGTGCATTTGTTGTGTATTTTTATTTCAATACTTCCTGCATGCATTATTCACTTTTACAACTTAACAAAACCCTTTCATTAATAGTTAAAGAACTTCTTTGCGTATGAACAAAGAATACAGCATCGCAAACATGGACACCGTCTATGTTGAAACATTACTCATGAAAACTATAGGAAATACAACAACACAAAATAACTTTCGTAGCTTACGAAACAAGTAAGCTACGGCAGAAGATTGAGTAGTAATGTCAAAATATTGGTTTAAAACAATGAGTAAAGTATATACAATATTCAGCATTTCTGATGGATTTTCCTTACATATTGATACAAAAAGTAATGGGATGCCCATTTTGTACTTCAATGGGTCACAGGTTGATTTTTCTACATTATGATGTATATTTGTCCCTGAATGTTGTCTAATCTTGACAAATTGTGCAGAGCATGATGAAATGCAGTGTTATGCTGCATGTCATCTGGGTTTTCACTATTTGTCAAAGTAACTTTTTAGGGGTTTCCACAATAAAAACAAAGGGACAATGCTTATCAATTAAACCTGTCTTAAATGAACGAGTATGTTACAACATTCGTTTAAACAGTCTGCTAAGGATCTTAAGCCTCGTTCATATGCACAATACACCCCGGTGCAAATATACACCCGGGGTGTAAACTTGCACCTGGGGTGTATTTTGGTCATGTAAACGGTGTTTTATGAAAATGCACCCCAGTGCAAATCTGCACCCGGGTGCTAATTTGCTCCACCTTTGTAGGTGGTGCAAATTCGGTGGAGCAAATTAGCACCCGGGTGCAGATTTGCACCGGGGTGCAAATTGCGCACATGAACGCAATTTGTTATCACATATGTACAATTTGATCTTAGATTTTGATAAATTACCCATCTTTTCTATATGAACATGTACATGTGTATAAAAATAAACTATATAAATAGTCCTAGTATCAAATTTAAGGCCAT
This sequence comes from Loripinus fragilis, assembly GCA_964019695.1. Classification (NCBI taxonomy): domain Eukaryota; kingdom Metazoa; phylum Mollusca; class Bivalvia; order Lucinida; family Lucinidae; genus Loripinus; species Loripinus fragilis. The sequence continues at coordinate 11,220,771 of OZ026520.1, forward strand.
GCTTCTCTCTGTATTCACTACTTCATCGGCTATGCCGGGTTGCCACGCAGAACAACTGGAATTTCTGGTCTATGGGCATCGATTTGCACGATTCTATATCCGAATAATATCTCTTCCTAACCTCAGCAATAGAAATCATAGTTTGCCAGAACCCTGGCGCAATGCACGAGTCCATGCTATCTGATGTACACATCGGTGAAAAGGTCCCCCTGCATAATAACGGAGTGACCACCTTTACGATTCATGTAATCAACGTGATGTTCAGACATAGCAATAATTAAATTATGTCTACCCTTTATCTTACCCCCCCTCCCCATCTGGGCACCCAAACCTCTTGTAGCCATTGATAACCTCGGTTGAGCAATTTCCCTTCGGAAACTTAACAGAGATTTAGAAGAGAAGACAAAGTAAGTAAGGGTGCAAAGATCAGGAATTGATACAATCAAGTACCACACCCGACCCAGGATACCAATGGGAAAGTGACAAACTCACAGTTAGACACCACAAACGAGAGCCAAGAGGTCAGCCCTTTCCCAGCAGGTGACCACATAGTACAATTAAACAGACGCACACAAAGACATAGCAAACACAAGACAGAACAAAAACAAAAAAGATCCACAAAAGAAGTACCGCCTTGGAACGGTCAGTAAAATATTTTACTGGAGGGCTTAAACCGGTTTAACGGCGCGCCAACCTCACCCTTAATTCAGATGTGGATCAAGACACATAGATATTTGGTTTGCATGAAAGACCCCTACATGTTTACCATGGACGTAAAACCCGTTTCACGCATTCACAAGACGTTTATTTTGCTATTATACGAAGAGGTTCTCAATTGTCCAGCTCTGCGCAGTCCTAAGTCAAACTGTCACCAGCAGTTCAATGGAAACAACTTAACGCACACGATCATGCGCAGTTTGTCGCAGAGCCCGTGACATTCGGAAGCCATGGATCATCAGTACATGTATAAGTTTCAAGCTCTACGTTCGTACACCTCTCTTGGCCAGATAGTCATATATTTAGTTAGTACTGCTGCAACAGCTTCTATAAGTGTCATTTATGCACCAGTCCTTTGTATCCACTGCCCCCCACCTATGGAGATGGGCGAGTATAATGGGTTTTCAATTTCCAGAGCCCTGTTATAAGCCCGCCCTATGGGGACAAGCTGATGATAACAACCCTGCTCTTTGCCCCACCCTACACGACAGAAAATCCCAGCAGGGTAAGTGCCCCAATGTTATACCTCCACACTTCCCCGGCACTGCGGGGACAATCAAAAAGTAATTGTCCAGCACCTTACCCCGGCTATCCCACGGCTATCCCCGTAGGTGGGGGCCGTGGATACAAATGACTGGTGCATTATCCTCTTTAAATATTGTATAAATAAATAAAGCAAATAAAACCAAATGGAGTTGCATTTTTCTCACACGACGGTTTCTTGAATTGAATAATAATCGAAACATTCTTAACACATCGAATTTCTCCTTAATGTCAAACTGAAACATTTGTGATATGTTTAAAGAGCAAATCCAATAACATATGAACACAATTTATTGACATATGAACGCTACATAAGGGGCTGCAAATTTACTCCCGGGTGCAATTTAGCACCCGGGAGTAAATTTGCACCAGGGTGAAAATTGTGCATATAAACGAGGCTTTAGATACATGTTATAGAATATTGAAATTGTACCGACTGGGAAGCAGCATATGTAGCTTCTGTCTTAATTACTGACGGGAAAAAGAAACGCTACATGCAAACTATTCGATGAATTATTCAGAAGGCAAAAATATTTGTGATAGCAGTTACAATATTCATGGCTATTAGCCAACATGCCTGATAATCAAAATCGATCAAATCAAACACCCCTAATGCTTTACTCAAGGTTCTGGTGATGGTAAGCTCGTGTAGCTCGTGTTTATGAACCTCATGTTTAAACTGACACAATTCTACTGTAGCGTTTGTTTTGCCCGACAGTATAGAAACATGTCGAAATGCCGATAAGACTAGGTGGGTTGACAGTAACTGTGTTGTTCACATTTAGCATTTCCTGGTTTTCTAATGACACTCCTCAAATATTATATCAGAAATTAATTAGTCGAGGATTCCAACATGTTCTTCGAAGGATTCCTCGAGTACGTAATTCTTTTATCAAACCATTTCTGGCACATAAAACACTTACTTACTCGCAGCATTAATGGTTTATAATTATAAGTTAACCTTTATGGCTAGACACCCGTTACAAATGTAAACATATGGGCCTCGGCGCGAGAAAACCTGTCTTCGGGGGTTTGCGGACAACACAGGCACATACATACCAGCCTGCGCATCCGCGCGGTCTGATCAGCGCCTTTGTTTTTCGCTTTTTCGAAGGTTATATATGTAAACTTGCTACTGGTGAAATTTCAATTTTCTAGCTAGTCTCTATAGCTTGGGAGACTGGTTTGAATCTCGCTTTGTGGAAACCCCGAAGACAGGTTTTCTCGCGACAAGGCCCAATTATGTAATAAAACATAGTGAAGCTCCAGATAAGACATTTTTTATTTCTAAGTCTCTCAATATGGGTATGCCTTATTTAGATACTGTGTTTAAGTTTATAAATAGGCAGTTCAAGTGTTTAAATTAGCGAAGATATACCCGACAAAAAAAGAAACGCACCACTTAGAACTGTTCAACTCTCATGAAGATGACAAGTGATAGGCCAATTTAGTTTATATCAGTACAAAGGTATGTCAGGTACTGCTGCGTCACACGTCTTTTGCAATCAGGCGTCGAAATTGTGTTAAAGAAAATTGGTCATAAACCAAGTGGGGGTCAAATTGTAAAGTCACAGGAAATATGCGTTTTTATAATGCTCTCTTGTTGGATAGGTTCAAGCCATTGGATTCATCTCGGCAGACCAAATTGTGCCCAGACACTTATTCTTAGCAAATTCTATCTTTAGATTCATCTTTCCTGATAATTGAACGTTAGGTAGCCCATGTTTTTGACTACCCTTGGGATAACAATTCCACACTGGAGATAAACCTTACAAACATCTTGAGATTTCAACATTGTTTTAATCAATTTAAATGATCCTAACAGATAAAAATGGATTTTGGAATAACAAAAAAGAATCAATAAACACATTGGTTGTCTCACATAACGACAACATATCGTTTTCATACTTTGCTAATGGTTAACATACTCGTAATTTCATGTAGACAGCGGCGATGAATTAACGCTTTCAAAACTCCTTTGCCCTTCGCCTTGGTGTCTTTTGTGCCTGTACAGGAAAGTACAGATACTCCTCTACGTCATATTCAAGTTTTAGTAAGATTTGATCAGAAATGAATATTTCATGACAATTAACATTTTCGTATTAAAAGGAGATCTTAATGGGAATATCGTAGTGGTGCGTTTCTTTTTTGTTGGGTATAGTTTACTTTTGAATTGCCTGTTTGTTTTCTTAGAAGTTCTTTAGGGAGAAGCACACACCTTTTTAGGTCGCATTGTAACCAAACTGAGAATATGACTAGGGAATTCCACAATCACAGATTACAGACCAACAAAGACACCGTGAAAAATTGACACAAAACACAGACAAAGTCAAGCACTCATAAAAGTAAATAAACCAGCTCTCTACATCACAATGTAAATAACCTGTGCGTCCAGCGAAGGATCAGCGGCCTCGCTGTCAATATAAACACTTACAGGTAAATCAGCGCAAAATTGTAAATATTCTCTTAGTCATAATTTTAGCATACGTATGTTTTGGATACTCAAAAGAACCGATTCTTGGTACGGTTCTTTTGAGTAACCACACCATATGTTTTGGTGGAGAAATAAGAAAGAACAAATCTGTTATACAGTCTTAACTAAAGTCCTGATTTACATAAGTGCACACCACACCCATAATTTTAGCATATGTTTTGGGTGCTCAATAGAACCGTTTCATTGGGACGGCTCTTTGGACGGTTCTTTGGACTACTCACAACATATATTTTGGTCGAGAAATAATAAGAATATCATTTTTCTGTTACGCAGTCTTAACTAAAATTCTGATTTACACTAAGTGCACAGCACACCCGTTATTTAAGCGTATGCTTTGGATGCTCAAAAGAACCGTCTCAATGAGACGATGAGAGTACCCACAACATATGTTTTGGTTGAGAAGTAAGACGATTATTTTTCTGTTACGCAGACTTTACAACAGTCCTGATTTACACTAAGTGCACAGCAAAGGTTAAAACCTGATAGGGTTGAACCCCAAGTTAACCGGAGTTTCCGCTGTTCGAAAAGATAATTGTGTTTGTAGTGAGGCAGCGAAGACAACGACGAGCCTGGGTAAATATAGACTCGCCAAAGCCTCTGCTGGATGTTGGTTAATTTTTCATGCTTTTGTTTTCGTCTGATGACTAACAGTTTTGGATAAAGATCAAGACCGACGGTCTATCCATCCTGATCAGGGTCCAAACTGTTTGCAACGGTTGTCAGGCGCCGCTAGCAAGTAGCTACTGTCCTGTCAGCCAAGAGTGACAGCGACGTCATATTTTGTTTACAATTGTTAAGTAATATACTAACGTGTACATACATTTCACTTGAGCTAACGCGAATCGATAGATCACTTGTGTATTAACCCTATCCTGCGGTTAGGATTAATACACAAGTGATCTATTGATTCTAAGTCCCTGATAACTTCGTGAGCAAAACATGACGTCACTGTCACTATTAGCTGGCAGGACAGTAACATGTAGCTACACATTGACTCAATTCAATGATGTTTGTTTTGGTATTATTTCAGTTTGAAGACTGGTACTTCGTTCTTGAGTTCCTGGCGTATACCTTAGCCTTTTCTAACAGTGCTTTAAATCCAATCATATACGCTGGCTTTAATGAGAATTTCAGAAGTGGTAATGTATTTATCTGTCTTCTTAGTATTAATACACACTTGCTTTTCCACAGATTAACGCTATGCCTACTGGATAATTATGCATGCTTTTTCGTCGCCTGTTGATTTTTTTTCAAAATAATGTGTTTTTTTTTTCCGAAAAATTCTTACAATGTCAAGGGCCTGATCTGGGTCCAAACTGTTTGTATATAGTAGACGACACTAGAAGGCAGGGAGGCAACACATTAAGTGTCATTCGTAACTTTGTAATCATATACTGACGGACTTTAAAAATGAAAAAAAACTTATTCAATTAAAATGAATTATGCCACCTTTACCATCTTTAGCATAAAATATCTCGTGATGTGCAGGGTCTACACTGATTTTGGTGGTATAAAATAGCTATACCATGTTTGTCCACCTGTACGTAAGATAATCCACTCGCTAAAGCTGATGGATTATCTCCACGTATAGGCGGACAACATACTTAAACATATTAAAATGTAAACTTTTTGAGATATGGGTCAACTGTTGCAGGTGAAAAAATGTTATCTGTGAAATATATAGAGGATCTTACATGAATGCTCATGTTTTATTGAATTTATTAAACGAGTTGGGGAAAAGAGATAAAATGCGAGGCATGCCTTGCATTTTATCTCTTTTTCGCAACGAGTTAAATAAGTTCAATAATACATGAGCACGATTGTTAGATTCTATTCATCATATGACGTTAAGATTACTTTGAAACCTCATTTCTGACGTAAAAAACTTTGCAATTTTGTCAGTATACCTACGCAGCGTTACTATGGACGTCATAACGTTTCCCGTAAATCTATAATCCACTAGCGGTTTATCGATTTTATTGCATGGCGTTATATCACTCCCAGACGCGACGTCATATGATAATTTCTATTTCTTTGAATCATCAAATACGAGTAGCATCAAATACGAGGACTATACAATTTGCGTCCTGGACTTTGTTAGTCTTCGAGGAATCACTCTCATTTTGTTTGGCAGTCAGCGATACAGCTTGTTTGCGTATTTGACGTTTATCTGTGTATACCCTTTCGTTGGATGACTTAAATCTCCTCTACTTAAGAAATGTTTCAGTGACTAAATTTCATACGAAGGAGTAACATCTTCGAGTTTAGTTGTACAGTTAAAACTTCAGTGTTGGCTGAAGAAGCTTTCTCGTGATGACATCATTGAAGTAAAGGAAGTTTTCAAACAACTGGCTTCTGAAAGATATAAAGGAAAGTTAGTGCTACAGTTTTATAGTCCGTCAGTATATGTAGCAAATAATGCAAACCCTGATAACTACTCCCCACGAGGCAGTCTGAACATATTCCTAACTATTTACATGCAAGACTGATCCAAAGATTAAACTAAATAATAAAAAACGACAAAAAGCCCAAACCAGAAGCATTATGATTAGATCTTTTGAAATCAAAAGCGATGGAAATCTGCACACCTTAGCTACTGCTTGGTTGACTTTTGGCTGCTTGGAACTTTTGGCTCCAAAGCACCACAACAAAAACAACAACGCTGTGCTGATGCCAGGGAGACGTTTTATAGACGTTCCCGAGGCACAGCGTCAATTGTAAGCTCTGATTGATCTAAATAATTAACAAACCAAATAAACAACAACAAACTAATTCCTTTGGAATCAGGGATAACATACACAATTGGAACACACAATACTCGGTTTGAATGATTATATGGAAAATGCAACAACTCCATCCGATGACTGTTTTAAGCAGACGTCTGGATGGAAAAGTCAGTTTGTAATATTTGGCTACTGTATAAAGAATTGACAATGCAGAAACACCATTAAAGCATAGTTTTAATTCAAGGTTATAAAACAACAGTGTATTTATTGTAAAACTCATTTGCATGACTTTTTTGGTTTTCTTTGTATACTTTTGAACAGTTTTGCGGGCAGGAAAGGCAATGTTTTGTATATAAAATTGACAATGCTAATCAAACGATAAACACATAGTATATTAAATGTTTACATTCACTTCACGGGAAACATCAAGTCTTGTCTGCCATCTTTCTCACGGTGCCGTGGGTCAGTCAGTAAAATTATTTTACTGGAGGTCTTAAACCAGTCTAAACAGAAAGAGGCATATCATCGGCCCCTGCATAAGCGGATCCAGAAAACTCCTTCAGGGGGATCCTGACAATGTTTTGTTTAGTCATCAACGTTTTTCACAGTGGGCCGTAAGGACCTCCCTCGATAGGCAATTGGACCCAGGGGGTCCAATTGCTTCTCGAGGGTGGGTCTATAACAGTATTTGTAAGGAAACATATAGTCACTTGTGATTTTCAAGGGGGGTTCGGACCCCCTGGCTCCCACCTCTGGATCTGCACACGCCCTGGCACTGAATTGACTTAAGCTGTATTTTGCTTTTTGTCTGATTACAACAGTCCTGCGGAAACTGATTATACAACTTACTGCACTATATCATTGCTACCTTCTCCACGCGTCACAATAAAAGCTGTTGCGACAAAAACAAATCTGAAAACAAAAACAAAACAAATTGAAAGCAGCAGACTGGATTTTCTTGAATTTACACACAATGGAAAATGTCTATTCTATTCTCGGTTGCCTTGAGCCTGTTCATAAGGATTACTGAAAACATACACTTAACCACCAAACCCCTAGTAAGTGGTATTCTGCTCTCTGTTAGGACTCAATATTCTAGAAGAACCAGACTAGGAAATATATCAACACTATATTGATATAGAAGCTGAGAAATTAATGTTACAGTAGAATACATGACCTGCGTGGTTTTTGCTGCTTGTACAAGATAAAAAAAAAACAAAAAAATAAAACAACAACACGAAGGTGCTATTGAGATGTCTATTTGAAACGCCTTGTCATGTCTTGTTCACGCAATCGAATATGTTGTTTAAGAGATGCTCTCATGCAAATATCCACATGAACTTTCACTGGTTGCCTATTTGGCAAAGTCCAAAATGAATTGTAAGTGCCATCGTTGCTACCACAAATCTAAAACCTATTGTAACGTGTTGCTTTCAACTGTGTTTGTTTAATCCTTCACATTCTGATGGATTTTCCCAGGCATGCTAATAAAATATGTATGGATTTTTCGAAATGTCTAAAATGTGATATATTTCCATCCCTGAAGGTTGTTTTTATCTTAGCAATAATTTTAGACTCTGATAAAATACGCACTGTAAGGCATTTCAGCTGAGTCTTCACTGTTTGTCGAAGTACCTGTTTGCAGGTATCCAGAATAAAACGGTTAATGTTAGATATATAATAGCATTGGTCATGATAATAAAACGAGCCACGACATCTGATTTCCAACAATGTGGCATTTTGACAAGTGTAGACTCAGACGGGTCTGCGTAGCCTCCTTTTAAGCTTCGAAACTCCAAATGGTGTTGGTTCAGTAGCCTAACAGTCAAATAAATTTAAGCGACTAGCAAAGGCTCTGATCAGTCTGCGCATATGCGCAGGCTGGTCTGAGCCTTTGCTGGTCGCACATACCACATTGATGGAAATCTCATGTCACGGCTCAAATGATGTCGTGAACTATTCATGTACCAGGATTGGAAATATAAAGTTTTCCACCTTCTTTTTTTTCAATTTACATAATTATTTGATATATTGATATTGCCCACTTACTAGGTTTCCGTGCTCTGTTTGGCTGCTACGAAAAGAAGCTGTTCCATCACATACTAGCGAGAGCAGATTCCATGTACAGTACAACAACGATGACAAAAGTCTGAATCGAGAGGAGAGACAACGTTAGAAACAAACAATGAACGGAAATAACGGTAAATATCGTTCAAACTATTAAAGCTGCATAGTCTGTAACTTTTGATCTTCTAATTTTAAAAATAATGTTTTTATTTTTCAAGAACACAGTAAAAATACTCAAATTCAGGTAAACATTTTACCATTTTCGTAAATCTTAAAAAGTTATCACTATCAAAACAACTGCATTTATGTTAAAATTCAATGGTCTAGAATTATTGGAGGGACGCAAATAATTACCAACAAGAGAAAAATACACCTATTTGATATAATTCACTTTTCCATGCAGTTTTCAGCTGTACTGATCATTTTTATTGTGAAAACATAGCCTCATTCTACTTTTACAAATGATTTAAAAAGAAAATAAAAATTTTCGAAAAACGTTCATAGTTACAGAGTATGCAGCTTTAATTACATTCGGTTAGCGTACAAATCTACCATAAAAATGTACACCATAATTCTACAACATATTATTCCAATAAAGCCATTCTACAACCTGTACAGGTATGTAAAATGCAAGGTTTGAATCTAAAAAGTGTAATCCCTGTGCAGCCTGCTTTTTCTGGGTATAAACATTTTTTTGGATTGCCTGTTAAATATATAACTGATGACATAAACTTGGGGGCGTAGCCTGTTATGTGGATAAGGTCATCATTCTTAGATTTTGCCATTTCATAGATGATGTCATATATGGCAAAGTGCACGACGTTGATACTGTAATTAACTTTATTGTATCCGCTCACAGCACCTTAAATGTCAAATTATTATATTAGCCAGTCATAATACTAGCTTTTATTTGAATTTAATTCCATAGTTTACTGGTCTGCTTTTCTACAAAAAGCCATTAGTTTTCCACGTAATTACGTTATAACTACATGTTTGTTGAAATGAGAAGTCTGCGGATTCGCAGACTTCTCAGTTCACCAAACAGGTGGTTATTTTCTTTGATATTTATTTTGTGACCTGTTTCAAAATAGCGAATGTACTCGTATGTCTTTTACTGGTATGTATGGTAATGTTATCTATAATTAGTTACTGATAGAGTACTTAACTTCACTAATTAGAAGCAAGAGCTTGTGTTGCAATAAAAAGAACATTTGATGTTTCGATGATTCCAGATACTGTAAATGTTTAATTACTGAGCCAATTGAGGTTTTTCTTTTGAAAAGGGTTCTTAACCAAACCAATAAAGAACACATTGTATCCAATTAGATTAATTACATCGGCAAGTGGTTGATTAATTTATTTATTTCTGGAACATTGGCAGTGACCTCACTGAGACATCGATATACCAGCATGTGAACCGAGTCTGTTCGCTAGCGGATGGGCATGGCCAGCTAGGGCTTATGTCATAAAATGAGCTTCGCAGTGAGAAAAACTATGTAAATGTGTGTGATTAAGAAATTCCAGAAACAGCCTATAATTAAGAAATAGATCAGCTCTAGCAGTGAATTGTTGTGTAATAATTCACTGTTTGGAGGTCAGTTGTAAAGAAGATCAAATCACGAGCGCGCAGCGCGAGTGATTTATCTTTGTACAACTGACCGACAAACAGTGAATTATTACTCAACGATTCACGCACTAGAGCTGATCTATTTCGATTCTAACCCACAATAAACAACGAAAACACATTTGAAGTCTTCAGCTTCTTCCAACATTCCGCCATTACACTGAAGAACTCCCGCCAATACTTAGACTACGTCGCAATCGTTTACGTGTATTTGTAACGTCTTTCAAGCGTAAAAACGACGTTACACCGTCTAACGCCATGAATGACGTCATTTTCCAGCAGCAAATGACGTCAGCTAGCACGCACAATCCTCGCGCTTTCAAAACTGTGAATTATTGTTTGATATATCACACTATTTTAGCATTGACTCTATAGGCGAGGTGTGTTAGAATTCTCAATTGACATACTTTGAAACTATGGGCTCTTATATAGATGCCTGAATTGCATGTAAAGTATAGCGGATACAAGCATGGTCACCTTTGTACGGGGATGTTTCGTTTAAATATTGCGGTTGAGCATAAAACAGCCATGGCATGACAAAACCAAAAAAAGCAAAGACTCAAATCAGCAAAAGCATCGGTCCAGTCTGGTCAGAATCTTCGCTGTGCGCTAAGCGGGTTAATAAGGGCTTAAGTCCAGTTGAACATGCGACCATGTGAACAGCAAAGACTGGCCAGATTGAGCTGATGCCTAGGCTTCAATCGGAACTGCCTCGGCGAACTCCGCGAAATTCCGTTGAATCAGACCACGGATGTACATTGAGGACCTACTTTGATAACGCGGGTGATAGCGTGACGCTGGCGTTATATAACGTGACACTGACGTCACAGAAACCATGCTGACACAAAACAAGTGTGATTGCAGCAAAACAAGCAGTTTAAATGAAGTTTATGTTTTTGAGTAAACTATCGCAATAGCAATAAACTTCATTTGAAGTTTATGTTTTTGAATAAAATATTGCAATAGCGATATTTTATTGAAAAAACATAAACTTCATTTGTTCTGCTGATCAAACTTTTCGGATGACCAGAATTGATTTTAATAGAGCTGAACCCATATGCTACAGAACTAATATTCCATACTAACCATGCTAACAGAATGGAGCTTTTTGATACATAGTACTACGCGTAATGCTCCTTAAATACACCCAAGCCATGATTCAATTCTCGAATTGTGGCGGCTTTTCCCGAATACTGATGCCTAGCCTGATCTGAGCCTTCTCGTGATGCACAACCATATTGTTGTTTTTCTCATTTCACGTCTCAAATGTTAACACGTGCAACTGATTTTTATTATAATATTATTATATTGCAGATGTCTTTCACAGAAAGGATCATTCGGGTTTGCTCACAGTGACATTCCAGACTTATTTTCGACATGTAAATACTGTACATACTAAATACTGGAAATATTTGGACCAGACGGCGTTACCATAGTACTTATCACATAAGCGTAAACAGTGTGTGCATAGCTATCTAGTACCAGAAAGTACAATGCTTCCTTAAAGTTAAGTACGACCTTATGCCCCAGTCACACACACACTTACGGACTCTTACGGAGAGTTTCGGATCAAACCGCAGTCGTCCGCAGAAAAATGAGGGCGGGGCCTAATTTCTTGATGCGTTTGCAAGACGCAGTTACCTATAGTTGCGGGTAGTAACGGATCATAGCGGATAAATGCGAATGTCAAGGGATTGATGCGTTCGATTGAAACGACACAACGCGGACAGATACCAATAGATACGGACTACATCCCTTTCATTACCTTCCCTTACCTTTAGATACGAGTAAATGCGAATAGATACCTTTAGATGCGGACTGTTGCGTATACTTAGTGAATCTAATTGTGACGTTTGCAACCGCAGACTTTGCACCCTATCGTCCGCCCATCATTTGCATTTTAAACATTTTGCCTGGAAAGAAGAAGCAGCAAATAAGAAGCAGCACACACTCAACCTCAAACATCTCAACAGGATGACAACTATTTATCTAGCCAGTTCCTACGCCTCAGACATAGTCAGCAAGAGACAGCGAGATGCCACATAATCTAAGAAGAGGGCATACAAATAATATGATAATCCATTTTTAGATTAAATAATATACAAATAAGTCACACATACGCTGCTATATGACGACGGTTTTTGAGCAATATTAGGTAAGCTTCTTGACAGTTAGAACTTTTATCTATACATGCAAATGCAAATGTGTCATATGATAAATAGAATATTGCATTTGCGATCACAAATTATTGAACTATATTCCATCTGTTAATGATACATGATAACATTCTTTGCAGAGCCTCACACATTATCAATTTTCCTCATCCCATTAAATAAATGCAATAATACATGAACACTCATGTAAAAATATCTTAGAACATTCTGTCTTTTCTGCATATACACTTTCTCCCGATATTCTTTTACAATGTATCCCCTATGGCCAGTATGCAAAAGGCATTTTCAACACATCGTCTGACACAAGAAAGACGATAAATGAAGACGTATTCTCCTGCTCCAGAGGCGCTGTAGCAAGGGGCTTCACCATCCACCTAAGGGGTCGTAACAGTACGTATTTATCCGCATATGAAATCAACCATTCGCAACTATCCGCAACGATCTGCGTGTATAGGTAAAAATACGCCGAATGCGATAAGTAACTAAGCGTTACTAAAGGTAACGACCCGAATGAAACCGTACCAGTCCACATTTTTGAGTCGACTGCGGAATGATAGGTTTTGATACGCTTAGATGCGAATGAGATACGGATAGGATACGAATAATTACGTATTCTTACCTAGCGTTACGCATCATTGCGTTGTTTTCATCCGCAAAACTTTTTTGATATTTTTCAAAATTCGGGCGCGGATGGAAATGGCATTGCGGTAAGTTGCGGATAAGATACGTACTGTTACGTTCTCTGCGGATGTGATACGCATCGTTACGGTATGAACGGATAGTTGCGGACGGGCTTTACGTACCATCCGCAGGAAACGTAAGTGTGTGTGTGACTGGGGCATTAGTTAGACATTTCAAACTTCTTAAAATCAAAATTGTTTCATGTAGTCAATAGATCTCTGTACTGCACTAATTATGTTCATTTATTACACATTAAAATATCATGTTGATATAATACGTATGTAATACTTAACTTTAAGGAGGCATTGTAAATTTGGGTCCAGATGTCTAGCCTCTGACATGAAGCTACAGCTATAGAATTGAACAAAACATTAACGTCGTCGTTTAAGGCAATGTAGTTCCAGGTTTTTATAAAGTTTACTTCACAAAACTATGGAAGCGACAATCATGGGAACAGTGCCAAGAGAAAGAAAAATATTTTTCTTAAATGTATTGATAATATAAGTTCTTGCACACTGGAGGAGGACTTACGCTGTGTATGCCCATATGAGAAAATGCTATCTCACAAACCCCGTACCAACCAGTGGAAATGATAAAAAAAACGAACAGCTACACGCCAGCCGCACGTCGATCCGTGACGTCATGTTAAAATGATGTCACCATGCCACATGTATGTCGCATAAATGTTCCGGAAGCCTATTTCATGTTTTTCCAATATAAATGAGGTATTAAGTGGAAAGCAAGAAAAAGAATAATCTACAATTCGCGTAAAGATAGGATAGAAAAATCTGTCCCCATGATCACCTTTTGTCATCACTCCGCAAGTCTAGTGATGCCAATCGGTGATCCACAGGATGAATTTTATACCCCACCCTCACACTCATGATCGATTCTTAAATTAACTGCCACCGGAATGTTTTTGCCAAACCAGTTTTTGGCAAAATGACCTAGTACTTTTAGTTGACATAGAAAGCTAAAGTGACTTATTTCCAGTAGAATAGACCCTACTAAGGAAATTCTATAGGTTTTTGGCTTAAAATCTGTAATGACCTAGAAAATATTCCACGACAAAGGTCAAAATCCCCGCGGGGATTTGCAAATCCCCGCGGGGAAAATATTTCCCCGTGGGGATTTTTCACCATCCCCGCGGGGATTTTTTCCCCGTGCGAAAAATTTCCCCGCGGGGATTTTCGAAAATTCTAAAACTCATCTTTTTATTCAAATATGACAAGATCTCATGTTAATGGTGTGTAAAAATGAATGTCCACCAGTAATAACAATTTTTCATTTTTCCCCGCGGGGATTTTTCCCCGCAGGGATTTTTGGAGAAAAAATCCCCGCGGGGATTTTTAAAAATCTGTTTAAGGGTCTAAAATCAAGCTTAGGTTCACTCTTGCAATCTGTTTGACACATTTGAGTATGTTTCAAGTATATATTAACATTTTTATTTTCCCCATGGGGAAAAATCCCCGCGGGGATATTTCCCCGCAGGAATTTTTCCCCGCAGGGATTTTTCCCCATGTGGATTTTTTTCTGCACAGTATTCATCCTTAGAGGATTTTATTCAATGGCAAAGTATTTTTTCTGCATTTATTCACATTTATATTGTATATGGTATGGATCCAGCTCAGTTGCTGCATGTTGTAGTGAAGCAAGCAGGTAAACTGTATTTTAGATTTACTTGATCACAAACCCAAAGACAGTTTTTCACATTATGCTGCCCATATACCTGTATTCACAGTAAAGCTGCACCTGTTAGGGCCACCTGCTTGTTCCATCTCTTTATTCACTTTGCAAAGAGTTTAGATCCAGAGCAGGCCCTACATCTCAGGTACAGATTACAGGATCAGGATCCAAGCTGTTTGATATTGTGGTGTTTTTTTCTGAATTTGCTTGGGCATAGTAATAAAACTAATATTGTTAATATCAGCTAATAAAAATAAATCATTTGTCTTCTTTAACAGTTTAAGTTAAATAGTTGAGAGGTTATATGATTTTAGCATTAGTGTTGTCTGCTGATTCTTCATGATTTAACTTCTTCAAAACAAATTCAGTCAATATCAATAGAATGACAAACAGTTGGATTCAGACTTTGTCTTAAGGGATAATTAGTAGGTTTGTTTTGACATGCACAGTCAAACACACCGTGCCTCCTTTAAGCAATAACTGTTTGAATCCAGATCAGGCCCAACAATGTGTTAGACCGGATCTTCGTCCAAACTGTTTGCTTAATATTTGTTTATCAGCAGACAACATTAGCGGATAAAAGGTCGGAGAGGCAATATGCATATGACTTAATTACTGGCAATAGTACAGTGTACTGGGCCGACCGGATTAGTACTCTATGTGCCAGAACAACCATCTAAAACAAGAAAACTGGACACTTTAGAGTACTCCACAATAAATCAAGTTATACAAATATTTACACCCATGTAGGCAGTGCTCCACCATCTATTTTTGGAACTAAAAAATCACCACCCTCTACCACCTGACCGCCCCCCTTCAGATTTTTATATTATGCTGCCTAATAACTGTATTTACTGTAAAGCTGCACCAGTTAGGACCACCTGCTTGTGCCATCTCTTTATTCACTTTGCAAAGAGTTTAGATCCAGATCAGGCCCTACATCTCAGACCTGATCAGAATCCAAACTGTTTGACATTGTGGTGGTATTCCTGAATTTGCTTCGGCATAGTAATAAAACTAATATTAATATCAGCTAAGTATACATAAAAAATTCCACTTTAACAGTTTTTGTTAAATAGTTGAGAGGTAACATAATTTTAGCATTTGTGTTGTCTGCTGATTCTTTATAAAATTCACTTTTCAAAAATTCAGTAATACCAACAGAAAGCGAAACAGTTTTGATCCGGATCAGGCCCAAATGAAATATGTATTCATAATTTTGATGACTTTTTGGCCATATGCTACACTACAAACTTCGCCACGCGTAGAAATCATATAATAATTATATGATTCTTATATAAAAACTTTCATATAATACTTGTTAAAAAAGGCAGCCGCATGCGGATCTTATAAAACAGATTATATTATTCTTATATAAGAATGATATAATTTTACGTAAATTGAAATACACATGATAATCAGATGATACTGATAATCATTTTCACATAATAATTATATAAAAAATTATATGAAAATCATATCATTGCCCTTTTATATAAATATTATATATGTGCCTTTATATAAATTTACATAAAAAGGCAATCACATGTGAATGATGTGTAATGCACAGTATATGAAACTTACATAAAAATGTTTACAAAACTTAATTCACCACACATGAATACCACATGTATTAGTTTACTTATAAATCTTATATGACTAATTTTGTGTAATAATCATACAAGAATCCAGGCCTCCTGTATGAACTTCTTTATTGTTCAGCATCTCAACAGCCAAGCCTGAGGTTGTTTCTTTTTTGGTTATTTTTTCATGCTCAATCAACTAAGATTGAAATTTCAAATGCTAAATGAAATGCTGATAATAAAGTCTTTTCCAAACTCTTAGATGTTGTAATTATCATGCTAATAAATGATAAAATGAATTTGTAACATTTATGAGAATGATTAATTTCATGCTCAATTGAGTTGAGCATGAAAAAAAACTTGATAACCTTAGAGCCAGGTTTGTAGGTAGAATAAGAGCAGTTTCTACTGTACCAGTTCTTTTGTTTTAGATAGGTACTTAAACAAACCTATTGCAGTGATGCACGGATTACAGACAAAAGTCCTCAAAATTTTGAATGGAGATATGGGGACAACATTGAACCATGCAATAAAATGATGATATCACTGTCAGACTGATAAAGTATATTAAACATTACAAAAACAGATAACAACATGTATTTCGATCTTCTATTTTTTTTTAATATAACAGCAAAGACATGTTATAATGAAATACATATATATATAGCAGGAGTGAAATTTGAAATTTTCCAAAATCCTGATTTTCAAAATTCATATAATAAAATTTAAAACATGCTGTATGCTTATGACAAAGTATTAACAAATTAAAGCTTTAAAGGTCAGTTATGTTTAGATTTAGTCTGAAAACAAATCAAAAGCAATAATAATCTAGGAATTCAGCATTTTGAGGCTGACTTTCCATAGAATAGAAAGTCAGTCTCAAAATCCTAAATTCAGGAATTATCCTGAAAACATCAGAAATGGGGCGAATTAATCGTTAATGCTAATGCATTATTAATGCATTACTTTTTTCCAGTAATTCAAGGTAATGATTAATTCACCAGTTTTGAATTACTTTAATGCTAATTCAATGCATTTCTTTAGTCAAAATTTACTGCATTACTTGCATTACTTTGAATTACTGTCTAACATAAGCCTTGCCATATACAGACTGCACAATAGAGAAATGAGATACACAACAAAAGGATGTGTTTCCATAAGTTATTTCCAATCACAGTTTCCTTTTGTTCAACTTGCTTGTAAAGACTTCTATTTGACTAAGGAATATGCAAAATGATCTGTGAAACTTGCAAGTAAAGGTTTTGATTTTATATCAATAATGTGAAACAGCTTACAGTTACTGGCAATCCCACATGAACCTAGAATAGTGAAAATGTAGTTAGGAAGTGTTGAAATGTAAGGTATTTTATCCCATTTTATAAAAGTCAAATGTTTTTAAAATCTATAAATCATTTTAAAACTAATTAAATGAGTTTAAATGGTGTGAATATGTTACAATCCGATATCAAAGAAACAAATGTGAAATGTTTTGATCACACTTGATTGTTCTGTTCATACATTTTGACTCTTGACCACTGACACTAACAGTGTGTCTTTTAGGTCAGTTTTGCGGCAGGGTAAATATATTGGATTCAAAAAAATAAGAGATTAGGGATTAAGATACAGCCTGCACTTAATTGATTGGACTATCCAGTCAAGATACTCAAATTGTTTATTTTCTTCCCATAAAATATACTTCCAAATAAGAAACTATTTTGGAAAGCTTCGCAGTGGTATAATAATAATATACAATGAAATATGATTACATTGGTTGCTACATCTCAGTGATACTCCCTCCAATCAGTGACCTATATTAGAGTGACTGGACACTTCATTTTTCAGCCATATAGGTATGTCCTGGCATGTGTCACGTGACTAACGCCTGGTGCACCTTTTATCGTACACACTCAAAATGGCTATGCAGCTTGTGAAACCGCTGCATTTATAGGTACATTAAAGAGCGTACTTCGTCGGAAATATCGCTTATTGGTAAATATTGTTAATAACAATCGAAAAAACATATATGAAATATTGCTATATGCTTTGTTTCTGCAATGTAAAAACTAATCCGATTGAGTTATGACCGTGTAAATATCGGCCGATTTTAAAAAAGTTGCGGAAATCGGCAAAAGTGGCTTCAAAAATACCTCTTTCACTCTGACAAATAAAGCTTTAAACATGGCTATATCTGTGTCTCGATTTATCAATATTCATAAACTAAGATGTCCAATGATTCATAATTATCGGAATTATATAATTTTGGTGTTTATAAAGGTGTTAAAAAATTAGGTAAACAATAGAGAAATTACGCTGTGTATTCAAAAACAGCGGTAAAAGCCAATAGTGTAGATAAATGATATCGAGTTTCCCTCCTTTACCTGTGTAAGATACACGACAGTGTTATTTGAGTTGAGTATTGGAATTTTATTGGTGTTTCTAGTCACTCTTATATAGGTCACTGCTCCAATTTTCAAAAAAATTATGAAATTCCAACAAATGTTACTGATAAGATAATGAAATTCACTACAAAAAGTGTACATATTGTAGCCAGTGTGGCTCATTTGAAATATTTATATATATATAAAATATCTATATGCGAAATTTACATGTTTAAGGTATGCACATATTTTGTTCAGTGTGTTAAAAAATGTGTGCGGCCTGGGCTTCAGAGTTAACAGTATTGTAGGATTCTGTTTCATGTAAATGAAAGTACTGCTTAATTCAATGCATTACTTTCTTAAATAATGCTAATTCAATGCATTCCTTTTTCAAAATCAAGTAATGCTAATGCTAATTCAATGCACATTTTTGGCAAGTAATGCTAATTCAATGCGTTACTTTCCGAAGTAATTCACCCCATGTCTGGAAAACATTCACCAAAGGGGTAGGCATAGTAGGAGAGGCATAACTGACTTTAATATTGTCTATTTGTATTGTATGACACTATCTTCCTTGTCTTTAAGAGTCTACCGTATATCTTCCTACAAAAGTCATTCCAAAAATTAGAGCAGGTCTTCTGTCTAAATAATTTCTTCTGAGCTACCAAAGATTTCTGAAAAAGAATAAAATAATAAACATTATTTAGGAATATTATATTGACTTTATCATCGATGTATAAACTCTCGCCAATCACTTGCAAACTTAAAGCCCTTCTGGCTTCACCATTAATGATTGGTTAATTGATTAAACAGAGAGTTAAAACATCTAACAATTCACAACTAGAGAACCATAGGTTTTAAATTGCTGAATATGACACAAAAACAGAAGAATTTTGATTTTCTTGACCATTTTCTAGCTAACATTTTTGGGGTCTAGAAATTCTAAAGTCATCTGCTTAGTACATCTGCTGCTTATATCAGTGTATCATAGATGCAATTCTATGAATCCAGATCAGACTGCTTCAAAGGGAGCAGTCTGATTAAGGTTATTGTTGCAATACATGTATATTATGCCACAAAGTACTTATAAGCAGAGAAGTAAGAGCAGAATGAGTGTGAAACTGAGGTCATCCAATTCAGAATGAGACTTTCTATAGTGAGGAGAATTTACATGCTAGACTTATGAAATCTCGTACATACCTAGCATGTCCCTTTGTTCACATGCTAATTTTCCAGGTGATAAATATCTTCAGTTTGTGTTGCTAAGCAACATTTAAAAGAAGACTAGGTAAACATAAATGGATGGCTTAAACTTGGCGGTAATCATGGCAACAGATTTAGATATATGATATATTTTTCAATTGCTCCTGTAATCTGTCTTTAACCCCTACCAGAAAAGAAACATTTCACAGTGTACACAAACACAATTTATAACTATTATCATGGAAATAAAGTGGCATTTAATAAGGGTCTACAATGTTTGTTTAGATAAAAACAAAAATACATTATTTAAGTAAAATTGTGACCAGTAACCCCTTGAAAACAATTCCATATTTATTGTATCAATGTACTCTGTACAATTTACATTCAGTTTTTAAGCGAGTTTTTATTTATTTTTTTTGTAAAAAGTAATCATAAAGTAATCACTAAGTAATCATGATTGCATGCTATTTAGCAATGTAATAAATTATATTACTATTAGTAGTTGTATTCATAAAAATCCATGATTACAGATTAATTAATAATTACTGAAAAATTTAATAAATTACAAGTAATCATGATTACAGATTACAATTAACCAAAGTCTGTTGCACTTTGTTGGTGTAGACCACATGCTCTGTGTCCTCCGTTCTTATCTACACTATTTGCCTATGTCCCACAAAAAAAGTAAACTTTAAGACTTTTCCTACTATTTTAATTCCAGCTGATGACCTTTGCAAATAGGATGGACCCAGATCACGCCCAACAAAGCCTTGGGCCAGATTTGGACCATATATGTTTGATAATCTCAAGATCTTTTTGAAAAAGATGACTTTGAAAAAAAACAACGCAGACAACCAAAAGGCATGCCAAATTACCCAATAGGTGTCCGATCTGGGTCTGCACTGTTTGGCTTTAACCCTCAAAAAGGATATTAGGCTTACTTTGGTTATTTTGTTTGTTTGATTTGATTCTTTACATCCCATAAACAACCTTTCAGTAATAAAGGGACGGGCCTTCCTGGGTTGATTTGTCTGTTTGTTTGATTTGGTTATTTACGTCCCATCAACAATCTTTCAGTTATGTAGGGACCGGTCTTCCTTGGTTGAACCAGTACTAAAGTAAGAATTAATGTGTCTTGCTCAAGGACACAACGCAGTGACGCTGGTGAGGCTTAACCCTTGGCCACTCAGTCTCAAGTCAAGCACTCTACCACTGAGCCACTGCGCTCCCGATTATGTTGGTTATGGCTGTCTACTAGTGTTTTCTGCTTGTAATCTTTGCAAAAAGGTTGAACCAAGATCAGGCCAAGCAAAATGTCGGGCCAGATCTGGATCCAAACCAGTCAACATTCTAATGGTAGAGACCTTCATCAAACCCCACATTGTGTATTTCTGATCTGGGGCTACACTGTTTGCATATACCAGTTGGAACCAGATCTGGCCTGACCAAACAAACAGATTGGACCTATGATCTTGATCCAAACTTTTTGCGAACTGAAGTTGGAGACAACGCATTCTGTGGTATCTGATCTGGTCTACGCTCCACAAAAAGGATATCAGGCTCACATTTTGTTAACTCTTTGCCTTCTACACTAATGTCATCTGCTGATGGATTAGATGAGACAAGACAAAACAATTGGTCTGATCTGGATTCAATCTCTTGGATGCTCTAAAGAAATTTTCGCAAAAGATGACTTTGGAAAAAATCAGGAGACGACAAAAAAGCATGCAAAATTACAATAGACAGATCTTTGAGAAAAAAAACCCACATCTTTTATATATTGAGATACTTGTTTTACTTTGTTGCATACATTTTGTCATCTGCTGACTTTTTCAAAACCATCTCTTTCGAAAAATTTCTTCAGGAACACCCTGAGAGTGTCAAACAGTTTAGATCCAGATCAGGCCCAACACATTAAATGTCATAAAATAGTCAGAAAAGGTGCCTGGTTATTGACACTTGTATACTGTATACTGACTTAGCCAGGTGTTTTACGTAAATCATTCAGGAAAACTATGAGAGTGTCAAACAGTTTGGATCCAGATCAGGCCCAACACATTAAATGTCATTAATTTGTCATAAAATCATATCTAGTTGTGCCTGGTTATTGACCACTTGTAATTAGCTGTATACTGACTTGATCATGTGTATAACATAAATCACATAGCTAATATGTTCAAAGCACCAACAGAAGTTTTTTTTAAACTAGAGTGCAGTGGTCTAGATAAGGATTTGGACCAAAGGGTATTTCACCCCCTACTTTTTAATTTAATGAGTATTTTACTCCATATTTAATATATCAAATTGCAGAATATGCAAAGCCTTGTAAAAAGACCCAATTATTTGCTTAACATATTTGGAAGAAAAGTTGCTTGTATCAAATGCATGTTGCATTTTTAGGAAAACTTCCAAGATTTATAAAATTGGTGTATATATATTAGTTTTTTTCTTACTCAGAATTAAAAAATCACCACATAAATTTAATATCAGCACTAAAACCTCAAAATGCAAAGGGTATTTTCACCCTTCAATTTAATTTTCAATGCTGAATTCCAAAAAATCACTGCTGAAATACCCTTTACCCCCTCTTATCTGGAGCCCTGTAGAGTGGATTAGGTTTGATGACTTCAGAGTAAGGTGCTTGGAGTACACCATGTATTCTCTGCTCAGCCGCCTGCTGGTTTCTTTGAACTACTCCCATTTCATTATTGTCGTATTTTTTTGACCCTGAAGTTCAAAGGTAGTGACCTATGCTAATTTTATATAGGACCTGTTATTGAAAGTTTTCGCCAAATATACTGGAATAAATTAGGTTTTCTAAAATTCAATGTATCATAACAGTAGGAATTTGACAATATTGTCCGCTGTGGTGTAGTGGCCTAAGCCTTGGACTCTTATTATAGAGAAGGCAAGTTCGAATATAGCAAGGAGGGTTTTTTTTCCAGTAAATTACTTTCTATGTACCGACATAACGCAAAACTCTAGAAAAGCGTGAACATGCTTAATTTTTGTGCAATCGTGTATATGTACACGTGGTTACACATGTAGTGGCTAGTGAAATCGAGATTGGTTGACCGACATTCTTGATTTACTAGCAACTGAAGTGTTATCCTGTGTACATTAAAAAAAACAAAAACAAAAACAACATCATTTTCTCGCTTTCCTGTGTTTAGCGCATACCATCATCATTTTCTCGCTTTCCTGTTTTTAGCGCAAACCGTTCCTAACAGGAAAAAATTAAAGAAACGCTCCTTGTGATATTCGTACTTACCTGCTATGTGCTAGGAGTCCTGCTCCTAATCCACTACACCACTGCGGACTATCATATTGAACTGTTACTTATATCAGATCGTCCATTTCAAAAAAACAAATTAGTTGTGTATATTCGGCGAAAACTACCAATAACAGATCGGAGATAAAATTAGCATATGCCACACCCTTTGAACTACAGGGTCAAAAATATATGACAATACTCATAGTTTAACATTTGCAAGGGTTTTAACACTTTGGCATCTAGTGCCATCTGCTGATAACCTAAAAAATGCAAACAGTGTGCATCCTGATCAGGCTCGACTGATCTGGACCGAAACTGTTTGACACTCTGATGGTATTTCTGAAAGAATGTTTGTAAAAAAAAATCAGCCGATGACAAAAAAGCAAGCAAAATTACCAATGGTACAAAATGGACACATATTAAATACAAGATCACAACTTTGGTGCAATTCACTTTTATTCTTATTTTTTCTCATAAAACAATTTTCTTTTTCCAGCTGTTAAAACTTTATGATGCTATGCGACCAGATTATATGCATGGATGAAGTGAAAGAAATTTACCTACCCCAGATCAAAATTCTAGCACTTAAGAGTTGGTATTTACAAGAAATAAATAAACCCTGACAGACCCTCTTGATCAGTACTCTAATCTATTCCTAAATGCTTACATAAATCACCATGTACATGCTGAACATTCCACAACAATTGAATTCTATAGTCCCTTTGGCATACAGTGTGTTTTTCTATGTACATGTAGTATTAACACCAACGAAAATGGAAATATCTACCACATCCGCTCTATGTGCGTAAATACGGGTCACAACATGTCTCCCATAATAAGTCTATGGGGATTTTTCCAAAGCTCAAGGTCCTAATGGTTGGATCTTGGCGAATTTCAAACCAACAAGAGATTTTATGGTTGTCCTTGTTACCTGCAAGAATAAAAATGAAAGTGTTAATTCTGATATAATTATGCTCCCTTATAGTCTGGGTCTTGTCACCAGATTTTACTACCAATATTGAATTACCAAACCATTTAAAATGCTTTTAACTCCACATCATCTGTGATGGATTATCGCACACAAATTGATTGTCTATTTTGTATGTTAAAATTTCTAAAAAATTGTGGACGGACACCGGAGTGACTTGTATACTATTAGCTCACCAGCGGCAAATAGTCGTCTGCTGCTGATCTTTTCATACAGTTTGAACCCAGATCAAGCCAGACAAAACATTGGACCTGATCTAGATCCAAAATGTTTTACACTGCATGTCCCTGCTGAAAGATTTTTAGAAAATTTCATTTTAAATAAGTCAACAGATGACAAAAAATCATGAAAAATTACTCAGCAAGCTGATTAGTTTATGCTCTGTTTTAACCGCATTGACCTACAAGACTATAAACTGATTCTTTGCATGCAGGGGGTGGAGAAGTGAGGGGTGGAGTAATTTTGTTTTCGCTGTCATATGCTTGTTAATGGTCTGTTTATAAGTTTTCTCGGTATCTTAGATCCTGATTACAATAAACATGGATTTGCACATATTGTATTTGAAGTAGTTGCAGGTTGGAATTTCTATAAACTCTTTGCATTCTGGGTACATGAAATTGTTTATTCTTTTTCTTTTGTTGTCATCTGCTGACTTCTTTTTCTTGAGGTTTTAAGTAGCATCTAGTTCCTGAAGATTCTACATTTTGATGATTTCCACACAACCCTCACCCATCCACCCCCACCCAAAGCATACAATTTCAGCCACCTAAAGGGGACTCATAATGGTCCAATTGGCACTATTTTTCCAAAAATTCTTCATCCCCCAAACCCTACCCCATCCCCATTGCGGCTTAGTTGTATTCCTGCAAAACCCAAAACCTACTATGCCAAAGAGAAATTAAATACCATACTGTTTACTTTCTTGTTAATGAATAGCCTAGGAAAACAAGCAGTAAGCCCAGGCTCAATTGAAATAATTACTTTGTCTTTCTTGGTGTATGTTTTTAAGACTCATAAAAATTTCTCGTTACACTTTTTTTTTAAAAAATGGACAAGTACAGTACTCTTTTGAAAATAAACTTATCTAAAGCCCTGTACATATATGAAAAATAGATAACTCTGGACATTATTATTATTATTATTATTATTATTATTATTATTATTATTATTTTTATTATTAATCATAGTTAGCTCTAAGGGCACAGTGCACTTTTAGGGTGGAATACAGCTAATACTTGATCAGTATGATAAAATTTGAAAGTGGACATATAATAAGTTACCTGGCCATAATGAGATATAATTCACGACATCTGTGTATTACCTATCTGTAATTTTTTGATTGCAGATACTGTAAAAGTATAGATAAGAAGCTACTTATATACTTAAGATAAATATAAGACTATATACTCAATATGAAGGACAAGTTTCAAACAACCAATTTTTTTTTCCTGTATAAATAGGTTCTGTTAATTTACAACAGGAAAAGGTTGAAAAATATCTTGAAATCAAGTCTGTGTAGTAAGTAGATTTCTCAGCAGGACAAGGGTAAACCATGGCATGACTTTAACAATTTCCTTGCTAGCAGCAGCTTTTGTCATCTGCTGATAATATTGGAAAACAGTTTGGATCCAGATCAGGACCAACAGAATTATCTTGATCCAAACAGTTTGACAACTTGATTTTGTTCCCCAAAGATATTTTGAATGAAAGAAGTCAGCAGACGACAACAAAATCGCAAAACAGTATGCAGCATGTAAAGATATACATAAAAAAATGCTTACTTTTTCTCCTCTTTTGTGTTTTGTCCAGCAATTTTAACTCCTTGCTGAGCATTAGCATATTATGTTTACCAAGGTCAGAGAAGTCTGGTCAGACTTTACAGGACTTGACATTCGTAAATATATAAAGATGTGGGGGAGCGGGTTCGCTTTGCCGATTTATTTCATTTTTATTAAATATCCTGTGAAAATGAAACAATTTGGTCTCACTGAGACCAAATTATTTCATAGCATATTTTAAAGTGGGTGTAGCGGAGGGGGTTCAAAAAATACACTCTGGATCCGCCACTGAATACCACCTTAGTGATCACACATTTCAGTTTTAAATGAAATCCACGACCCTATAATTTACTATTACCACTTTTTCACCTTGTAAGCAGTTAAAATTAGACATTTTAGTGTCCAGGCTAGACCTGATCCATGCTCAAATCAACTGAGCATGTAATTTATCATGCTCATAATGTTAAAATGCCAACATTGTTGGCATTATATTTATTAGCACAATAATAACAACATCTGAGAGTTTAAAAGTAAAGCATTTTTTTTCCGCTATATTTTGTTGAAATGTTGTAAAGTTGTATTTAAATTCTGAAAATGCTGCCCGCTCATTATGTCTGCTGCATTGATTCATATGCATTTAAGACAAGTTTTATCATGGAAGCAAACACTATGAAAGTAAGTAAGGTTGCAAAGATCAGGAATCGATACAATCAAGTACCACACCTGACCCAGGATACCAATAGGAAAGTGACAAACTCACAGAAGACACCACAAACGAGAGCCAAGAGGTCAGCCCTTTCCCAGCAGGTGACCACGAAGCACATATAAACAGACGCGCACAAAACATAGCAAACACAAGACAGAACAAAAACATAAAAGATCCACAAAAGAAGTACCGCCTTGGAACGGTCAGTAAAATATTTTACTGGAGGGCTTAAACCGGTTTAACGGCGCCAACCTCACCCTTAATTCAGATGTGGATCCAAACACATAGATATTTGGTTTGCATGAAAGACCCCTAACTTATCAATGCATCATCTCCTAAAACATATAAATCAAGATATAACAAGGAGATAAAGCAAGGATAAGGACTCAACAGTAAATTAAACTGAATACCGGAGCAAAAGAAATCCAACAGGTAAACCCCGGTGGGCCCGACAAACAGCCAAAGCATCAGGCCCCTACCATCTCATCAATAGATAAGTCTTTAAGTCGGAACCATCATAGAGTCTGAAGTCCGACCCACCGGCGTGCAATTAAAGAGGAAAGCAAAGTTGCCAACTGTGATTGGGTTGACTACCAAGCATGCAGTCTGTTGCAATACATTAATGTTATAGCCAATCTTTTTATAATGGGAAATTATTTTAATGAACTGTGCTGAAAAATTATTAGAGCCAACAATCTTCTTCAACTTATACACCAAGTCACCATAGAAATCAGGTTCCGAAAGTCCTTGGCGCAAGAGAGATTTAAGTCCAACTTGGAATTTAGAAATCAAATCAAAGTATCGTCTATAAAATTTTGAAAATGTTTTGCGAAGTTTATGATACCGATAGCCCTGTTTAAGAAGTTTCTGAGTTAACAATTTATTGCGAGTGTTGAAGTCAGTAACATAGCTGATCAGAGGAGCCGTCTGAAATGGGTTCATATTGTAATAGAAGCCACCAAAGTACATCAGCAGATAAAAAATCAGCCAATATTTGAGCCGCTACATGATATTTCCAAAAATGTGGTATGTGAAACCAGGGAAGGCTCAGACCAGCCTGCCCATATGCACAGTCTGATCAGAGCCTTTGCTAGTCGCTTGATTATTCTATGAGTGTTAAGCTACTGACCGAACAGCCTTTGGAGTTTCTAAGCTTAAAGGAGACTGAACAGGCTCGTCTGAGTCTACACTATTCAAAATGCCACATTGTTGGAAATCGTGTCCCGGCTCATTTATCATAAATAGCAGGAAAACGGTTAGCTCTGTATTATTTCAAACAACTGACCATTGATCTTTTAATTTTATCATGTTCAAATGATTAGGAATTTTCTGTTGTCTGTCCATCATTTCATTGATTATTTTATTATGTAGTATTAGGTAGCCTTGCTCCTTGTATTCCATTTAATGTGTATGCCCGGTATAAGCATATCAAACAAAAAGGGACCCAACTCTTTTAGTGCTGTATTTATGAAATTGAATCTTCCAAATGATGATCTGAAGTAATCTGTCTTGTTATCAATAAATAATTTGCTGAAGAAAGCAAAGACATATAGATAACATGTTTAGATAAACAAAAATTTTCAGCGTAAAATTGTAAATATTTTCTTACCTATATTTTTTGCGAATGTTTTGGGTGCTCAAAAGAACCGTCTCATTGAGAGGGTTCTTTTGAATATCCAATTTCTTGTTACTCTTTACATAAGGCCTGAGATTCTGAGGAAGAATAAAGTCTAAACTCGATTTTTTATGTTTTTCACATTGATTTTCGGCGATAACTTTTTTATTATTGATTTTAGTAAACTGTGTTCGCGATGAAAGTTGTAGAGAAAAATTAGCGCCAACTTCTCCAAGCGGTTCCAGCATCATAGAAACTGCAGTTAACTCTGCGCATAGATGCACTCTTTGAGCATTTTAAGCAAATCGCAAATAAACTAAGTCAAATATGTCAGTCAAAAAATTACATTGCACCGCCCAGATTCAATAAGAAAGGCAATGGATGGCTTGTTCAAATATATTGGAAATCGCGCCTGATTCGCCCGTGCGTTAAGCTAGTTGGGTCATCTCGAAACTGTTCGTTTAGGAGCACGTGCATGAGAGATAAATGAAGCGTCATGCGATATCACAGCTTCTGTACTTACAAATAATCATGCTCATAGTAGATTCTGAATATGCACGGTACATCCTGAGTCTACACAAGGCAGGATTATGCTATAAACAACCGTTGAATAACGGTATATACACCGCTTGTGAATATTCTTTTGAGACGAACCCTTTCTGTCACGCCTCTACGAAATTTACCTGTCGATAAAAGACTTAGAAAATTGGGCTGAATTCAATTTATTGCAAAATCTTCATCTATGTACACACAATTCTGTTTGTGCCAGAAACTTCGGACCTCTTGGAGAAATCGGCGCTAATTTTTCTCTACAACTTTCATCGCGAACACAGTTGGCTAAAATTAATACTAAAAAAGTTATCGCCGAAAATCAATGTGAAAAACATAAAAAATCGAGTTTACCAAAGTACATAATATCAGTTGAGATAGTTGAGCAAGCAGACAGCATTTGTAGAGAATGGCAGAAAATGGTTAAGGCCATTTTTGTTTAACCTTCTTATTGTGTGTGTGTACTCTTGTATGTCTGTGTTGACTGTATAAAAAGATACAAGTGAAAGATAGGGGTATCCATTAACCTATTGCACATGAAATGAACTCAATGCATGTTGTTTTGGCCTTTCATGGGTAGTATTAACACTTTGCTTGCCAGCGCAGTTCTCACTAACTCCAAATTTGGATTATTTTACTCCAACTTTTTGATTCTGACTCCAACTTTTTCTAAAGTGCCAATAGAAAAGATTGGTAAAACTCTAAATTTTTCTGGCAAACAGCAATTTTACTCCTATTGTCAAAATCCTAGTGAGAGACTGCCAGCGGCAAATTTTGTCATCTGCTGATGATCTTTGCAGTTTGGACCTAAATCAGGCCCGCTAGAACATTGGGCCTGATCTGGATCCAAACTGTTTGACACTGAAATAATTATTTGAGAAAGTGAATTTTGAAAAATGTCAGCAGAACACAAAAAAGCATGAAAACAAGAAATGTCACAAACACGTGACGAATGCCCCCAAAGGAATTGGTCTAGTATAAGACACATTTGAGGAAAGGTAGCTGTAATATAGCACGAAAAAACTAGAAATGAGGCCAGAAGTCAATGTCAAGGTCAAAGTGACTCAAAATGGTATGAACCACTCCGCCATCCCAAGAGGAATCACCACCCCAAATTTGGGATTCCTACATCAAATAATATAGGAGATATGCTCTGGACACAATAATTCTTGAAAACGAGGTCAGAGGTCAAGGTCACAGTGACCCAAAAATGGTTTGTGACACTCAGGCATCCCAAGATGCATTTACATACCAAATTTGGAATTCCTATTTCAAAGAATATAGGAGATATGCAACAGTTTCTATAAACTAGGTCAGAGGTCAAGTTCAAGGTCACAGTGACTAAATTATGGTAAGCGACACTTCGTCATCCCAAGATGCATCCACACACCAAATTTGAGATTCCTACCTCAAATAATATAAGAGAAATGCTCTGGACATGATTATTCTAAAAACTAGGTCAGAGGTCAAGGTCACAGTGACCCGAAAATGGTACATGACACTCCGCTATCCCAAGATGCATCCACAAACCAAATTTGGAATTCCTAACTCAAAGAATATATGAGATATGCTCGGAACACAATAATTCTTAAAACTAGGTCAGAGGTCAAGGTCACAGTGACCCAAAAATGGTATGTGACACCCCGTCATCCCAAGATGTATTTACACACCAAAGTTGGAATTCCTATCTCAAAGAATATAGGATATATGCACCAGACTCAATGCAGTTTCTAGAAACAAGGTCAGAGGTCAAGTTCAAGGTCACAGTGACCCAATTATGGTACGCGACACTTCTACATCCCAAGATGCATCCACACACCAAATTTGAGATTCCTACCTCAAATAATATAAGAGATATGCTATGGACACGATTTTTCTAAAAACTAGGTCAGAGGTCAAGGTCAAGGTCACAGTGATCCGAAAATGGAACATGACACTCCGCTATCCCAAGATGTTTCCACACACGAAATTTGGAATTCCTAACTCAAAGAATATAAGAGATATGCTCCGGACACAATAATTCTTAAAACTAGGTCAGAGGTCAAGGTCACAGTGACCCAAAATTGGCATGTGACACCCCCTCATCCCAAGATGCATTTACACACCAAATTTGGAATTCCTATTTCAAAGAATATAGGAGATATGCACCAGACTCAATGCAGTTTTCAAGAAACTAGGTCAGAGGTCAAGTTCAAGGTCACAGTGACCCAATTATGGTACGCGACACTTCGTCATCCCAAGATGCATCCACACACTAAATTTGAGATTCCTACCTCAAATAATATAAGAGATATGCTCCGGACACGATTATTATAAAAACTAGGTCAGAGGTCAAGGTCAAGGTCACAGTGACCCGAAAATGGTACGCGACACTTCGCCATCCCATGATGTATCCACACACCAAATTTGAAATTCCTACCTCAAAGAATATAGGAGATATGGACCGGACACGAAAGCGGGACGGACGGACTGACGGACGGACGGACTGACGGACGGACGGACGGACAGTGCGATTACTATATGCCTCCCAAAGTTCCTTTGGGGGCATAAAAAAACAGCATGCAAAGAGTTCATTTGAATCAGAATCAAATCTACTGTTTGGCGAAACAGAGTTAACTTTGTGTAGTACATGGGAAAAAGTTTTCAGGATAAATAGAAAGTTAGCCTCAAAATACTGAAGGCTGTAGCAAGACTGCGTACACAGTACTACACACTGTGCAGATAAACTCTCACGCCATGGATGTAAGCAAAGGCAGATACATACAGACTCCTATAGGATTATTGATTGTTTGAGGTTATAGGTCATGTCAGTGACCTATATTAGAGTGACTGGACACTTCATTTTTCAGCCATATAGGTATGTCCTGGCATGTGTCACGTGACTAACGCCTGGTGCGCTTTTTATTGTAAACACTCAAAATGGCGATGCAGCTTGTGAGAGGTACTTTAAAGAGCGTACTTCGTCTTTAATATCGCTTATTGATAAATATTGTTAATAACAATCGAAAAAACATATATGAAATATTGCTAAATGCTTTGTTCCTGCAATGTAAAAACTAATCCGATTGAGTTATGACCGTGTAAATAACGGCCGATTTTAAGAAAGTTGCGGAAATCTGCAAAAAATGGCTTCAAAAATACCTCTTTCACTCTGATGAATAAAGCTTCAAACATGGCTATATCTGTGTCTCGATTTATCAATATTCATTAACTAAGATGTCCAATGATTCATAATCATCGTTATTATATAATTTCGGTGTTTATAAAGGTGTTAAAAGTTTAGGTAAACATAGAGAAATTACGCTGTGTATTCCAAAACAGCGGTAAAAGCCAATCGTGTAGATAAATGATATCGAGTTTCCCTCATTTACCTGTGTAAGATACACAACAGTGTTATTTGAGTTGAGTATTGGTATTTTATTGGAGTTTCTAGTCACTCTTATATAGGTCACTGGTCATGTTTACAGTGCACAATGTGGAGTACTGTACATGTGCAGGCTTGTCTGAGCCTTCACTGGCAGCATATGTTAGGCCTTTAGTTAAGAGTGTGTACCAAAAAAAAAAAAAAAAAAAAATACTTTTCTTATTTTAAAACCAAAACATATGTTGTGGGTACTCAAAAGAACCGTCTCAATGAGACGGTTCTTTTGACACCCAAATCATATGCTAAGAATAATGGGTAAGGTGATATTTACAATTTTACGCTGCAAATTTGTGTTTATATAAACCTGTGATATGTTATATGTACCAAAACCCCATGTACTGGCCCATATTATGAGTTGAATGTTTCAAGGTATGCATGTGTAATAATTATGATAATAAACTTTTCCTGCTAGATCTCATTGTTGTTTATTCTTGCTTTGTATTAAGGCACTAGGCTGAAGCTATATAAAAAAAATTGACATACCTTAAAAAAATATTTTGTTGAAACAGGCCCATTTTTTTTTTAAATTTATAACTTCCAGGCTTGATCTGGATCAAAACTATTTGCAACAAAGAATTAAACATCGGAGTTCAGTAAATAAGCATTTATTAAAAAAATAGTCTCAGATCAGCATACTTCAAGAAGAGCAGTCTGATCAAGGACTATTTTTATTTGGTTCTCTGAACAAAATAATATATTCAAAAGGTAATTCCAGGACACTTTTTTCTTAAAGGACATGACTTGAAGATTTAACTGTTAGTGGCCTCTAATCTGTATCTACCCCATTTAGTTAAAGCTAGTATGTGCATTTCAGTAATAAACCTGAAAATTCTGTGTTTATTAAGTCACTAGGTGATAGCAACTCACCATGTGGTCAAAACCTACTATTTGTTGTCATGGTAACAACAAAAACATCCTTCAATTTAGATGAACAATAAATTTCCAGACCAATCTGGTCATGCCCACATTAATGTTTTGCGGTCTGCTGACTTTTTAGAAATTGACTTTCTCAAAAATATTTTTCAGTAACACTTTTAGAATGACAATCTGTTCTATAGTAGATTATTAAGACAGAAGACAGAAAGATCTTTTTCTATCATTTATTTTCAAGCTTTTTTCATGCTTTTTTATTGTCTGCTGACTTTTAGCATTCAAAATTAACTTTTTAACAAAATTTCTTTCAGGAACACTATCAGAGAGTCAAACGGTTTGGACCCAGATCAGGACCAACAGTCTGCCTCCTATATAATTGTTCACAAAGGTTATCAGCAGATGACAGAGGTGGCTAAGCACTAACAAGAATAGGTAAAATGATACGAGTTGTTATTTTTAGATCCAGAAAGAAACGAACTGTCCATCCTATTCTATTCTTTATATAGTTCTTATTTCAAACTGCCCAAATTGACATGAGACTGATTAATTTTCGCCAAAATCTTGGTGATATTCGTGCTTTTTCTTGAAATACTCCGACCTTGATCATAAACAGTATAGATCCGAATCAGCTGGTTCCTGAAACCAGCTGATCAGGATGCATATTGTTTTCTACCCTGCTTGTTTTGTTTGTTTGTTTGTTTGATTTGATTCTTTATGTCCCATCAACAATCTTTCAGTTATGCGGGACGGGCTTCCTGGGTTGAACCAGTACTAAGCTAGGATAAATGCGTCTTGCTCAAGGACCACAACGCAGTGACGCTGGTGAGGCTCGAACCCGCGGCCCTTCAGTCTCGAGTCAAGCACTATACCACTGAGCCACTGCGCTCCCTCCAATACCCTGCTTGTAAATGCATACTAATAAGTGGAACCCTGCAAGTTGGTTAGATATACACTGCTGAAGTTACTCTTTGCCTGAAATTGTTGTCTGCTGTACCTTTGCAAACAGTTTTAGAACCTGAGATCAGGACCGACAAAATGTCAGACCTGATCTGGATCCAAAGTGTATGACTCTCTGATGGTGATCATGAAGGAACTATATAGTAAATTAATTTAGAAAAGACAGCAGATGACAAAATACCTTAAAATTTTCCTGGTCCTGAAGCCAGCTGATCAGGATGTATATTGTTTTCTACTCTGCTTGTAAATGCATACTTATAAGTGGAACCCTGCAAGTTGGTCAGATATACACTGCTGAAGTTACTCTTTGCCCGAAATTGTTGTCTGCTGATAACCTTTGCAAACAGTTTTAGAACCAGATCAGGACTGACAAAATGTCAGACCTGATCTGGATCCAAACTGTTTGACTCTCTGATGGTGATCATGAAGGAACTATATAGTACTAGAATTTAGAAAAGACAGCAGATGACAAAATACCTGGTCCTGAAGCCAGCTGATCAGGATGTATATTGTTTTCTACTCTGCTTGTAAATGCATACTAATAAGTGGAACCCTGCAAGTTGGTTAGATATACACTGCCGAAGTTACTCTTTGCCTGCAATTGTTGTCTGCTGATAACCTTTGCAAACAGTTTTGGAACCCGATCAGGACCGACAAAATATTCGGCCAGATCTTAATCCAATCTGTTTGACTCTCTGAGAACAATATAGAAAATCAATTTAAAAAAAAAGACAGCAGATGACAAAAATATAATAAAAATTCCAGCAAGCAGAGTAAAATAGAAATGGATGCTTGTCAAGATAAATATGGTTACTATATAATAAAAAATGCACTTGTGTAAATATCAAATTAACCCTTGTCCCGCTGAACCTAGATATATCCCGTTTTTAGAAACACTAACAGTGTGGATACTGATCAGCTGATCAGGATCCACAGTTTTGCATCCAGTTTACGGTCTTGCCAAAATTTAGCTATTTTAAATTCCACACAACCCCCTCCCAAAGCATACAATTTAAGCTACCTAAAGGGGACTGATAATGCTCCAATTGGCACTATTTTTTCCAAAAATTCTTCATCTCCCGCATCCTACCCCCATCCCCATTGCGGCTTAGTTGTATAACCAAAACCTACCAAAGAGAAATTAAATATCTTACTGTTTACTTTTTTGTTAATGAATAGCCTAAGAAAACACACAGCAAGCCCAGGCTCAATTGAAATAATTACTTTGTATGTTTTTTTAAGACGAACAGTCAGTACTCATAAAAATTTCTCGTTACACCTTTTTTTAAAAAATGGACAAGTACAGTACTTTTTTGAAAATAAAGCTTATCTAAAGCTCTGTATATATATGAAAAATAGATAACTCTGGACATTTCCATTATTTTATTACTATTATTATTATTATTATTATTATTATTATTATTATTATTATAGTTAGCATTGAAGAGTTAGACTATAGACAAAGTGCACTTATAGGGTGGAATACAGCTAATACTTGATCAGAGGCAGTATGATAAAATTTGAAAGTGGACATATAATAAGTCACATGGCCATATTGAGCTATAATTTGCAGACATCTGTATATTTACCTGTTTGACAGTGTGATTTTTTGATTGTAGATAGTGCTCAGCAGTACAGGGTTAAACAATTTAATTTGATAGTTTGTGTAGAATTGTTGTTTTTTATGTGTGTACATATTAGTTATTTTGAGGGCCTCATGGAAGATTACTTGTACTACTAAATGTTGTCACCCTCTTTAAATAAAGACTTTCCTTACTTACTTAAAGGTCTTGTGAAGCTTCAAAAAAAACTTTTTTCAAACTCCTATTGATTGAAAAGCCAGTAATGATAGAAACAGAATGTCGAAACCCCCATCAAAAAATTCAAAATAGTAACCTAGTTATGAAAGTTTCAAAATTTAATTAGATGAAAATATGCGAGAGGCTCATATGACCTCATTTGAGCTTTTTGAAATATTAAATTTAATATATTTCATTTATTTTAACGTTATTTAATATTTTATTTGCTGAAAATGATTCAATATGATAAAATACCTCATTTGCATATAAAAGCTTAATTGTGCTGTTTTTAGTTTCTTAGAAATTGCACTAAATGAAATATGACATTTTGAAAAAATCATCACAAAACAATAATGTGGGCGGGGCTTATATGCTAATTTGCATAATTTTAAACCTTGCATAACTTTTGACTGGGTTGGAATTTTAAGATGGGGTTTTCAGAATTTTGGTTTTCTCATAAATGTCATTTAAATCATGAAGAGTTTCAAAAATGTTTTGGAAGATTCACAAGACCTTTAAGACTATTAAGATAATGTCAATTCTTAAATCTATATGGTCTGATAGCCTAGTGGTTAGTTCACAATTTGAAAAAGATCACCCAAACCTGGATCAAATCTTTGGGTGGGAGACATTTTTATGACTGTCCAATGTATGCATTCTTTTTAAGTCAAAGTTGTTCATATATTTTATGCCACCTTCTGATTATCTTTACATCTTTTCATTTGGATATTCAGTATTAATTCCCTCGGTTTTATTCACTCTTTCTTTGCCAGAGGCTACTTTTGTTGCCTGCTGATAGTCTTTGCAAACAGTTTGGACCCTGGTCAGTACCGACAAAACATTGGTCCTGAACTGGATACAGACCGTTTGCCATCGTCTGATAGGGTTTCTGTAAAAGTTTATTGAAAAAGTTGACTTTGGAAAAAAGTCTGCTGATGACATAAAAGTATTAAAATGACCCAGCATACAAAGTGTTAATTACATGTGAGCTTATATTGAAATCATGCACTGTGCTAGTTGTAGTTGATAAGATTTTTATAGTTATTATATATTATCCATTTGTGCACAAAATTTAAAAAAAAGACTTAAAGAGGCTAAGTCTGCAACTATGAACGTTTTTCGAAAAAAAAATCTTTTCTTTTTAAATCATTTGTAAAAGTAAAATTAAGTTATAATTTCACAAACTGCATGATAAAGTGAATTATCTTATTAAAACATCTGTTTTTTCCCTTATTGGTAATTATTTGCGTACCTCCAATAATTATAGGCAGTTAATTTTTAACATAAATGCTGTTGTTTTGATCGATACTGATAATTTGTTAAGATTTACTAAATTGGTTAAATGTATACCTGAATTTTAGTTTTTTTACTGTGTTCTTGAAAATTAGAAACATTATTTCTAAAATTAAAAGATCAAAGTTACAGACTATGCATCTTTAACAAACAAAATAATGAAAAAAGACTAAAAAAAAAAAAAAAAAAAAATGAAATAGAACCAGATTTGAACCCACGTCTTTTGAATGCTAAACACATCCTGTTAAATGTACCCATTAAGCTATCAAGAAATTGTAGAATTCTTTCATTCATACGTATTACAAGTAATTGTACCACAATCTAAAGCTCACTTTTTACGATGATTCCCGAAGATTGGATGAAAGGACAATGAAAATTCATATGTCTCGGGTCAATTTTAACAAACAATAACTATAAACATAGAACATTACAAGATATATATATAGATATATAATGTACATCACACAAAGGGGGTTCATAATATATTAAGGTGTGGGGGTTCGCTTTGCTGATTTTATCTCATTTTTCCTAAGTATTCTATGAAAAAGAAATAATTTGGTCTCACTGAGACCCAATTATTTCATTTTCATAGGACATTTAAAAATGGGGGGGGGGAGGGGGTTCAAGGGAATCCCTGAAACTCCTCTGGGTCCGCCACTGCTTGATCATTTAAACCAGAAAGATCTTTTTTAAGTTGTTGAATGCTTTTCATGCTTTATGTAGTCTGCTGACTTTTTTTCAAAATTAACTTTTTTCAAACACTACATGTAGTTATTAGAATGTCTAACATTTTGGACGCAGACCAGGACTGAATTTCAATAAGTGCTGATCTAGGTCCTAACTGTCTGCAAGGTGATTAACAAATGACATTGTCTGATAAAATGGACTTGACCTAGACCTTCATTGCCTGTGTATTAAACAGGGCAATGGTAAACCTTCAAAAATTGGACTTTTTGTGATTTTTCTTTATGCTTTAACTATGAATGCTTTAACTCTTAGCATGATTGATAATTTTGTTCATGCTTTTGCTGTTGTCTGTAAGCTGCTCACCCTTAAGTTTATCTATACCCCTTATGTTCTTTCATACTTTAAAAGACTGTCATGTTTTTATTCTTCTGTGGTGTTACTCACACAAAAAAATGCTGAAAGATCGCAAGCATTTTACAAAAGTTTTAACTTGTAATGTATGAATAATAATTTGTTTAAAGGGAAAAAACATCAAAGTTTTACACTAATGATAACATTATGTGTCCAGTCTGATCTGGGTCCAAACTGTATGCCAACCCCTTTTTTGGTGGAGCAAAACTGTTTGTGCAATTCTGGTAGGGGGCATCATGAGGAACATTTCTGTGAAATTATTTAAAATTTGGAACATTGGCTCCAGAGCTCTTGATAGGGATGCGTACCGCGTATTCACGCATTTTATTCAAAGAAAAACGCATTAAATTTAAAGGATTTGCGTACAAAAACGCATTCAAAATTCTGTCTCCCGCGAGCGTGTTTTTCCGATTGCGTACCGTGGTTCAATTACAATGCTCAGTCGAATACCTCCGTACTGGTTTCCTGTATTTAGAGACTCTTAATATACACCGCATCAGCGATAGGTAAACCAGTCCATCCAAGTCATCGAGCGCTTGATTAATTCAGACGAATGCATGCGTTTTCTATCTCCAATGTAAACATCATGGCTTCTCGTCAATTAAACGTTCGCGCAGGGCGATTAAAGAAGAATTACATTGAAGATACCCCCTCTATCTTTAAATATTTAACTCGCGACGATAAAGTGGTAGATGGTGCTAAGATTGTGCGCAAAATTATCGACGATATCATCGTCTCAGTGGTAGATAATGCCGAAATCAAAGAGAAAAAACACTCTGGGTGCACCGTGAAGGAGCGGACTATTCAGTCATGGCTAGTTAAGTTTCCGTGGTTATATATTGAGGGTGTAGGGTTAGACAGGAGAATGAAATGCCGAGTGTGTACTAAAAGAAATGTAAGGTCAATTTGGGCAACAGAAGGTTCACCAAATATACAGAAAAACAGTATTGACAGGCACAGTGCTTCAGCAGAGCATGTGCAGGCTGAGTTAGAATTGTCAAAAACCAAAGAAAGTGCAAGTAAAATTTCCACAAGTGAAGAGTCTTCTTACAAGAAAGATGAAACAATGCCCATTTCAGAAGAGGACATTAAATTGTTCAGAACAGTGTTTTATACATGTAAACAGGAACTTCCATCTGATAAAGTGAATAGCTTGCTAGAGCTGCAAAATCTCAATAGTGCAAATATGAAATATAAAAACTTGAGCTATGTTACCATAAATGAAATCCAATCTTGCATATCCAACATTTTCCAAAGGGATCTTGTTGAAGAAATTTTGCAGTCAGAAGTGTATGCATTGATGCTGGATGAAAGTACAGACTTGTCAGTTCAGAAGCATTTATCATTATGTGTTAGATATGTCAAAAATGGTGTAGCAGTGACAAGATTTTTAGCTAACATAACCCTAGATGATGGGAAGGCCCATACTATTGTACGCTCTCTGATTAGTTGCTTAGCAGACTTAGGACTTGATCCCGCATTCATTGTTTCTATTGCAACTGATGGGGCTTCAACTATGACTGGCAAAAAGACTGGAATAGGTGTGCAGATGAAATCCAAATTCTCACCTTTTTCTGTTCAGACCCATTGCATTGCTCATCGTTTGAATCTTGCTGTAACGGATTCAATTAAGAAAATTGTACCACTCTGTAAATTCAGGACCAATTTTAACTCTTTGTATTATTTTATGAGTGGTTCGAGTAACCGTGTTGATAAATTGAAAAGAATACAACAATTCTTTGGAGAACCAGAATTGTCCATTAAGGAGCCACACAGTATCCGATGGTTAGGGCTGAAACATGCTGTTGAAGCAGTCTATGAAAGTTACAGCTCAGTGCTAGCTACACTTTCCAACTTTGCTGCGGAGAAAATGCCACAAGCAGAAGGTCTTCTAAAGTACTTTTCTGAATATAAAACAGTCTTGCTGGTTTCTTTCATGCTTGATGTCCATGATATTTTGGCAGTACTTTGCCAGCAGTTACAAAAAAAGAACCTTCATTTCAGCGAAATTCAGCCATTGATGGAGGGAACTCTGTCAAAATTATCACATTTGGAAACAGTACAAGGAACTGCAGAAAAAGCAATGAGAGACTGTATTGAACTCAGAGATGAAGAAGAAACCAGATGTGCATATCTAAATGGTGAAAAGCTCAGGAAGTTCTCAATAAATATAGAGAATGAACTTTCAAATCTTAAGAGCAATTACTTATCGAGCCTTCAGAAAAACATAAGACATAGATTCAGAAAAGAGGATAGTGAAATTTTCAAAGATTTTAGTCTATTATTAGAACCAGGGGTGGTAAACACAGTCAGCAATGAAGAATCTGAAGCCGCTCTAGAAGCTATTGGAAATTTCTACAGTGCCAAGGAGGTTACAATTGTTCATGGCAGCTTGGAAGAGGGGACAAGGGAGGAGAAACATGAAATAAATCAGCTACTGGATAATGAACTTCTTAAGCAGGAATGGCCTATTTTAAAAGGCATGATCTCGGGTTCTTATAAGAACTTATCTCCTCAGGATTTGTGTAATAGAGTTATTCAGCTACACCAGGAAATGATGCCTGAATTCGCAAAGTTATGTAAAATAGCTCTCTGTATAGCTGTAACCAGTGTTGAGTGCGAAAGAAGTTTCAGTGCACAGAACAGAATTAAGAACAGATACAGATGCTCTCTGACGACTGAGAATCTTCAATATCTTTTAAATATCCAGATGAACAGTGCCAGCCTCTCTGATTATGACCCTACTAATGCAGTCAGATTATGGGTCACTAAGAAGAAAAGGCGCAAGAGCAGGCTGTGTCAGCCTTATCAACCAAGGCCAAAGAAGCTGAAGGCCAAGGAGTCAAGTGATTCCCCAAAAAACTGTTAAAATAAGCAGCATTCAGATGTAAATATTGTTAAATTGTTCAAAGGTTAAAAAGTTTTTTCAAGTTCTAGTCAAGAAAGTTCAGTGATTCTCAATGCTCTAGTCCAGCATATTTGATTGTTTAAGACAAAGTTTATAAAGTGTTTCCTGTTCTAGTCAAGATAATTCAGTGATAATGATTCTCATTGCTCTAGTCAAGCATATTTGATTGTTCAACTTCATTCAAGACTCAGTTCCATTAAGCTACGTATTTAAATGGTGTTTTGAAAGAAATGATTTTTAGGTTGAGACCAGAAGGAGACGACATTCACTATACTGGGTAAATAATTTGTACACGTATTCTAGTTGTCTTCATTTAAGGCAGAATATTCACTAAAAATATATTCTGTTTAAAATGAATACAACAAGAAATTAAGATAGAAAGAAATGTGTTATCATAAAAAGCTGATGTTTTTTGACAAATCTCTGCTAAAATCTGAAATACTCATTAAAATTTTGAATTTCAGCATTAGTTTTAATTTGAGGGGGTAAAATACTCATTGACCCAAAATGTTATCTAGAGCTCTGGGCTCAGGAGAAGATGTCATTTAAAGACATTTCTCATCATGAGCTCTGGCAACCCCTGTATTAAAGTAAGTATGGGTGCAAAGATCAGGAATCGATACAATCAAGTACCACACCTGACCCAGGATACCAATGGGAAAGTGACAAACTCACAGCCTGACACCACAAACGAGAGCCAAGAGGTCAGCCCTTTCTCAGCAGGTGACCACAAGGCACCGGGCCGGGTAGCGCAGTCGGTAACGTGTCTGGCTACAGATGCGTGTCTGACTGCAGATCCAGGGG
Source organism: Loripinus fragilis (assembly GCA_964019695.1). NCBI lineage: Eukaryota > Metazoa > Mollusca > Bivalvia > Lucinida > Lucinidae > Loripinus > Loripinus fragilis. The sequence continues at coordinate 11,262,713 of OZ026520.1, forward strand.
TCGCGAGTTCGATCCCGGCCCTGTCCCATACTTTTGTGGAGATTGATCATGAAATAATTTCTACGGTCATTCTCCTCCCTTCCGCTGATTCATTCAAGAAGGGTTGTTGTCAGTTACAAGGGAAAGTATGTGCACAAATTACTGGTTAACCGCTTGTTCAAGCCTGCCCAGGAAAAAGTGTGGTTAAGTGAACTGACCGTCCCGCAATGACCATAGCTGTTGACTTGGGACGTAAAGCAACAAAAACAAACAAAGCACACATAAACAGACGTGCACAAAGGCATAGCAAACGAAAGACAGAAAAAACATAAAAGATCCACAAAAGAAGTACCGCCTTGGGACGGTCAGTAAAATATTTTACTGGAGGCCTTCCAAACTGTTTGCATAGAACATCAGCAGATGACAAAATTATCACTAGCTGATATAGGGGTAATTTACTTACCCTTTTTATTAAGCAAGCAAACAAAACAGACATCTTTGCTCCTAAACCACTGTCACAAATTATGTGGGGTACATATCGGCTTTTGTGCTGATCCTGTTGGTGTTGTGAGTCCATGTCACCATCTGTGTAGCTTAGAGGGTGTTGCTTCTGTTCCGCACATTTTCTGCAAAACCAATGATAGAAACACTGTTCAAGCCTCCAGATAAGTGAGCATATTTGAAAATCATATTTCATTTTTCTAAAAATAAAACATATGTTGTGCCAACGTGGGTACTCAAAAGAAGCGTCTCAATGAGCCGGCTCTTCTGAAACACAAAACACATAATTATTCTGAAAAGGCTCAAATTTTTGTTTATCAGGGCCTTTGATAGTTAGGAGGGTAGGGGGAGGGGTATTAGGTTTGAGTTCAATTCATTAACCTTAATTTCAAGGTCAGATCAGCACTTTGAAATGTCTAATTTTGACCAAAATAAGAATTCCCCATGTTGTTTCCAAATGAATTGAGCTGAATTCCTGCGCCAATTGTAAATGATTTCACACAAATGATCCCCTTAACTCTTTTTAGACCAATAGAACATCCCATAGATTTTTATAAAATGAAGTTGGGATTGTGCATTGTATATATATTAAAAGGTCACAGGTTAAATTTAAAAAAAAATAAATAAATTAATGTATGGCCAAAAAATGGAGGAGCTTTAACAACAAAAGAACAGACTTGAAATTCTATCCCGAGACATTATCAAGCTCTAGATAGATAAATGACTATTTTAAATGTGAATTCTGACATTCTCACACCTCCAAGTTTGACACTCAACACCTTTAGTACAATGCAACCTGTCATAAAAGCTATCCTTTTCAAAAAATGTTCTCAGCAATTTTTATATGGATTTCCATATGAAGCAACAATATCAATACATGCAGGGGTCCAAGAATTCTCGTCCGGGAGGGTGGATTCAAGGTGTATCTGCCGATATATTTTATATAAGTTTAATTTTCCATGGTTCCAGAGGGGGTCCATCAATTCTTCCAGTGGTAAGGATGCCATGGTGTCCAACTTTTTACAGAGGGGGGGGGGTATCCAGGTGCTTAATTATTCCCTATCTAAGCCCATATAACTTGTGTTTTTCAAAGGGGTCTGGTCTCCCCTCTGGATCCAAGCATGCAATACTTGGATTATCTGGATGCTGTGACAAAAGTTAGATATTTGAAAAAGTTATCAATTTTGAACCTCCCTGAATACATGGTGTCTGGGAAAACAGCCATAGAGGCCTGATATTGGCCTAAATTATTTTTTTTTTTTCCCTTACCCGACTGACCCTGTAAAAAGTCCCTACACAAAAAATTCTATAACAATCTTTTGTTAAGATTTTTTTTTAAATTTCATTGCAAACTTAGAGAATTGTCAATTGTAAACAGTTATCTTTAAAATATATTCTTAGCAAATTGTTTGTTTTGTTTGTTTGATTTGATTCTTTATGTCCCATCAACAATCTTTCAGTTATAAAGGGAAGGGTCTTCCTGGGTTGAACCAGTACTAAGCTAGGATAAATGTGTCTTGCTCAAGGACTACAACGCAGTGACGCAGGTGAGGCTCGAACCCGCGGCCCTTCGGTCTCGAGTCAAACAAATTGTTTGTGTGCAGAAAAACCTGCCTAAAACAACCACTCTCAAGAAGAGTAAAAATTGCTTTCATGACAAACCATCACTTAATGCAGGTCAAAAGTATTGCAGAATGCTCCAAGGGGAAACAACAATATTTCTAAGGTTGGCCTAACCCTTATGGTTCTGACAACTTTAGGTCAAACCATTGCAGTTTACCCTTTGCATTAAATCTGTAACGTTTACAACAGTTTCGACCCAGATCAGGTCCGGCATTCTGTCTGGGCCTTATCAGGTTTTAGACTGTTTGACACTTTTGAGCTTATGACAAGTTGAAGTTGAACCTATGTATTTTAACTTAGCAAAAAACATTTACATGACATTGTCATCTGCTTATAACCCTTTCAAATAATTTGGACCCAGATCAGGCCGACATTTTGTCCAGACTTATCGGGGTTCAGAATGTTTGGCACTTGAAAGGATATGACAAGTTGGAGTTAAACCGATGTTTTTTAACTTTGTGTTACATCTGTACATGACATTGTCATCTGCTGATAACCCTTTCAAACAATTTGGACCCAGATCAGGCCCAATTTCTTGTCCAGGCCTTATCGAGGTTCAGAATGTTTGGCACTTTAGAGGTTACGACAAGTTGAAGTTGAACCTGTATTTTAACTTTCCGTTAAATTTTCATGTGACATTGTTATCTGCCGATATCCATTTCAAACAATTTGGACTCAGATCAGGCCTGACATTCTGTCCTGTGTATTTCCTCTCTGCATAGAAGCTTTACCTGAAATCGTCATCTGCCTTTAACCTTTGTAAACATGATACATCAGTACATAGAACAGTCTGCTGAGATGTAACATCATAGACCAGCTCACAACAGAAACTCTATCTACAGAGGACATTCTGCTGAGAAGAAACATGATACACAAAGTTTGTAGCTCTTATCAACAGAGAGCAGCCTGCTGAGATGAAACATGATAAACAGGTTTGCAAATCTATCTACAGAGGGCAGTCTGCTGAGTATAGTGTGATACATCGGTTTCCAGCCATATCTACAGAGAGTAATCTGCTGAGAATTAATATGAGAAACCGGTTTACAGAGGGCAGTCTGCTGAGATTAAACATAATATAACAGTTTGCAACTCTATCTACAGAGTGCGGTCTGCTGAGCTGAAACATGGTACACAGATTGCAATTCTACCAACAGAGAGCAATGTGCCGAGATGAAACCTGCTACACTGATTTGCAACTCTACCAACTGAAAGCAGTCTGCCAAGTTGAAACATGATACACCAGTTTGTGATTTAACATTTATTTTAATTTTGCAACTGTAGTATCCACAGAGGGCAGTCTGTTGAGATGAAACATGATACAACTACAGAGGGCAGTCTACCGGGCAGAATAGCACAGTCGATAATGTGCTTGCAGGGGTCATGAGTTCGATCCTGACCCGGTCCCATACTTTTGTGGAGATTGATCCTGAAACAATTTTTACCATCATTTTCCCTTCTGCTGAATCATTTAAGAAGGGTTGTGGTCAGCTACAAGCGAAAGTATGTGCACGAAGTACTGGTTAACCGCTTGTTCAAGCTTGCCCAGGAAAAAGTGTGCATGGTTAGGTGAACTGACCATCCAACAATGACCATAGCTGTTGACTGGGACGTAAAGCAACAATACAAACAAACAAACAGAAGGCAGTCTGCTGAGATGTGACATGATAGATGGCTTTGCAGTCATGAATATCTACACTCCTTGTGAAGACCACATTTATGAAATTGAGCTACCCAAAGAAATTGACATAAAAAATCCATAGTGTATAACAACCCATACTGTACTCACTTTTCATTGAAAGTTCAGGATATTTCAGTGACTAATCTATCTATCTATCTATCTATCTATCTATCTATCTATCTATCTATCTATCTATGTGCACTGCGACAAACATATCTGTACTGAAATGGTCTTTTAAAATTGTTGTTGCTTAACTGTTGACATTTAGTGTCTATATACGAATTCACGCAACACCAATGTGACTGCAAAGATCGATATTTCTAAGCGTTTGACATAATTATTTGGAGCTAAATTCAGCTAAAGACCTGTATTTTCTCGTCTTTCATTGTGTTATGATTGTTGCAGCCTACCACAAACTATGATTTTGCCATTTTTTGAAGGTTATCTTGAGGGAAACACAAAAATCAAAATATCGATAAAACATGTGGTTTTCATATTCGGCAGTACTTGACAACCACTGCTAACTGGAAGTGCGGTCCTGAGAATTGTTTAAATGGATACAATGACACATAGGAAAGTTCCTGTTTTAAGGATACAGTAGTTTGCTTTAATAGACTCTTTTCACATTGTTAGTGCGCATGTGCCTAAGTGTCTCGTTCTGCGTTATCTCCACGAGAAAACACTTTAAGGGGCAACCTTTAAACGGCTGCCTTACAATACACAATGGAATATGGAAAACAATTTTAAAAAAAATCGCAAATAAAGATTTGACAAATAGCAAAATTAAATGATAAATGTTACAAAAATAAGCGATTGATTCCAATATTCTGAATATTTGAGATCAGAAAGATATCTTTAAGCATATCCACGACTGCATTTTTTCCAAATGAGCGGGTGCATTACTGTGTTGGTCATACATTATAACATACACTGTATCAATTATTTCCTTCCATACTATGCGTTTGCGAGCAGTGAAGTCAGGGTTTGCGCTAGGATTTATTTTTCTTTCGCCACCATTTTCGCCAATCAGATTTTTTTTGTGCCATTTTCTTAAACTTAGAGCCAGATTTTTGACCATTTTTCGCCAAAAAAAGAGCCATGTTTTTGGGCATTCTTCGTAAAAATAAGTCTTCTGTCTTTTAAACCCCCTTAATTCTGGTGGATTATTCTATACACATTGATACAATAACTATGGGGTAGTCCATTTTGTATTTAAAGCAGTTGACAGTCTTTAAATTGATGTCTATTTGTACCTGTAGATTGTTAATTTTCTTAACAAACAGGGCAGACACTGATAAAATGCCACTCTTTGGGTATTCTCTGTTTAAATATTAAGACAGTTGTTAGAGATGAGACTAATCTTGGTCTTTCCATAATATATGGAGACCTACATTCAGTAGACCTGAACGTGAGTTAGGTATTTACATCATTAACAGAGACAAGACACAATTGAATATATAAATAGCCAATATTAATTTTTCTGCCGCTTTTTTGATTTGGGTTTTAGTGATTAGAAGTTTGCAATCAATGTTATTCTCGCTAGAATATAAAATTAAAAAATACCTTGATTAAAAATGTTTAAATTTGGAAAATATATGGTAAATAAAACGAATAACTTCATTGAATTAAGTTTGCTAAATATATTGCAACAAGGGAGCTAACTCAAAAATGTTAGGGGAGAGCACAACTGCAATTTTTTACCTCGGACACAGGTCCGAGTTTTTAACGATCTTTTTTCTGGCAAAACAGATTTAAGAACGCCATAACATCATCTACCTTATAAATAAAGGTTTCTGTTTAGAACTAATAGGTTCAAGTATCTGAGACTGTCGAGAAAAGCACTTTCAACAGCGTGCGTTACTCTGTCTTGAAGAGAGAAGCAACCTTCGGTGTTGTCTTGCTACTGTCGGCATTTTGCGAAATGCGCGGATCCTTTCGCATGCCTGGTAATGTCTGGTGGGTGATGCTGTCAGATGAAAGAATGGCACAGTGAACAACATGCAAATCTGTCCCCTTTCTCATTATGCTTGATGGAAAGTGAGCTTGAAAGTGACCCTTGATTTTTTTCTTCTCGCGGACGGCAATGTAGGCGTCTTTTCAACATGATTTAGATTCCGTGTTAAAAGTTACGGATTCAGAAAGCTAGTGACTATTATTATTGACCACAATAAACGAAGATGTCATGGTAATGGTGCAGTTTATATCAAGCACAGTATGACACCATGTATATTATGGTCTGTCATTCTGACCGTTACCGGTAGCAGCTGTTAAAAGTGTGTGCCGGTCGCTGCAGGCTCACAGCGCGTGTCCAGGTTTGACTCGATCAGCTACCGAATTGTTTGGTCGATAATTGGGGCGTTAATTGACAATTAAGATATACATTAATGACCATTAAGTGGCACGAGGCAATGATTTTAAGCCGGAGGAGACGTTCAGACGCCAGACAAAAAATTTTGCCTGCGATTTTTCTTTCGCCAGTAGTTGTCGCCAAATTCATATTTTTTGCGCCAAATTTATTATTTCTTCGCATTTTGCGACAATGGCTATCGGTAGCGCGAACCCTGAGTGAAGAGTCTGGTTAGCTTCATGTTTATTCAATGTATACATGGTCTATGATTACATTCCACACACTTGGCCTCTAAACAGGGTCTTTCTGGTTAAAATAAGTGGTAAGATACATTTTAAAGGCCATCCCGCGAGAAAGCTGTCTTGCTGGTTTCTGACTGAGTAAGTCTCAAACCAGTCTGTTGAGCTACAGAGACAAGCTAAAAATGAAATTTTGCAGTAAGTAAGTTCAGATATTATACTTTGCAACAAGTGAACAATAAGCGCTGATCAGACTGCGTGGATACGAAGACAGGCCTGCGCCTTTATTGTTCGCATGCACAAAAATCAGGCTTTCTCGCGTCGCAATCGAGGCCCATTTTAATATCTCCCACTGTGCATCCTATCCTTTAATCCTATGCCTGGGGCCCTTTAAAAGCAATAAAAGCACACGTGCCTGGCACGGGTATGATTGATTTATGAAGTGATTCTCTAATTTGTACTTATTATCACATATACGTAAAAGGCGCCACACAGTCTTAACCAGTGGACTGGTGTTTAAAAACATAGATATGAGTCTTCATCTACATCCATAATTTGTGTGTGCGAGCAGCGACGGTTCTCGCTAGCCTGCGCATAAGCGGACATTGTGTAGAAATGATGTCATTTAATGGGTATATGATTGGAGGTAATTACTGTTCGATTTCCACACTTATCGCATATGCTTAGTCATTATGGCCATACACGCAAGTTTATTTGGTAGCATGCAGTACCCTGCGTGCGCTACTGCCTGCTTATCTAGTGGGGCTGGAACCCTTAGGTCTGTTTTTTGTCTGAGCCTCTGTTTACCACATGCACCGTCTTTCTTTATGTGCACTCAGACACAACATTGGATCCGATGTGTGTGCGAGCAGCAAATGCCCTGGTGAGACTGTGCATTTGCCCAGGCTCGTCTGAGTTGTTGATAGTCACATTTATAACAGACTCGTGTGTCTTATTAGTTGGCATGTGTTTCAAAAAGTTTTTGCGATTTCGTGCCTGAAGCGGAAGCGATTTCGTGCCTGACGAAGCAGATTTTAGCTCGAGATCAAAGTACATTTTGCACTAAATAAAGCTATAAATACTGAAAATTTATAAAATATGTAAATGAAAACACTAATTTATCTAATTCCTAGAAAAAGATATCTTATTCTATCAGTGAAAGGCCAAAACAATCGGCTTATAAAGCATCACTATGTGTTTTGCCAATGTAACTAATGATCACTAATAAGCAATCTGCCCCTTCATTTTCAAAAACGGCTTTATCGATTTTTCAACTGAAGAGCGATTGCTAAGGGAGATAACAATGTGAAAGGGGTCTATTAAAAATAAAAAGTTATCGATGTGAAATTCCGTATCAGGCCTTGTGGCACTATCTTCTCCAATGTAAACGTCTCACGATGTACTATCCTGCCAGCCAAGAGTGACAGTGATGCCACGTTTTGTTTACAAAGTTATCAGGGACTTAGAATCGATAGATCATTGGAACAGGATAGGATTAGTACATTATCTGTCGATTCCCATTAGCCCAAGTGGAGTGTAAAAGTTAATGTTTTACTTAACAATTGTAAACAAAACACGACGTCACTGTCACTCTTGGCTGGCACGACAGTAGGTTGAGTGACTAAAATGTAAAGTTTCCACAAATGTAATTAACATATAAAACATCAAGCTTACTGATTTTGAATCTTTGAAATCATTTTAGTGTAGATCTATCTGTCAAAAGATGAAAATTAAAGGGGTGGACATTTTAAGTTATTTTAATTAATTAAATGCCTAATCTAATTTAAGCTTTTTGCTAAGCTTCCAAAGTGCCACTATAATCCATAGTTCTTATAATTTTATAAGCGTAAATTTGGTATGATTTTTCTTGCCAATATCAAGCATGTGTCTTCTTAGGTGCTCAAAAGAACCGTCTCAATGAAATGGTTCTTTTTTGTACCCACAACATATTTTTTTTCTGACCAATATTAAAAATGTGTTTTGGGTGCTCGAAAGGACCGTCTCATTGAGACGGTTCTTTTGAGTACCCACAACATATGTTTTGGATGAGAATTAAATGGAGAAAATGGTTTTCCAACGGGCGCTCTTATCTGGAAGCCTGAATAAATTATAGGTGTATTATATACAGCTGATAAGGTCTGCTCTCCTCTGATCGACCTCATCTTTTGGTCTATCTGCGCCCTATCTAGGTTTCGTCTTTCGCCTAAGAGCCTTGAAACCATGCAGCCTTCATGGTGATCAGGGTCTCTTGAGCCCCTTTTATCCCACTTTTCAAGTTTCATCAATTCCTTCCCCTTGATAGATCGCAAAGAAGGATCTCTTATTTATATGCTCATAATATATATTTTAACAAGTACAGTCTTTCACTTTGTGTGTCGGTAAAATAGCCTTGCTGGCTAATGTTTGATATGTTAAAATTGAATGCCGACTTTAAATAAAGTTTCTTGTATCTTGGTAGAAACTTTCTTTTCAAATTTTAATCTTGACAGGACAGAGGTCTTGAGTGCCGCCACCCTTTACAGCAGACATTTAGCGGAAACGACAAGCTGAATGAATAAAGCCAATGGACTGAGTACGAACTGCTTTGGGGACGAAACGCAACATTTTTTTTCGCTTCAACAGACGAATTAGGAATGAAACAACGCGATCTGTATGATTTCTTACCTCCGAAACATTCTTTCTCTCTTTTTCTGCCATTGAATACAGATGACTAGTTATTTAAACAAAAGAAAAAAACATTTGCTGTGGCACATTTGTTCGTACAGTACACACATTTTGCTAAGTCACGGCCCAACCAAGGGTACTGGTCAACTCGTACCTAAGTCAACTCGTACCTTAGTCAACTCGTACCCGTGTTTGGTCAACTCGTACCTTAGTCAACTCGTACCTAAGTCAACTCGTTACTTAGTCTATTTATAATAGAATATGAAAGAGTTTTATGCCGTTGTCTAAGTACATTAATCATGGCAAAAGCAAAATGATAAGTTTTGTTACGACTTAGGCGAATTCTGCACTCAAAAGGAGCTCGGACCCAGTATATTGGGTCCGAGAAAGGAGCATTCAATTACAAACACAGTATACTGCCCAAGTGATGCTTGCTCTTACAAATTACAGTAGATGAAGAAATAGCTAGACTCTACATTGTAAAAGAAATAAGTGCAACTTAACACCCATTTTGGTGGCAGTCGGACTGCCGCTGGTCTTGACGTATTTAACGTATGAGCTGTTTTGTAATAACAGGGATTACTGTTCAACAACTATCACTAGTTAAATGTTAGCCTCTCGTCTTAGTATGAAAGTGTAGCTAAATGAACATCCAAAATGGGTGGCAACTACGCAGCCACATCTTTTAGTGTTAACTTACAAGGATAGCACATTGCAAACTTATCATCGCAAATAGCACTGGTCACATCGAAAATCATAAAATCTGGTTTTGTTGTAAGCAAACAATAAAGGTATACAGACTCGATGAGATAGACGGATCAGAGCATCAAGCAGTCTGATCAGCGCATTTGTTATTCGATCTCAAAAACTTAAATTGCTGAACTTGCTATGCGCATTTTTCAAATTGAAACCTAGTCTTTGTAACTGAGCATGCTGGATGTGTCCTTCTAGGGTAGCTAACCCCTGAAGATATGTTTTCTCGTGCCGCGGCTTTTGTGTACATAAAGACGCCTTACAGCCACGTGCTGGTGATTGGTAGGGTGTGAAAAACAGTCATGTCGAACTTAAACGGACATCTGCTTTTCGTTTGACGTGTTCGTATCTTAATCCGCCAGGAGGCACCAATTTCACATTACCTGTATTAATTTTATCTCTAAGCGGACGACGGAGTAACCATAGCTACGGGCGTTTTATCCACTAGACTGGTTTTCACAGTTTATTGAAATTATTTAGACTACATTAGAATAGTATGCCAATTAACAGTCATTAAGGGTTTCTGTTCGTGTGGATGGAATACTGACCAGAATGTGCTTCAGCGGCGTATGCTGAACTTTAAAATGAATCAAACGTCAATTTTATTAATGTAATTTTAATACATTTAATAATAAATTTGATTAACGTCGTAAGAAAAAAATCTTTTTCTTGCATGCTATTAACCCTTAATGCTCCAATCGCAACAACAGTCGTCTGCTTTTCTCGTCTGCTGAAATGTTTAAGAACCTCTTTGGCAAACAGTGTGGACCCAGATCAGACTGCTCCTGTTCTGGGTCCACGCTGTTTGCTTCTATACTTAATTCGTCAGTAATGTTAGGCAATTATTCGCAGCAGACGACTTCAGCAGACGACATTTTCAAATGCATTTTAAGGGTTAACAGACGCGTAGATAAGTTTACACCACGAGTGCAGTCTGATCATCGATCAGGATATTCATTTTAATTAAGTTTTAGATGAACCTTGTGTGCGTGAACAGTGTATGCAATATGGGCCACCGGACTAACTTATCACGGGTGAGCCCAGACCAGACCGCACCTAATGGGGCAATCTGATCTTGGTTCCTAATATCCTCAATAAAGGACACCAGACTTATTTTATCATAGAAGCAAACAAAATGAACCCGAACAGGCTGCTCCTTGTTCGCAATATAATCAACTAGCGTAAAAAGTGCAACGCCAATTTTACAGATGCGACGCGTCAAATATAGCGATTCATTTGATAACACGCATTTGTAGCGCAATTAAAGATTTTGTTCATTTTGAGGTAAACGCAGACTATGAAAAACAGTGACGACCCAGAGGAAATACTACACAAGCGGCATTTCATCAGGATCAACACTGTATTCTACGACAAACTCGATCTTCAGAGTAAGAAATATAATATTTTTATGACATCCCTCAATGTATGAAATGGACCGTCCGGACTGATCCAAACTTTATGGACCATTCAATTGATCTTAAAAGGTTAAAATCGAACGGTCACATGCTTTATTTATGCTTGTACAAGCTGGTACTGATCGCGCACGCGAAAATGCCCCTCATAAACGCCCATATTAACGTAAGTGACGTATTCAACGAAGTACTTTAACAGTGAAAACCCAGATGAAATGCCGCATAAGCGGCATTTTATCAGAGTCTGCTCTGTTTACTATGACAATATCGATCTTCAGAGAAAGAGGTATATTATAAACTGTAATCCCTTCAGATATTCAATGGGCCATCCTGACTTTACTGTATGGAATATTGAATTATTTTTAGTAGTTCAAAGCGGTTAAAGATCCAATGTCTACAGGTTTAGTTAATATTTGTAGATATATGTTGATGCGCTGGCAAATGCCCCTGAAATATAAAATGCTCATGTTGGAACTTATCGCACATGCGTTGATGCCCCTGATGAACACCCATGCTAGCGTAGCCAAAGCCAGATATTCAATGCAAAGCTGTAAAAAAAAAACAGATTAAACAATCAGTCAAAACCGTGTAGATCCAAATCAATCAAACTCATTAAGCGAAAATATGTTAATACATGTACCATACGAGAGCATTAATTTTAGAATAATTAGGTTTTTATTTAATTATACTTTTTTTTCAAAAAATATATTCAGATACGCCATCTGTTTGGATTCATTAAAAATTCCGTATTTTGTCGCGCCTGATCTGGGTCCATTTGTTTTGGAAAAATAATCACCAGAAGACACAGGCATGCAATAAAAATCCCCTCATGCAGCCACACTGTATGGGGTCCTCTGTTAATCTTTGTTTATTGGTAATACACAATGTATAATTTATAAGAAATAGAAATACAGGTAGTTACCGATTTTAGCCGTATGGATTTTCCCACTCTAATCAGTTATACTAGTCCATTCTTGAACCAAGGGTTGCATGGTGGTATTTATATTTTCATTCAGATTTTAATAGAACATTTTATAAGAAACCACGGAGACCCTGATCAGAGGCCACGTTATGTCGCGTCTGATCTGGGTCTGCAATGTTTGTTTTTTCTATGTCCCTCAACAAGAACTCTAGGCTAAATATAAGTTAAAACAGGGATAATACAAATAACGGAGACCTTGGTATAGTTATCTAAAATAGCATTCTATTTTGATAAATAGGAGAAATAAAGAAATAATTATATATACAATGGCCTGATTTATTAATTGAGCAAACTATAATCTACAAAAAGATGGAATTAGGTCTTCTTAGGACGTAAATAGTCCAATGGAGGCTGGGCATGTCTGGCATATAGACTATATGCAGTTAAACTTGAACAAGGCCTTAAAATTAATACGAGTTTTAAGACGTTTTTACATTTCATCGGGGTTTCGATCAGCTAAACATCAAACCTGCTAACGTGCACCAATGATGTCAAAATTTCTCACTCAAACAGTATGAATCCAGTTCAGTTCGACGCTTTTTCGGGCCTGATCTGGATCCAAACTATTTGTACCAAAATTATCGCCACTAATAAGTGAAGAATCATAACCAATTTAGGTCAATAGAATTTCCCACTCTTGGCATTAGGACAAGTCCATTTTTATAAAGTTGTGTGGTATTTTTCATTTTTATTTAAATTTTGATAGAATATTCTTTATGCAAACAGTGCATACCCTGATCAAATGCAACTTTATAGAATAAATAAATAAATAAATCAGGACTTTAGCATTTAAGAGTGCGTATTAAGAATTAATTCTCTTATTTCTCAACCAGAACATATATTGTGGGTACTCAAAAGAACCGTCTCACTGAGACTGTTCCCTTGAGCACCCAAAGCATATGTTAAAACTGATTGGTAAGATAATATTTACAATTTTACGCTATTTTTTTTTTGTTTATTTAAACCTATGTAAATAAATAAATAAATAAATAAATAAATAAATAAATAAATAAATAAATAAACTTAACTTTCAAAAAGCTAAGCTATCGACACGCGATTACTATAGTGTATGTGTGGTCAATACCTGTTGTTACCTTGGATACAGTTGCTAAAAATAGATTATACCTCCGTAATCGGTGGGAAGCTTGTGAAAAAGTAGTAGGGGTTGTACCAGGAAAAATTCAAAAGGCTACATCAAATTTTATTTTAATTGTATGAAAAATATACCAATTTGTTCGCAATTGATCTGAGCATAGTGTCCCGTTTGCACAGAGAAAATATATTAAATACTTTAATAACTATGACAGAATATCTACCATTGAGCAGATCTAAAAAAGCCTGTTTTACTATATAATTTAATCATTCTTAGGGTTCTATCAAAAACCATCAAAAAGGACGAAGAGTTTGCAGAGGGAAATTCATAAAAATTATATCAGAATAATCGTGAGATATTTAGGTAAAACATTTGTTTGCACAGGAATTCTGCTTTTATAATTTCAAAAGATATAGTATAAAAACTAACACCTTCCATTATAATTCCCTATTACCGCTTCAGCGCATCGCAGATACCTGTATGTCCGTTAAAGTCCCGTATGATCTAATCAATTATGAATAAGTGATTGTATTAATTAAGCTGTAATCATGGTAATAAGAATTTAACATTGTCTGACTGTGCAAAACTTGAATAATTAAAAACAACAGTACAACCTTATTAAAAAAAAAATCGGAATTGCAATGTAAAACTGAAATCCTTCTGGTTTATAACTGATTAAAACATTTTAAAAATGAACCCATCTTACGTTACAGGGTATGGTTCTTTACTTTAGAAAGTCCAGATGATTCTCTCATCATACAGTCTCATCTGAGTCTTCGCTACTTGCTACTTAAATGACTCCAAATTTGCATTTTGTTTTGTCGTCTGCTGACTTATTTTGAAATGAGTTGTTCAAAATATCTTCTAATGTTTAAGTGCTAGTTGAAAAAAAACACTGCGTGCTATCATAACAGACCTATGTCCGAAATTCAAAACTTTGTGTATACGAGCAGCGAAGATCCTGCGGAGCCGTCCTTATATAAAGGTCTAAGATATCGGAACAGGCAGATCCGAAACTCCCCTAGTCCCAGCCTCACAGGTCGTAATATATTTGAGAAGGCTGGCCCGAATCTCTCCTTATTGTAGATAGCAAAACTGTGTTGATTTGGTCGTTTAAGCAGGCTATTCCGAACATCGATCCATAGGGAAAAGGTAAGGGAACTTGCCACAGCTGGCCTGAACCTCGTCCGATCGCAAATACTAAATTGTGATGATTATGTATGATTGAACAAGCTCTCAGAACGCCGCCCCATAGGCATAAGAGTTGGGATCTTTGAACAGGCTGGCCCGAACCTAACCTCAGCACAGATAGCAAATCGTGATGTTTTAATGTTTGAAAAGGTTTGTTAGGACCTAGACTTACCAATTCTCCGTCTATCACGCTCTACCCTGCCACGTTTTTTTGACTCAGGTACGAGTTGACTTGGGGTAGGTACGAGTTGACCAAAGGTCAGGTACGAGTTGACCAAAAATGGGTACGAGTTGACTAAGGTACGAGTTGACTTAGGTACGAGTTGACTAGAAACCCAACCAAGTATCGGCTTTTACTAAAAGTAACAAAGAAGGGAAAGATCAGGAATCGATACATAATCAAGCACCACAACTGACCCAGGATACCAATGGGAAAGTGACAAATTCATAATTAGACATCACAAACGAGAGCCAAGAGGTCCCAGCAGTGACCACAAGGCATCAATAAACAGAGGTGCACAAATGCATAACAAATACAAGACAGAAGTAACATAAATGATCCACAAAAGAAGCACCGCCTTGGAACGAACAGTAAAATATTGTAATTGGAGGGCTTAAATAAAATCTCTTTAGAGAATGTGAGTAAGAGCAAAATAAACATTATATAAAATTGTTCCGTGTCCAGATCCAGAAAGATTAATTAAATTGTTATCATACCAAACTTAGGCATGGATCCAGGAACTCTAGAGTTTAAGTAATTTAAGTCTGGAAGTGTGTGTGTGTGTGTGTGGGGGGGGGGTATGTAGGACCGATCCTGTTCCTTTCTTTTATAAATGACCTGCCAGATAACATAAGGTCTTCGATCTGTGGCCAATCATTGGCAAATGAAGTTCAATGTGGCCAAATGTCACTCTATGAGAGTGACTCGGTCATAGAGTGACTCGGCATCAGCATTACAAACAAATTCTCTTTGATTATTCCCTTCACAAGAAAACTTTGGAAAAGTTCAGTCAGCCAAATACCTTGATATAACCATCTCTGATAATATGGATTGGGGTCAACACATTTCAGAAATTTCTTCCAAAGCAACTAAGGCACTCGGTTTCCTTCGCAGGAATTTGGCTTTTGCAACTACGAGTACTAAGGAAGTTGCATACAAAACTTTGATTAGGCCTAAACTAGAGTATGCAGCACCTTTTTGGAGCCCTTACTCAAAGCTTCAGATTAATCAGGAAGAGAAAGTTCAGAGGACAGCAGCCCGCTGGACATGCCGGAGATGGTGAAACACAGGTAGTGTCGGTGAGATGCTCAATGTGCGTGAGTGTCATCTCTCGCGGCTTGTAGGGATCGGTTCTCCCTCCTCCTCTTTCATAAGATACATTGTGGTGCTGTGTCTATAGAAAAAGACAAGTACCTGACCCTGCTCACATTTTGAAATCTACCAGGTCATCAAGCAGTGCCCAATATTGTAGATACCAGACATACAGTTATTCCCTGAAGAATTTTTTTTCCGTGGACTTTTCCACAGTGGAATAGTTTTTCTCCTTCTGTGGTCAATTCCCAGACCACTGAGGAGATTAGGGCACTCCTAAATTAGTAAAAAGCACAGCCAACAGATTCTTTTTTCTTTTTTTCTCAAAATTCTAAAATTTGCGCAATGATCAGTATCGATTGAGCAAGTGTCTAAAGAAAAAAAGAAAGGGGGGCGGGGGTGGTCAGGTGGTGATTTTAGTTCCAAAACAAGATGGTGGAGCACTGCCTACATGGGTGTAAATATTTGTATAACTTGATTTATTGTGGAGTACTCCAAAGTGTCCAGTTTTCTTGTTTTAGGTGGTTGTTCTGGCACATAGAGTACTAATCCAGTCGGCCCAGTACACTGTACTATTGCCAGTAAATAAGTCATATGCATATCGCCTCTCCGACCTTTTATCCGCTAATGTTGTCTGCTGATAAACAAAATATTAAGCAAACAGTTAGGACGAAGATCCGGTCTAACACATTGTTGGGCCTGATCTGGATTCAAACAGTTATTGCTTAAAGGAGGCACGGTTTGTTTGACTGTGCATGTCAAAACAAACCTACTAATTATCCCTTAAGACAAAGTCGGAATCCAACTGTTTGTCATTCTGTTGATATTGACTGAATTTGTTTTGAAGAAGTTAAAATAATGAAGAATCAGCAGACAACACAAATGCTAAAATCATATTACCTCTCAACTATTTAACAAAAACTGTTAAAGAAGACAAATGTTTTATTTTTATTAGCTGATATTAACAGTATTAGTTTTATTACTATGCCCAAGCAAATTCAGAAAAAAAACACCACAATATCAAACAGCTTGGATCCTGATCCTGTAATCTGTACCTGAGATGTAGGGCCTGCTCTGGATCTAAACTCTTTGCAAAGTGAATAAAGAGATGGAACAAGCAGGTGGCCCTAACAGGTGCAGCTTTACTGTGAATACAGGTATATGGGCAGCATAATGTGAAAAACTGCCTTTGGGTTTGTGATCAAGTAAATCTAAAATACAGTTTACCTACTTGCTTCACTACAACATGCAGCAACTGAGCTGGATCCATACCATATACAATATAAATGTGAATAAATGCAGAAAAAATACTTTGCCATTGAATAAAATCCTCTAAGGATGAATACTGTGCAGAAAAAAATCCCCATGGGGAAAAATCCCTGCGGGGAAAAATTCCTGCGGGGAAATATCCCCGCGGGGATTTTTCCCCATGGGGAAAATAAAAATGTTAATATATACTTGAAACATACTCAAATGTGTCAAACAGATTGCAAGAGTGAACCTAAGCTTGATTTTAGACCCTTAAACAGATTTTTAAAAATCCCCACGGGGATTTTTTCTCCAAAAATCCCTGCGGGGAAAAATCCCCACGGGGAAAAATGAAAAATTGTTATTACTGGTGGACATTCATTTTTACACACCATTAACATGAGATCTTGTCATATTTGAATAAAAAGATGAGTTTTAGAATTTTCGAAAATCCCCGCGGGGAATTTTTTTGCACGGGGAAAAAATCCCCGCGGGGATGGTGAAAAATCCCCGCAGGGAAATATTTTCCCCGCGGGGATTTGCAAATCCCCGCGGGGATTTTGACCTTTGTCGTGGAATATTTTCTAGGTCATTACAGATTTTAAGCCAAAAACCTATAGAATTTCCTCAGTAGGGTCTATTCTACTGGAAATAAGTCACTTTAGCTTTCTATGTCAACTAAAAGTACTAGGTCATTTTGCCAAAAACTGGTTTGGCAAAAAAATTCCGGTGGCAGTTAATTGCAGTATTCTGCAGTTACCTCGTATGATTCAAACTATTTTACGTAAAGGTAAATCAAAATGACATTTTGTTGGTAAAGTTGTATTTAGTATAATGTATTTACTCAAATGTGAATCCGAAAATCAAATTTAACATTCATATAAAACATACTCTACATGGGATCAGAAAATAATGAGTAATGTCAGTTTCATTGTGCATGAGAAATAATGGAAAATGCAACAATTCGCATGCCCCCTAGCACTGGCTTAAGCTTTATTCCAGAGGCCAATATTCCAATAGAACCAGAATATGAAAAATGTAGACAGGATATCGAAGTACGGACAGACGTTCTAACAACTTCACGTGACACAAATTAAGTAAGAGGCAAATATTAGGAATTGATACAATCAAGTAAGTAAGCATCGTTTATTTTTGTCTCACCAGTATATACAGTAAAACATATCTTACACTTAAAATACATAAGTACATATACAACTGCCATTCTGAAAGAATTGTGCGAGACAGTAAGTATTCAGGTTCTTTAGATATTTACAATTCTAAAACTGTTTCTAAAAAACCATATACATGAGCCCTGCTCAAGTACCACACCTGACCCGAACACCACATGGAAAAGTGACAAAAACGAAAGAAAACATCAAATACAATAAAGCCAAGAGGTTAGCTCTTTCCCAGCAGGTAACCATAAAATATTCTGGAAAAACAGATTCTTCAGAAATAGAGTGAACCTACAATTTAGGAAAACAGCTGCAATGAACAGACCAGAAGGCATGACAAACACAAAAAAGTACCGCCTTGGAACGGTCACTAAAACATATTTTATTGGAGGGCACATCTAAATTACGGGTGAGGTTGGCGCAGTTAAACCGGTTTAAGCCCTCCAGTAAAATAGTTTACTGACCGTTCCAAGGCGGTACTTCTTTTGTGGATCTTTTATGTTTTTGTTCTGTCTTGTGTTTGCTATGTATTTGTGCGCGTCTGTTTATATGTGCTTTGTGGTCATCTGCTGGGAAAGGGCTGACGTTATTGTTATGTTAAAGTGACGTCACCATGTTTTGTCGCATCAACTTCTGGGAGACTTTATTTATAGTGAGCGAGAAAAAAAATCTATTATTTGTGTGGGGATGAAATGGAACAAACTGTCTCTGGCATAACCGTTTGTCAATATTCGGCAAGCCTCGTGATGCCAAAAGGTGATGCTCAGGACAGATTTGTCTAGCGCAATTTAACACTCATGATAGATTATTATGTATTCATCCATGCATCTGACGCTTCATTTACTTTATTACATATTATATGTACATTGTGTGTGCGGACAGTAAATGTCAAGCCAAGACTGCACAGACTCGTCATGGCCTTCTCTGATCGCATATGTGATAAAACAAATAATATTTATGTTGCGCATATGGAGTTGACTTAAAGGCATTATTGTTATTGTATTTATGGTAATCCATTGAATAGACATGTGTCCTGTATATTTTGGGTCGGATTTATTACATCCTAATTTTCATGAGTGGGCTAATACAAATGACTAAGGGGTCTGTCCTTAGTCAACATTTTAGCAGGCCTGAGCAACGTTTACAGAGAGCTTTTGAATACCCCTGGTGTCAGCGTCGGCCTCGGCGTCGGCGATAGCATCAGCTTAAAATTTGACGTCAGGGTCAGCAAATGTTGAAGGTAATGTTTTGCGTAAAATCTACCTCATTTTTGCACACCCTATTGTCCGTTTGCTTTGGTATGAATATGCATCCATTTGTACAGGTACACACTTTGTTGCAGTATCACACCCAGCCCTCCCTCCTATGGTATCGCCGTGTCAGGGTTATTGAGTTAGAATGTCCATGTTAAATTTTTGCATGAAATGTTTTGTTTAGATCGCATTATTTGCTGAAGCAATAACCGATTGGGTTTATGCTTCGTATGATATGATATACTGCTGGTGCAATACCTTTCCCACTCATCAACGTATCTTAAGGTCAACGTCACGGTCATAGAATTTTCATGTAAAAGTTTTGCATGAAACTCATCATATGGTAAACCCTTTAAAATGCTTCTACTCCACTACCAAATTTTATTTCAAAGTATGAAATAACTCATTTTTTTCAAATCTTACAATTGATTCAACTATAAGTTTGGTGATATATATTAAAAACTATTGACCATCCAATCCACCAGCAACCTCACATCCACGCAGACCTACAAATGTGCAAGACAATCAAAGCTCAAGGTCAGGCGAGCAGTCCTGTCTGACGGCAGGTCTTAGTTGCAATAATCTGCACCAAAACAGCTAGGCCAATTCATCTCAAAGTTTATATTAGGGCGGACAACTTTGGGAAAATGTACCCTAAGGACGATCCTAAGTTGATCTTGTCATATTTTACAAAATGACTCAGTGTCAGGTGAGCGCTTTAGGATGTCGTGTTCCTCTGGTTTTAACATACTTATATGTGTATGAAAAATGTGCTATGACCCTGACAAGAAGCCATATTATGTGGAATCACAGCTGGGATTTACATTGTTCCTTCTGCTCATAATCGAGAGAGGCAATGTAATATCACAAATGACATTTGAGCCGTGACATGAGATTTCAAACAATGTTGCATTTTGACAAGTGTGTAGACTCTGACGAGCCTCAGCAGCATTCTGTTAAGCTTACAACCTCCAAATGGTGTTCAGCCAGTAGGTTAACAATCATAGAATACTCAAGCGACTAGCAAAGACTCTGATCAGGCTGCGCATATGCACAGGCTGGTCTGAGGCTTTGCTGGTCGCACATACCACATTTTTGGAAATCTCATGCACCGGCTCAATTTTAATAGATAACGGATGATTGATGTGTTGAAATATGATAAAGTATTGTTTACAGTTTATGTGTGTTTTGTGATGTTAATAAAGTATTATATAAAATAAACAGATACATTGTGCTGTTTTTGTTAAAATAAATGAGACAAAGCTGTTTAAAAGAACGGCATCCGAAACAGCGAGCCCCGTTTTAATGTACCACGATCACACACTGCATTCCAACACTTGGCACAGTGAGAAAGATATATGGAAAACTGACAGTCACAAGGCATCAGGACGACATTTAAAGTAAAGCAAACATCTCTATCTTCCCCAGTAAGATAATTGCACGGAAAAGACGCTAAGTATTGCACAACAAAACAAAGACCGAACACAAATCACATATAAGGCTCATTTAAAAGCAATAAAAAAGTTAAAGGCATAGATTACTTTTCAATAGAGATCATAAAAGGATTAACTGATAAGGGACAGTTTCAATATCTCACAAATTTAAAGGGGCCTCAAGTGGGAATTACCTGTATATAACACAATTTCTTTCACTTAGATAAAGATCAATATTTTATCATAAATTACCTAATCCCTTCATGGGACCACTTTATTGCCCCTGTAGGGAAGTCATTATCACCTCATTATGACTGTCCTTTTGATCTGCCCAGTATGACCCCTGGAGAGAGTCATAATGAGTGGTACCAGTATTATTGCTAAAATTGTTATGTCTTTAAAGCCTATGTAATTATATCTTTTCTAAAAGGCTAAAATGCTTTTTGAGTGCTACCTCGGCCTATGCCATGTCAAACGTTATGATTAGTTTTTCTTCTGATTTATTTGACCAACACATATGCTAATGTAATTTATCGTGAAGCAACTAGCTGAAATGTGTACGACCTGTGATAAACGTAAATTAACCAGTATCCAGTGCCAGAAGGAAAGTGCGGAACGCAAATAGGTGATTTCCTGCAGATTGGTGCATAATTGAACAAAAATAGACCATGCTGTTCAAGAGTAATAAGCATTTTCATTACTGACCACGGATGGACGGACGGACGGACTGACTGAGTGAGTGAGTTTACTTTTCAAATGTCCAATCAAGTGATTTAGCTTCTTGGTCTTATTTCAGAAATTAGTTGCATTTCTCTGAAGACACCTGTGTATAAATATTTTGGGGTGCTTGCAGCATGGACACTGATAAAATTCTGAAAAACTTCTGCTAATATGTACATTCCAAATAGTGCTAATCTGTTAAAATCAGCAAATGTTTTGCATCTTAAGTTTAAATGTAAAATTTTTCAAAATTTGATGCAAATATACCATGTGGTTCAAGAGTTATGAGCATTTTTGATAAAATTCCTTGACCAGAAGAAATGACGCTCAAAAATGTCTCATCACTGTTTTGCATACCAGTGGTTTGACCCTGTTTAAATGTATAAGAATGCAAAATTTGATGCAAATATACCATTAGATTTAAGAGTCATGCATTTTCACTAACTGTTTTCAGACTGGCTCAAACAGTAATTATAATAAAAACCTGTGGGTCGTGCAATTTATAAATGATATGCCTTAAAAAGACAATCAAACTCTGCTCTGGACCTGCGTTGCCAAAATACTGAATGTAAATTCACATATCTATTAGGGAAGACCATGTAAATAAAGAATAACTTCACCACACTCACACAAATCTCTGCAAAAGAATTTTGTTGAGATTTGTATGTATACAATGTTTGCATAAAAAGAAATGGAACCTGTAAGCAGTACGGATTTCAGAGAGCAGGCACCCCATAATGTTTCAGATGTAAAACAATGTCTAAGTTCCACATAATGTGTCTGGAAATATATACCTAGTTTTAATATTAAAACAAAAATAAGAACAATGTATATCAAAACTGCACTAAATTGGAGGTGTTCATCTTCAAATTTGTCAAAAATCAGGAGGTCTTATTTGAATTGATTGGAATTACAGATTCCACAATGTAAGCAACCATAAATTGGCGTAGATGTAATAATGTGTATTTTCAAAATTAAAAAAAAATATAATTAGATAAATAAGAGGTTGCACATCGTCAATGTGTAAACAATAATTATGCAAAGTTTGAATATAAAGTAATGAAAACTACTGGGGTTACGGATAACACCAAGAAATATCTTTAAAATGTATACAACGAAGTCACAGAAGGAAGTATGAGTGCAAAGATCAGGAATCGATACAATCAAGTACCACACCTGACCCAGATACCAATGAGAAAGTGACAAACTTACAATGAGACACCACAAACTAGAGCCAAGATACCAGCCCTTTCCCAGTAGGTGACCACTAAGTACAAATAAACAGATATGCACAAAGACAAAACAAACACATGACAGAAAATACATAAAAGATCCAAAAAGAAGTACCCTCTTGGAACGGTCAGTAAAAATTTTTTTACTGGAGGGCTTAAACCGGTTTCACTGCGCCATCCTCACCCTTAATTCAGATGTGGATCAAGACACATAGATGTTTGGTTTGCATGGAAGACCCTAACTTATCAATGCATCATCTCATAGAACATATAAATCAAGTTATAACAGGGAGCTAAAGCAAATATAAGGATTCAACAGTAAATAAAATCAGAGCAAAATAAATCCAACAGGTAAACCCCAGTGGGCCTGAAAAACAGCCAAAGCATCAGGCCCCTACCATCTAATCAATAGATAAGTGCAAAGTTGGAACCGCCATAGAGTCCGAAGTCTGATCAACCTGCGTGCAATTAAAGAGTAAAGCAAAGTTGCAAACCGTGATTGGGTTGACCACCATGCAATACATTAATGTTATTTGATGAGAGTAACGTGAGCATTTTTAAAGAAATTGAGAAGAAATAATGGGGAATGTCTATACTTTGTTTTGTCTACGGTCAGCTTAGCTCAGTAAAATGTTTAGCTTAAGGAACATATGCTATTCCAAAATATCTGTTGTGATGCTTCTAGGGTGCAGGATTGCTGGCATCTCGCGAAAACACAAGCCAGATCGAAAAAAATGTGCCCTGCATCCTAATGCTGCATATTTATATAGCTAGTGTCATACAATATACATGTCTTTAAATAGCTAGTGACATACATACCTGGTGCAAAAAACCTAAAACAGTAGTATAATTTAGTAGACTGTAAACTTCAAATATTAGTTTAGTTGACCATAACTATACATATTAGCAAAAATTTCTTATGGAAGAGGTATTGTGCCATACATTATTTTCTATAAACCATCGACACAGATCAGATATTAATTTACATTTTCGCGTTTTAAAGTGCCAACGTGAAAATTATATTTAAAACTAATGAAAAAGTGCAAAAAATAAAATAAACACAATATACTACTAAATCTCTGCGATAGATAAAAAAACATTTCATGACATGTACTTTCTTTCATATAGAGATCAAGTCAGCTTTTCACCAACAATGAAATTATAAGACTTCATCTTGAAAGCAGACATGCCCTACGTTGATTCGGATGGAAGAAATTCGACACTCCTGAAAAAATGAGAAAATATATATCAAATGTGCACAATAGTGTGTGCATTCTCTTATCTTTCCAACTACACTTTACCCCTGTTTTCCACAGTTTATGAGGTAAAGTTTTTCTCGGTCAGCTTAGGCAACTGGTGATTAATTTGTAACCTGATACCTTAAATTCCAGGTGTTGTCTAGTGTGTTTCGTAATTCTTTTTTAACTTTTCTTTGTTTCTTGATCAAATTCAAAACAGGAGCTACAAATGAGTTGAACCCTAAATAATACTAAACAATACTTATTTTCAATGTTTTATTATGCTGAAAATAAGGATTTTGTGGCATAAAATGTGTTGGTAGGTACTACTACTTACCTGGAAAACGCAAGACTGCTTTACTGCAGAGACTGGCCACTTTTTTTATTAGTTCTAATTGGGGTTTTGCTCCTACCATCACAGAAGGCTAATGTCCAAATGGGATTCTCTGAGTTAAGAGGATGTACACAGTATGCACTTTAGACGGTACACATCGCCAATGTGTCAACAATCATTATGCAAAGTTTGAATATATAGAAATGAAAACTTTTGTATCAGATAACACATACCAGAAACCCCCTAAGCATTTTGGAGGGAAAATTACAAAGTTCGAAACCCCTCTTAGTGAGAAAATATTTATCAAATTTACACTAAGTACATAGTGTACATCTTCAATGTGTGAGCAATCATTTTATTAGCAAGTTTATTTAAGTTTGAATATGATAGGAATGAAAATTTTTGGAATTACAGATTAAACAAACCAGACACCTCCTAAGCGTTTCAGATAGACAGAATTCTAAGTTCAACACCTCTCAAAACTGTGAAAATATTTATCAATGTACACAAAACAAAAGTTGCACATCTTAAATGTCAATATGTGAACAATCAGTATGTAAAGTTTGAATTGAATGATATGAAAAATGTTGGAGTTACAGATTACACAAACTAAACACTATCGAAGCATTTTGGGCGAAAATGTCTTAGTTCAATACCACCCATAGCTAAAAAATTACCATAAAAGGTGCACACAATTAGAGGTGCATATTTTTGATATTTGAACAATCATTATGCAAAGTTTTTATACAAAGAAATGAATACTTTTAGAGTTACCGATTCCACAAACTAGGCACCCCAAAAGTGTTGCGGATGGACGGAGTGGACCCACTACTAGAACTGCGTTTCGTCAAGGAGACGAGCGTAAAAATATTTTCTTACCCAATTAATTAAAGATGTGGTTTGGGTGTTTAAAGACCTGTCTCAAAATATTTGGTGCTAAATATTTGAATACCCGCAACACATATTTTGGTTGATAAGTGTGAAAATTGAATCATAGCTAATGACCTGAAGAGTCACTATTCAAACGTGAATACACATCTATCTCTCTAGCGATTACAATTCCTATATTTCATCCATTCTAATTCCATACCACGTTGCTACACATAGTCAATGCCTATGTTAGACTTTTCGCCAGCGCAAGATCATCTAAAAGCTAGGTGCCTAAGCAATAAGGATAAAACCCCATGAGGTTCAATGGCTATCGAGATTATGGAGGATTATTCTTATAACTAGTAGAAATCTAAATTCAGTTTGTTTTATGATCCAGGAGCACTCTACATACATGCCAATGTCAGTTTGTTTATCGCCATTTAGCTTGGAACAATGTCCTCTGGCAATTTCTATGGATAAGGTCTTATTGTAACCGTCAAGACCCAATTTTACAATTATTCTTGATGGACAAGAATTTTAAACAAAATATTTTAAATATTAAACACAATAAATGTCCAAAAGCGATGTATTTAATAGACTAATGGTGCTATCTGTTGACTGCATGCAAGAATGAATTACAAGATCAAAATACATGTAGTTTTTCGGATGCTAAAAATTTGAAACCTATGTAATGTTTAAGCTTAAAGAGCGTCATTAACCCATACATAAGCGTCAAACCAAAACTAGATATAACGCATACGCCATGTACTGATTTCAGTGCTGATAAAGTAAAGCATTCAGCTCTTTCTATCTAAGTAAGGTGATTGCCAAACTAGTAAGTCAAATTAGAATTTTGCCAAAAAACAAGGACAGAAAATAAACAACCTGACACTCAATGGGAGCAACAGAAAATGATGAATAAACAATAACCAAATCATCGCTTTAGACCGGACTGACCGCAGCCATTCCACCAGGCACTTAAGCAATAGTTATACCATCGGTTGTCTACATGTACATGCAGATAATCCACGAGCTTTAGCGAGTGGATTATATTACGTACAGGTGGACAATCATGGTATAACTGCATGTATTCTTTATCACTTGCATTAGTTTAGACATTGCACATCGCGAGATATTTCGTGCTAAAGTTGATAAGTGTGGTATAAGTATATTTTACAGACCCACTTTTAGTTCAAGATATTGCCGTTGTTAAAACACATGAAAAGAACACATAGAGCAACAACATGATTCCACACATACAACCGCAACAGGCACAGCGACAGGCGTTTCCAAAATATCGTTTGCTAAAACCAAAAATTCGTTTGCTAAAATCCATAGCAAATGTTTAATTTAGCTTTTCTCTGTATGGCATTTTCGTACATGTATGTGAATTGTTAACAACGAGAACAATACTCTTTTCTCTTGTATTAAATTCTGCTCCTCCAATACAGATCCCACAATCTGCTAATAATATGGTTTTCAAATAAAGCTTCACTATATGACTAAAATTAATTTGTATGGTACTCCGTCTTGTGTCTGCTTTTAAATCATCTTAAGATTATACTTCTCCGTATTAATTCACCTGCAACTAGACAAAAGTTATAACCGACCACTTTTAAGATTGTGATAAAACATACATACATGTATGCAGAATATTCCTTTGAAAATTTATACATGAGGTTATAAGCCTTACAAATTTTGATCTCTTTATTCATTATTCAGATATACAGCAAACCTTTACGTGCGTCATGGAACGTACTTGAAAACACGAATGCACGTGAAGCTCGAGTGTCCACATTTGCAACAGTTATCTCCAAATTCATTTCCTGATTGTTTCACTGAATAGAATCAAACAAACACGCTTTTCACGATCATGTGGATTTGACTTTAACAAAGAGTAGAAGAGACGCTGATCCGACACAATTATATGTATAGCTTATGGTGGCCCATCCGCATAATGCCCCGATCACTGAATGTCTTTTTCAGAAATGGTTGGCAAACTTATAATGATAAGTTAAGTTTGTTTTGTCAGAAACTGCGATATATGCCACCAGTTAACATTTTCGTGGCAAATGGCCTTCTTGACGTCTACGAACGCCATGGTGTAGCATAAAAATAGCTCTTAGATCCTATTCTGTAATCAAACCCTGTATGATAATGGAAATATTGTGTGTGTTTCTTTCTTTTAATTCAAGCACTGAGCAAATGATTTGTGTGATAACAATCCTGCAAGAGATAATCTTTCAAACTCTCGTGCAGTTTTCGTTTTGGAGAAGGTGCTACTTAGTGCATGGAGTTTTTCTCAGAATCCAAAAAAACTTCCTTGGCAATTGAAGGATATAAAACTCAGGACATCATTATTAAATTTTAGTAAAATATTTTACCTGATTACCATTTTTATCCAAGTTTTAAATGTGGCCGCTTAGAATTTTTTGCTAATATATTTCCAAGTAGATTGTGAAGGGGTGTTACATTGTAGCTAATTATGCTGTAAATCCACGAATAAAAACTATCTAAAGGAGTAGACAATGTTCTTGGCCTAATCAGGACTAAAGATCATATGATTTCATTTAAGTTTTATCTTGAGAAGTGAAATATTGCCACCAAGGGTTAGTAAATAGTTTGTGAATATTGTATCCCATTCTATTCACTGGTTTCATTTCATACCAGGATTCGGCTGCTACGTGTCCATTCTAAGGCAATAGATCTATGATCTATTGTTATTACTTCATTGTTTATTGTTGGTCGCACTGGTCGCACTTCTGAATTTAGGGTGAGGTTGGCGCACCGTTAAACCGGTTTAAGCCATCCAGTAAAATATTTTACCGACCGTTCCAAGGCGGTACTTCTTTTGTGGATCTGTGATGTTTTTTCTGTCTTGTGTTTGCTATGCCATTGTGAGTGTCTGTTTATATGTGCCTTGTGGTCACCTGCTGGGAAAGGGCTGACCTCTTCGCTCTCGTTTGTGGTGTCCAACTGTGAGTTTGTCACTTTTCCACTAGTATCCCTGGTCAGGTGTGATATTTGATTGTATCTATTCCTAATCTTTGCACCCTTACTTACTTTCCAATGCTGTACGTAGTGTTTATTTTAGTTTTGTGACCATCGTGTTAAAGAATAGAGAGCCTGATAATTTGCTGTAGTTCTGACCTTAATGTCGTGTGGCGTGTAATGTTTTGTATCGTGGGTTCGTCTGTGGTTTGTGATCGTGGCATTGCCTAGTTATACTTTTTATCATATTTATAGCCTCTTTAACGGTAGTTTTTAAAGCATGTTATTGAGCGACAACATTGATTCTCTTTAATAACAACATACAATAATGAAAAAAGCAACACAACAAATAGTGCACTATTTATATCCATTTGAAAACCAACAGCACGTTATACCATTTTGAACACATACAACAAGCACAACACCAAGACTGCATGCACGTGCATCACCCCCAGAGCCACAGATGATATTTACGGGCCCTCCTGTTTGACTCCCATCAGCTTGGTTACACTCTCGTGCTTCAGTTGGGAACGTCTTTTTGTCTTGGCTAAGTTGAGCGCACTGAAATCTCCCTCCCAGGCGATCGACGATACAAGGGATATTAGTACAAGGGGCGTCATGGTAGCGACGTCATGAAACACATCCTTGTACAGCTTCAGGATGATAATATCAGTCGCCAGAAGCTCTTTTACTATCGATGATACTGTTCCTACCACCAAAGATCTTAAGTAGGTGCTTCAGTTGTTCTTTAGCATAATTTTATAGGCCATTGATGTTCTTTGAAATGAGAGATGCGCTGAGCACGGAGTTAAGGAGCTGTAGATTCTTCATCGATGCTTTGTCAAATCTGACGTCGACGAGTTCCGCTAGCTTCTAACGGTGGCTGGTTATTCTGGTACTGCATCATCTGCTGTTCTTGGTTAGTCAGTATCACCCCTCTATACACAGACTTTGAAGTCAAGATTTTTTCGTATACCTTAGACACTTCATTCTTGAGCATTCATGTTAATGAGCTAATTTGGTTTCATGACAGCATAATCAACCATAACATTGACTGTTTCTATATCGTTTAGGCCCCTCTGAAACACTGTTGAACTAATTTAACACATTTAACGTTGTTGAACTGTTCCGTTTGCTTTAAAATTGCCCTATGCTGCATTATTCTATAACCAGGGGTAAGTGATGGGTATAAGTCAGGGACTGCCCTCACATCTCCATCTAAACTGAACCACTGAAAATATGCAGGATCTTTAAGGGTTAAGTTCTCTAAGTCTGCACCTTGCACGATAGGACTTCATTGATCTTAGCTCATTGGTATGCGCAGCAGAATTGGCAAAGCGTCTATATACATTCTTCAAGGTCAGCTGGTAATCACTAAATAATGCACTGTCACTCCATACCTGTCCTGCTGTCAATGCTAATATATGTGAAATACAGAGCATCTGATTCAAATTGGAATAATATTACCGTTTTTATCTCACACGAAAACCATTAAACCTTCGATACATTGACAGATGTCATTTACTAGTTAATTTCTTCAACTACATGTATGTCAAAGGAATTCCCTTCCTTTGGAATAGCTTCACTACTTCACTGACTATGGTATCAGCCTTTCCATCAACTACATAAAATATACTGAACCACACTTCTAACGCAAAATAAAACTGAACCTTCAATGTTACATATATTGTTTCATCCATTGTAACGCAATTTTATCAAAAATTAAAACGCGAATTTATGAAAATGAAAGTATTACTTCATCAGTCAATCCTTCCCTTTAAATCATAACCTGGTTTGGTGAATGTCTGCCATAACCCATGAATGATACAAGGATTTCGGCAAGACCTCGTATAATTATCAAAGTTACATTCCTGAAACATTTTGCGTTGGAAGTGTGGGTCAGTATACAATCCATGAAAAAAATACAGACTCAATTTACTCATTGAGTCACTTCATTTATATATTAAACATTCAATTTTTGCGAACAGTTACGTCAGTGCTTCCGTCAAAAATCAATCCAATAAACTCAGAATCGGTAAAGTCACAATCAAATTTTTCTTCAAGAAATGCCGTTGATAGCATGCAGAATTTTGACATTCTGCTTCATCACGTGAATAGAGTTTCTTGTTGTCGTGTAAATCGGGGCATTTGTTCTCGATCTGGATAGACATACATTTGGAGTAGTGATTCAGCGCCTGAACCTCTTTGGCGATGTAGTACATGGTGTTGAACTGGGCTTCTTTTACACCACCGGAACACTCGTCTTCTACTGCTTGCCCCCCCCCCCCCCCCGCGCGCTTCAAATGGCTGAAAGATACAATATATTTATGTACGTAGAAAAAAACTTGCTTTAGATTTTGTAAACATATATTATTGCTATACATGCCTCGAGATGTTAGTGGGTAAAAAAAATTTAATATCTATTTTCGCAACCCAAACATATCTTATTGGTACTCAAAGAACCGTCTCGATGAAAACATGTCTAAACCGAAGGAAAATAAAATAATTTAAACTTTAACGCTCAACTAATTTCCTTATTTGGACCCTTGATATAATTTTGTTTTATAAATGTATACAATATTTGTAAGGCCAGATGTTTTTATTAGTCGATTTACGTTTTTTTTATTTTTAAGATTTATGGTCGGGGGGGACGAAAGATGTATGTCTCGTGATGGTTCTGTGGTTCTTCCTCACGGTGCCATTGGTTTATCTGCGGTTTGTGATTGTGGTATTTGCTGATCAAACTCACTTACTAATTTTGGCTAAATAGTGTTATGAGGTAAAAATTAAGCATTTTTGAGATAAATTATTTTTGGCATTTTTAAACCAAAATTTTGTCATTTTGTAAATTTCTTTTTTTTTAATTTGTTTCTCTTTCCATTATTGTTGTGGTAGTTTTATCTTCCTTTAATTTGGCAGGTGCAGATGTATGATAGAACCAAGCTAAAGAAAGATTATCCTTTCTTAACCCTTGTCCTGCTGAACCCAAATTTATCTGTTGTTTTTGAAAACACTGTACATCCAAATCAGGGGCCATCTGATGAGGCCATCTGATCAGGATCCACGCTGTTTTCCATTATGTCTGTAAGTGTGTACTTACAACTGGAATGCTTTATGTAAACAGAAATAAAGTGGGGAGGAGTGTTGTGCAGAAAATAATAATCAGCATGACAAGAGTTAATAACGTCATCTATCAAGCAACCAGCTTATCTTTGTGGAGTGAATTGAGCCATTTTGATAAGATTATGCAGTCTAGTTAAGACACTCATATCTACCAAGGTTTATCACATATTTGTTAATCTTGATAGTTTATATGATTGTAAAACTTTATTTGTTGGACATGCTAGTACTGCACCGAAGATAAACTGGTTGGTCAATAGGTTGAAAAGGGGTGTGTCTTATGTCTCCAGTAGAGAGAATTTGGAGTTTTTAGAAAATGTGAAGTTAGTTAGGAATTGCCAACCAAAGTAAAACATATAGTTTGGAATCAGCCAACTACATATAAATTTATTTAAGCTTGGACTTTATTAGCAACTTATATTCTTCAAGCGCAGTAAAATTGTTATATACATATTATAATCTGGAACTACCAATTATCTTATTTGTTGAATAGAGAAATTTATAAGCAGAAAAGTGAATAAATTAGAGAACAGAGACATTTGTGTATTCTGTCTCCCCGTCTTCCCAAAATCCATGAACATTCGAAATACGCCTCAAAGAGCTTTATAATAATTTGGTCAGGATCCACGCTGTTTTCCATTATGTCTGTAAGTGTGTACTTACAACTGGAATGCTTTATGTAAACAGAAATAAAGTGGGGAGGAGTGTTGTGCAGAAAATAATAATCAGCATGACAAGAGTTAATAAAGTCATCTATCAAGCAACCAGCTTATCTTTGAGGAGTGAATTGAGCCATTTTGATAAGATTATGCAGTCTAGTTAAGACACTCATATCTACCAAGGTTTATCACATATTTGTTAATCTTGATAGTTTATATGATTGTAAAACTTTATTTGTTGGACATGCTAGTACTGCACCGAAGATAAACTGGTTGGTCAATAGGTTGAAAAGGGGTGTGTCTTATGTCTCCAGTAGAGAGAATTTGGAGTTTTTAGAAAATGTGAAGTTAGTTAGGAATTGCCAACCAAAGTAAAACATATAGTTTGGAATCAGCCAACTACATATAAATTTATTTAAGCTTGGACTTTACCAGCAACTTATATTCTTCAAACGCAGTAAAATTGTTATATACATATTATAATCTGGAACTACCAATTATTTTATTTGTTGAATAGAGAAATTTATAAGCAGAAAAGTGAATAAATTAGAGAACAGAGACATTTGTGTATTCTGTCTCCCCGTCTTCCCAAAATCCATAAACATTCGAAATACGCCTCAAAGAGCTTTATAATAATTTGGTCAGGATCCACGCTGTTTTCCATTATGTCTGTAAGTGTGTACTTACAACTGGAATGCTTTATGTAAACAGAAATAAAGTGGGGAGGAGTGTTGTGCAGAAAATAATAATCAGCATGACAAGAGTTAATAACGTCATCTATCAAGCAACCAGCTTATCTTTGTGGAGTGAATTGAGCCATTTTGATAAGATTATGCAGTCTAGTTAAGACACTCATATCTACCAAGGTTTATCACATATTTGTTAGTCTTGATAGTTTATATGATTGTAAAACTTTATTTGTTGGACATGCTAGTACTGCACCGAAGATAAACTGGTTGGTCAATAGGTTGAAAAGGGGTGTGTCTTATGTCTCCAGTAGAGAGAATTTGGAGTTTTTAGAAAATGTGAAGTTAGTTAGGAATTGCCAACCAAAGTAAAACATATAGTTTGGAATCAGCCAACTACATATAAATTTATTTAAGCTTGGGCTTTACCAGCAACTTATATTCTTCAAACGCAGTAAAATTGTTATATACATATTATAATCTGGAATTACCAGTTATTTTATTTGTTGAATAGAGAAATTTATAAGCAGAAAAGTGAATAAATTAGAGAACAGAGACATTTGTGTATTCTGTCTCCCCGTCTTCCCAAAATCCATGAACATTCGAAATACGCCTCAAAGAGCTTTATAATAATAGCTTAATATATAACGGTTTTGATACCTCTCAGAGATATGACTTCCCCCTTGATCGCGCTTGGGTATATCATTCCCCAGACGTAAAAACATCCATGTCCTTAAACATCAATTGGCGACAAAATTAATTTATAGCAAAACCATCATCTTTGTGCGCTCTGAAATATGTTTGTGCCACATTATTGGAACCGTTTAGAGAAGTTGGGTCTTAGTTTTCTCTACGACTTACATCGCAAACACATTAATAATAATATAAGAATCTATCGTGAGTGTGAGGATGGGATCATTATTTTCTAATAGGGGACATTTTTCAAAAGCTGACCTATCTGATTTGAGCATTGTGGGTACATGTGGCATACTTGTTTACCTAATGCGCCACGAAGTCATGTGATTTGCCAGATTGGTTTATTCAATCAAAGAATTAAACCTAAACACACAAACAAACAAAAAAACAACGACAACAAAACAAGAAACAAAAAAACACACAAAAAACCCCAAATACATTGTACAAAACAGGCTGATTGAGATGAGAAGTGATAAACTATTTCAAAATACTAAGAATGTTGGTTAATTCGTCTGCTATATCACTTCTAATTTGCTGCTGAACACATTGCAGCGAACCTAATAAAGTTTATAGGAATACAGCATTACTCTGTACGCATGGTTAAGAATTATATTGCACAATCACTTTGATCGAAAATATAGATAGTGTAAAACTGATAAAGAATACAGCGCGTGTACTGTAACCCGTAAAGTGCTTAGTAACACCTACATTGGCGTCGCTCCCATTACGCAGTATACGCGTGTGCGTAATAAAAAAAGTAACACTCAAGGGAGATCACCTAATGTGGTAAAATTGATTGTCCATAACTTAAGGAACTGCTCTTAAAAAGAATTTGCTCTCAGAGAAAGAAAAGAATTCGCTCCCTCTGGGAGCAAATTCTTTCCTATGAGAGAAGTTCCCATTTTGAAAAGGGACATAATTGTAAGGGAATCATTGCTTGATACAGTAGTCTCCCTTTGATGTGCTCCCTTTAATTTGGTTGAAGTTCGTCCAACGGTTTAGGAGGAGATAACATAACGGACAGACAGCAGGACAGAATTTGATTTTTGACCCCTAAACACCCCAAGTCCCACCCCTAGGGCATGACTCAGGCAGAAAAATAAAAATCCCGTCTGATATGTTTTGTATCTTTCATTTGTGGGAACACACACAAAGTTTGTTATGAAAATCTTTGAATAGACTTTGTAATTGAAATTAAATGATATTTGACCTTTTGACCCCTCCCCAGGGCACCAGAGGGTGGGGCCAAAATAGTTTTGCCGTTGCACGCCCCATTCATGTGAGTAACTCACACACCAAACTTGGTTGAATTTCGTCCAACGGTTTTAGAGGAGATAACATAACGGACAGACAGCAAGACGGAATTTGATTTTAACCCCTGAGCACCCCAAGTCCCACCCCTAGGGCATGACTCAGGGGACAGAATAAAAATCCCGTATGATATGTTTTGTATCTTTCATAAGTGAGAACACACACAACGTTTGGTATAAAAAATCTTTGAAATTGACTTTGTAATTGAAATTTAATGGACAACAAATATCATTTAATTGTTATGAACCTTTTGCCCCCTCCCTAGGGCCCAAGGGGGCGGGGCCAAAAAGAGTTTTGCCCTTGCGCGCCCCATATATGTGAGAATCTCATACGCCAAACTTGGTTGAAATTCGTCCAATGGTTTAAGAGGAGATAGTATAACGGACTAACGGATGGACGGACGGAGGAAGGCAATAACAATATACCCTTCGCTTTTTTAAAAAAGCGTGGGGATAACAATTGACCCGCAGGGCAATATTTCGAAGAAGCTTGGTAGAGGCCAAATATGTGATATTACATACCAACTATCAAGGCTCTAGGGCTTGTGGTTTCAGACAAGAAGATATCTTCACATTATCCCTATACAAGCCTATGTAAAACATGTGACCACCGGGACGCGGCCATGTTTGGTCCCATGGCTATAATTTGAACGAACTTTGTAGAAGTCCACTAGGTTATGCTACATACCAAATATATAAAGTCTAGGCCTTGTGGTTTCAGACAAGAAGATTTCCCAACATTTTCCCTATATAAGCCTCTGTAAATAATTGACCCCCAGGCAGGGTCCATTCTTGGCCCCAGTGCTATTATTCGAACAAACTTGGCAGAGGTCCACAAAGTGATGCTACATACCAAACATCAAGGCTCTAAGCCCTATGGTTTCTGTAAAGCAAATTTATTCAAATATACCTTTATAAGCCAATGTAAAACATGTGACCCCCGGGGCGGGGCCAGTTTAGGCCCCAGGGGTATAATTTGAACAAACTTGGTAGAGGTCCACTTAGTGATGCTAGATACTAAATAAAAATAGTCTAGGGCTTCTGGTTTCAGACATGAAGCTTTTTTAACGATTTCCCTATATAAGCCTATGTAAAACATTTGACCCCTGGGGTCGGGGCCATCTTTGACCAAAGGGGTATAATTTGAACAAACATTGTAGAGGTTAACTAATTCATGCTAAATACCAAATATTAAAGCTCTAGGCCCTATGGTTTCAGGCATGAAGATTTCATCTCGAAAATCTACTTTTAGCATCTATGATCTAGATATGCAACGTACCAGAACCATTTGAACAATTTTGGTAGCGTGCAACCCAAGAATCATTTGTGTAAAATTATTTCAGAGAAATAGGAGAAGTTGTCGTTTAAATCAATTGTTAATGGACGAACGGACGACGGTCAAAGACCGATCACAAAAGCTCCCACAGGTGAGGTAAAAACCTATTGCAGCATGTTTAGTACTGAACGACACGCTTCTGTCATTTGATAAGTAATAGCTATACCATGGGATGTCCGCCTGTACGTGGAGATAATCCACGAGCTTTAGCGAGTGGATTATCTTACGTACAGGTGGACACACATGGTTTAACTAATTTATACCACCTTCAATAGTGTAGACCTTGCACATCACGAGATATTTCGTGCTAAAGTTGGTAAGGGTGGTATAATTATACATACCATGGGCGGATCCAGAGAAGGGAGAAAGGGGGTCCAGACCATCCCCATGAAAATCACAATTTGTTATATCGCTTTTTGAGCCCCTAGGTGAAATACGCTGATGACTAAATAATCCAGATAATCCAGGACCCCGCCATCCCCGACGGAATTTCTGGACAATCTGGTAATAATGTATACTGTTTAATGCTGTACACATAGACGCGCAATGGAATATTTAAATATTTCATTAACTTCCATGGGCGTAGAAAGAAAGCTAAAATAGCTACGCACATCAAAGGGATGCTATGCTATATAGGGAAACGAGCAGTCACTATCATTATAAGCGTCCTTTTTTCAAGTGTGGATGGACGACGGACGACGGCGACGATGGACGCCGGACCATTGCCATACTAATACCTCACGTGTGCTAAAATGCCAACAAGTTTTGGCACTTGATCATTTTTTAGCAGGATAAAATCAGAACCAGAAAAAGATCTTTATCTTCATTAACTAAGATTTAGATGTGTTTGAGCAGTTGTAATCCCATGCTTAGTTGAGATGAGCATGAGACAAGTTTTATAACCTCATGGCCTGGAAACGGTCTGTGAAAGAGATTCAAATGCAGAAGAATTTAACCTACGTTAATTGGGACATTTTGGGTAGCCTTCGTCAAACATTAATTGGAGATACATATTATCGTATCCCTGTTCACTCAGTCGATTATACACTCACGTCACACACAAAAATACACGTCAAGGTACGTTGCACCCATTTGACGTTATATGCATACTCCTGGTGAATGGAAATGCCATCGCCATGTGGAGACAAGTCTATTTTAGCGAGTATGAACCAAAGGCAAACTTCTAGCATGCACATTTAACGATCCATTCACAGTGTGACAACTGTGTATCAGGAAATAGTACAACCCTTTTTTTAAAAACTAAAATCTGCAACTTCTAAATCTCGTGTACCAATAAATTGTTGTTTATATAAAAAAGTACACACCGATTGAAATATCAAAGAAATACCTTGTATCTACAATTGTCAAATAGTTCAACAATACCAATTCCCTAACTTTACTCTGATTGTGTGCAAATATTTTTATGCCTAAACAGAATATCCATTATGGTCCCGAGGTAATAATGCATTTTCATGCCCAATTCAAATGAGCATGAATTTTAAACTTCTCATAAAATCGTAATTAAGATTTTTCTTGCTTTAAATTTAAACTCTCAGACGTTGTACCTATACTGCTTATAAATGTTTAAATATTTATGACAGGAAAAAGTTCATGCTCACCTGAGTTGAGCATGAAAGCTGTTTTATAATTGCGAGAAAAGGTAAACTTGAGACCCCTATCCCGCTGATTCTCCTCTAAATTTACAAAATTCACTTCCCCTTTATGGAAAGTCTAAACATATATAGTATTACGCGGAATTTCACGTTTGGTTATTTCAGGAAACTTAATAGTCTCTAAAGACTCTTTTAACAATAACAACCAATCATCTTGACAGACTAGCATGGAACACACGATTTTCATAGACAGCATTAAATAATGTATGCCATTCCAACCATTCCTGTGTATTGATGGGCCCCGAGGGCCTTAGCAATATGTTTATGAATGAAAGTCACTGATTTGTTATTGAGTTTACGATAATTGTAAAAAATAGACTTCGTCGAGGAAATCCTGGCGTAATTCTTTGTAAACAATAAGAGTGCAAACTGTTCAGCACATATCTGCTATATCAATCGCTTTCCTGTTATACATTATAGTTGAATATATTATACGCCAAATGTTACAATTCTAGCTTGAGCAGAGCAGATGGTTTTACGTCAGTCTTCGCTTTATCTCCTTGTTATATCTTGATTTATGTGTTTTCGGAGTTGATGCATTGATAAGTTAGGGGTCTTTCATGCAAACCAAATATCTATATGTCTTGATCTACATCTAAATTAAGGGTGAGGTTGGTGCGCCGTTAAACTGGTTTAAGCCCTCCAGTAAAATATTTTACTGATCATTCCAAGGCGGTACTTCTTTTGTGGATCTTTTATGTTTTTGTTCTGTCTTATGTTTGCTATGTCTTTGTGCGCGTCTGTTTATTTGTGCTTTGTGGTCACCTGCTGGGAAAGTGCTGACCTCTTGGCTCTCATTTGTGGTGTCTTACTGTGAGTTTGAAACTTTCCATTGGTATCCTGGGTCGGGTGTGGTACTTGATTGTATCGACTCCTGATCTTTGCACCCTTACTTACTTTGCACGGAAGCAAACTTCATGTACATGTACCAGTTCTATCAACATTCTCAAGCAGCAGACAATCATTATGCAATTTAGATTTCAACTTGTTTTATTTTCTCATGAGCACTTCGACCTGGTCATTTATTATTAAACCTGAAACATTAGTTGTACTTATCAAGGTGCTGTAAGATAGAATATGGTGCAGTACCTGCGAATGCTTTTTATATCAGTGATTAGCGCAGATCCCAATGAAATGCCGCTACTCACTTAGTAATCATCTAGGTCTCCACTATCCAAATACCCTTTAAGGGTTTTCCACCATACATATGGTTAAAATATAATGGAGCATCCGCACTTTATTGTTGGTTGGCACGAATAAGAAATGCACTCTGGGGCACAAAACAAATTGACAATTAAACACCTGATTTGTTGCATAAATAGTTTTGTCTGTTCACAGAACAATATAATAGCCAGTTTCCTGCATAATTTGAAGGGGCTGAAATTTGAGTAATATGAAAAATATCGGAATTTTACATAAAATATAGATTAATTAAAAAGAGATATGCTTTTAATAATGCATGCAAAGATGCATTCGGTTAATATGTGTTCTTCTCTTCTTATTTAGATTGTTTTCACGTACCATTATTGCTAATTTGTAGGAGATAGGGTGGTGACAAAGTCTTGAAAAACGTGTTATGATTTACTGAATATTGATTGATTTTAGCAAGGCACTTCTGAAATTGAGGACGAAGAGATCAAAACAAAGACTTAACATAAAAATAAATAATTACGGATATTGTCTTTTTGGAAAATATAGCCATTGTATAGTCCTTCACAGTGATATCTAAGTGTGAAAATTGAGAGTTTTCCCCTGGTCTATATATGGTTGTCTGAGCAACACGTGACCAGAATAATTCTAGAAATTATTATTCATGTTGTCTGTGAGATGATTTAGCTAATTCGTTATATAGAGGATCTTACATGAGTGCTCATGTTTTATTGAATTTATTAAACGAGTTGGGGAAAAGAGATAAAAAGCGAGGCTTGCCGAGCATTTTATCTCTTTTTCGCAACGAGTTTAATAAATTCAATAATACAAGAGCACGAATGTTAGATTCTATTTATCATATGACATTAAGATTACTTTGAAGTCTCATTTCTAGCGTAAAAACGTCATAATTTTGTTATTATGTACGCAACGTTGTTATGGACGTCATAACGTTTCCCGACAATCGATAAACCACTAGTGGTTTACAGATTTTATTGCATGGCGTTACTTCACTCCCAGACGCGACGTCATATGATAAAAGCTGTTTCAGGTAGATGGCATCGGTTTTGTAATTGCTAGAATCTTTTGTCTTCGAATATTTCCTACTTTTTGTAAACAGACTATTTCGCTTTATACATGTATAAGTGAGTATGACCAGTAATGTCACAACCACAGACCGCATATGAACCAATAAATCTTTAAGTGAGGACAAACACATATAAGTGAATGTCCTGATACATGGCCTAATACCATGCATCGTATTAAATAATAGAAGATATATCAAAATCCCAGCTAGAGCATTCGTTTATTAAGTCAGTTGGGAGCAACAACATTGAAATTACCTACAGTAGTTGCATTGTCAATTCGAAGGTCTTATTCTTTTCGAGAAACATTTCCAAATATACTTTCCTCAAAGCACACCGACACATACAATCATTGTCAGCAAATGTATTTAATCAGCATATTGGTCGGTGGCTATAACCACTGCACGCAGATACCATTACATATGCATTAATTTGTTATTTATACGCCATTAGTTTATGTTAGAATATTTTAATGGCATAATGCTATACTCTGGAAAAAGCACGATATTAAAGTGTTAATGTCATCAAAATAACCCTGTATTCTGCTTAAACTTAAACCCCAAATTTAAAGACCATTAAAATTCTGTCAATTCTTGTGAAGAGCTGTTTTAATGTTTATTAATTGGAATTAGATTAATGAAAAAACTTTTCATGGCACTTGAAGTTATGATTATAAATTTTAGCCCCAATAACTGCTCTAATGTTAACAAGTCTAATGACCTAAAATGTTATGGCGCAGGTAATTTAATGATTGTTAATTCAAGAGGTCAGGAGTAATTTATGATGAGTTCAATGGTGCATATCTATGGTAGTTATTTAAACATGTTATATTTTCAATATTCATATATTTAATAAGGCAGACAGTTTAATGATAGTTAACGCAACGTTTAATTTTAAGTGGCATTACATTTAATGGGACAATATATTTAAAGATAGTTTATTCAACAATATTAATACAGCAGGGCTATTTAAATAAAATTAAACCGAATCAACATAATTGCATTGGCACAAAAATAGTGGCCAAAGACAATTTAGCAAAAAATAAAACTAAAACCAGACTATAAACATTGAAATTAGAAGGCTATTGTTCGATTCCTTAAATCATGTCAAATTATTTCTGAAAGAAAACCTAAGTCTATGTTTGGCTCATTTTGCATAATTATACGTATACTTAGTCCTTAAAATGTTCTTATTGTATAGCATGTTAATGACCCCAATTGATATTTTGGTGGATTTAAATTTGGATTTTATTTGTCCTTAATACCTCATTTTTTTTTTTTTTTTTTTTTTTTTTTTTTTACATTATAATCGAAAATTCCATTTTGATCTATATGACCTCCACCTGAAAAGAGAAAGAAAGAAAGAAGATATCTAAACATGGTAAAATAAACATGTTCTTTGATCTTAGCTAACTAAACCGTTCCGATGAAGTAAGAGACTTGTCATATAACACAGAATGTGCAGGTGATGAGCTCATAGTTCGACACTCACTATATACTTTTGATTAATTACATTTATTATTATTATGGCCAGGCTTCTGCCTCAGCGCACCATGGGCGCCGGTCACTGCCTCCAGGGTGCCCATGTCTTACT
The DNA here is from genome assembly GCA_964019695.1 of Loripinus fragilis. Lineage (NCBI taxonomy): Eukaryota > Metazoa > Mollusca > Bivalvia > Lucinida > Lucinidae > Loripinus > Loripinus fragilis. Next base: position 11,304,288 of record OZ026520.1, read on the forward strand.
TTGCTGTCATGTTCTTCTCCTCAGCCTCTCGCTTAGTACCGCCCATGCCCCCGTCCCAGCCCCCTTCGACCATTGTGAGCCCAACGTTGATCTAAGATCAGATCTCCTCTCTCCAAGCAAATCCGTAAGCATAATATAAAAATACTAATATAAAAGGCTAAATATATATATATATATATATATATATATATTTATGTTTATTTATACTATTTTTATTTTCCATACCCTCGTATCAACCGCGAACTGCATTCCGCTTCGAGTGCGAGCTTTTCGCTCCCGTTGCTTATATGCCTAAAACGGCCGTACATGTATGTATTAACGTTACATTTAATATAGCTAATCCGCGGCGGACAGCGTTTAGACTGTCAAGGGTCACGGATTGAAATAAGTTTTGGACTTGCAAGCTTTTTACAGCCGATGCCAGAGGTCCATAATGACGGCACAACATGTATAAAAAATAAAGTTATATCACGGATCTGCCTGGAACGAGTCGTGCCTCTTGTTGGGTATGTATGTATTTGCGTCGCCATGGGATAATACCTCATAAATTTGTATTTGATAAAAATTTAATGGCGATGAAATCCCACTTACAGTACATCCTCTAAAAAGTAGCTGCCTTTTAATGAGCACGTACGTAATGGTGTTCTAAGTTAAATGACACTGTTAATATGGTGCAATTATAATATACGTTTAGTTACCATTAATATATATATAACATATTAAGTGGGTATTTATAACTAGTAAGTGAGTATGATCAGGAGATACCACAATCACAAACTGCAGACGAACCTATGGCACCTCAAAGAAGAGCCACACAACAATCACGAGAGACCAGGCAGACAAACTAAGCAAAGCAAGAAGCTCTCTCTTCCCCAGCAAGATAATTGCAAAACTAGAATGGACATAAAGTAACGCACAATAAAACATAGCACAATTACAGAATCCCATAATGGGAGTAACAATCAACAACGAACCAACAACAACAGAACCACTGCCTTAGAACGGACAGCAGCCTAAGTCACTGGGGTGGCTTGAATGCATTTACTGGTACTAAATCGCCGCCTTAGATCCTGCTGATGTTGAAGCACACATAATGTTAAGCCCGCATGGAGGCCTCCTTACTATTGCAATGTATCATCATGGAGAAAAAATCTTATCAAATATACATAGTTACTTTGATGAAACAAATATAGGGCTCACGACTCACAGATAGTCAGAGCTATAGAAAACCTCAGATTGAGCCACGGTGGGCCCAGCTACAGATAAGCATCAGGCACCATCCAACCGGTTAAAGCTTAACGTCAGAGCCGTCATTGAGTCTGAGGCCTGACCCACCGTTGAGAAACGAAAGAGGAAATTATAGCTAAAAACCGTGATTTGGTTTAAAACCAGGCATGCAGACTGTCGCATGACATCCAAGTTATATCCAACCTTTTTATAACGTTTGATAATCTTTTTGAAATTATCACTAAAATTAGGTTTCAAACAATTCTTTTGAATTAATACACTAAATCACCATAAAATATAGTTTCTGATATGCACTGTTGCAGAACAGTTTTAACCCAAGGCTTGACTGTCTGTGATAAAATTTAGAAAATGCTGTTCAAATTTTATGACATCTATAACCTTGGTTTAATAACTTAGCAGTCAATAATAGGTTTCTGTTGTTGAAGTCATCACTATTAGAATACACCCTTGCAAAACGAATCAGCTGCAAAATACATACACCATAACCATACGTAGGGGAGAGAGGAACATCTCCACCAAGAAATGGGAAAATTACTATTTCAAAATTAAAATCATCCCGTTTATCATAAATTTTAGATGAAACAGTGCCATTCGATATGAACAAGTTAAAGTCCAAAAACGGGGCTTCAGTATCAGAAGAAGTATTTTTTTAATAAGGTTTTCATGGCACGAATCTTTAAAAACGCTGTAAAATCTAATTGATTTGTTTTAATACTTTTTTTTAAAATATATCTGTAATGGCGATTTATGCAGTAGTGTTATATGGTAATAAACACAGCTGGGTATACATATAGGAGTTGTATAATTCTTCTCTGTCACGTGGATACGCAGCGTGACTATGACCAGGAAGTACCAGCGTCATAATAAATAATAAAGCCAAACCCAACAACTATTAGAGATGTAACAAGCTGATAGTATTCATTATCAGTCAGGAACAGACACTGGGTGTGCCAAAATGAAAAATAAATCACTAATGGAGGAGTAACAGTTTGTTCAATTAACGGTATTCACCTGTCAAAGATGATCGTCATTCCCTTTTATGGCAATGTATCTCCTTTTATGGTAATGTATCCATACAAAACGCATTCGGTTAAATTAAGCTGAAGTTTCATACAAATAACATTGACTAAGTTACACATATAAGAAACATCAACGCAAGCTAAACAATGTATGGGCCTCGTCGCGAGAAAACCTGTCTTCGGGGTTTCCGACAAAACGATTTTCAAACCAGTCTCCTCAGCTAGAGAGACTAGCTAGAAAATTGAAATTTCACCTGTCCCAAGTTTATATATGATACTTACTAAAAAGGGAATAACAAAGGCGCTGATCAGTCTGCGCGGATGCGCAGGCTGGTCTGCGCCTGTGTTGTTCGCAAACCCCCGAAGACAGGTTTTCTCGCGTTGCGGCCCGTATGTGTTTAAACAACAGCACTGACAACCTAAGGCGAAGAATCGGTCAGTCAAATATATTTACCCCTCCCCCACCCTGGTGACTGCTTTGTCACTCGCTCTAAATAATCTTGAAAATCAGATCCTTCAGAAATAGAGAGAACCTACAATATAAGAAAGCAGCAGGTGATCTTGTTGTTGCCGGCTCATTGTTTGTTGTTACTCGTTACCCTCCGCCTCATTATATGTTGGGTAAGGTCGTGTCGTCCGGATTTTGTGATAAAGCGTTCTACACTCTCTATTGGTAACTTGGGTAATAATTAATAATAGTCAGCAGTGCGTTTGAACATATGCAGCAGGCGAAATAAGCGGGGACATAGTCGAGCCTAAAAACTAGTACACTACCGCCCATCTATCTGTCCTTGTCGAATTCGCGTTGAAAACGCATTGAAAACGCACGTAATACGCATTAGTTTTCCAACGCGAATTTCGAAAACCAATCAAAGCCCACTTTCGATACGCGTTGAACTGCAGTGCAACGCATTTACCTGTTAACCAATCAATAACCCAAGTATAGCAACGCAGTTCAACGTACAATTCACGTTGAAACGCATTGTTGAACAGCCAATCAAAAAGGTTCAATTGCGTTGCCATGTAAATCAATTATAATTTTATTATTGAAACCAAGAAAACAGCGAAAACATTATCCCACAAAATGCTTTGTTTATCGTTTCTTTTACCTTTTTTGTGTCAATGGCACTCACTCATTTATGGCCATCGTTGCCAGATATTTCATGTTAGCTGACTTCACATCCCATGACATTTGTTTAACATCGGTTACAATTCAAATATGTGGACCAGTTCATCGTGTTTAGTCCAACCATATCAAACAGGTCCGTAATTCTAGGTTATCAGGCCTTGGGATCAGCTTTCAGAACCTGAACCTGCTGCATTTTGATCAAATAATTAGCTTGAAGTCTTTATCGATCAATCTCTTCTTACTGGCTCGATTAAATTTGGGTCTTCAGTTGATGAGGCTCCGGGTCCAAGCCTCACAGAAGGCACTGTTTCAGAGAGAGAGAGAGAAAGAGAAAGAGACAGAAGCCTGTTTAAACAGTGTCGGAACCTATCTGCCGGGCACTGTACAGCAGGGGTTCAGCTGTTTAAGTGGTGTCACAACCTATCTGCCTGCGCTGTGTTGTGGGGTGCAGCTGTTTAAGCAGTGTCGCAACCTAATTGCTAGGCACTGTGCTGCAGGGGTGCAGCTGTTTAAGCGGTGTCGCAACCTATCTGCCGGGCACTGTGCTGCAGTGGTGCAGCTGTTTTAGTGGTGTCGAAACCTATCTGCCAGGACTGTGTTGCAGGGGTATAGCTTTTTAAGAGGTGTCAAAACCTATCTGCCGGCACTGTGCTGCAGGGATGCAGCTGTTTAAGTGGTGTCGAAACCTATCTGCGGGCACTGTGCTGCAGAGGTGCAGCTGTTTAAGTGGTGTCGAAACCTATCTGCCCGCACTGTGCTGCAGGGGTGCAGGTGTTTAAGTGGTGTCGAAACCTATCTGCCGTCACTGTGATGCAGTGGTGCAGCTGTTTAAGCGGTGTCGCAACCTATCTGCCGGCACTGTGCTGCAGGGGTGCAGCTATTTAAGTGGTGTTGAAACCTACCTGCCGGGCACTGTGCTGCAGGGGTGCAGCTGTTTAAGTGGTGTCGAAACCTATCTGCCAGCACTGTGCTGCAGAGATGCAGCTGTTTAAGTGGTGTCGAAACCTATCTGCGGGCACTGTGCTGCAGAGGTGCAGCTGTTTAAGTGGTGTCGCAACCTATCTGCCCGCACTGTGCTGCAGGGGTGCAGGTGTTTAAGTGGTGTCGAAACCTATCTGCGGTCACTGTGATGCAGAGGTGCAGCTGTTTGAGCGGTGTCGCAACCTAACTGCTAGGCACTGTGCTGCAGGGGTGCAGCTATTTAAGTGGTGTCAAAACCTACCTGCCGGGCACTGTGTTGCAGAGGTGAAGCTGTTTAAGTGGGGTTGAAACCTATCTGCCAGCACTGTGTTGCAAAGGTGCAGCTGTTTAAGCGGTGTCAAAACCTATCTGCCGGAACTGTGTTGCAGAGGTGCAGCTGTTTAAGCGGTGTCCCAACCAATCTGCCATTCACTGTGCTGCAGGGGTGCAGCTGTTTAAGTGGTGTCGAAACCTATCTGCCGGGACTGTGTTGCAGAGGTGTAGCTGTTTAAGTGGTGTTGAAACCTAGCTGCCGGCACTGTGTTGCAGAGGTTCAGCTGTTTAAGTGGTGTCGAAACCTATCTGACGGCACTGTGTTGCAGGATGCAGCTGTTTAAGGGGTGCCAGAACCTACCTGCCAGGCACTGTGCTGCAGGGTTGTAGCTGTTAAAGCAGTGTCGCAACCTATTTGCCGGCCCTATGCTGCAGCTGTTTAAGCGGTGTCGCAACCTATCTGCCCGCACTGTGCTGCAGGGATGCAGCTGTTTAAGTGGTGCCAAAACCTTTCTTCCGGCACTGTGTTGCAGAGGTGCAGCTGTTTAAGCAGAGTCAAAACCTATCTACCGACACTGTGTTGCAAGGGTGCAGCTGTTTAAGCAGTGTCCCAACCTACATACCGGCATTGTGTTGCAGGGGTGCAGCTGTTTAGGCGGTGTCATAACCTACCTGCCAGGCACTGTGCTGCAGGGGTGTAGCTGTTAAAGCAGTGTCGCAACCTATTTGCCGAAATTGTGCTGCAGGAGTGCAGCTGTTTAAGCGATGTCGGAACCTACCTGCCGGCACTGTGATGCAGGCTGTTTAAGCAGTGTTGGAACCTACCTGCCGGGCACTGTGTTGCAAGGGTGCAGGCTGTATAAGCGGTGTCGGCACCTACCTCTCGGGCACTGTGGTGCAGGCTGTTTAAATGGGGTCTGAACCTACCTCTTTGGCACTGTCGAGCAGGGGTACAGGTTGTTTAAGCGGTGTCAGTTTCTACCTCCTGAGCAGGTTAGATGGGTAGAACTGGATATACTGCTCTACTTTTATTTTAGGACTGATCAGGTGAAGCCTGGGCACATGCAGTTGCTTTTGAGTGCCTCTTTTTTTTCTTTTGAGAGATCTATTCAGTTAGAATGTCAACAAGTGAGTTTGGCTTGATTATTTTACTTAACAAGGAGAGTTTGCATCTAATCTAAGTTGACCCAATCTGAAAGTTCGAAATTGTTTGATGCAAATCCCAAGAAACAAAAATGAATGCAGTGCGACATATTTTCAATTCATTTGCTTCATGTCGTTGTTTTAAGAAAAATATTTTACATTGGGCACTAAAAGAGACTAATTATAGATCTATATCTGATGAATATCGATGTGATTTTACTGTTATATATTCATTTTTCGGCCTTGAGTAACTCCATAAATTTCTCCACTGAAAAGTCGTGATAGTCGGCTAAAAGTATTGATCAATGAATGGAGTGAGATATTTGATTCAAACTGGGCTTTAAAACTCAAAGGAAACGGGAATTGAGATTTGCAAGACAAGTCTTATCAGAAATATTCAAAGCAAAGTTAAACCGTGAATAACAATGTAAACATTGAGCAAGGTCAACTCAATTTTGATTGGTTTACGCATTACTGCGTTGTAACAAAACGATTTGATTGGCTAAAGGATGAAACGCATATTTTATCGTTGAAACGCGTTAGAGGGCTGTTAATGAATATTCATGAGTTTCGAAATACGTTGATTCGCGTTTCATACGCAATTTAAACTCAACGCACGTACAATGCGTTGGAAACGCACATGAAACGCGAATTCGCAGGACAAATACGCGGGCGTAAGAGTACTATTGGTAGAATATGAGAATTATTCAATATAAAATGAGCTAATGAATAAATTATATGAAGTTAGAAATGAACAGCTTAAGCATCAAACCCACGATAGCTGCTCCCTTGCGGTCAGTTTTCGTCATTCCTTTGTGTTTATACAGTGTTCAGTGGACGTAGACATTTTCGTCTGATTTCTTAAACCATTCATTTGTTTATATCAATTCTTTCGAAGGTGACAAAGTTAAAAAAAATATAAAAAATGTCATCATATTACAGAATTTGAGGGAAAAAAAACTTAAGCAAAAATAAAAGGCTGACTGTTTTGTATAATTTTTCTGTCGCTTAGTAAATGAATACGCGTGGCTATGACCAACCTTAGTAAATAAACCACGCCCAACAAGTAGAAACGAAACAGAATAAACTGCAAGCCGATAGGGTAAAGGCAGGTAACTTCGGACATCGGGTAAATTCGGACATACCTTATGAGCCGTCTCATCAGGATTTTCACTGTTTGTTTTTTATTCTTATAATTCAAATATAATGAAGGTGGTGTTTGGTACTGATTTTTCTAAATTATGATGTATTTCTGTCGCTGAAATTTGTGGATCATTTTTGTTATTTACGTTTCATGATTGTCTTTGTTATGCGGTCTTGATTTTTCTTGCAGCCAGGTGATCACCTGCTGGGAAAGGGCTGACCCCTTGGCTCTCTTGTCTGTCAAGTTCCCTTATGGTGTCGCGGGTCAGGTGTGGTACTTCATTGTATCGATTCCTGACCTTTGCCCACCTCTTCTTTACTTTCATAGTTATTTCTATTTTGCTCTAATCTGATTTGCTATAATCTCTCTGGGGAACGGAGAGAGAGGGAGAGAGAGAGAGAGAGAGAGAGAGAGAGAGAGAGAGAGAGAGAGAGAGAGAGAGAGAGAGAGCTTCTTTACTTAATTGATTATTTTTTAAGTATATTTTTAGTCTTTGTCTCTGTGTTCTGGTGTTACTTCTTCGTGGTACCATAAATTGGTCTATGATCAGTGATTGTAGTTTTTATGCAGTACATCATCTAGAACTGAATGACTACTGTGAAACTAGTTTAAGCCCTCCAGTAATTTTCTTACTGACCGTTCTAAGGCGGTACTTCTTTTGTGCATATTTTTATTTTTATTTGTCTTTCCCATATTGTCTTGTCTCGTGTTGCAACCTTGTGGTCAACTGCTGAGAAAGGGCTGGCCTATTGACTCTCCTGTATATGACGTTTTGTTGTGTTTGTGTCACTTTACCACATGGTGTGCTGGGTCAGTACTTGATTGTATCGCTTCCTAAACGTTGCCTTCTTCCTTACTTGGATGCACGGGAATAGGTAGTATCTATATACATGTATTCATTCATATTTAAACGTTTTATGTTCAATTTAGTTTAGCATGACATTTCCACCGCTTTTGAGAATTAAAAAAAGTGGAGAAAAAATAATGATTTTTTCCCCTGTTTTAAATACTCACATGTTGTATTTATCTGCTAACAAGGGTTAAAATGTCAACATTTTATCCTGCTAATAAATGTTAAAATGTCAACAGTTTTAATCTGCTAATAAAAGTTAAAATGTCAACAATTTTATCCTGCTAATAAATGTTTAAACGCCAATAATTGTTGGCATTTTATCATTTATAAGTAGGATAAATTCCAGCTGAGATGTGCATGAAAAATGATCTATAACCTCGGACCCTGTCCTCACGATTTGTGGATAAGTCGGGTTCAAATATAACGCATGGTTGTACATGTACGATTCTCGCGTCGTTTTTGTCTTGTCATCATTATACAATCGAAATACTAGCAATTTCAAGGCCACCAATCAGAGTGGCGCAGCTGGGTGTGACAAGTTGTTCTAACGCTAGAAAAAGAAATTAATGCGATACCATAAATATCAGAAATCATTAGAACACCAATTATATTCATCTGCGGCTAAACGGAAGAAAATGTCCCTTCAAGTAGTGGGCTCAGATCATCATTTGCAACAGCATGGTAATGGGATCGGCACTTTCAATGTCCGTAAGTATATGTTAGTCGTTACTATACTAATTAACCCTTGATGCATGAGACCGCATGCGTATGTATATGCATTGATGCTATTGCATTTATTATCATTAAAATAAATGTCAAACTTCTGAAAGCTCAAAGCAAACATTATTTTTCTTTGAACTAACTCTTTTACTCTCAAATTACGTACTTTAACATTTAAGATTGCAAGATCCATGTATGCATGTGCACGCGCAGTTGGTTCGTCGGCCCCCATCACGAAATACTGCAAGACTCTATATTGAATATAGCAAACGGAGACCAAACTTGTAAGCAAAGCTTTTTTTCGATCTGCCGTCTTTATTTCTCCAGGAAGCATACGTTTGGGAGATTATCCCTGAATAGCAGATGAATAAAAAAGGTATTGATCAGCAACCTATATAACCATCTTAAATTTATCTCGATTTCTTTGTAGGCGAGCCATTATTTAATAATAAGATAAAGAATATGAAATGATATAATAAACCATAAGCGGCAATTCATCATTGTGTAATCCGTTCGACTTGTATGCAGATTTAAATGCACTGAGGATAACTTTCAATAGCTTTTATTCGCACAAAATTAAGTTTCCATTTCTAAGCTCTTGTGACACAGATACGAAATAAAAACAATTATTGCATAAACAGATTTTTTTCCGTTCCGGTGCGCTTAGTGAACGTTTGTAACTTCATGGGAGGCAAGTAAATAGAACGACAAAATGCCAGTAGTGTCCCCGTGGTGCATCTATTTATCACATATTGTGAGTAAATCCATTTCGTTTAAGGGAATATATCTTTCAAAAGCTCTTACTTGCATGAACATTTTCCTGTATAAAAAAGAATTGCTTTTTTGTCAAGGAGACGGATACCATTGGCACCATTGTTGTATGAACACCTTATACATCTCACATAGATCACTTTACGCACCAACATACAGCTTTTGAGCAATCGGCAGCATGCTTACCAGTCTTTTTAGAGTTACTTTCTGGTTTGATACCGTTAACATTGCTGTGACATGCTGGATGAACTATAGAGAAAACCATTTGCATGAACATGACCTACAATTATTCGACTACCATATTTAGTAGTAGTTTGACCCAAATGTTAAGTATTTCTGGTATTATTTACAAATTTTCAATTTCACCTTGCACAATTCATAAGTAAAAATTGAAAATTTATATTTTTCTACCAGAAGTTTGTACAATTTGGGCGAAAATACTTCTAAATATTGTAGTCGAATAATTGTAGGCCATGTTCATGCAAATGGTTTTCTCTAAAGTTCATAAATAAAATTTGGTCACAAAAAATACCCCTACCCCCTAAACCATAAAGTCCTGGCATAATTATGCAATATTTTCAAAATATTTTTATTTTGCTAGGTGCACTAAATGTAAGGGTTTGATTAAAGCACAAAAATATAGTTGTCAGCTGTGCAATATCCTGGCCACAGGCTGTCAGATTTTGGGCAGATTGAATAGAAAACTGCCCGAGGTCCTTTATCACACTCGTTAAAAAAGTGATACATGTACAATGATTGGAAAGTCTCACATTATATATCTTTTCCCCAACTCGTTTAATAAAATAATACAGGAGTACCCATGCTAGATTACCTATTCAATGATCAGAGTTCTATTTCAGCACTAGGCTAAAGTCGGGTGACTTCGGAAGTCGGGTAAATTCGGACATACATTTGCAAACAGTGGAAATCCAGATGAGACGGCTCCTTATGAGCCGTCTCATCAGGATTTTCACTGTTTGCTTAGTTAATTTATTTTTATTCAAATAATCAAAATACGAAACAAACAAGGTCGCTGTCCGAGTTTAGCTGACCGTCCGAATTTATCCGACTTTGCCCTAATTTGGCTTTATACAAACAACAAAGACGCTGCTCAGCTTCCTGCTCAGCAGTTCTGTCAATATAGTAGCTATACACATGCGCAGATCCAGAAAATTTTGTCAGAGTGGATCAAACTCTGTTTTTATTTATTTATTTACTGTTTTAGTTGACGAGGGGAAAGAGGATCCATATGCCACTAAAGTGGACCACCATCGGCCCACCAGCGAAATGACTTTAAATGGCGTTTCGCTGACCGGCCGATGGTGGCCCAGCATTGAATGCTGTCTTGGTAGCTTTGTGATTTCCCATGGGGTCCAGGCCAGTATTGATAAGGAACCCAAAAGCTATGTGATTTTGCAGGTGGTAATGACCCCCTCCCCCCTCTGGATTCGCGCATGTATACACACCGCATATTTAATCTCAACATCTACTTAGTCTCTGCCGGCATGCAGATACCTTTTAAAGTAAGTAAGGGGGCAAAGATCAGGAATTGATAAAATCAAGTACCATCCCTGACGCTGGACCCCACATGGGAAAGTGACAACAGTACAATTAAACATCACAAACAAGAGCCAAGAGGTCAGCCTTTTCCCAGCAGGTGACCTCAAGGCAGCAATGAACAGACGCAAAGGCATGACAAACACAAGACATAAATACCACAAATGATCCATAAAAGAAATACCGCCTTGGAACGGTCAGTAAAATATTTTACTGGGCGGCTTAAACCTGTTTCACTGCGCCAACCCCCCCTTAGTTCAGATATTGATCAAGACACATAGATGTTTGGTTTGCATGAAAGACCCCTAACTTATCCATACATCATCTCCTAGAACATATAAATCAAGATATAAAAAGGGGATGAAGCAAATGACTCAACAGTACATAACACTGAATACCTGATCAAAAGAAATCCAACAGGTACAATGTAAACCCCGGTGTGCCTGACAACAGCCAAACCTGCGCACTCGTAAACCAGTAAGGTTTCTCTGATGCTCTTTGCCAGTAAGCAAATTTAAGGCGGGCCACTGTCGGCTCACCAATGTAAATAATGGCGTTTCTGGTGGGCTGACCGTGGCCCGAGATTGCATGCTGAATGGGACGCCGCTCATTTGAGCGCCTAGTCTTTGGGTGAAAACAGATCTGACTTACATGCATTGGGAAGAAGTCCTAAAGATAGCAGCTCGTTCCAAGCAAACGCTTTGTTGGATAATAACTGATAATAAACGCCTGGCGATTGAGCTGTTGAAGGAGCCAATCGTCGAAGTATTGAAGCAGATTCTTATCCCATAGTCTGAGTTGAGCTCCTACAGCCGCCATAAGTTTGGTAAACACCCAGGCGTATAGCTAGACCAAAATGGGAATACATTTTAGTCGTTTAGTACGGGTAAAATGTATGCAAAATATACGTGAGTTTAACTAAATGACGTGTTTTATGGATGTGTTACCATAACCGAGCGTATTAGTCATATTGGCGACGTGATCAGAGGCATTTGGAAAAACTGTTACAACACGAAATTAGTGCATTTTCTTTTTCATTTAGGTGTACCTGAGGTCTGTTCCTGACGACCAGTAATGTAAAATACCAGCTTTCTATTTAATCTGTTCTAAATATATATAACATAGTGACATTTCCTTGTTATAGAAGTACGTGATTTCCTATTACATGTTATAGTGACCATATGGAACGCCCCAGTCGCACACGTAATTAATCAGCTTATAAACACATAGCAAAAGGGATTGGAACAAAATCTCTGGCAAAAAAGGTGAATGACATATTCAGAAGACAAAGACAAAGTTGCAACAATTATTTATAGCTAGGGTGGTTAAAGGATGCCAAATAGCTGCACATTTTCACGTTTTTTTTTCTGGAAATCAACAACTTACAACAAGACCACCGCTTTAAAGTGACTAGGCCTGCAATTATGAACATTTTCCGTTTTTTCTATCTTTTTAAATCGTTTTTAAACATAGAATAAAGTTATGCTTTCACAATAAATATGTTCACTACAGTTGAACACGGCTTGATAACCTGTAAAGAACGATAAACACTTTTTCAGAAGCTCTATATTTTCTGCTCGTAGAAATTATGACCAATTTAGACCACTATAACAACTTAGAGTTAGAAACCTAATTTCCCAGTAATAACTTAGAGGACCAAACAATGCAATCGCAGTACTTTGGAACGACATGATCTGCCCAACATTAAAATGACCATAGGATATGACTGTCGGTCAGGATGTGGTGGTGGAGGGGGTGGGTTAGTATTTTCTAATTATTAAACACTTAGTGAGAAAGACGGCAAAGATCAGCAATCGATACAATCAAGTACAGGTCAGTCCATTATCCACTCTCATTAACGTCTTCGCTTAATTGTTAGAAATTCCATCAGCCATTATCAAAAATTATCTTATACAATCATGTGATACCTCCAGTCTCAATGAGACGGTTCTTTTGAGCACCCAAAACATATCATGTTAAAAATGATGGGTAAATTGTTTTGTATATTTTTACGCTGAAAATGGTGTTTATCTAAACCTGTGCTGATATTATTGACATTCTCCATGTAGCAAGCGTAGCCACTACATGAATTTATTCTGAGAGTGAATAACAAAGATGATGATCATACGGTGTTGATGCACAGGCCGATTAACACATTCGTTTGTTTGCATACAAATTAGTTAGGCTTCTAGCGATGAACTCCAATTTTGGTATGCTATCTTATGCGTATTTTCCGAGCAGCTCCTTACGTTTAGTAAAAGTATTCTCCATAATTCGTTTTAAGATAAGTCTCAAATTAAACAAATATGGGTTGGCCATTTTACTGTGCAGCTTTTAAATACCAAATGGTAAATTGAAGCCTTTATAAGCTGTCTCGACATAGATGTAATGCTAAGTTTGTAATCCTTCTAATTTGAGCATTGAAGTAAGGAAATGCAATCTTTTATCAATAAAAGTTGAACTGACTGAGTGCAAACTCACACATATATGTGCTTTAGACATACATACTGTTTTGTGCATGTACAGCACATTTGTATTTAAGCCACATGTCGCTCTGAATAATTATTGATTAGCGTGGCACAAAAGCAATGCAAAATTGCATGTGGGCACAGGAATGACTCAAATCGGCATTGGCATCCGTCTTCACTACTCACTGGAAAACCAATACGAGATGCCGATGACGTGCACAATAAATATCTTGATGAAGCTGGGTTGAACTTCAGACTACATGAATCTTCGCAAGTCGGAAATTGTATTGTTTTGGTTTTAACATGCACTGGCTTAAACTTTTTGACTTCCAGCCAAACCATTTGTATGATTCCAAAAGAAATATAGTATCTTAGATCACGCGTAAACATGGTAAAGGAATGGCAAAAGAGTGAGCCAGTGCCTTGTGGCCATATTTCCGACGTATATACTTTGTTAAGAAGGTCACCTAGTGGGTATTTATGTCAAATTATTTTGAATTCAGATCATTTGTTCCACAGGAAAAGATTTAAAACAAAACTTTTAAAACCCTTAATACAAATAAGCCACGTCCAAATGGTGCACATGCAATTCTGGAGATCAAATTCGTTTAGCTATTTTAATAGAAGGCCCCCTAGTGACCATCTCTGCAAAATTGTTATCAAATCTGATGATTGGTTTCAAAAGAAAATCTGTCTAAATTTTCGTAGGGAATCAGAAACACCCCAATGAAATCCATTGCTCGACGGATTAAAGTTTAGGTTTCTTTTTTTAGTGTAGAATATTTATTCAAAAAATGTTTGTTACAATAAGTCACGTTTCCTGGTGGACATGCATTTTGACTAATAACTTGACTTGAGCCTCTAATAACCACTTTTATCAGTAACCTCTCATATTAACTGGAGTGTTGCATGTTGCTTGATAAACGTCGTCTATCTCACGGCATGTGCCTTTATCAGGTCATGATGATCTTGCACGTTTTGAATGCCAATTCAAAACGCCAATGACGCTGAATCGACAAAATAATCGATCATTACACCATATTCGCTTGTTCGAAGAGTGAATCAGCTTGGTAAGCAACTAGGTTCGCGTCTTTTGATATCAAGTTTACCAGGCTCGGCTTCGAGAACGCATGTTGAATCGCTCTGCAAGCCTGGCGACGTCAACAAACGTTCTCGAAGCCTTGCCTGGTAAACTTTATATAAAAAACACTCATTTTATATTCTTTATGTGCCAAATTAAGTTAAATTTTGATCATTGATTTCAGAGGTGTAGATGTCTGTTATTTCTTATACAGGAAGATAGGGCTATCCATCTAAGCCCCTAGCATCCAGAGTGTTTGACGGGTCAAACTCAAGTTAGGTTTTGAGATTCTAATAACCATTTTTATCAGTAACCTCTCATATTTAGTCATGTTCTCGCATCCAGAGTGTTTGACGGGTCAAACTCAAGTTGTTTCGCTACTTATGTAGAAAGTCATCAAGCGACCATTTCGAGAACTGTTCGGCAGAGTCAAATGAGAGTATTTAAAAGCTATACTTACCGCAATCAATCACGACCCCAGTCTTCCAAGTTTTTCTGTCGAATCAAATTTATTTTGACTAATTATATAGTGATTTTAATTGTGGCCATTAGTTTTATAGGAAAAAATACCTAAAGTTTCTTATACAAATATATAAAGAAAGCCAGCAATGCCACCTGGCGACTATTCTTTTGACAGATCAAATTTGTTTTAGCTGTTTTAGAACAATGTCACCTAGCAACTTTAATCTGCAAAATTATGTTTTGAATTATGTTCATTTGTTTCAGAGTATAAGGCTGGTGGTCGCGGGTTTGACTGATCAAATTAAGCTCAAGAAAATATGAAAAATTTACTAGATTTCAATATTTCGGCCAAAGGCTTTTTTCAAGAAAAAACATGCACTTAAGTATCAACTACATAGTCTCTGTTCCACCATTTTGAATTTGTTTATATTGATGTGTGACATCACGTTGCCATGAACGTAACGCAATGACGTCGCACCGCTTTTCCCGTAAAAGTGGCAAAAAAAACCTGTTTCTAGCTCACCCTTACCAGGCATGAAATCCATCATGCTCGCAAGTACCCAAATACCAACAATTATTTGAATTCTAATACTTATTTGCATGACAAAGAAAGAAGTGATACAAACTATCACTTCAATTTACCACATCATCTTAAAAATACTTCAGTTTGAAGATAGCTCACTCACTTTCCATATACGCAAACACATTTTATTTCACTGCTGTGCAGAAAATCCCAATGTGATACAAGATCTTTCTAGTGAAACTTGTCTCATTGTTAGAACAATATAAGGCCATAAAGTACTTTATCAGGTTCTTTGTATTTGTTTGCATTCTTTATATTTGGGCCAGGATATGATGAAAGGTACGCTATGGTCGTGACAATCAAAATAAAGCTAATATCGCATCTACAAAGTACAACATCTTAAGATGATTTTCTGAAAATATTTTTAGCAATTCTATTTTATATTGGCGAATATATGTAAGCAACATTATATGTAATCAGGGTCATGTGAGATTTTTAATACATTTTCTAGCATCAAGTATGTCTACTTATGATTTCTCTACTCTTTATACTACGTTGTCTCATAATCTAATTAAAAAAAACTAAATTAATTGAGCAAACTTTTAACAGAGATGTCTTACTTTATTTGACCTATTATGAGAAACGCGATTTTTAATTCTTCACAACCTATAAGATATGATTTGTTGTCATTTCTAAAAAAGGTGATGCTCAATTTGTCTCAACATTATATAGACGTATTTTAGGTATTCCACTGGATACTGATTGTGATCCTCTTGTTGCAGATTTGTTTTTGTTTTGTAATGAGGGAGACTTCATGTTGTCTCTTTCTGACAATACTGAAGCTCATGTTGTTGAAACATTTCATTCAACCTCCAGATACACTGTACATATTGAGAACACTACACGTGTTTTACTAGTGTTTCATACTAAAATACCAACGTTTTACAAGTGTTTTCAGAGTAAACAGTTATGTTTTGTATACGTTTCCAGCTTCATAGTTGGAAAATGCCATTTTAAGGAATCAGTGAGTGCTAAAAAGTTTAGATCAAGATCAGGTATAACGTGTTGTTGAAATTGATTTGGGCTCAAATGTTGAATTGACGTAGGCTACCCTCTCGGGGTTGATGAAACAAAAAGGGTACATATTTTGAACCTTTCATTGATTTCTTTCTCCATAACACTAAAAAGGACTGTTTTCGTCTGTTTTTCAGGAGATGAGAAAAGTTTATATACATGACAGAACCAATCTTGACTGATGCCAACACTACACCTAAACCAAGCAGAGGTTGATAGACAACTTCCGAGCCAATCATATGCAACATTGGTGGATTCAGAGGGGGGTGGGGGGCAGGGGGTCCGGACACCCCCTCAAAAATCACAAAAATATAGGGTCTCTTAGCAATACTGGTCTGAATCCCTAAGGAAAACCACAAAGCTACCAAGCTAGCATTCAATGTTGGGCCATTTTCTGCCCGCCAGCGAAAAGCCATTTAATGGCGTTTCGCTGGCGGGCCGATAATGGCCCACGTATAATAGTATTAGGATCCTCTCTTCTCAACTAAAGCAAAAAAAATGTCAGTGTTTGACCCCCTCTGGCAAAACTTTTAAAGTCCTTCAGTGTATTTTATACACTTTGTGTCAAAGAGTGCGCGCATGTGCAAGATACTCAGATTATGCAGCAGACGAAATAAGCAGGCGACATGATCGAGCCTGAAAACTAGTACTATTGTTAGAACATGAGAATTAATCTATATAAAATGAACTAATGAATAAAATATATGAAGTTAGAAATGAACATCTTTAGCATCAACACCCAAGATAACTGCTCCCTTGCTGTCCGTTCTCGTCTTTTTTTTGTGTGTATACAGTGTTCAGTGGCCGGAGAAATTTTCGTCTGATTTCTTAAACTATTTAATTTGTTAATATCAATTCCTTCGACGGTGACGAAGTTAAAAATGTATAAAAAGTGTCAACGTATTACAGAATTTGAGAAAAAAACTTAGCAAAAATAAAAGGCTGAATGTTCTATAAAAAGAAATACTGCTTTTACTTCTGCGCACAGAATGAAGAGTGTAAGAAAAAAATAATAGGAATGTGCACATAAACACAATTTGTCTCTTATTATGTGCGACAGCAATTTAAGTTGAACAGGCAAGCGAAGAGCTCTTTGATAAGAAAGCTTGCCATTGATTAAAACATAGGAGCTGTGTAATCTTTCTGTCGCTTAGTAAATAAATACGCGTGGCTATGACCATCCTTAGTAAATGCCAAACGTATAAACCATGCCTAAAAATTAGAAACGAAACAGAATAAACTGCAGGCTGATATTTCTCATTATCAGTCAGAAACAGACACACCAGGTGCGTTAAAATGATGATGTCAAAGATGATTGCCATTTCCCTTTATGATAAGGGTCTCGTCGCGAGAAAATCTCAGCTACAGAGACTAGCTAGAAAATTGAAATTACACCTGTAGCAAGTCTACATATGATACTTTCCTAAAAGCAAATAACAAAGGCGCTGTTCAGGCTGCGCGTATGCGCAGGCTGGTCTGCACCTGTGTTGTTCGCAACCCTGAAGACTGGTTTTCCCGCGTCGAGGCCCATAATGTATTGATAGAAATCGCATTCTGTTAAATCGAGCTGAACTGTCATGCAAAATTATATTGACTAAGTTACACATATTGGAAACATCCAGGTGAGCTATCCAATGTATATGTTTTAACAACGGCCGTAACGTATATTAAACCCCTTCCCCAGCCCGGTGACTACTGCCAACATTCACTTTAAGGCGGTGATACTGTTGTCGCTAGTTCACAGTTTGTTGTTGCTCGTTTCCCAGTTTTCTTGCACACCAGATACGGATATCTGAGATTTTACCCCAAGATAGAAAATCTTATCTTATCCATGCCATCTTACCTAGGACTTCATGTAAAGTCATCATGTGAAATTGCATCTTAGGGTTTTCAGGGACTTCTCGAAGCTAATTAAAACAAAATTAAATAAAATGAAAATAAGAAAAAACAATGGTGAGCAAGAAAAATAATCCATTAATCGTCTGAGGGTAGGATAGAAAAATCCGTCCCTCGGGATCACCGTTTGCTATCACTCGGCAAGCCTCTTTATCCTCGGGACGGGTTTTTCTATCCTACACTCACACTCATGATAGAAACTTCAACTAGGTTGGGTAAGGTGGTGTTTGGTACTGATTGTTCTAAATTATGATGTATTTTTGTCGCTGAAATTTGGGGATCATTTTTGTTATTTATGTTTCATGTTTGTCTTTGTTATGCTGTCTTGTTTTTTCTTGCAGTCGTGTGATCACCTGGTAAGGGCTGACCCCTTGGCTTACTTGTCTGTTACTTTCCCTTATGTTGTCCCGGGTCAGGAGTGGTACTTGATTGTATAGATTCCTGATCTTTGCCTTCCTCTTCTTTACTTTTATAGCTATTTGTATTTTGTGTAGATTTGCTATAATCTCTCCGGGGAACGGAGAGAGAGAGAGAGAGAGAGAGAGAGAGAGAGAGAGAGAGGGCTGCTTTTTTTTAACTGAATTAGTTTTTAAACTTACTTTGAGTCTTTGTCTCTGTGTTCTGGTGTTTCTTCCCCTTGGTACCATAGATTGGACTGTGATCGGTGATTGGGGTTTTTACGCAGTATATCATCTAGAACTGAATTAATACCCTGAAACTAGTTTAAGCACTCCAGAAATTTTCTTCCTGACCGTTCTAAGGCGGTACTTCTTTTGTGGATATTTTTATTTTTATTTGTCCTGACATATTGTATTGTATGTGTCTTGCAGCCTTGTGGTCAACTGCTGGGAAATGGCTGACCTCTTGGTATGTGACGTTTTGTTGTGTGTTTTTTTCACTTTCCCATACGGCGTCCTGGGTCAGCACTTGATTGTATCGAAAACTTATCTTTGCCTTCTTCCTTACTTGGATGCACGGGTATCGGTAGCATCTATATGTATATACTTGTATTTATTCATATTAAACGTTTTATGCTCAATTTAGTTGTGCACGAAATTTCCAGCCCTCATAGGAAATAATAATAGTGGTAAAAAATAATGATTTCCCTGTTTGAAATGCTCACATGTTGTTTTTATCCTGCTTATAAATGTTAAAGTGCAAACATTTTAATCCTGCTAATAAATGTTAAATTGCCAACATTTTTATCCTGCTAATATATGTTAAAATGTCAAAGATTTTCATCCTGCTAATAAATGTTAAATTGCGAACAATTGTTTGCATTTTAACAATCATAAACAGGATAAATTTCATGCTCAGCTGAGATGATCATAAAGTATGGTCTATAACCTCGGGTCCTGTCTTCAGGGTTTGTAAATAAGCCGAGTTCAAGAGGAAGATTGTTGTCTCTAATAATTGAAGAAGATTGAAGGCTCTAATAATTTTTCGGCGCAGTTCATTAAAATTAGTTCCCATTATAAAAAAGATTGGCCATAACATTACTGTTTTCCAATAGACTGCTTGCTTGGTGGTCAACCCAATTACGGCTGGCAACTTTGCTTTCCTCTTTAATTGCACTCCGGTGGGTCGGACTTTTGACTCTATGGCGGTTCCGATTTCTAACTCTAGTTCTTGTACAACAACAGAACTTTCTAAATTGTTAACCTCATGTCCTACAGGTGTTAAAAACATGTTATCAAGTACTGTGAAAAGGTATATGAGAGATCCGGTAAAAATCTCTTTGATCTATTAAAAATCAAGTGAAATGTTTAATAAACTTAAAACTAGAGATTTCAATACTGTCGACCAGTTTGTCTTTTTAAGACTTTTCTACTTTTTATACAACTTTGCCTTATAATTTGATTAAAGATAAACTTATTAATCTTATTGAATTTTTTTTTTCAATATTACCTTGTATGTAACGATAGAAACGCATTTTTTACTTAGGAAAATCCTAAAATATATCATGCATGGTCTTGTCAAAATGTATTTGATGCGCTGACCTTTTTGTTGGACAACACTTTTATTCGATTTGGCATCAAGCTGTATAGACAAGTAGTTGGGATTCCTATGGTCACTAATTGTGCTCCCCTAGTTGCCGATTTATTCCTGTTTTGTTATGAGAGGGACTTTATGATGTCTCTTTCTGTTTATAAGCAGGCTGATATTATTAATGTTTTTAACACTATATCCAGTTATTTGGACGATCTTTTGAATATTAATTATGTTTATTTTGACGATATGGTAACTCAAATATACCCTTCAGAGCTCCAACTTAATAAGTCAATACCTCTGATACCGAAGCCGCGTTTTTAGACTTGCATTTATCAATTTCTAATAATATTGTTGCCACCAAAATTTATGATAAACGTGATAATCGTAAATTTCCCATATTTAGATGGTGATATTCATCGCTCTACATCCTATGGATTCTATATCTCTCAACTCTATGCTATGTTGCTGACTTCAACACGCGCAATAAATTGTTAACTCAGAAACTTCTTACCCAAGGTTATCGATATCATAAACTTCGCATTTTATAGACGATACTATGATTTGATATCTAAATTCCAAGTTGGACTTAAATCTCTCTGACGCCAAGGACTTTCAGAACCTGAATTCTATGGTGACTTGGTGTATAAATTGAGGAGGATTGTTGGCTCTTATATTTTTTTTCAGCGCAGTTCAAAGAAATAATTTCCCATTATAAAAAAAGATTGGCCATAATATTAATGTATTAAAACAGACAACATGCTTGGTGGTCAACCCAATCACGGTTAGCAACTCTGCTTTGCTCTTTAATTGCACGCCGGTGGGTCGGACTTCAGACTCTATGGCGGTTCCGACCTAAAGAATTATCTATTGATGAAATGGTTGAGGCTGGATGCTTTGGCTGTTGTCAGGCCTACCGGGGTTTACCTGTTGGATTTCTTTTGCTCTGGTATTCAGTTTTATTTACTGGTGAGTCCTTATCTTTGCTTATCTCCTTTTTATATCTTGATTTATATGTTCTAGTAGATGAGGCATTGATAAATTAGGGGTCTTTCATGCAAACAAAACATCTTAAAGTTTGTGTCATGATCCTCATAAGAACTGAGGGTGAGGTTGGCACCGTGAAACCGGCTTAGGCCTTCCAGTAAAATATTTTTACTGATCGTTCCAATGTGGTACTTCTCAAGTGGATCATGCATGTTATTTCTGGTGTGTGTTTGTTATGCTTTTGTGTGCGTCTGTTTATTGGTGCCTTGTGGTCACCTGCTGGGAAAGGGATGACCTCATGGCTCTCGTTTGTGATGTCCTATTGTGAGTTTGATTCCTTCCCATTGGTATCCTGGGTCAGGTGTGGTGCTTGATCTTATCGATTCCTGATATTTGCCTCTTTCGTACTTAAAATACTTATCTCTTGATGAGATGGTAGGGGTATGATGCTTTGGCTGTTTTCAGGCCCACCGGGGTTTACCTGTTAGATTTCTTTTGCTCCGATATTCAGTTTTATTTACTGTTGAGTCCTTATCTTTTCTTTAACTCCTTTTCATATCTTGATATATATGTTATATGACATGATGCATTCAAAAATTCGGGGTTTTTCATGCAAACAAAACTTCTATGTGTCTTGATCCACATCTGAACTAAGGGTGAGATTTGCGCGCAGTGAAACCGGTTAAAGCCCTCCAGTAGAATCTTTTTACTGACCGTTCCAAGACGGTGCTCCTTTTGTGGATCATTTATTGTCTTTCTGTTTTGTTTTTGATATGCTTCCGTGCGCGTCTGTTTATTGATGCCGTGCTGGGAAAGGGCTGACCTCTTTGCTATTGTTTGTGAAGTCTAATTGTGAAAGTGTCACGTTCTCATTAGTATCCTGGGTCAGGCTTGGTGCTTGATTGTATCGATTCCTGATCTTTGCCCTATTTCTTACTTCAAATATAACGCATGGTTGTACATGTAAAATTCTTGCGTCGTTTTTGTCTTGTCATCATTATACAATCATATACTAGCAAATTCCAAGGCCGCCAACCAGAGCGGCGCAGCTGAGTGTGACAACTTGTTATATCGCTAGAAAAAGAAATTAATGCGATACCATAAATATCAGAAATCATTAGAACACCAATCATATTTCATCTGTGGCTAAACGGAAGAAAATGTCCCTTCAAGTAGTGGGCTCAGATCATCATTTGCAACCGCATGATAAGGGTTCGGCACTTTCAATGTCCGTAAGTATATGTTAGTCGTTACTATACAAAATAACCCTTAATGCATGAGACCGCATGCGTATGTATATGCATTAATGCTATTGCATTTATTAGCATTCAAATATATGTCAAACTTCTGAAAAATCAAAACAAACATTATTTTTTTTTGAACTTCTCTTTTACTCTTAAATTACGTACTTTTACATTTAAGATTGCAAGATCCATGTATGCATGTGCACGCGCAGTTGGTTCGTCGGCCCCCATCACGAAATACTGCAAGACGCTATATTGAAGATAGCAAACGGAGACCAAACTTGTAAGCAAAGCCTTTTTTTCGATCTGCCATCTTTATTTTTCCAGGAAGCATACGTTGGTAGATTATCCCTGAATAGCAGATGAATAAAAAAGGTATTGATCAGCAACCTATATAACCGTCTTAAATTTATCTCGATTTCTTTGTAGGCGAGGCATTATTTAATAATAAGATAAAGAATATATAATGATATAATAAACCATAAGCGGCAATTCATCATTGTGTAATCCGTTCGACTTGTATGCAGATTTAAATGCACCGAGGATAACTTTCAATAGCTTTTATTCGCACAAAATTAAGTTTCCATTTCTAAGCTCTTGTGACACAGATACGAAATAAAAGCAATTATTGCATAAACAGAAAGTTTCCGTTCCGGTGCACTTACTTCATGGGAGGCAAGTATATAGAACAAGAAGGAGACAAAATGCCAGTAGTGTCCCCGTGGTGCATGTACGTATTACTTATTGTGAGTAAACCATTTCGTTTCAATGTTACTGATGATGCGTACAATGTAACTACATGCTTAAATTTGATGCAAGAAGTATAAAATGCACTGGCAAGAAAAGCGCAGATGCATTCATGTCAGCTCATCAAAATTGGGTCAACTCTCGTACCTGTTATATTACCTTCCTAGAATCATCTTGGAGTAATAATATAAGAATCCATCATGAGTGTGAGGATGGGATAGAAAAATCGGCCCTGAGGATCACCGTTTGTCATCACTTGGCTTGCCAAGTGATGACAATCGGTGATCTCTAGTGACGGATTTTCCTATCCCATCCTCACACGAATAATGGATTCTTTTTCTTGCTCACCCCTCTTCCTCATCACTACCTCATTCTATATTGGAAACACATGAAAAAGACTTCCAGCAAATCCTGAAAACGCTAAGATGTGAAATGGTGACGAAATTTTAACATTTCAAAAAACGTCACGGAACAACGTGCTGCCAGCGTGCGGCCGACGTGCGGCTTTTCGTTGTTTTTAATATTTCCCACGGGCCTGTATGAGTATGTGTTAGATAGAATTTTTATCCGTCCTTTGCCCATGTAAGATAGGATGTAAGGTCATGTAAGAATATAACATTCTTACATGAGCTGACAGCCTATCTTACATGGGCAAGGGTAGGAGAAAATTCTATTTTACATGACCACGTGATTAATTTCTTACATGAGCAGAGTGAAATATTTTCTTTTTCCGAAAAAAGATATTCAAATGACTTATACATTGCGCTTAAATACCTCAAATCACCAACCAATGTTAGGCGTCACTTACTGACGTCAAATGAAATAAAATGCCAACAATTTTATCCATCTGTTCTGCAGCATGTGGGTTCAATTTGTATGCTGACTGGGACGCCGCTCATATGAGCACCGAGTCTTGGGATGGAACCCGATCTGACTTCTCTGCCTAAAGATGTGAGCTTTTTCCAAGCTAAAGCTAGGTTGGATAATAACACCTGACGATTGTGCTGTTGAAGGAGCCAATCGTATTGAAGCAGATTCTTACCACATAGTCTGAGTTGAGCTCCTACAGCCGCCATAAGTTTGGTAAACACCCGGGTGTGTGGCTAGACCGAAATAGCGATACACTTTAGTCGTTTAGCACTAAAATGTTATGCATAATATACTGACGTGTTTTATGGATGTGTTACCATAAACGAGCGTATTAGTCATATTGGTGACGTGATGAGAGACATTTGGAAAAACTGTTACAACATGAAATTAGTGAATTTTCCTTTTCATTTAGGTGTACCTGAGGTCTGTTCCTGACGACCAGTAATGTAAAACACCAGCTTTCTATTTAATCTGTTCTAAGTATATATAACATTGTGACATTTCCTTGTTATAGTCGTACGTAATTGCCTATTAATCACCATTTACTAAGTGCCATATGGAACGCCCCCAGTTGCACACGTAATTAATCAGATGGCTTATATACACATAGCAAAAGGTTTTGGAACAAAACCTCTGGCAAAAAAGCTGAACGAAATATTTGGAAGACAAAGACAAAGCTGCAACAATTATTTATAGCTAGGCTGGTTAAAGGATGCCAAATAGTTGCACATTTTCACTTTTTCTTGATATCAACAACTTACAACAAGACCATCGCTTTAAAGTGACTAGGCCTGCAATAATGAACATTTTCCGTTTTTTCTATCTTTTTTAATCGTTTTGAAACATAGAATAAAGTTATGCTTTCACAATAAATATGTTCACTACATTTGAACACGGCTTGATAACCTGTAAAGAACGATAAATACTTTTTCAGAAGCTCTATATTTTCTGCTCGTAGAAATTATGACCAATTTAGACCACAATAACAACATAGAGTTAGAAACTTAATTTCCCAGTAATAACTTAGAGGACCAAACAATGCAATCGCAGTACTTTGGAACGACATGATCTGCCCAACATAAAAATGACCATAGGATATGACTGTGGGTCAGGATGTGGTGGTGGAAGGGGTGGGTTAGTATTTTCTAATTATTAAACACTTAGTGAGAAAGACGGCAAAGATCAGCAATCGATACAATCAAGTACAGGTCAGTCCATTATCCACTCTCATTAACGTCTTCGCTTAATTGTTAGAAATTCCATCAGCCATTATCAAAAATTATCTTATACAATCATGTGATACCTCCAGTCTCAATGAGACGGTTCTTTTGAGCACCCAAAACATATCATGTTAAAAATGATGGGTAAATTGTTTTGTATATTTTTACGCTGAAAATGGTGTTTATCTAAACCTGTGCTGATATTATTGACATTCTCCATGTAGCAAGCGTAGCCACTACATGAATTTATTCTGAGAGTGAATAACAAAGATGATGATCATACGGTGTTGATGCACAGGCCGATTAACACATTCGTTTGTTTGCATACAAATAAGTTAGGCTTCTAGCGATGAACTCCAATTTTGGTATGCTATCTTATGCGTATTTTCCGAGCAGCTCCTTACGTTTAGTAAAAGTATTCTCCATGATTCGTTTTAAGATAAGTCTCAAATTAAACAAATATGGGTTGGCCATTTTACTGTGCAGCTTTTAAATACCAAATGGTAAATTGAAGCCTTTATAAGCTGTCTCGACATAGATGTAATGCTATTTTGTAATCCTTCTAATTTGAGCATTGAAGTAAGGAAATGCAATCTTTTATCAATAAAAGTTGAACAGACTGAGTGCAAACTCACACATACATGTGCTTTAGGCATACATACTGTTTTGTGCATGTACGGCACATTTGTATTTAAGCCACATGTCGCTCTGAATAATTATTGATTAGCGTGGACACAAAAGCAATGCAAAATTGCATGTGGGCACAGGAATGACTCAAATCGGCATTGGCATCCGTCTTCACTACTCACTGGAAAACCAATACGAGATGCCGATGACGTGCACAATAAATATCTTGATGAAGCTGGGTTGAACTTCAGACTACATGAATCTTCGCAAGTCGGAAATTGTATTGTTTTGGTTTTAACATGCACTGGCTTAAACTTTTTGACTTCCAGCCAAACCATTTGTATGATTCCAAAAGAAATATAGTATCTTAGATCACGCGTAAACATGGTAAAGGAATGGCAAAAGAGTGAGCCAGTGCCTTGTGGCCATATTTCCGACGTATATACTTTGTTAAGAAGGTCACCTAGTGGGTATTTATGTCAAATTATTTTGAATTCAGATCATTTGTTCCATAGGAAAAGATTTAAAACAAAACTTTTAAAACCCTTAATACAAATAAGCCACGTCCAAATGGTGCACATGCAATTCTGGAGATCAAATTCGTTTAGCTATTTTAATAGAAGGCCCCCTAGTGACCATCTCTGCAAAATTGTTATCAAATCTGATGATTGGTTTCAAAAAAAAAATCTGTCTAAATTTTCGTAGGGGAATCAGAAACACCCCAATGAAATCCATTGCTCGACGGATTAAAGTTTAGGTTTCTTTTTTTAGTGTAGAATATTTATTCAAAAATGTTTGTTACAATAAGTCACGTTTCCTGGTGGACATGCATTTTGACTAATAACTTGACTTGAGCCTCTAATAACCACTTTTATCAGTAACCTCTCATATTAACTGGAGTGTTGCATGTTGCTTGATAAACGTCGTCTATCTCACGGCATGTGCCTTTATCAGGTCATGATGACCTTGCACGTTTTGAATGCCAATTCAAAACGCCAATGACGCTGAATCGACAAAATAATCGATCATTACGCCATATTCGCTAGTTCGAAGAGTGAATCAGTTTGGTTAGCAACTAGGTTCGCGTCTTTTGATATCAAGTTTACCAGGCTCAGCTTCGAGAACGCATGTTGAATCGCTCTGCAAGCCTGGCGACGTCAACAAACGTTCTCGAAGCCTCGCCTGGTAACTTTTATATAAAAAACACTCATTTAATATTCTTTATGTGCCAAATTAAGTTAAATTTTGATCATTGATTTCAGAGGTGTAGATGTCTGTTATTTCTTATACAGGAAGATAGGGCAATCCATCCAAGCCCCTAGCATCCAGAGTGTTTGACGGGTCAAACTCATGTTAGGTTTTGAGCCTCTAATAACCATTTTTATCAGTAACCTCTCATATTGAGTCATGTACTCGTATCCAGAGTGTTTGACGGGTCAAACTCAAGTTGTTTCGCTATTTTTGTAGAAAGTCACCAAGCGACCATTTCGAAAACTGTTCGGCAGAGTCAAATGAGAGTATTTAAAAGCTATACTTACCGCAATCAATCACGACCCCAGTCTTCCAAGTTTTTCTGTCGAATCAAATTTATTTTGACTAATTATATAGTGATTTTAATTGTGGCCATTAGTTTTATAGGAAAAAATACCTAAAGTTTCTTATACAAATATATAAAGAAAGCCAGCAATGCCACCTGGCGGCTATTCTTTTGACAGATCAAATTTGTTTTAGCTGTTTTAGAACAACGTCACCTAGCAACTTTAATCTGCAAAATTATGTTTTGAATTATGTTCATTTGTTTCAGAGTTTAAGGCTGGTGGTCGCGGGTTTGACTGATCAAATTAAGCTTAAGAAAATATGATAAATTTACTCGATTTCAATATTTCGGCCAAAGGCTGTTTTCAAGAAAAAACATGCACTTAAGTATCAACTACATAGTCTCTGTTCCACCATTTTGAATTTGTTTATATTGATGTGTGACATCACGTTGCCATGAACGTAACGCAACGACGTCGCACCGCTTTTCCCGTAAAAGTGGCAAAAAACCTGTTTCATGCTCACCCTTACCAGGCATGAAATCCATCATGCTCGCAAGTACCCAAATACCAACACTTATTTGTATTCTCATACTTATTTGCATGACAACACAAACTCAGAGCCCGGAAAAAAACCTCATCTTTCAAGCATATATAGTTTGCATGCGCAGTGAAACAAGGATGAGCATGAAAAAATGTTTTAGTACAGACTTAGTTATAAACAGTTTGGTCCCAGATCAAAGTAAGTAAGGGTGCAAAGATCAGAAATCGATACAATAAAGTACCACACCTGACCCAGGATACCAATGGGAAAGTGACAAACTCACAGTAGACACCACAAACGAGAGCCAAGAGGTCAGCCCTTTCCCAGCAGGTGACCACAAGGCACATATAAACAGACGCGCACAAAGACATAGCAAACACAAGACAGAACAGAAACATAAAAGATCCACAAAAGAAGTACCGCCTTGGAACGGTCAGTAAAATATTTTACTGGAGGGCTTAAACCGGTTTAACGGCGCCAACCTCACCCTTAATTCAGATGTGGATCAAGACGCATAGGTATTTTGTCGGACCTAATCCAGGTTCAAACCATTTACCATTTATGAATAATTACATCAGCTAGCAAAGAAAAATCGTAAAAAAGATGAAAGGCCCAAACTGTGTTCCAAAGGCACACAGTTCGACTTTTCTAAAGATTTAAATATATATATAAAACTTGGAAGGCTGGGGTCGTGATTGATTGTGGTAATTTATATATGCTTAAAAGATGAGGGGGTTTGTTTCCGGGCTCCGAGTTGGTGTTGTCATGCAAATAAGTATGAGAATACAAATAAATGTTGGTATTTGGGTACTTGTGAGCATGATGCATTTCATGCCTGGTAAGGGTGAGCATGAAACAGGTTTTTTACCACTTTTACGGGAAAAGCGGTGCGACATCGTGGCGTTACGTTCATGTCAACGTGATGTCACACACCAATATAAACAAATTCAAAATGGTGGAACAGAGACTATGTAGTTGATATTTAAGTGCATGTTTTTTCTTGAAAAAGGCCTTTGGCCGAAATATTGAAATAGAGTAAATTAATCATATGTGTTTAACATTGTTCCCTATGAAATATAAATGAATATTATTTAAACTTAAGAAAAACATTTAGTCATGTTCTCGTCAGAACTAATAAATATTTTCCATAAAATGGTAAAAGTAAGTAATGGTACAAAGATCAGGAATCGATACAATCAAGTACCACACCTGACCTAGGATACCAATGGGAAAGTGACAAACTCACAGAAGACACCACAAACGAGAGCCAAGAGGTCAGCCCTTTCCCAGCAGGTGACCACAAAGCACATATAAACAGACGAGCACAAAACATAGCAAACACAAGACAGAACAAAAACATAAAAGATCCACAAAAGAAGTACCGCCTTGGAACGGTCAGTAAAATATTTTACTGGAGGGCTTAAACCGGTTTAACGGCGCCAACCTCACCCTTAATTCAGATGTGGATCAAGACACATAGATATTTGGTTTGCATGAAAGACCCCTAACTTATCAATGCATCATCTCCTAAAACATATAAATCAAGATATAACAAGGAGATAAAGCAAGGATAAGGACTCA
The DNA here is from genome assembly GCA_964019695.1 of Loripinus fragilis. NCBI lineage: Eukaryota > Metazoa > Mollusca > Bivalvia > Lucinida > Lucinidae > Loripinus > Loripinus fragilis. The sequence goes on from OZ026520.1 coordinate 11,333,953, forward strand.
ACAGTAAATAAAACTGAATACCGGAGCAAAAGAAATCCAACAGGTAAACCCCGGTGGGCCCGACATACAGCCAAAGCATCAGGCCCCTACCATCTCATCAATAGATAAGTCTTTAAGTCGGAACCATCATAGAGTCTGAAGTCCGACCCACCGGCGTGCAATTAAAGAGGAAAGCAAAGTTGCCAACCGTGATTGGGTTGCCAATCATTTTACACCTTTATATCATAGTTTCTTATACCACCTATTGTCAACGAAACATCTCGATATAATCTTAGAAATGCAAATGATATTACTAGCAACACAGTACTTCAATCCTTGCTCGCTATTACAATTAGAGATTCAGACAGTCTCAGCTATAAGAGAAAAGAAACTATTCGTCTGTCAAATCTTTCAAAAATACCTTAACCGAACAAACATAACTGTACGTGCTAAAGTACTCCTATATTTGTGACAGAGGTACACGAGTGCTACATACACACCTTCGCACCAAATAAAGCGCCCTGACTAAAATATATCTAAAAACTTTAATAGACACGCCTTTATGTCGTTGTGACAACATATAAACCTCTGAACACGTCTTTTGAATGATGCCAATATGACCACAGGCAAAGAAAGAAGTGATACAAACTATCTCTTCAATTTACCACATCATCTTAAAAATACTTCAGTTTGAAGACAGCTCACTCACTTTCCATATACGCAAACACATTTTATTTCACTGCTGTGCAGAAAATCTCTGTGTGATACAAGATCTTTCTAGTGAAACTTGTCTCATTGTTAGAACAATATTAGGCCATAAAGTACTTTATCATTTTCTTTGTATTTGTTTGCATTCTTTATATTTGGGCCAGGATATGATGAGAGGTACGCTATGGTCGTGACAATCAAAATAAAGCTAATATCGCATCTACAAAGTACAACATCTGAAGATGATTTTCTGAAAATATTTTTAGCAATTCTATTTTATATTGGCGAATATATGTAAGCAACATTATATGTATCAGGGTCAGGTGATTTTCTAGCATCAAGTGTGTCTATTTATGATTTCTCTACTCTTTATACTACGTTGTCTCATAATCTAATTAAAAAAAAAATAAACTAAATTAATTGAGCAAACTTTTAACAGAGATGTCTTACTTTATTTGACCTATTATGAGAAACGCGATTTTTAATTCTTCACAACCTATAAGATATGATTTGTTGTCATTTCTAAAAAAGGTGATGCTCTTCATTATCTTTTAGCACATATATTTATATAATTTGGCTCAACATTATATAGACGAATTTTAGGTATTCCACTGGATACTGGTTGTGATCCTCTTGTTGCAGATTTGTTTTTGTTTTGTAATGAGGGAGACTTCATGTTGTCTCTTTCTGACAATAATGAAGCTGATGTCGTTGAAGCATTTAACTCAACCTCAAGATACACTGTAAATATTGAGAACACTACACGTGTTTTACTAGTGTTTCATACTAAAATACCAACGTTTTACAAATGTTTTCAGAGTAAACGGTTATGATTTGTATACGTTTCTAGCTTCATAGTTGGAAAATGCCATTTTTTTCACAAGATGGCAAAGACTATTTGAGAACATGTTTTACATTATTGAATGAATTATAATGGGTTATATCATGCAACTGTTGGGTAAAGGTCATGTATAAAAAGAGCCAAAATTCACATCATTTTTATTACAAAACTCACATTCTTAGCCGCCGATGAGCGACGGAAGACGCAGATTTGTTTTATGTGTTGTGGGCCATAATATCCATGTTTTACGTGACGTCATCATACGTCATATTGTTTTACACACAGGTCCGCCATTTTGTCAGAACGGGTAACGATACTACACAAATGTTGGTAAAACCGCTACAAATTGTCTGTTTTTGAGGTTGTTGGAAGCTGAAAATCCTCAAAAATCGAAATTTATTTTCTCATGTTCTCTGCTCCCAAAATTGCCTTTATTCACTGATTTCCCTAAAAAAATTGGCCTTTGATGCCACGTCCCTCTGAAATAAATGCCTCTGTCTCCATGAACCCTGGGATGGCATCATGTCTCCCACACCCCCTCCACTTCAAAATACTGAGGATTACTATTCTTATATATACAACAAAAACTTTTAAGGAATCAGTGAGTGCTAAAAAGTTTAGATCAAGATCAGGTATAACGTGTTGTTGAGATTGATTTGGGCTCAAAGGTTGAATTGACGTAGGCTACCCTCTCGGGGTAGATGAAACAAAAAGGGTACATATTTTGAACCTTTCATTGATTTCTTTCTCCATAACACTAAAAAGGACTGTTTTCGTCTGTTTTTCAGGAGATGAGAAAAGTTTATATACATGACAGAACCAATCCTGACTGATGCCAACACTACTTTTAAACCAAGCAGAGGTTGATAGACATCTTCCGAGCCAATCATATGCAGCATTGGTGGATCCAGAGGGGGGACAGGGGGTCCGGACACCCCCTCAAAAATCACAAAAATATAGGGTTTCTTAGCAATACTGGTCGGAATCCCTTAGGAAAACCACTAAGCTACCAAGCTAGCATTCAATGTTGGGCCATTATCTGCCCGCCAGCGAAAAGCCATTTAATGGCGTTTCGCTGGCGGGCCGATGATGGCCCACGTATAATAGTATTAAGATCCTCTCTTCTCAACTAAAGCAAAAAAAAAGTGTTAGTGTTGGACCCCCTCTGGCAAAAATGTCTGGATCCACGCATGTGCAAGATACTCAGATTATCATGAGAAAGGAGGAGAAACATCTCAGGCCGCTTCATCTTTGTTAATTCGATCATGTTTTGAAATAAAACAGAGTATATTTAAAGTAAAAAAATACAAATATTAAAACGTCTTGATGTGTTTTAAAACTGAACAGACCCCAAACACGTGGATTTTCAGACAAAACACCTACCGCATGTTTTCTTAGAAAACACAAGCGTTTAATGCAAAGCGTAAGTGTTTTTTGAAAACATTGTAAAATGTTTGAAAACTGAAAGCGCTATTTGTTTTAATATGTGTTGTAATTCAAAATATCTAGAGTTACAGTGTATCTGGATGACTCGCTTAATATTGATAAAAGTAAATGAGTATGATGCACACCAACCCATGTCAATCCTAATTTCGAACAAATGGTAAGTCAGATATATTCCACTGAACTTCACTTCAGTTAAATAAGGCAAATACCTTTGATACTGAAGCTCCCTTAGGGACTTGGACTGACCTCTTGGCTCTTGTTTGTGATGTTTATAATGAGTTCGTTACTTGCCCATTTGGTATCCTGGGACAGGTGTGGTACTTAATTGTATCGATTCCTGATCCTTGCTGTCTTTCTTACTTTTACTTATCCATAACGAATGGCATAGTTTCATCTTAAATTTACAATAACCGGAATGATTTTAATTTTGAAAAAGTTAATTTCAAATTTCATGATGGCGATGTTCCTTTCTCCCCTTCCTTTGCTGTAAATATTTTTGCCGCTTATTCGTTTTGCGAGAGTATGTTCTATGTATAGTGATATCAACAAAAGAAACCTATTGATCGATATCAATCATAATATTCTTCAAGTATTTTCTAAATTCTAACACAGACACTCAGAGTTGTTGTTAAATTTAATATAAGTTTAAAGACTGATTGTCTTATTCAATACTGGTGACGATTCGCCCACTTGGTATTCACATATGAAACATTCCTACTTGCCGTTTACCCATGTTTCTGTGATTCGTGAACCATTTTCTTTGTTTCATCATAGTGTGTTAATTTAAATAGATTGGTTCTCTGTTATGATACATTGCTATGGTTAGGCAACCTCCAAGCAAGCTAAGCATTTTTTGTGATTTAAAAACAACAGAATCTAGGGCGAAGGTTTGTTACCAGTAAAACGAATGTAAGCCCTAGTGGCTTAGGCTGTTGTCAGTTGCAAGGTGGAGGCTCTGTTGCTGATTATTCATTGTTTATTGTTGCTGCCAATGTTTGTGGCGGTTTTTGTTTTATTATTCAGTGCTTTATATTTTAGTGGTGCAAACTGCAGACCATCCCACGCCACCGCAAGTACGAACACTGATTGTCACTATAAATGTTTTGTGGCTCTTCCACGCGGTGTCGTGGGTTGGTCTGCAGTGTTTGATTGTGGTATTTCCGGATCATACTCACTTACTTATTTAATACTCTTCAACCAATGTTATTTAAGACTAAGATGTGCAATTCATGTTCCCTGGAGAAACAGATGCTCAGACCAATATAATGAGTATAATTTTCAAAGACATAAGTATACATTATTTGTCTACGATTTCTCAGTTTAATGTTTGTCCGAAATGGACCCTGTCTTCGGGGTTTCCGACCAACTGATGCCAGAACCAGCCTGCTCAGTTATGAAGACTGGCTAGAAAATTGCAATTCGCTTGTAGCAAGATTAGATATGATACTTCTCAATACGCGAATAACACAGGTGCTGACTAGTCTGCGCGATGCGCAGGCTCGTCTGCGCTTTGATGTTCGCAAACGCCGACGAAGGTTTTCTCGCGTCCAGGCCCAAATCTCAATTGAACGTCTGCATGTGAATCGGTTGTATTACTACAATGTTATTATTTTGAATTGAATACTAAAAGATAGGAACTTGTTTAGAAATGTTCTCCCAAAACGGAGATTGGTTACGTTGTTCTGTAGACTCATGCCAACATTATGCCGGTGCAAATAAATAACTATTGCTTTTTGTTTCAGTGTTTATTGAACACGTTTTATACATAAGAAAACATGCACGTACATGCAGATAATGCATAAGCAGCAGCTAAAAATGTTCGACCCATTTTCAAACAGTATTAATTCTCAAGTATGACTTATATATACAGAAGACGTAAAATTGATTGCTATTATTCTAAGAATATAATACTAGTAATATAAATCACTTAATGTACCGTCTACAGTACCATAAAGTTAGTTATTTTTCTATAACTGCCACTGTTACCAAACTTTAATTTCTTTTATTGCACGCCTCGTGTGGGTTTGTTTATATTATTGTATTCTTAAATGCGCCGTATTACAAGAAGAACTGCACTATACCATGTGTTTATCCTTGGAACATATAATGTCCCCAGTCACACACACACACTTACGAATTATGTTGACACTGCCGATAACATCCCCACATATATCCGTTATATCCATAACGGTCCGTATCGCATCCGTTGAGTTCATAAAAGTCCGTATCGTCATGGCAGGTTCCCCATGATCCACAGATAATTTTAAAAGTTTAAAAAAAAACTTTGGCGAATGAGCAAATATGTCATGAACAATAATTGTAGGGATTCAGTAGTATTCATCCGTATCTCTACCGTATCTAATCCGTAAACGTATCTTTAGATGTTTTTTTTGTAATACGAATATAATCATTTGACATTACTTTTTGCTGTCCTATGGAAATTGTGAAATTAACATATGTTAGACACTTGATGGTTTAGCCTTCACCACATTTGTAAATTAACGTAAAATAAATACATTTCAAATACAATGTGAACGAATTAGGCTAATATATTTTTAGCGGTTAATTTCTTTGCCCTTTCTGTAACCTTTATATTTCCTCTGCCTTTTGAAAATAAATGAAGAAAGAAGGATGATCAAATTTGACGGTATTATGTTTAATATAAGAACATACACAGCATTTGTAAAAGGTACTGTATTATCTGAGTTTAACAGAGCTAGAAATTTACAAAAAATGTATACCTTAATATACTTGTAAATAGTTTCTATTAGTATGCCAATCAAATGAATAAGTGGTGCAGATAATGTAAATGGTGCAAGCATGAAAGAGCTACGTGCATTAATGGGTTAATTTGTCAACCTATCAAGCCAAACATGAAGATTACTTTTCACCCATTTATGCTGATTGGTTTATTAGAAGAACGCACTTGTGCAACATTCTAATATCTATCTAACGGAAAATAACCACGAAAATAGTTTTGAAATAGAGAAATCGCCATTTTGGACCAAAATTGAGGCTAAATGTCCCAACAACAGTAAGTGAGTATGATCAAGAAATACCACAATCACGAACTGCAGACAAACCAGTGGCATTGCGAGGAAGAGCCACACAACAGTTACGAGACACCAGGAAGACAAATAAAGTTAAGCAACCAGCTCTCTCTTCCCCATCAATATAATTACAAAATAGAATGGACATAACGAAACGCATAAACCTCATTACTATACTGAGTGCCCTAATATTTCCGATCATCTGTTAAAACATATTATTGGTTTATACTTGTTTTCTATGTTAATTTCTCTGTCAAAAGTCTAAAATTTGTTCCAGAATAGTCATCTTTTCTATTTTCAGCCTATTTTGGTGGTCATTTTTGTTAACATACATTGTAGCAACCGTAAACGTCAAAGTAATACTAGATTTTTACTTTTGGATATTGTTCTACTAAAGCAATTTTGAAGAAATTGGTGAAAAGCAACTTTTATTTTTGGCCTCATAGGGGACCAAACTTGCCCTTTACGAGTAATGTACGTAGCTTTGTGGCATCAATTCTCCATAGATATTACTTTTCAAAAACAACGTAATCCACTTCAATTTTGACATTGGCGACTGTTTCTAATATAATATGGCTGCCACCAGAAAATGGTCAGATTCTAAATTTAGAATACTTAAAATTCACATGCCTTATCAGCAAGGGTTTAACATGTACTTGCATTTTTGTTTCGTCAAACGCTTATTGTAATAATGAGTTACCAAGCAAGTGATTTTATGCATAGCATGGCAATTATAGGTAGCTGCGATATAGCGCCACGTTTTATATCACACATATTATATTGTAGCAGGGTCTTAGCTTCAGTATACACAACGCATGTGGTACACATTTGAACAAAAACATTGGATGCTTCTATATTTGTTAGGATCGTTCCTGATGGTACACGTATAACAATATGCAGGGAAGCAATGTTTATCTCTCCAGATTAAATTTTGGCAGGCGTTGTGTTGGCATCAACTCCTCCTAGACCTAATATGGGGGTTCAGCACTCTTTGACAGAAAGTGTATAAAATACACTGAAGGACTTTAAAACCGCAAATTATCATTTTTTGAACCTAGAACATTCTTAGTCTTAAATCGGCTGGAAACGACACTCTGCCTCTATCTATACCTTAAACTAGTGCTTTTATAGACAATGGCCACCTCAAGCTACGCATCCGTGATTTACTATTTTTTTTTGCACGTGGCGTCTCTGCGAATCAATGAAGCAAAATATATCATCATTTTACATATAACTTGTAGGTAAACATGTATAGAAAACACAGTAGCTTTAGTTTTATAGCTTTATTATTCGTGCCACGTTTGTTTGAAAATGAACGACCTGGCGCAATTGGAATGTTAAAAAGCTGGGGTGCGTGTTTCTGGCGTCGCCAGATATTATTATTGCCATCCATCAGCTATACAGCACCTCAGAGATTGTTATCAGGCTACTAGAACCGTTTAAGGTCGACACAGGCCTGGCCAATTAAGAATGGCGACTAACATTAAGACGGCAACTTACGTCGCTTATATCGACGATATCCGTTCCGGCTGGCTACTAACACTGCCAGACGAATAGCAGGGCTCCAAGGGTACTTTGTTTCAGGTTCTAAATAAAAATACTTTATTACAATCACTTTAAATCATGTCCAATTTCAAGACAACTTTCAAATGCAGCTTTAGAATCTAAGGGTATAATCTTTTGACAGATAAATGCTCTAAAATTATTTATCATTTTGATATGAAATTTAAATCATGTTTTGTAAACATAATGATGTTAATTTTTGTCAAATCACTATAAAATTGATACATTGAAAAGTTGTTAATTTTATAAATTTCAATTTTTGCGTTTTTAAAGTCCTTAAGTGTAGTAGGTTTCACCCGAGATGATGCACACTGTTTGCGAATTGATCTGTGAGGACTAACAAAAACTGTAAATGATTGTGTTGTTTTAAGAAACTGTGTAGTAGCATGTGTGGGCTAGGTAATTTTAAAACCCAACTTGGTTCGAGTTTTATAATATTAGCTCGTATTAGTTCTTAAAAGTCATGTTGAACAGCCTGTAAATTCTGGCGGAATGTTTTAACACCTTTGAATAGTCGAGTTGATAAATATTACTTATCATAATGATATTGCATCAACCAAATACATAGACAATGTTAAGGTTGACATTGATTGACATGATTTAGCAAACACCAATGTATTTGACCTTGGAAAATTGCGCAGTTGGTGTGGTTATGATTCACCTAGGTTAATATAGATGGAAGCTTACACCAGTAGAGGGTACTTTTAGCTATTGATGATGTTAATAGATGACGCTTATGCAACGTGACTTTATGGTATTTAAGAAGGTGTCCAGTGTGAGATTTGTATTATACTGAGCTTTGATTTAAAAAAAAAGTTTTTGTCAAAGGAAATGCAATACATTTCGGAATTGTAGATAAATGTTTTGTGAAATTATAAAATAGAACTTTTAAAACAGAGAATTGAAAAAAAGAATGCTAACATATATGAAGAATGAACCGCTGCTTGACAGTTAACTACGTTACGAGTGAATTAGGTCCTAAGCCATATATTGTTTAATTATGTACATTGCGTTATCTTCCATTATCTTGTTTTAAGCTGTTTGTAAATGTTCCCGTTTCGGGATCATATGTATGGCTGCATTAACAATGTTTCCACAGCCGTGTACTTTTAATTGCACGCCAGCTACGCTCCATTGTTGTTTCGATACGACTACTTGTTTTAATTTGTTAAAGCGATGTTCATTATAAAATTTTAAGTAAAAAGCAAATAGAATTGGATTGATAAAATGGTGAAAATATTGACTCATAAATGAATAAATAATTCCGTACAAGCGTGTTGTATCGATTTCACAAAACACATCCTACCACTGTCATTCACTTAGGTTCAAAAAGCAATATTTTAAGCGGACAATTTTAACTATTTTCAAAACCAATAGTTCAGGATGCTTAAAAGAACTGCCCATTTGAGAGGGTTCTGTTGAGTAACAAAAACATATGTTTGTGTTGAAAACTAGGAAAAAAAGAATTTAATTGTCGCTCTTATCTGGATGCCTTATCTCCCCTGTCTTCGAATTAGACAGAGAAGATTTAAGCCTGACTGCACAGGTACAGAGACCATCTATATAATTGAATATTTGAACTTTGCATGTTTCTATCTCGAAGCAATCTAAAAAGCGTACAACAAATGTGCTGAGTACATTGCGAATGTCTAATCATCTTCTTTTACTTTAATTTTCCGCACATGACAATTCTAGGTTTTCTCATGATGTGGCATATATTATCATATTTTACACGTTTACTTTGATCTTTGCTGCAGAGGGAATTCAGAAGAGTTATACAATTATTTTCATTGCGATCATTTATTGTGCTATAATACATTTATATATCTTTTGAGACGTGATCTGTGAAAAGGTCCTCGGTACGAGGGCTGTTCAAATATGAATGCAAGTAGCTTCATAACTTTCTTCACATATATGCTACGACAAAATATCATACCTTTCTGGAAAGAACTATTTGTCGCCTTTAAAATGGCACCCATCATAAATAAACTCTTACTATATTTCTCGAGTTAGAGACCCTTATATAAAGGCCATTCGTGTATACTGAAGTTTTTTTTAAGCAAATTGAAAGGCACGTTTTGGTACATGTGGGGATATAGTGTTATATCTTTGTAAGTTTTAGACAAAATGGCACCAAATTTTAGATGGAAGTTTAAATAACAATCCAAAAGTTGTTTGCAGGAAAAAGTTTATAAAATCCAGTTTCAATCTCGAGTAAACAGGCGCGTTTGTGACGTCATTAATTTTATGATAAACGTCATTTTGAGTTATCTACTGGTGCTGGAATAATAAACATCGCTGTGTTGTTTTCTTTGCGTTTTACTGAAAACATGCTAAATATGTCATAAGGGAGTTTTCAAAACGCGCAGTCCTTTATTTACAGAGTTATCACATTTTATATAATTTTTCAAGCATTTTTCTGCTTCTTAATGACGTGTATACATTAATTAAAATATGTTCATTCTGTCAAGTCCTCAAGACCAGGTGAGTAATTTTATTGTAAATAATGTCTATAGTGGCCAAACTTAAAGTTGACGTTTAAATTTAGAATAAAGCCACAATGGTATGACAAAAAAATAAGTATAAATTCTATAACTCCTTCACTTAAAGCATTTTTGACTTAATACAAATGCTTTTCAGCTTTTAAAAATTACCCTATATCTATCAATAATTTGTAGCAACAACTCAGTATGAGTGATCAACATATTGTCTTTGAGTTAAAACTAGTTTAAATGTTGCTTCGTGCATTTTGTTATAGATAAGTTTAACTGAAAGCTGAAAGGTGGTGTTTTGTTTACCATTTATTTGCAAGCATAAGGAGACTTTAGTGAAAACGATTCATTGTAATTTAACAAAAGCAAGTCGGATTTTCGTAACTTTCACAGAAGTATTATGTATGAACATGAGAATACTTTCTAAAAAAATCAAGAAATTTCACCTGTTTATCGAAGGATTATACGCTCGTCTCTATCACTGGTATATGTTCGAAGCATTGAGTTGTTAGTATACAAACGTGACCCTCATTCAAAGGGCTATAACTCGATAAGTATACTGTGTTTTTCTTTAGGTCTGGTACCAGGCTAAAGGTGACATATAGTCCTTTTTAGAAACGTTTACCATTTTGTCGTAGCATATATCTGAAGAAAGTTATGAAGCTACTTGCATTCATATTTGAACAGCCCTCGTATACAGACTCATGTTAAATGATGAAATTTACCGTAGCAGAGTCAAATACATGTAAGTCGGTGACATCTAGAAATATCTGCCCAATTCGAGAATCAAGCCTCGGATGCATGTAAGGCGCAGTATTACGTATGAAAAAGTAGCATATTATTTGCCGGAACTGGCGTAGGGAAAATAAGTTATGTAGCATGTGGGTTTAAAATCCATTATTCTGTCAACAGAATAAATGTTGTTAATGTTTTTTCGATAAAATATCGCTAGCGCGATATCATAAACTTCATTTGCTTCTTTTGTTATTGTATTGGCATGGTTTCTCTGACAGCGACACGTTATGTTACGTCAGCGTCATGTTAATAAAGTAGAACCTCGATGTATATCCGAGGTATGATTCCACGGAATTGGCCGGTGCAGTTCCAATTGATGTTATTGTGCATCATATCAGTGAGATTTTAAAGGACATAGACATAATGCGGTGTCTGATCAGCATATTCACTGTTTGCTTCCAGAACGCTTAATTAAAATTTGGATAAAGATAAAAATACCTCACACTAATACGGATAGGCAAGCCGGTTTTGCTAAAATATCCTAAAGTAAAGGTACCTTCATTTCAAAGAGCCACACTTTTAACTGTGATAGAAAATATACCTCAGATATTTTATCCATTTATATTTTAATTAGTTTGAAGCTGTTAATAACAGCTGTGATATAAGATGAAAAAGAATCAATAGTTTTGTGACAATTTAACTCTCCAATCCTCTTCTACGTTAACTATCAGCAGTTCAATCAAAGAGTTTTAGCTTTAACCATGTAATTTGCATATAGGCTTTGCATTGCTCCGTACGCTTCATTATCTGTGGCACGGCATTGCAATTTTTAACGATTATTAATTCTGAATAGGTTTCACTGTTTTATTTTAAAAATCAAAGACATCTTCGACATATGCCATTTAAATGACCTTTAAAGTTTCACGTTAAAACCGGAGGTGGACACCAGTCTTGAAAGATAAAATGTTAATAAAATGGTTTGATCAAGCTGTATTGTGTTTGGTCTAACATGTTTACATAGAAATAAAACGCATACAATGATTTTAGTATGTGCAATTGATTATTTTTGAAAATATTGGGAAATGTGGAAATGAGCTTTTTTTTAAAAAAAATCATAAAAAAATCGTTCATAAGCGAAAATTCAGGATTTTGGTGTTTTTTTGAGCCAGCATTGAAATCACATGTACTTCAATTCGAAAGAAAACTGCACGTAAACCCTTTTTCTTCAAATATTTGATTTTTGCATGTTGAGCCCAAAAAATGTGAAGTGATAGATAACTCTTTTAAAGCACCACTTAACATCAGTCCATTAAAATGCACATATTCGGCCAAAATTTCATTTCAATATCATTAGCGCTAAGTCAAAAAAAAATGAAATTGAAAAGTGGCCACTTAGAACTTCGTTTCAGTATATAAATAAGGTGAAAGACTAAAAAAAGAGCTTTTCTTTTATGATCTCCACAACAGTTTATTTTCGCCATCAAAAAACCTGAAATAGATTTATCTAACAATATCTGACTCTATCTGTCTCATCAGTATGCATGTGCACTATTAAAACAGTTACTAATACTCCAGATCGTGTATATATAGCTAAATGGGTATTATTCAATATGTTTCGCATAAAAGTATGTTTCCCTCCTTGACCCAACAAATCCTTTAAAATGTGTACGTCTACAATAAATGTACACACTATATATTAGTGAGATGCTTGGTCAAGGTGGGCAGCATAACTTTATAAATAACGAACAACTTATCCTCCAATAACAGTATTGACATATTAGGGTTGTTATTCATGCCACTATTTATGAAAACCTCTCTCTGTCAGATGTAGCTCGTTACAAACTGTTATGTCATTTATACCCAGCTGGCGTTCCGCTGGAGGGATGATAGTAGCACGCTTTTTATTCTCTCTGGGAATATTTAGCTATTTTAGAAATTGGGTGTCGCTTTACATAATTCTAGTTTCTACAGCTGAAATCTGGATCACGTCAACTGAAGGCATACGATAAACAATAACAGATGGCAATCCGTAAAAAAATGTTTGATTTGAGCCAGTTTATGATAAAACCAACAAATTGGCATGTGAGCTCAACCAACGCTCACTTTAGACTGGGAATCCACCTAGAGTGTTCGAAAAATTCATTGTCCGTCGGAGGAAGCAATGATACTTAAGATGTCAGACTAAATGTTTATCAAAGACTATGATCTGACTATTATGATGTTCAGGCTTATCTGAGGTTTTGCTGGGCGCGAAATAAAAGTGTTGTTTTTGTTACGCACAGGCTCTTTTGAATGACAGGTATAATAGTTTAAGACGAAAAACAGTCACCCTCATTCATTCATAATATGAAGTACGTCATGAGAAAACTTATATTTGAGATTAGCAACAAAGTAAGACACAAACCATTCTGAAATGCTACAAAGACTAGCTAGAATTTTTGGAAACTTAGAATAAGAAGGCTTATAATGGATATCACCCGTTCTATAAAGCGGATAACACATACCCAAACGTATAGTGTAGCCTATGCATCAGTTGTTCCCATATAGAATAATATGTTTTCTCATGGTGTTATGAATATTATGCCATTTATCACGCAATATATCTTATTGCAATTCGTCATTTCAAAAGGACTCTTATCACATATGTAGATGAAGTGGAAATCAATAGGGGTGAAGCGATAACCAGCATCTGGAACTTATTATTCTGTCCATTTAATGTTCTATTTCTATCCACTAGATGAGAGGGTTAGGGCCTGATGCTTTGCCTGTGGCTGGGTCTACAAGGGTTTAACTGTTGGATATTTTTACTCCAGTATGTAGTTTATGTACTGTTGAGTCTTTGTCTTTGTTTTATCTTTTTTAAATCTCAATTTGTATGTACTAAGAGATGATACATCGATAATTTAGGGATCTTTCATCCGACCAAACATCTATCTGTCAGAAATAAGGGTGACGCTGGTTCCGTCAAACACGGTTAAGCCCTCCAGTAAATTTCTTATTGACCGTTCCAAGGCGATGCTTCTTTTGTGGATCCTTTCGTTATTTGTGTTTCGTGTCATACTGTCTTGTCTGTTCCTTGAAGACTTGTGGTCACCTGCTGGAAAGGTCTGACCTGTTGGCTCTCTTGTATGTGATGTTTTCTTGTGTTTTTGTCATTTTCCCATATGTTGTCCTAGGTCATTGTGGTATTTGATTGTATGGCTTCCTGATATTTGCCTTCTTCCTTACTTAGAATAGAGATTTTGAGAAATTCCTGAAACAAATCTTTTTTTTTATTTTGTTAAAAATGCTTCTGCCCATCACCAAGGCCCCATTCCAACCAAATCAAAAAATAAATAAATAAGAAAAAAAGATTTAAATTATCCATATCGAAGTTAAGCAGTGGAATGCTTTTTTTTCAAATCGAGCAGTACTTTGTGAGGTTAATGTCTATTCGCAGTGAGAAAACATATTGAAAAATCAGTTTCAAAATTTGACTTTTACGCAATACATCTCCTTTCTAACATTAAGTTAAGTATATACACCAAATCTAAAAGTTGCAGATTCCCATAGGTGTGATGAGAGGTCAATGAATGTCCATATGTCTCCATGGTACTGCTGCCAAACAATAATGAAGTCTAGCCATTTGTAATAATGATTACATGTAATACTTATTTGGTGACATGATAATGACACAATTTTTGTTTTAAAAACACTTTATGTATTATCAAATGTTTCAAGACAAACATAACTAATTTTAAATCACCAATGTAAATTCGCAGCGTTTTACGCACTTTTATGGATTTTATCAAACCTAAAATCACTACACTCAATTCGTAGCTTAAATTGTTTAAAACAAGCGACAAGGATAAAGCTCCATTTGAATATATAATTTTACCATTAAAGTAGTTAACAAATATATTGTAGAAATACTTGCAAAAATGCTTTAAAGATAATTAGTTTTGGGCATTTTAAATTTAAGAAACACGAAATGTAGTAACATTGTATTCGGCATGCAAATTACACCCATTCACCCAACACCACTGCAAAAATGGAAGAAGATGTATTATGTCATGCAGGGCTCTAGATGATAGCGTGTTATTTAAAATTAAAGGACCTTTGAAATTGGTAATGGCAACTATCATGTATCGCTGCCTTTGATTTTGAAAAAAAATATAGTCGGTCAAATGCTTCCATCTTTATATATAAACTCGCTGTTTGTATCTATTTTACGATATTGCATTTGATGTCATATTTAACGAATGTACAGCTCTATTAATTTGGCTAAAAAAGGTCATTATTTTGTATTTAACATATAAGAAAATAGAGTTGTTTTAAACATTTACCCCCTCACTCCGAGTTCCATCTAATCCTTTTACTTGTAAATGCGTTCTCATATTTGCATATGTGAATAGCGTGTTTGGACTTGGAATGAATGATACTACACAGCCTAAAATGTGAAAACTTTTTTTTTCAATATAATGCTATAATTGGTATATGTAAGTTTCCCAAGTTTCCTTTCACAGCCCCTTAGTCATAAAATATTACAACTTTTTAGCATACTTTTCTATATATTATGAAAAGTGTTTTTACTGAATTATATTGACAGATTATTTTGTACATATTCTGTATCAACATGGCCCCAGAGTTTCTGTATTTGAGGCATGTGTGAATTGTTATAGTACATTGCTACACACTATTGCATCAGGTAAATATATTGTCATCAACGTAAAAAAGACTATAGCTGTGCTTTAAAATATTTTTAACAAATCAGATGAACATCAACAACAAAAATATTTATTAAAATACTCATGATTTTGGACTTTAAAAGGCGGTCAATGTGATTTTAGTCGATCAGTGATGTTAAAATACCCTTATAAGTGACAATAATTGAATACTAAATGTTTTTTCGAAGCCAAATTTGCACTCGTACCCCCTTTGTCAGCGTCTCATGTTCTGCATAGGGGCCGCCTGTATAATTATAAACTGTACTCGTGTCTAATACATCAAACGTCGTGTTTAAAAAGATACCAGTGATATATTATGCATAGGGAAGTTCTAGGCAGCTTACTCTATTAAATTGTCAGAGGCACTTTCTTATTTATCTACATAAACAGATGTTCTGTGTACTTAAAACAAATGTTAAACTAAAGAATATTAAGATATTTTCAACTTTAAGCACATATACGAGGGTCATTTAATAAGTAACCAGCCTTCTCTACTTCCGATCACGATAGGTCGCTTTTTCTTTTATAATATCAATCTCTAGCAAGATACTCTTCGACCTTATATTTGAAAAGTTTTTATCAAATAATGTAACAAAACTATAGCTACCATTGAAAGTGTGCTAAAATGACTTGGAAATATGCAACACTACTATGTTCTAGAGTCATTTTGAAAGGGCAAATTGCAAATATTTTACTTGTAACTTAGCTATAATTGAAGCCAATAGAATAGATTTTCAATAAATGGGAATAAGTTTCAGTGCTTTTGAAAAAAAAATCACAGTGTTCAAAATTAATAGTTTCATTTTCCCTTAAAAGAATTGAATTTCATTTGTAAATATTTGAGAATTCAAACATTTTATTCCTTTCTATTTTCACCAAAACATATTTATAATTAAATCGGATAATAATTGATATATTATATAATATTTTTTGGATATTAATTGATATATTACATAAAAAGTTGTTAAAAGTTTTACTTTTTGAGAGTTTCCAACATGTCTGAAAAGAGTTATGGTCCAGTGTCTTTAACCATAAGAGATTTTAGTTAGCATTGTGATTTATCAAATAATGCTATTTTGTTGTTTTTATGCCACTATGTAGGCGACAAAATTTCCGTTCCATTGATACATGTATATTACACATACTCACATCATGTTTCATACTAAAGATAATTGCAAAATATTAAAATTTATGTAACAACCAAATTCGACGAAAACAAATCATTTGACTCACTGGCCATGCTTGAAAACGTGATAAATTACCAACTTATACACCAATAATGTTTAAAATTTGTATGGTGACCAAACACACTTTGAAAATCTTGACTTTGTCGGTCAGTTAGAAATAGGTCAAGATGGTTACCTATTGAAATAACCTCGTATTTTGCCTATCTTAAAACAACTGTTAAACTAAAGAATAAGAAAATATTTTAATTCTAAGCACATATAATTTGCTTATCTAGACCTATGCTATGTATGTTCAGATATCTGCAACCTGTAACTCTAGTGTGTTGTGAACAGAGTAACTTGTCATACTCTCACTATAAAAATAGAGAGTTTGATGCAGTGTGTGTTTTCGCTTGAGCTATTGACTTGCTGGGTTAACTTTGTCCGTTTTGGTGTCAGGGGCTGTCAGCGATCTGCTTGTGTGATATTTCCTGGTCATATACACTTGTTGTTTCTAGATATATCAAATGGGACACACTCGTTTGGTGTCAAGAAGATAAAGATTATCTCACAAACACCCCATTTACAATGTCTTTAATGAGAGCTGTCCATAATGAGTAATAACATTTTTATATGAGATTCAAGATTCATGTCTATTGAACGACATATGGATGATGAAGGGTCTTGACAGAAACGATACAAAAACGGAACAGAGCTGAGCTATGCCAATTGTACACTCACAATTATGAAGAGCTGAAACCCTTTTATGTAGTCATTTTAACTACTACTACTACTACTACTACTACTACTACTACTACAACATCAACTACTAATACTACTAATACTTATGGCAATAATATGAGATAACTAATAAATAAAGAATTACTGATAAGGAACGGTTTCAACGGCACATATTTTGCTGCGTATTATACACCTTTCAGGTACTCAGTAATGTTGCACAATATCAATATATTGTGCTAACCCACAAACTTCAACGTTTCTTAATTCTACATAAGATGTAATGCTTTATCACCCTTACCAACTTTGACATGAAACATATCATAACTTGCAAGCGCTACGTCGATGCAGATTGTATTAAATTGTTGGTAAAATATGCAAGAGATAATCCACTCGCTAAAGCGCGGGCGTTATCTCCACGTAGAGGCGGACAAACCATAGTATAACTATTACCAATATATCCTTCTCTGCGACAAACAGGCCTATTTCGAAAGTCGATGGTAAATTATTGATTATATTGCATATCAATCTAGGTTATCGCTTATGTAAATGCTGAATAACAATTGATGTTTCTGTCCCTGTGGAGTTCACTTCAAACAACATTGACATGATAGTTTATAATGACCAACGTACCCTTTCCGGAAGAATAAAGACCAGACCAAAGAATGAAGACTGGCCCACGAGTTAATGGTACTTATTGCATATGAATACAAGATAATATGAGCCGTGAAATGTGATTTCAAACAATGAGGTATTTGGACAAGTGTAGACTCAGACGAGCCTGTGCAGCCTCCTTTTAAGTTTAGAAACTCCAAATTATGCTCTGTCAGTCGCTCAACACTTATAGAATATGCAAGCGACTAGCAAAGGCTCTGATCAGACTGCGCGTATACTGGTCGCACATACCACATTGTTGGAAATTTCATGTCACGGCTCAATTTGTTTTATATCTGTTAAAAAGATATACGACAAAGTGAAAGACATGTTTGATATGAGTAACGTGAGAAACTTTAAAAAAGCGAGACAAAACAACATTCAGTCAGTTAAATTCCGATAAAAAACATTGCGAATGTGGTGTAGACTATCTAATGGTGGGTTAAACCAACGAATTAACTTGTGTCACTTACACCAATGTATTCAAAAGAACCGACAACTATATTTGAAAGATTCTTATTTACCTATATTTTACTTTCGATTTTGAAAGTATTTGTCTAGTCAGGTTCAGATACGTCCCAATGTCAAAGCGCCTCGAATTAGTAAATACAAAGAAAGCAGGGCTTTGAGCTCAAGCGCAATGCAATCTATCTGCCTGTCTGTCTGATTGTGTGCGTGACTGCCTGTCTGTCACCTTTGGGTACTCTATTATGTTTACAAAAAACGTCAGAGTACCACTCATGGGGTCTGTCAGTCAGTCAGTCAGTCTGTTTGTCTGTCTGTCTGTCTGTCTGTCTGTCCGTCTGTCAGCCCTGACCTCCCCTGTCCTGGCCTTCCACACACCTACTTTTCATTTTGCTTAAAACATGAATTGTTTAGAATAAAATGCCAGGCGTAGACAACGTTTTTTTGTGAAAGTTGATACTTGCGAGATTATAATAGAGAATTTAGAACTTCTATATCTGGCAGATAGGCTTCTAGGGTGCAGGATTTTTGGACGCCCACGAAAATTCAAATCAGAACACAAAAATATCCTATCCCCATGTGCCCCAAATGCCACACATTTGCGCATTTTAAGTGTAAAAAAATCAATGGCTGTGTGCTACTTTATTATTAAGACAGGATCTGGAAGAACTTTCGCGTCGTTTTTTTTTTTTTAAATCGACGCCGACATTTTATGACATGTCTTATTTTTTAACTATCAACGTGAAAATCATATTTAAAACTAGTGAAAAAAGTGCAAAAAGATATACATTTCATACAAGTAAATCTCTTTGATAAATCACAATTTCACTCACGGCATATGCCTTCTTCCACATAGAGATCAAGTCAGCTTTTCACCAACATGAAATTAAAACGACTTCGTCGAAAAATATATTCTTTGAATGTACAGTGCATCTGTTCAGTGGAGCTATGGGTTAAGTGTTTTGGTCTTCCAGGGTATCTGTGAGTCGTGAGCCATTGTGGGTTATTTGATTAGAGTATTTCTATGTATTGATACATTGCAATAGGTAGGAAGCCTTTATGCGAGCTTAAACATGTTTGTGTTTTAAGAACACCATTATCTAGGGCGTCGATATGGTACCAGAATTAATGTGCTAGCCACACCCTCGTGGTTAGGCTGCTATTGTAAGACGGAGGTTCTGTTGTTTATTGAGTATCAACTGTTGCTTCAATTCTTTGTGAGGATTCCCTGTTTGGTGCGTGTTGTGTCATTCAGTACTTTATGTCCTTCTAGTTTTGCAATAATTAGCTGAGAAGAGAGAGCCAATTGCTTAACGTTAAATGTTTTCCTTGTGTCTTGCGACTGGTATTGTTATGTGTCTCTTCTTCTCGGTGCCATGGGTTTGTCAGCGTTTTGTGATTGTGATATTTCCTGATCATACTCACTCACCTTTTTGTTACTTAAACAAGGCTATCGCTACCAAATAACTGTATAAACCATCCCTCTATACCGAATGTCAGAACTGATTGTTATACATAACATTAGTTTGAAAACACCTCTGCAACTGGGCGTTTCAGACCTGAATAATACGTTTTTAATGAATCTAAAATTATAGCTTAGGTACATCTACCTCCTCTGCACCTTTCAAGCAAAATCACCAAACGCTACAATAACACATATGGGTGATTAGAATTGCAGCATTTCCTTTAATCAATGTTTTCTAAAGCCTATCTAAAGCAGATTATGTTTGAAAATAATTTTAAGATATGTAGTTAATGTTTGGTTTGCATCGTGCCAAGTTTCACGGCTTTAGAATGATCTGTTCTAAAATTACATGAAAAAAAGGTCGTCAAAATTGTCACAAGTGTAACAATTTTTGCATGACATTTTCGCCGAACCTTGGATTCAACTATTAATTGTATTTAATGCCATTCATGTATTGTCAAATGGAGAATATTGGAGTTAATATGTAGCATAATGGCTGTAGGAAAATATTTTTTCATTTATTTGAAACCTTTTAAATCGAAAATTAGCACATTTTTATGAACACACCCTTTCAATATTTGATCATGTTTGAACTGCCTCGTACAATATACAAAGCTTTATTTATACGTAATGCTGCTTTATGATAAACAGTATATTAGCTATTTAAAGGAACCATACTATCTATAAAACAACAAATATTATTTTATGTAGCCAGTACTGAATAAAACCACCCACATATACCACAAGTGTAACAATTGAGGTTTCAATCATCACCATTTTAATTTGTTTTGCATTTCACAGCTTATATGCTGTCTTCTGGTCAAGGGAGCCCCCCCCCCCCCGACAAAAGTATACTGTTGGACTTTAAAAACGCAACACCAACTTCCCTTTATATCTTTTAAAAAAGAGCTGTGTGTAAAAATTCTTTGCTTCGATGATGTCAACCTATGTTGGCTTCTTCAGCAAACACTTTAGTTTTAATTGTACAACTAAACTGGACGACGTTATTTGCTCCGTATGAATTTAGTCTTTTAAACATTGCTTAAGTAGAGAAGATTTTAAGCTTTTGAATGAAAGGGTACACCCAGATAAACGTCATATATGCAAATAAGCTGCGTCGCAGACCGGCCAATCAATATGAGAGTGATTCCTCTATGACTAACAAAGTTCATGATACAAATTTGATGCTTCTCGTGTTTCTTGATTTAAAAAAATAGGGAATATTTCACTCATAACATTTGGTCACATGAAACAGTTGACCCCTATTCCAAAAAGTTTACATTTTAATGAATTAAGTTAATCTTAGTTGGACAAGTGTTCCATGTTTTACTTAAAAATGAATGCTCTTTAACATACAATCAAAATTATTGTTCTGCCTTTTTTAAAGCTGTTATCCAAGTGTTGCGTTTTTAAAGTCCGTCAGTATGTGAGGAATTATGGTGAAATAATTAAGCTGCTGACTTCGTTGTATGATTTTAATTGATGTCACAAGGGTAACACACTTTGGGAATGTGTGATAAATGCATATACATGGCAAATTTTAAATGATATATTACTTCTTTTTTATTTTAATAACTCTTGAATGCATAAATACAATTTAAACACAGCAAGAAGTCAACATTTTCACTAGATGTGTAGTCAATACTAGTTATGATCCAGCAGGAATGGCACTTCCTCAAGCCAATGCACTAATTTCATAATGAAGCTGACCATTACCTGAGCTACATTCTGGGAAAGAAATCTTGCAAAATTCATCACTGAAGAAGTCCGACAGTCTAAAATAAGACTTTCATGCAAACCAAATATCTATGTGTCTTGATCCACATCTGAATTAAGGGTGAGGTTGGCGCCGTTAAACCGGTTTAAGCCCTCCAGTAAAATATTTTACTGACCGTTCCAAGGCGGTACTTCTTTTGTGGATCTTTTATAATTTTGTTCTGTCT
This sequence comes from Loripinus fragilis, assembly GCA_964019695.1. Lineage (NCBI taxonomy): Eukaryota > Metazoa > Mollusca > Bivalvia > Lucinida > Lucinidae > Loripinus > Loripinus fragilis. The sequence goes on from OZ026520.1 coordinate 11,355,904, forward strand.
TGTGTTTGCTTTGTTTTGTGCGCGTCTGTTTATATGTGCTTTGTGGTCACCTGCTGGGAAAGGGCTGACCTCTTGGCTCTCGTTTGTGGTGTCTTCTGTGAGTTTGTCACTTTCCCATTGGTATCCTGGGTCAGGTGTGGTACTTGATTGTATCGATTCCTGATCTTTGCACCATTACTTACCTTTAGTTTTTTAGACAGATATACTTTAAATATTATTTGTGTCACAAGTGTTTAATTTATTATGGATTTACATCATCTCTTTTTTTGTCTAGTATTTGGTCAATGTATGATCTATTCAACAATTAATGTGTTACTTTGTGACATTTTAGGGTATAGGTATGCACTCTTTTGATACAAAGAAAACACAAAATGGTGTAATCCTAAATGACAAATAAGATTATAACACCTACAAAGAGGAAAAGGCAATGTTTCACAATTCAGAACATATTTACAGGAATATTTTGAAGAAAACAAAACACATGCTCAGTTATACATACTATAGTAGATAATATAAAGTAAAAGTGACAAGAAGAGACGGTAGTGACATAATCAGTTCCCTTGCTTTTTTGTCAAAAGTGTAACACAATGATTTCTTTTTATTAAAGCCTTAAACGTGTTACAAATTCCCAAGCATTGCAAAAATAGTATCATTCTAATCATTCAATTGATAACTAATCCCAGAACAAGTGCTCTCAACTGTTTTCTGATCATTAAAATGATATTTTATAACTACTTACATGTACTTAACTTAATAAACCAATCTGAGTAGTTCATTTTTTAAGTTTATGCGTTAATGTTGGAATTGTTTCATGTTTTGATACATTTAAATCCAATTTTCATACAGCCAATTCACTTCACTCAATATAAGTTCTATTAGAGAAGAAAAAAATCAAAGGTGAAACTCCTCTTCTAAGTTTGTCACAAGTGTAACACATTCTATGACCAACATATGTTATTGTGTTCAATATGTTTTTTATCTTATATATTCAAATGTAACTTGTTCTATGCTTTCCATATACCCTACATGCCATCTAAAATCAATTTTAAGCAAAAAAATAAGCGCATTGGTTTAGTAAGAAAAACGTTTTCCTCTATACAGTGAAACTCCAAGGAGATATTTTACATAAGATTTTATTACAAGTGCAAAAGTAAGAATAAATCTTACTTTGAATATGTGTATACATAAGTACTTCACCAGTTCATGAGACTTATTGATGTTCTGTGATGATAAATGGGCCGCGACATGTGATTTCCAGCAATATAGCATTTTCAAGGTGGCCAATCACGTGGTCTGCCTAATTAGGTTCTCACGGGCTTTACGAACCAGTATTCGGACATCACAGGTAAGGAAAATCGTTCATAGCTTTCGTTATACTAAGTCGAATTTCATGCGGTAAAGTGCAAAAATCCCCCTCATATTTTTATGCACAAAACTGTGTCCTGGGTTTGCTGCAGTTTTCCAGGGATATTTTCTGCGACATAGATAACAGTGCGGATCCTGATTAGTTGGTTTATTGAGAAGTCATTTTGTCTTCATAAACACCGTTTTGGAAAGAGGATACAAATACATATCTAGATTCAACCTTACAAGGCTCATTTGGTTCTCAACAGATGGTTCAAAAATTGTAAGTGAATATGATGAGGAAATACCACAATCACAAACCGCAGACAACCCCATGGCACCGCGAAAAAGAGCCGCTCGACCATCACGAGACACCAGGAAGACCAATTAAGCAAAGTAACAGGCTCCCTCTTCCCCATCAAGATGATTGCAATACTAGAATAGACATAAATTAACGTACAACAAAACAAGAACAATTACACAATGGGAGTAACAATAAACAACAAGTCAACAACAACAGAATCACCGCCTTAGAACGGACAGCGGCCTAAGCCACCAGGGGGAGGGGGCTTAAATGCATTTTACTGGTACCAAATCTTCGCCCTAGATTATTCTGTTGTTGAAGTACAAGAAATGTTCAGCTCGCATGGAGGCCATCTAACTAATGCAATGTATCATCATGGAGAAACATTCTAATCAAATTAACACACCATGACGAAACAAAGAAAAGGGCTCACGACTCACAGATAGTCAGAGCTAAGAAAACCTCAAGTTGAGCCAAGGTGGGTCCAGCTACAGATAAGCATCAGGCACCAACTCACCGATTATAGCTTTACGTCAGAGCCGTCATAGAGTCTGAGACCTGACACACCGTCGTGCAATTAAAGAGGAAACCATAGCTATAAACCGTGATTGAGTATAAAACTAGGCATCCAGACTGTCGCATGATATCCAAGTTATATCCAACCAGTATATAACGTTTACTATCATTTTGAATTGATCACTAAAATTAGATTTTCAAACAATTCGTTTGTAATTATTAACTACATCACCATAAAATATAAGTTCTGATATGCCTTGTTGCAGAAGAGTTTTTAACCCAATGTTGTATTTAACAATTAACTCTGAGTGTCTGTGGTAGAATTTAGAAAATGCTTTTTTGAATTTTATGATATCTATAACCTTGTTTAAATAACTAAGCAGTTAAAAATAAGTTTCTGTTGTTGAAGTCATCAACATAAGAACACACTCTAGCAAAACGAATAAGCTGAGAAATATATACACCACAGGAAGGAGAGCGAGGAACATCTCCATCAAGAAATGTGAAATTCACTATTTCAAAATTAAAATCATCCCGTTTATAACAAATTTTAGAAGAAACTATGACATTTGTTATTGGCAAGTTCAAGTCCAAAAACGGAGCTTCAGTATCAGAAGATAAGCCTTATTTAACTGAAGTTCAGTAGGATATATCTCACCTACCATTTGTTCAAAAAATGGATTATCAATATAAGTAGTCATCTAAATATCTGGAGGTTGAGTTAAAAGCTTCAATAATATCAGTTTGATTATTGTCTGACAGAGACAACATAAAGTCTCTCTCATAACAAAACAAAAAAAATCTGCAACAAAAGGAGCACAATTAGTACCCATTGGAATACCTACAATTTGTCTATGCAATCTCGAGCCAAATCTTATAATTATATTGTCCAAAAGATAATGGAGCGCATCACACATTTTCTGACATGACCACAATTTATATCGTTTAGGTTGATTAGAAGTAAAAAAGGCATTTTCATCATTACAAGCCAAATAAAGTGAGCACTCTCTGTTAAATGTTTTTAATTAATTCTGTTAGTTTTTCTTTGATTAGATTATGATGCAATGTAGTATAGAGAGTAGAGAAATCATATGTAGACAAACGAGATGCTAGAAAACCCCTGGACTTCAATTTATTAAGAATTTCACCTGAATATGTAATAGAACAAAATATTTTTTTTTACCATTTCTTTCATAAACTGTTTTGCAGTATCTGATGACATGGTTTTTAATCGTAGTGAGGCAAGAAGTCAAACATTCTGACATTTTTTACAGAGGGGGGTTTAATTGTTCAATCCAAAAGAAACTAAACTTTGTTAAGTAAGTGCTGGGGTGGGGTCGAGTTCAACAGGGGTCATATCGCTTACTGTAAATTCGGAAATTTTCGCGAGGATTTTATTTTCGCAAAACTTGGCAAGTGCAAAGTTTCGTGAAAATAAAACCCTCGCAAAATGGCGAAACCAATATTTTGTTTACTTTGTGTAGGTAAATCATGACAAAATCGCGAATTCAAAACCTGGCAAATATGCCTTTTAAAAATATTCACGAAATTAAAATCATCGCGAAAATTGTCGAGTTTACAATATTCCAATTCGAAACTAGTTCCAGTTGTAATTTTCCATGGGAGGGGGTGCGGATCCCCTGGGTACGGACCCCCTGTCCCCCAATCTGGATCTGTCTATGAATACATTGCATGTGCGAGCGGAAATGGTTTCGATGTGATTGCGAACAAACAGACAGGCACATTGACACAGTATATTTAGTAAAATATGTTTTGTAGCATGTAGTGTATAATCCAACAGACACAGTTCGAAAGTTTTTTTACAGGATAGACCAATATGGGTATTGTCGCGAGAAAGTCTGCATTCGAGGTTATGCTGAAACCAGCCTGCACAGACTAGATATAATGTTAAAATTAAATTGTGGCACATTTAGAGATCATACAACCGAATAAAAAGCAGGAGATAAAGGCCCTGTTCAGGCACGGATGCACATACTGGCCTCCGTCTATGTTGTTCGTATGCAACAAAGTTAGATTTTCGCGACGAGGCCCAACTAATGTCAAATTGTATGTCTGGGCAAGAGTTATTAGTGCTTAGATAAGCGCTGTTAGCGGAGAATCTTATTACTGTGAGGCTTTGGCGTCCATGTTTATAATAATTGCGCTTAGTGTCTTGATCAGAACCGGAATATTTGCGAAAGAATTGCCGATTTGCTATTTGATAATTTGGTCTGACTATTAGATTTTAGAAAAAGCCAAGGATAAACTAAGTGGACTGATTGGAACAACATATACTAGAATGGTTCAGTTCTAAAAGGGCTGACTACAACATTTAATTTGCCGCACCCCCTCTCCATATTATAAAAAAAAAATCAACATTTATAGATACGTGTCACATCGACGATGATACGGCGTTGTTCCTGCGTTATACTTTATTTCAGAATGCATACACGATGGAACGACAGTAATGCTACATAGAGGATCTTACATGAGTGCTCATGTTTTATTGAATTTATTAATCGAGTTGGGGAAAAGAGATAAAATGCGAGGCTTGCCGAGCATTTTATCTCTTTTTCGCAACGAGTTTAATAATTTCAATAATACAAGAGCACGAATGTAAGATTCTATTTATCATATGACAAATACTTTGAAATCTCATTTTTTGGCGTAAAAACGTTATGGTTTTGTCATCATGTATGCAACGTTGTTATGGACGTCATAACGTTTCCCGTAAATCTATAAACCACTAGTGGTTTATCGATTTTATTGCATGGCGTTATTTTACTCCCAGATGCGACGTCATATGATAATTTATTGTTATCCGTATTATATTTTATGTTTTGTGAAACGTTCGGTGTAATTCTCACCTATGTTATATTTGGTTCATTTGTTTGAGACAATGCTTAACGACAAAGCAATGTGGGGCGGTTTCCTGGCTAGGAAACAGTATAAGGTAACAAGGATAAATTGTCTTGCTCAACGATACAACAGCTGCTGAGGCATCTATTTGTCTTGATCCACATCTGAAATAAGGGTGGGTTGGTGCCATAAAACTAGTTTAAGCCCTCCAGTAAAAATATTTTACTGACCGTTTTGTGGATCATTTTTGTTATTTAAGTTTCGCGTTTGTCATGCTTTCTTGTCGATCATTGCAGCCTTCTGGTCATCTGCTGGAAAAGGACGGGCCTCTAGGCTCTCTCGTATGTGATGTTTTCTTGTGTTTTCGTCACTGGGTCAGGTGTGGCACTTGATTGTATCGATCCCTGATCTTTGCCTACTTACATACTTTGAACCAGGGACATCTTGATCGCCAATAATACACGTAATCGTAATCGCTCTCCGCCTTTATTCTGGTTCGCGATGTTCATGTTAACCAAACAATGTACACGTCTGAATATAAATCAAATCACGGTTTTAGCTATGAGCTCCTCTTAACTGAACGACAGTAGGTCAGACCTCAGATCCACTGAGGACCATGACCTAAAACTGCCATTGGTGGGTTGGTGTCTGGTGCTTGTCTTTGGCTAGGCCCATCGTGGCTCAGCTAGGAGTTTTCTTTAGCTATTTTACTTTATCATATGACGTAGCGTCTGGGAGTGAAATAACACTATGCATTAAAATTGATAAAGCACTGGTGGTTTACAGATTCTCGGGAACATGTTACGTTAGGAAATGATACCCATAACAACGTCGCGTATTTATGGCAAAATTTAGACGTTTTCACATCAAAAAACGCGATTACAAAATATTTCAAAGTCATGTGATAAAAAGAATCTAACATTCATGCTCCTGTATTATTGAATTTATTAAACTCATGTCCCTAAAGTGATAAAATGCTCGGCAAGCCTCGCATTTTATAACTTTTCCCCAACTCGTTAAATAAAATCAATAAATCTTGAGCACTCATGTAAGATCCTCTATGTTTGTGAGCTGAGAGAAATGATCTTTGTTTCATAACGGTAAGTTTATGTGATGATACATAAGTTAGATGCGTGCTAAATAAGTGTGTGTGTGTTTAAAGCGGCAGAGTTCAGGGCGAACACTTGATCAGATATTATATTTAAGCGCCCTAGTGGCCAAGGTTGCTGTCTATTCTAAGTAGAATTTATGCTATTGTTTATTCGTTGTTTGCTCCCATTGTGTGTTGGGGTTCTGTTTTGGACCTTATTTTGTAATGTAGTTCTTTATATCCTTTCTCGATTGCAGTCATCTTACTGAGGGTGTTCGTGCCGTCGTATGGCTGAAAAACATTTAAAATATTCTAGAACCAGAAGGCCGGTGACTTTGGAGCTTGGTTCGTAACATTTGAGTTGTGGGACCAACGACGTTTGTTCAAATAATGATCCTATGTTGACATTGACATACTTTATGGAATGGTCAAAAATGTTTTCTAATGCCATTTAATGGGAATAATCTCGCAAACAATATAATTTTAATCAGTGCTGAAGTAGAGAGGATGGCCACGATCAGGTATTGATACATTCAAGTACCATACCTGACCTGGAACACCATATTGGAAAGTGACAAGAACACATGAAAACATAACACACAAGAAGGCCATGTAGAGCCAAGAGGCCAGTCCTTTCCCAGCAGGTGTTCACAAGGCTGCAAGGAACAGACAAGACAGCATAGCAAAGATGATAAACATGAAACATAAGTGACATAAATGATCCACAAAAGAAGCACCGCCTTGGAACGGTCAGCAACAAATATTCACTGGAGGGATTTAACATGTTTAAGTCATTATCACGCTTAGGGATGTCTGTTACAACGCAAGGTGGTTCTGGACGACAGTGAGTTACTGGTCCCGGACGAAATATTCCTAAATATAGGTTTGTGTTATTGAATGTGTATCGTTTTGGGGAGACTTAAGACACAATAAACCGCAAGCATCTTATTTTGTCTTTGTATATTTGTCCGCGACACATATCTGAAATTATTCAATCCTGTAGAGCATGGCTACTATATCCAGTAAACACGTATATGATACATTATTATTCTTGAAACTGTATTTTACTACTACACATGTCCTCATATCCTTATTTAGTATTTTCACTTTCGTTTTCTTTGAACATTTTATGACTTGATGTTATTAGACATTGCATTGTCCATCACATAGACCAAGAAAGATTTTTCTTATGAACCCACTTACTTCAGACGAACGCGTTTTTAAAATCAAAACGAATGTACTGCAGTCATTTTTCCATGTTACAGATGTGTAACGACTGCAAATATTTTGTTACAGGTTATTGTCAACAGCGTAGCAGGTTGAGACGACAGTGATGGATTTATTAAATATATATTACACTGAAGAATCTTCTGTTTTGACTGAGGGTGAAATGTCATTTACCCTGTATGCAAATAGGAATATGGCGGATACTCAGATTATGTACTGTTATTTCGAGCAGCACACGACTTGACATCGTGACCTTGCGCCTAGCGTGTGAGACTTTGGAACCAGAGGACCAGGGTCGATTCCAGGGTGGGCACTTATAACAAATTGTTTTGTTTGTTTTTCTTTTGTTTTTTTTTTCCTCTTGTAATGCAAAATTACTTCATACAAGAAATATGGAATTATATATTAAAATGACAAAAATTACACTCCTTAACGTTTTATATTGAATTATCCTTGAAATAGTGGGGGTGGGGATAACTTAAGCCCTCATGCAAGATAATTAGTCTGGTGACCCCCAATGTTTTTTTTCTAAAATGTCAAATGATTGTCCATGAATAAGATTTTAATGTCAGATTTTTATATATATAATTTACTCTAAAAATCGAGAGGGAATAACCAAAATATATCATGCAGTACTTTGACATGGCTTGGGAAAACAAATACATTTTTACATTTCCAGAAAGCTTGAGGTCATGAGCAATAATTAAAATTAAAATTAAGAAGCTGGATGGCGATTACAAATATTTAAGCTTAATATTAAGGACTTGGATTTGTTTCAGAAAATTTGTAAAATGATGAAAACTTCCATGTGAGATGATGAAAAATTGAGTCTGGTGACATATCCTTTGTATTACATAAATTGATAGTCCATACATAAAACGAACTGTATGCGAACAATTAAAAAGATTTTAATGTGGGAAGTATTACCTGCAATTGCCCTCAATAAGCTCCAGGTCCGACAAAGTGTATACATTGTCGAATAAAATAACGTTTTAAGCTCACAAAAGTTGAAGGGCTCCGAAGTGAGCTAATAGTATACAAATGACTCCAGCCTCCATCTGTCTGCCTGTTCGTCAATATTTTCAAACATCTTCTTTGAAACCACACTGTCAATCGAATTTCATTGGAGACTCCTTAGGATGGAGGGACGAAAGTTATTCAAATGATCTTAAAATACATTTAAGCCCCCATCCCTGTTGCTAAGGCTTCTGTCAGTTCTGAGGCGGTGATTCTCTTGTTGTTGATCTATTTCTTAATGTACTTCTTATTATGGGGATTCTGTGTTTGTCTTTGTTTTTGGTATGTATTACTTTGTGGCCTTCCTAGTTTTGCAATCATCTTGAAGAGGAAGAGAGAGCTGGTAGCTTTACTTTATTGTCTTATGGATATCTTGTTACTGTAAATGTTCGGTGGCTTTTCCTCATGATATAGTGAGTTGGTCTGGATTTTATAATTGTTGCATTTCCTGATCATACTCACTAACTTCTTGGTCTTGTGACCAAGATGCTGCCTTGCTCAAATAAGGTAAAAACCCTTTTAAATATTCTCTGGAACCAGAAGACTAAAATGCCACCAATCCCATATATTGTATTAACCTTTAAATTCTTCTGATTACCTGGGGCTTGGTATGCACATTCGATGGGAGGTCGCATAATGCTTAACTACTTCTTCATGCGTTAAATAGGCTTCAGAGCAGTATTTACATCTAGTCAAGTATTCATGAAAGAAAGAAAAAAGTCGTCTCACATCTGTTACAGAAAAACTGACGTCGTCTATTGCCTGTTACACAGTCGTCTCTAACCAGTAACATTAGAAAAATGAAATTTTGAAGTTTTTCAGTTTTCTTTTAAGAAGGACATATTAAAATTGACAAAAAAATCATGTGAGATCTATTGTCGGACCATTTATACTCATTTCATGATGAGAACGCAGGCGGTTAATCGCAAATTACACATTTCTGAAGTTTCTTTTCCAGTCCAGAGTTTTACAATTTAACTACAAATATCTATGGTGTTTGTACTTCTGATGTCGAACTTACAAACACTAATATGACAGGAATTATTTTAAATAACCAAACACACTATATTATCATTATCTGCGACGTCTCTGTGTGTTGCCTCTTTCCACTGTCGTCCAAAACCCTGAATCTGTCATCTAAAACCCGTTACCTGTCGTCCAGCACATGTAAGCAGTCGTCATGGGCCCGTAACGAATTGTCGTCCAGAACCACCTTGCGTTGTAACCGACATCCCTAAGCGTGATTATACTCCCTAGATATTACTAATATAGTCCTATATGACAGTCGGCATTTTGGCATTTGATTTCTCAGCCATGGTCGCTCATATGGGACTGTCATCAATATAATTAACCTTGCTTTTCTTAGAAGCTACAAAGCCAATTGAACTCGTATTACAAACGTAGCATCCATCAGATGAGACAATTAAAGTAGACTATATAGTCCAGGTCACATTACAAAAATGGTTGCCATGCCCATACAAGGTAAAATCGCTTCTGAAATTTTCTTCGACAGCATCAACAAGTCAACGACCCTGCGCTTTGGTATGTAGCATTGTGGATGTAGGCTATACAATGTATGTTTGTTTGACTAGTTGGGCTAGGTTGACATTGCTTTACTTCACGACAAAGTCAAATGTGTTTCTGAATGCATTTATATGGGGAAACCTAAGGACGATGAATTTTCGATAAATGCTGAAGCCCAAATCATAATATACTTGGTTGATTTATTTAACCTAATGAGCAAAAGCCTATAGGTACATGTAACCACAAAAGGTCACATTGACCTTTGTCCTTTCAGCCAAGGTAGTGAATCAGGGCGATGGGGATTTGATGTTGTATTTCATATGGAGCAAGCTTTGGCTCTTCCATGCCATTTTAAAAAGTCTTTGTCTCGGCAACTAATAGCAAACAATCTGTGGTCTTGGTAATAAGTAACATCAGGAATATAGGCCTTAGAAAGGTTTCTTTCAAATGATTATTCTAGATTGATCTTGACATGGTACAACCCGATATTAAGGATATCTACATTCTTGTGACTCAGCACCAGGTGAGTGCTTCAGGACCTTATGGTCCCATGGTTTCAAATAAGCCACGACACGTGATTTCCAACGTTGTGACGTTTTGACAAGTGTACACGCAGACGAGCCTGTGCAACCCCCTTTTGAGCTGAGAAACTCCAAATGGTGTTCAGTCAGTAACTTAACAGTCATAGCAATTTTAAGCGCCTAGCAAAGGCTCTGATCAGACTGCGCGTATGTGCAGGCTGGTCTGAGCCCTTGCTGGTCGCACATACCACATTGTTGGAATATTTCGCGGCTCAAATATAATAGAGTTACTCGAGTTAATCACGTTTACATATCCGAATCAGTATGACGTTTATGAAGTCATACATAGGGTGACTTTTTACATTATAAAACTACACTTTTTGCGAGGGATTGATAATTTCTGATGAAAATAGATGGTAGCTGAGCATCTATATTACGGAGTTCTTAAAAGTCAGCAGAAAATATATTTCCATAATAAGCCATTATAGGGAATATACAAAGATAAGCTACACTATTGTATCTCTAAATTACATATAAGGAATTTCGGCTGCGTAAATCAGGATATTTCTAAGACTAATTCTGCCTTATAACAGCCTAAATCATAACCCAGGAAGTCAGTACAATGACGCCTTTGAAAGTATGTCTACTTAACACAATGTCCCCAAATTAACCCAAATAAACAGGGCATTAATCATAAATGTGTTTCTATAATATTAGACCGTTCGACTCCAGATTACGAAATGCTTGATCTAAGTACAGAGCGAGCACGCGAACTCCAAACACAAATATACATACACATCTGATGCGTGTTCTGACGACACTACGTGAAAACCCTGACGTCATGAATAGACGCAATGGAGCTGAGAATGGTGTCTTTAAATGCCGTGTAGGCTCCTTCTATTACTGGCATGTATTAACTCAGTGCTAATTAGGGGACTGTAACTTATATTCCCTTGTACGACTTGAATAGACTCAATAAAATGGAGTCTGTTGTTTTCAATTTGTGTAGGTTCGTTCTGTTTCTGAAGTATCCGTTTTTCCAGATCATATCGGGTTTGTAACAGGATAGTGGTACATGTACAAGGCAACAGAGCTAAAGGGACTAGCTGCAGTTTGATTTGCATAGATATGTATAATGATTTACAGCAAGGAAATATAATTGAACAGCTTATGCAGGTGGCCAGTCTTAGCTGCTACTTTGTTCTTCACATTTAATGGAATCAACTCGCTCATGAATTTTTGCGATAAGCCCTGTCTTTTTAGTTTAATGTCACTAGTACCCAAAACTCTTTGAAAGCGAATAATTTGAATACATCCGTAATTCATTGTACGATAAATACAATGAACAAGAGTCAATAATGCTTATTAGATACCATGCTATTATATATCCATATTATTACTATAGCAACGACAAATATTTAATAACTGCCAGAATTTTACACTTCGGTTATTCTTCCAATAAACCAATCAGCAGCACTTGGCGAAATAGGGCTTCGGAAGTGCCATTACTTAGCCCCCTCTAGTGCACGTAGCTCTTTATAAGAGAATGTTTCCGACATGTACAATGCTGTTTCTATGGTTTAGAACCCTAATAATCCACATTTACCTTAAGTTTACATACTCATATGAAATGTAATAAAATACTAAATGTCTAAATAGTACATGTACCCGAAAGAGAGAAACCGTTACATGAAATATAGAATCCATGAATTAAGATGTTTTTGCTTTATTTTGTTATGAGAGAGACTGCATTGTGTCTCTTTCTGACAATAACCAAGCTGATGTTATTGAAGCTTACCCTACCTCAAGAAATCCATATGACTTTCTTAATTTTGATAATCCTAATTTCGAACAAATGGTAGGCCAGATACATGTATATCCCACTGAACTTTAGTTAAATAAGGCGAATTCCTTTGATACTGAAACCCCCTTTTTGGACTTGGACTTGTCCATAACGAATGACATATTTTCACCTAAAATATATGATTAACGCGATAATTCTAATTTTGAAATAGGTAATTTCCGATTTCTTGATGGAGATGTTCCTCGCTACCCTTCCTATGGTGTATTATACATCTCCAAGCTTATTCGCTTCGCAAGAGTATGTCTTCTACAAAAGAAGCCAATAGTCTATGTCGAATGGGAATCACATGTAAATTTTTTGACGATTTTTGGTGACCTACAATATTTGACTGCTTAGTTAAAGCTGCATAGTCTGTAACTTTTGCTCTTTTAATTTTAGAACTAATGTTTCTATTTTTCAAGATCACAGTATAAAACTAAAATTCAGGTATACATTTTACCAATTTCGTAAATCTTAACAAATTATCAGTATCAAAACAACAGTATTTATGTTAAAATTAACTGTCTATAATTATTGGAGGGACGCAAATAATTACCAACAAGACAAAAAATACACCTTTTTTATAAGATAATTCACTTTTCCGTGCAGTTTTCAGCTACAGTGAACAGATTTATTGTGAAAACATAACTTAATTCTACTTTTACAAATTATTTAAAAAGAAAATGAAAAAGTTTCGAAAAATGTTCATAGTTGCAGACTTAGTCTTTTTAAAACAGGGTTATATATATAATAAAAAAGCATTTTCTTAATTCTGTCACAGACACTCAGAGTTGATTGTTAAATACATAGAGGATATTCAAATATTTGGAATGAATAGGCCATTTATTTTCATCGAGTGAAGCGAAAAATGCATATATCGTGAGTGGCGAATTTCATGTAATAATTAGTATATACAATTTAAAGCCTGATGGATTTTTGCACTATATGACGTCATAAACGATCGCATATTACGCCATATTAACGATGGCGTTGCATTATGTGCCTGTCACCTAAACTTGAAACCACAGGAGATGGAGAAGAGAAGTGAAAATTACAGCAAATCGCGGCAATTTTATTACCAAAGTGTTCCTTGCCATCTTAGTAAGAAAATTAAAACCTACTCTTTGTGTTTTTGTCCACTATTAAGCCAGCAAAACAAGAGTTGATATTTGTGGTTATCACACACTTATACTAGTATTGCCCTTGATACTAGACTTTTGGCCCAGCCGTATCAATAAATTCAAGTAGAGCTGTCCAGCCCTGCGATCCAAAACTCATGTAGAGGGCTGATATGGGGGCTGATACGAGGGCCGATATTTTCCTGTCCCGCCCTCCCCAGGAGTTGATCTCGCCCTGGAGAAAAAACAGGGAATATCTGCAAAATAATTGTAAAAATAAAGAAAGTGAAGTTATTCTTGCACATTTTATCTGATTCCAACCAAAATCGTACTGAAAACATTGCGAAACACATTGAAATATCCGTTTTTTACACCGAGTATCTCCATACAAAATGGCGTCAGCGTCAAACTTTCGAACGTCATGACGTTACAACAATGTCAAAGAGGCACGCAACGTTTTCGCGAACAAAAGGATCAGCGAAATGATCGGTCAAGGCCGCTTTGTGTGTTAAGGCTGATAAAGTCACATATAACATGTTTGACGGGAAAATACCATGATTTATCAAACAAATAAAATCAGTAATTTTGCTTTTGCCTAGTAGAAAGATTTATTTCCTCTAGGGAAATAAATCCCTTTAGCCGGAACTCCTTTTTCCTGACAACTGGTGACCCAAGGCATCGATGAGATGAAAGGCATGTCATATTCAATTTCCTTTTATATATTATTTACAATTTTTAAACAAGCATAACGCTTCTCTGTACTTTTGACGCCACAAACATTAGCAAATGACGTCATTTGCACATGCGATGACGTTGCATAACGTTTCTGTCGTCCAACACTGAAACTGGAGGATCGAGGAAAAAAAAACGAAAAATTCTAGAAATCACAATGAATATAGTACCAAAATCTTAGTTACGATCCAACTAAGAAAATGACTACCCACACTTTATGTTTTCGTTCACTGATAAAAACGTTGCAGACGTTTGTAATTCTGAGGTGGACTCGATGATGAAGATTTCTAAAATGGCGGACGTCCAGGGAACAGCTAGCTGATGTATTACTACTCGTGTTAGAATTAGACATGATTGTCATGATCCCGCTAGTTTTACCACATCGTATACCGTAGTATTTTCTTGATTTGAGCAAGCAGTTCAAGCAGAATACATGTAATATAAAGTTTATTAATTTCTTTCCATTTAAAATATGAATTTATAAACCTCTGGAGGTGGTAAATCTGATAAAGAAACTCGTGCGCAAGCGCACTCGTTTCTTTATCGGATTTACCACCTCCCTCGGTTTATAAATCCCATATTTCAAATGGAACGATTAATAAACTCTATTTAATTTAGTGGTTGTTAATTAATGTGCTTCAAAATATTGAAATTAATATTTTATTTCACAGCTTTTTCACACGCATAAGTATATGATAAAAATATTATTACACATTATTTTTGATCCCAGTCCTGATCTCAGCCCTCGGACAGTATCAGCCCTCGCCCTTCGGGCTCAGGCTGATACAGTCTACTCGGGCTGAGATCAGGGCTGGGATCAAAAACACCGTGTAATAATCCATATATATTTCGGTTCAGAGATAACTAGAGAATTGAAATAAACGATTTTCTTAAATATTCTGATGCAACACTGAAATATTTGATTTTAAGTTGTTTTAGCTAATTTTACCGTAATTTTATGCCATCTTGCTGTTTTTGCTAACTTGACCGAAATATTATGCCATTTTGCTGTTTTGCCAACAACTGTGTTTGTCTTTGTTTTGGTGTGCATTACTTTATGTCCTTTCTAGTTTTGGAGCCATCTTGACGATGAAGAGAGAGCTGGTTGCTTAGCTTTTATCGCTTTTTGGATGTCTGGTTACTGTAAATGTTCTGTGTCTCTTCTTCACAGTGCCATGGGTTGGTCTGCAGTTTGTGATTGTTGTATTTCCCGATCATACTCACTTACTTTTGACCAAAATTTTACGCCCTTTTGCTAAATTGACAAAGTTTTCCTTTAAATGGGACGTTTTACTGTTTGTATTGTAACAGTTATATTCCTTTTAGGAACAAAACACTTATTTAGAAAGAGTAACCAGCAAAAGAAATAATGGTCTCACACGAATTAGGGATTCATATAAGATTGAAACACAGATTCAGCATTATTCTTATATTAATCAAATGTGTAGTATAATAACTTGCTATCACTTTCTCTCTTGACATTTTGTCAGGTTTCCTCACAAGATGTGCTGATATTTGTATCAATTCATAATATCTATTTGTCTGAAAACAAACATGGTAGGAATTGCTCTTGGATTATAGACAACCTGCTGGGGGTAATGAATGTGTGTCGCCCTTTTGCAAACGATCGCTCATAACGTATGCACAGAGTTGTGTATATTACCATTGTATGGGTACGTGACGATTTAGAAGAGATAAGATATCAACTGTTTCGTTTACTTGTTTTTATAGACTAAGTGTTCTATAAGAACTAATTAAGAGGTAAGTGAAAACGATATATGAACAGCACGTTTAAGCGAGAATGTGATGTAGTTACAAACGAAATGTTTATTGGTACGCATTTTGAAGTAATATATATATAAGGGACATATCATGGTTTCACAATACGATTTTCTTCTTGCACAACGGATAAGAATTTCTCAGATTTCAGCCTAGGTGTGGACAGTTCATTGGTTGTATTGGTACTCACGCACATGGTCGTCATGTGCATTCATTGTTATGCCAAAGTGACTGCATCATGTATTGTTGCATCTCAGGGTAGTCAGAAAATCCTGGAAGCTTATTCTATAATTAAAAGCTTAATGGTGAGTAAGAATCTATTTTCCGCTGCCTGGGATCACCGTTTGTCGTCACTAGGCAAGCCTCGCGGCTATTTATAGCCGCGTTGGCGAGGCTATTTATAGCCGCGTTGGTACCGTTGAACATGTTTAAGCCCTCCATTGAAGTTTTTCTGACCGTTCCAAGGCGGTGCTTCGTTTGGGGATCCTTTTTGTTATGTATGTTTAACGTTTGTCTTTATTATACTGTCTTGTTTGTTCCTTGGAGCCTTGTTTGTTTGTTTGATTTGATTCTTTACTTCCCATCAACAATCTTTCAGTTACAAAGGGACTAGTCTTCCTGGGTTGAACCAGTACTTAGCTAGGATTAATGTTATTGCTCAAGGATATAACGCAGTGAGGCTCGAACCCGCGGCCCTTCAGTCTCGAGTCAAACACTCTAACACTGAGCCATTGCGCTCCCCGTGGAGCTTTGTGATCACCTGCTGGGAAAGGGCTGATTGTATCGATTCCTAATATTTGCCTTCTTCTTTACTTTGCTACTTCTTATCAGCAGAAATTTTAGAAAAGTAATCTACGTATCAACATACAAAAGTAAGTGAGTATGATCAGGAAATATCACAATCACACACTGCAGAGCAATCCACGGCACCGTGAGTAAAAGCCACAAAACACTAACAGTCGCAATTAGTCAGGAAGACAATTTAAGTAAAGCAGCCAGCTTTATCTTCATCCTCAAAATGATTGCAAAACTAGAAAGGACACAAAGAAATGCATAACAAAATAATGACCAACACAGAACCACTACAAACAATGAGAGGTACATAAACAATATATTAACAGCAACAGAACCACCGCCGTAGAACGGACAGCAGCCAAAGCCACCGGGGAGCTTAAATGCATTTTACTGGCGCCAAATCTTCGCCCTAGATTCTGTTGTTTTCGAAGCACACAAAAAATGTTCAGCTCTCGTGGAGGCTTCCTAACTAATGTATTGCATCGTCACAGAGAAACCATCGTAGACTAATCAAATAATCACACTATGATGAAACAAAGAAAATGGCTCATTACTCACTAATACTCAGAGCTAAAGAAAACCTCAAGTTGGGCTTCTGTGGGCCCAGCCAAAGACAAGCATCAGACGCCAACAAACGTATTAAAGCTTTACGTCAGGACCGTCACTGAGTCTGAGGCCAGATCCACCATCGTGCAATTAAAGACCGTTTTGGTCAGTAATGTTCCAGAGCATATAAGTCGATCTTCAGAGAATATGAACTTGCGGCTTGGTACTTAAGTAGACAATCGCCTTGTGATACCAAACGGAAATCCTAGGATTGCCTCTCACTCATGATATATTTTATATGGCTTTACTGTAGGATCCGTTAAATGATACCGACTAGTGTCATGAATTTTATCACCTTACATTCAGAAAATTTCCTAGGATTTATTTGCTGATTCCATGCTCACAGAAAATCTAATTTAGACATTAAAAAAGTGCAACACATATATTCAACTGTAACGAAGCGCGTTCTAAAGATTAATTGTTCGATTAGCCCTCCTGATGAGTTTCGTTATGCGATCGCACCATTAGATAATAAGAGCCCAGTCGTTAGAAAATCTGTGTTTTGAGTTTGTTATTAGGAAAAGTCAAACCAGCCTTTGAAGGTTTAGCAGTTACAGTTGCATTTATGATTATATCTTATAAATGTACTGTAAAATCTGTCTAAAGCGGCCGCTCAAAATTAGGCAAAACAAAGACTTTAATGACAGATGGTAGCTTAATGCAGGTCGAAAGCATTGCAAAATGCTGCCCTTGAAGCATTTTGCAGTATTTTTGACCTGCATTAATAAAATCTTTGCATTCTTGCTTACTTTGAAAACCAAGTTTTGGTCTCTTTGAGAGTGGCCGTATTAGACAAGTTTAAACGTATTTTCTGCACAGCGACAACAGTGGTAATATATATGCATACAGGTATTATATGTTCGCATACGCCAGGAACAAATGTTTTCTATTGATGTAGTTGTAGCTTATTCGATCTCTCTGCTCGCATGTAATTGACAAGATAGACTGCACATGAACTATGATCATGGTTGTCAATCCGTTTTATTTTAACCGACTTCTCAATTTTAACAGAAATAGGATAAAATATATTTTAACTTGAGGTGATTACAGTGATCGAGTTTCTGAGAACTGACGAATGAGGTCAATGGTTGCACTTGTGTTTGGTGTTAACGGTAGCAGTAAGTGGTAGCTCAGTAAAACAGGACTCACTGTACTAATTTACTATCCTGTACAGACTGAAATACACATGAAATTTCTACAGGACATCTGGATCATGAATCAACACACACTCAATCCTATATAAGAACTAAAGAGATGCAATATAAGTATCGAAAGCCTGAGATTTGCCAGTTTGCTTTTCTAAAATATTTGAAAGAGTTTGTGTATACCCTTATTTACTCAAATCTTCAGGAAGCAAGTGAGATACCACAATCACACACTGCAGACCGATTCACAGCACCGTGAGGATGAGCCACAGAACACTAACAGTTACATGACATCATAAAACAATGACTTCCATCTATACTAAACATTTTGCGAGATATATGTGATATGATAATCGATAGGGACTGTACAATTAGGGACGTAGCTTGCCTTTCATTGTAGCCGTTGTATTGTGGGGATTTGGACAGTGGTAAATGCGCATTAACAAAAAGCGTAGACCCAGATGATAGGCAAAACGCGGCGTCTTATCAGGGTCTGCGCTATTTGCTACATGTATGTTCAGCACGTTCTTGGTAACGGTGGACATTATTAAATATTTTATGAATTAGGACATCTCCTACTTCGTTAATGGGTGCTAAGCCGTCAAACAGCGCATGGATGATGACTGATTCAGTTAGTGAAGGAATGTATGATTTGAACGGTAGATAATGTTTCACTTCAATTCAATTTCAATTCTTTATTCACTCTAGGTCAACATAGTCAACAACAAGAGGTATAATACAGATAATTGCATGCATGAAAATACATCATGGCGGTCATATTGTTCAGTTATTAGATTCCATATATATAATGTCTAACCATAAATCTGGTGGAGCACAACAGATTCTCTTTACTTTACTTAGCTAATTTTCATTACCATGCATATGTATGATTCAAGACTGATCCAGCGCACACCGCTCTGGACCTTCTATGACTAGACCTTGGATGTGATGTCAGGCCAGGAATGGTTCAGCGCCGTGGCGCCAAACTACACCCGGCCCGACCTACATCAGTATTTGAATTAAGCAAGTTTGTCAGCGTTACAAATATTATATGTATTATATTAGGGTAGAGGCGGTTGGTTTCTCTGGAAGGAACCACCCGCCACTACCCCCAGCCATAAACACAATGAATTTCCGTTTTAGTCATGCAACTTATGAAAAGGCTCCTACCTTGCAATGGCGTCAATGTGGAGCTTTTGCGCCACATTGGCGTCAGGAAAAGGTAGTGCATTAAGCAGCATGGTAATTCAGTTTGATTTCAAATGTATGAAATTTGAGAAATGTTTTGTTTGTTGCCACAATACAATACAATACAAATCTCTTTTTACACTCAGGTCATACAAACATGATATATGAGGAATACAATACAATAATGAAAGGTGATACTTAACTATTAGACAGATAAAATAGAGAGGGTGGGGGATGCGGGTGGGAGAGGAGGTCAAATTTAAGCATAAGGATATAAATGTATTAAATCGAGTTTTCTATGTGTTCACGCAAGACTGAGACACATAGGTTGCTCGGTCGTCTTATCGGACAACCCATGTTTCGCACTCTTTCGTGATTTTGTTTGTACAGCTATTATATTTTGGGGGAGCAGAAAGATTCAAAAAGGCGACATCGTCATTATTACTCGTTGTGAAAGTCGTAAGGGAGATAAACTCGACGACTTCAAGGTCTGTGTGGCATAATTATTTCCCTTTGTACATCACGCTGCACGTGCGTACATACGAGTGTTTGAGTTCACAGATTCTCGCTTGGATTAATCTGGTTACTGGATATCCTTTCAAATCCAGGTAAACAGCAACCGCAGTTTTCGCAGAATGGCTTTAGCTTTTGTGTATTACATTGTATTTGGCAAGCAGTGAGGATCCAGATGAAATGTCGCATCCGATGCGGCATTTCATCAGGGTCAACTCTGTCTGCCAAATCAAAATGCGGTCAACTTTTATTTTACCTTTAGTTGTTGATTTTTTAGCAGTAATAATCAGCGGTGAGCAGGGAATCCGAACGCTGACTGCAGCCTTATATAGTACAAGGCCACGCCATCGCATTGGTTCCGTTCCGTTCCGTCTCTCAAGAATTTAGATTTCCCGAGGTCTGCCTTGTCCGAAAAGCGAAATACAAGACAGATTAGAGGAAAGTATGTTCACTACACATATACGATATATATGCCATATTGACTTATGATTATACATTATATATTTAGACTAATTAACATGACTCGTTCTCTGTGTGTGTGTGTGTGTGTGTGTGTGTGTGTGTGTGTGTGTGTGTGTGTTACATATTTACATTAACTTTGAGCATAGCAGACAGGACAAAGCAAGATGCGTACTTACACTTCTTGGTCTATCGTGTATGCTATTCATCTGGTAATTTGTCGATTTGAATTATAAGATATTCTATGAAACAAACATCGTGCTGATATACGGCTTAGTGCAATATAAGGGTCCATGTTGATAGTTAACCGTTAGAATAACGGAATGTGATAACACATCAGGAACACCTCTATATGGTGGAACCAGTAAGTGAGCACTATCTATAAATGTTCATATTTTACAGGTTTGCAATTACAATATGATTATAACGGTGCAAGCATCGTTCTGACAATCTTAAGTATTTGGTTGACATTATTTCCACTCTCTATATGTATTTTATTATTCCCAAACTCAGGATTTCAAAACTGACTTCCCAAAGAGAGCCAGCCTAAAATGCTGAATTAAGCATGCGTTAGCGTTTGTTTGATTTATCAGACTATAATGACAGTTGATCATTTAACCAAAGAATTGTTAATGTTTTACTGGCGTATTGAGAGTGTAAATATCAATTTCGACATTTAGGGTTTGAATTATCAACCCATTTATATCATTCATATAACCTCTTTTAAAGTGCTTTTTGGATGGTGGGCGCTCATCAAGACCACCTCGTTGTAGCGGTCATAATTAGCGTACACAATCACAATCTCTATTCTCTTGAATGCCTCGAACTTAAGACCGTTCACTAGTACCCATGGTTCATGTGACGTCGACGTCGGCTCAATTACGTATAATAGACGGTTGGCCACAAGAACCGTGGTCACCAATTAACAGCTCAATATGCCGAGTAGGGTGATTCATGTGGTTGTTAAAGCAAACAAATGATGCGCATGTCTGAAACTTTCGGTTATTAATAATTGGTCGGTACCATAGATGGTGTGTGCTCGCTAGGATCGTTTCGGTGATTCGGACCTAGTGGGTACAAACAACATATATGTATAAATATATCAATAGCAGAAAACGGTGTATAATATTAGTTCATACGTTATTAAACGCCTCATTTATAATTATTATGAGGCGGCACAGCTTCTTCAGATCAGTTTCGTTCTCTGTGTTCATTAACTGACGAAACTTTAGAGTATTTGGGTGATCATAATAATATTTCTTTATTAATCGTTTTCGTGCTGTGTCAAAATGTTTACATGACATGATGAAATGGAACTCATCACCAATATCTAGTCTACAAAAGGAACATTTTCTTTCATCTAATGCTATGCCATTCCATCTACCAGTTTCGATTGGTAGTCTATGATTTCTGGTGCGAAAAGCAATAAATTTTTTACAGTAAAAGTTTGACAGAATTGACAAGTATTGGCTTTTAAAAAGTGTATCTTTAAAAAGTCTGTAATTGGTTCCACTGGAAGCTGTTTTAAGGTGGGTTGCCCATTCTTGCATGTATTGGTCTTTGAGTTTTTGGGCGACTGCTAGACTGAACCATTTAGGGTTAGGAACACTTTGAGTTATCCAAAACCCAGAAAATCCACATGATTCTATTATATTTTTAACATTTTCTGCGAAACTTGATTTAAAATTACTGTTTTTATGCAAATTATATATTATATTATAAAGAAGGTGGGACAGTTTTGTTGGGCCATCACTTGGTTCTATAATTTTTGACCAGAAAGATGCTACACGAGCTTTGATATCAACAATAATTGGTGTTATTCCTAGCTCACCATAGATCATAAATGAGGGGGTAGTTCTTTTCAAGTTGAATATATATTTATAAAATTTTAATTGAACCCTTTCAATTATGTCACAGTTACCAAATCCCCATATCTCTGATCCGTATAAAAGAATAGGTTTAATTGTTTTATTAAACATATCTATTTGTATGTCAAAAGGTAAATCAAGAGCACGAATTTTCCTAATTAATGAAAAGAGAGCTTTTTCAGCTTGCTCAGCAATATGCCTTTTGGCAGTTCTATAGTTTCCACTTCTTGAGAGATATATTCCTAAGTATTTATATTCTGCAACTATTTCAATCTCAAAATTGTTATAATGGAAGTGTAGGTTGAGGTTGGGTCTCCCCTTACTTATTATCAATATTTTAGTTTTTGTGGTATTTACTGTTAGTTTCCAGGTTTTACAGTACTCTTCGAAAACATTCAAAGCGTTTTGTAATTCATCAGCACTTTCACTAAATATCACTGTATCATCAGCATACAGTAACAATAATAGCTTGCAAAAAATCAATATATCATCATCATTGTATTCACATTTGATGCTTTGTACCCTGTGCATTTTTAAATAATGTTCAAGATCATTTAGGAAAATTGAAAACAGAAATGGTGAAAGATTTTCTCCCTGACGGACCCAAATTTTACATGGGAAGAAGGCTGAAATCCCCTCTGGTGTTTTTATTCTTGACTTTATATTTTATAAAGATTCTGTATCAGCTTTAAACATTTCCCATTTATGCAATATGTTTCAAGTTTATGCCATAAGCCGTTTCGCCAAACTGTGTCAAAAGCTTGCTTAAAATCGATAAAAGCGCAGTATAATTTTTGTCTTTTTGATTTCATTATGTCAATTAAACTGTTAATTATAAATAAGTTATCAGTTGTGGAATAACCTTTCCTAAAGCCTGCTTGGCAGTCGTTCAATAAATTATATTCTTCTGCATACTTTGTCAGCCTGTTGCTGATAATTCGTGTAAATAATTTCCCTTCACAGCTTAATAGTGTAATTGGGCGATAATTTTCAGGGTTTTGTGCCTTGCCTTTATTCTTATATATGGGTATGATATTACCTAGTACCCAACTTTCTGGAAAAATGCCATTGTCAAATATTATATTAAATAACTTTAGATATATAGGGAGTAAGCTGCTTAATGTACTCTTAATGTGTTCATTTAAAATCTGGTCACTACCAGGTGATTTATTATTTTGTAATGCGGCAACAGCCTCTGTGATTTCTTCAGTTGTTATTGGTAAATTTATAGCTTCGTTATAAGGATAATTTTGGACTTCACCTTGTACTGGGACAGTCTCATCATGTTCTGGAGGTGGATTATTAATTTTCTTGAAATAGTTAAAAAGGTCATCTAGGGGAGCCTGGCATTTTGGTCCTTTGTTGTTGTTTATTATTCTCCAGTATTCTCTTGGATTACTGCGCTTAAGGCTTTTCAATTTTTCAATTTTATCAAGTTTAAACTTGTTTATATTTCTGTGCATTGTTTGCTTATAATCTTTACTGACAGCTTTTAGGAGATTTTTAAAGTAATTTGTTTTATATTTGTTATATAACCTGCGAATTTTATGATAAATGTTTCTTGCATTTTTGCATTCTCTATTAAACCAAGGTTTATTACCACTGTGCTCAGTTTTCGGCTGTTTTTTTATATGCGTGAGTACCGAATGTGTCTTTGCATGTTTCTTGAAACAGTGATTCAATGTCATCAATGATATGGTTGACGTCACTATTTGTTATTTCTGCTTGTTGGATTAGTGTGTCTATATCGTTGTTTATTTGTATTAATTTATTTTCATTCAAATTTTGTACATAACTGTTTCTTTTATTTTTATCCCAAAGTCTGACTGTTGGCTCTGGTTTTGATGCAGTGTCTCTGTTTTGAGTAAATGACACATCACGGGTAGTAAGTGATATAGCAACCCCACAGTGGACATCGGAATATAATGAGGAGAACTCATTTACTTGAAAGTCACATATGTATCCGATGCACTCTGGGTTTGAAATGAAATAATCAATTAAACTTCGGTCTTTGCATGTGGTTTTGGGGACATCTGTGTCATTTTCGAACCTGCCATTTAAAATAAACAAATCGTTATTTTTGCAAAAGTCAATGAGCTGATGGCCATAGTTGTTCGTTGTTAAGTCAGCAGACTTCCTGATAAGTGGGATATTAAGTTTTACTAGGCACTCTAGTTTGTATTTGCTTTCTTCAAGCAGAGTGTCATTGCCATTCATTTCTGAGATAAATGAGTCAGCTATAACACAATCCGCTAGTATACCAGTCCTTGAGTTAAAATCACCGAACAGAATAATTCTATCACAACTACTACAATACTTTTCAATTTCGGTTTGTATCTCAAGGTACCGGTCTGTGGATGCGTATTTTGATCCTGCTGGGGGTATATATATTAGCCCAAAGTAGATATTTTCTTGCAATATAGTAAGTGTGTTTTGTAATGTAAAAAACTGTATAAGTTTAGAGTCGCTTTTGCCAAATTTTACATGAGGTAAAATAGTATCACGTATTATAACAGCTGTACCGCCAGACCTGCACCTTGAGAGTTTCTGTCTGTTTTGGCAAACAATTGTATAACCAGGTATCGTAATATTATCAGCATCATCAAGTCTGGTTTCTTGAACGCCTACTATATCATATGAATTAATCAAATTCACAAATTCGAGGGTATTAAGTTTTTTCTTCAGTCCGCAGACATTAATTGAAAGTATTTTTAAATTCGTTATGGCACAGTTATTACTCCGTAGATTTGACTGAATACTTAATTTATCACGGGATACCCTATTACTGTTTGTAGTACCGTTGTGCTCCACGCTTTCCTATTGTGAGCTGACCGAATTCATATCGTCTGCATTGTCACGTGCATTCCTTTCAATTGTGTCACTTTGTGTAACGGAATTCATTGTGTTTTCATTGTTTACTGCGTCAGATCGTGTATTACTGCCACATTGCTGAATGGATAAATTTGAATTTTCTCCACCAGGTAGGTTTTGAGTCTCCATGCTCTCCTGTGAGGGGGGTTCTGGTATTGTAGAGTTAGTTTAAACATATTTTATTGCCAAAATATTTACAGCAATGGGGTTGGGTCACAAGTTCTCACAACATTAGTTTCGACCCTTCCCCTACATTCTATATATACACAATAGCTTATAAACATGGCTATATATACAAACACATATGTTGACTTAACAAGTTGTAATCAAAGCAAAACAGATTGTAACATAAACAAGACTGTATATCAGAATAAATAAACAAATAAATAAATAAATAAATAAATAAAAAATAAATAAGCAAATAAATATAAAGGAAATAATCAATAAATAATAAATAAATAAATAAAAAAATAAATAAATAAAAAAAATAAATAAATAAATAAGGAAATAAATAAATAAATGAAGATAAATATATATGAAAGAAGAAAAATTCGAACATCAGAATAGTAGATAAATAAATAAGTAAGTAATAAATATTGGATAATTAAAAGAAGAAAAAAAAGAAAACAAAAACAAAAATAGTACGACTGCCAGGAACCCCTTCAACTTGGGAATAGAACAAATTGGTCATAAGTATACTTATTAATATACAAAATATGTTTCAAGGAAAACTTCAAACAAAGAGTCAACTGGTTTTAAAACGCTTAGTAGCATGTATATATCTGTGGACAGCTCTGAACAAGACTACATTGTTTTCCATATTCAAATTAAAATTACCACATAGAATCATATCAATACTTAATGGTTGGAAAACTCTAACTGTGTCATTAAAAACCTGCCTTTCCATTGTAAACTTTCTACAATGAAAGAAGTAGTGGATGGCGTCCTCTAACATGCCACATAAATCACATAAAGGATTATCACGGAGATGATTTCTAAAAAGGTCATTATTAAGGTTGCTGCAATTATTTCGAAGTCGTGCATGCAGTATAGAAATATATCTATTTCCTATAGTAAAGTGAGAAGGAACACATGAGTTATTAAAACTTGAAGTCATATGTTTTTTAAAGGTTTGTAATGTTGATAGATTTTTTAAATCATCTTCAAGGGAGTTCCAGAGTCTAATGGAAGAAGGAATACATGATTTTTGTGAGATACTAGTTCTGTTGAAGGGCACCGATATATTTCTATTATTTCTCAAAGGGTAATTTGAAATTTCACTAACTAAAGGAGGAATTAAATCTTGTATATATGAAGGTACAATGCCATTATTTACCTTATACATGAAAGAGAGTTTATGTTGCTGCCTTCTTTTTGACAAAGTTGTCCATCCACATTCTTTGAACAAGTTTTCTAATGACACAGATCTAGTTAATCCTGTAACAAGGCGGGCGGCTTCATTTTGGATTTTTTGTAAAGTTTGTGAGTCCTGTTCAGAGCATCCATCCCATACAACTGAGGCATATTCTACAACTGATAAAAGAAAGGACATATACATTTGGTTGAGAGCATTTCTACTAATGGAGTATTTTAGCTTACGCATTATTCCCAAAATTTTAGTCGCTTTTCTGTAGGGAATATCATATTTGCTAGACATAATCAGAGATTCTGTAGTTATGTTAGCATCAAGATGAGATTCACTGAAACACAAAATTTCAAAATCTAAAAAGTTTTCAGTTCAATAGTCAAATTTATTACGTATACTTCTAATATTACTGTGTAAAATGGAAAGAGAGTTATTAATGTTATTAGGTCCTGTGTTCATCTCTATGTCTCCAGATTTCAGAAGTAGAAAAATAAGCACTATCTTAAAATATAAGTTACACACCATTTCGTCAAAAACAAAAGATAACAATTTGAAAGTACTACTGACAGCCCATTTTAGGAAAAACATCATGTAAGTAAAAATGAAAGCCATAGAAACATTTACCCTGACTCTTTGTTTGATAATACATTTAATGTTGAAAAGACCAATGCTTGCACGCCACTGCTCTAGACCATTACCCATGCTGATATAAGACAATCACAATAGCAGACATGCATGCAAGCATCAGGCCTTTATTTCATACATTGCACATGACCAAATTATGCATAATGTAGGATTCTTATGAAGGGGTATATAGCAGTCAAAGAATGAAAATATAAACATATAAGAATAAGTTATCAAAATATAAAGCATTTCTAAGAACACAAAAACAGATTTACATAAATCTAGCATTGTCATATGGTTATGTACACATAGGGCTCGGTATCGTTGTGAACAATCTCGGATGGTAGTATCCAATATATGTCATATAGTGATTATATAGCTATGTTTTTTTTTATTCATGGAGTGATAAATATTTTTACATTATTATATTACCTGTCAGACCAGGATGAGATTCAAGAATAAGAGAAAAGAAAAAAAACTGAAAAAAAACCCCAATCGCTTTTGTCACTAACTTATACTAATATCTGATCAAAAACGTATGATGAGGGTACCGTATGTTTAGATAAAAAAAATGAGCTTAAAGTTGTAAATATTTGCTAATCCATTTGTTTGAATATGTGTTCTGGGTGCTCTAAAGAACCGTCACATTGAGATGGTTCTTTTGAGCACCCATAACATACATTGTATGCTTTGGCTGAGAGATGAGAAAATTATTTTGGGTACGCACTCCTTGCTAAAGGCCTGGGGTACACAATAGAACCCTCTCAACGAGACAGTTCCTTTGAGCATCCAGAAAGTATGAGGCCTACTAAATAGATATTTTTTACAAATCAAATAAACTTCATTTCACTCAGTCTATTTACATGGCAACATGAGGTAAAATACATGGTACATTTTCGATTGAGGCGTGAATGTTTGACAGTCAATAGCATCCGTTCATTGGGCGGAGTCGAAAGTTGCCACTCCGCGACAACAACAGGAGGGCAAGCACGAAATTCACATGATCATAAATTTCAGACAGGTAAACATAGCTATTTGTCATCATTTACAGCTATCATTAAATGCAAGATCATGTGTTTGCGAGGGGATTCGCTCTACTGTTGGCCATTCATTGTAGAGTTTGAAATATCGTCGCGCGACTTTTTGTTGAATTCATTCTCCAGGGGTGATGATGCTGGGTTTTTTCTGCTCCCTTTAGGTGTGATGGAACTGACAGATTCATCCGCAATTACCCCTGACAGTGGGTCGAATCTGTTTGAGGTCCAGATATTTTCATTTGGGTTATGCGTTGTTCGCGTGCGTGACGCATAGACGTGACGGGAGTTATATGATCGGCGTGATTCGGCGTCGTTCTCAGCCCGCGTTGATCTGTGATAACGGTAGGTATTATCAGCATGGTTGTTACTGAAGGCATGTGTCGTATTTCTATGCTGATAACTAGTCCGATATGTTTTGGGTCGAACGTCGAAGTTTTCATTTGAATTCGTGGGTGGGATATATTGTACGTCATTTATGAAAAGCTTATCTCTCACTAGGCGTACTTTATTGTTTTTATTGGCCCTTGCAGCTTTCATAACGGGGTATAATGTCTTCCTAACACTTTCTATTTCAGCGGGGAACTGCTCCCGTACCCCATATCGTGTTCCTCGTAAGGCCGCTGGTGCTGCCCATCTCACTATTTCTCTTTCTCGGAAGCTGTGAAACTTGGCGACAATGGGGCGCGGAAAACTTTGTTGTCTCTCATATTTGCCAATGCGGTGAGCGCGGTCAAAAGTGATACTCTCATTTATTCCAAGCTCAATGCGCACGAAATCACGGAGCTTGCCTTTTACATCTTCACTGGAAAGTTCAGCATCCTCCTCAATACCCGTGAATAATAGATTATCGCGCATCGACCGCCATTGTAACTCGGTTAACCTTTCGTCAGTTTTTTCTTGTTTTGATTGTAGCTCGTTGCATTTTAACTCTACAGAGTCCATTGTTTTACACAATCTTGCCAGAACTGCTTTGTTTTCAGAACTTTCAGATGAAATTAGGTCACACGTATCGCTAACATATGCAACGCTTTGCTCGTAGTCTGACAAATTTGACTTTAGTTGGCTGACTTGGTTATTAACATTTAATACGCTGTTTTCCATTTGTGAAATTGTTTGCTGCATGTTATTGAATTGCGAGAATTTTTGTTCCATGTTTGATAATCTTGTATTTTGATTTTGTATTTGACAGTCATTTTGTTGCCAACGCGTATTTTGATTTGAAAGTTGGGACTCAATACTCTGTAGTCGCGTATCAAGGTGTTTTAGTAGGCCCGCTACCCACTGCGGTGCCTCTTCTTGACTAGTACACTGTTCACCGTTACCGTTATTCACATGCTTTTGTTGTTTATATTGTTCATATGTGGGTGGCAAGCATGGTGGTTGATTTTGATTGGGGTTTTGGTGTGGGTAGAATGTGCCCCTTTGATTATTTGGCATCTGTTGATGTTGGATTTGCGGGCCTGATCATCTGGCATACTTGATATTGGTATGGGTACACTGTTCGAACTGTTCTGTTGTTGAGTTATAATGTTCCCTTGGCCATATTGAATAGGTTGTTGATTTAAATTCGTTGAGCATTGTTGGCCGTATAGTAGCTCCCTGCACTCACTCATCATCGATACAGTCTGATCATGTTGTGCTTGTTGTGCTTGTTGAGAATTAGAACATTGTTGAGTGATATTTGAGTTCATGGGGGCCGCCATTGTTGTTGCCCCTTTAGGAGTGGGTGGAGAGTTGACCAAACCTGATTTTCCTTTGTTTGAATTATCCTGTTTTGAATTGTCCATCCGTTTGCCTTTTTTATGTTTATTTCCCATTCCTCGTTACTCAGAAGCAAAAGTCAACAGCACAATATACATTTTATACACTTATAATGTCTAGAAACCTTGGTATTGTCCAGTTTTTTTTTTCATTTTTCACAAGCGATTCAAAATGCGTTTTCCGCCATGAAGTCACGTGATCTGATCTCCTTCGTTTATTTAAAAAAAACCAACCCCTCCCGCCCCCCAAAAAAGAACAAGATATATATTTACAATACTTCGATTAAATGAAGTCATATTAATGAATTTATACTATGCAATTTAATTTGAAAGAGCTAAACTTTGATTAATCTCAACGTGTCGCCTGCAAATCATGGTCGGCACATAGGGATCATGACTCAGGTCTTCGATTAAAAGGAATGGCCCATGCAACAATGTGGTAGCAAATAGTTTGCCCGTAGACACCCCTCCCACCGACATTCAGGCGGGGTCAAAAGGTCAAAATTAAACTTTTTCAGAACATGGTCGTTGCATATCACAATAAAGGGAATGGAACATGGAGCACTGTGCAAGCACATATTTTGTCCTCACACACACCCTAAACCCCTTGGGTGGGGCCAAAAGGTCAAAACAATTATTCAGAAAGTAGTCATGTTGCTTTTGTTTGTTCGTTTGACTTGATTCTTTACGTCCAATCAACAATCTTTCATTTAAACATGGACGGGTCTTCCTGGGTCGAGCACGGATAAATGGGTCTTGTTCAAGGACCACAACACAGTGACGCCGGTGAGGCTCGAACCCCCGACCTCTCGATCTCGAGTCAAGAACTCAACCACTGAGACATAGCGCTCCCTAGTCATGTTGCATATCAAATTGAAGGGAATGGAACATAGATCACAATGCAAGCATATATTCAGTCCTCACACACACCGACTGCTGGGGTGGGGTCAAAAAGTTAGTCAAATTGAAGGGAATGAAACCTAGAGCTCCTTGCAAGCACAAACAATATCCTGACACAAACTGGTCAAAAGGTCAAAATATTTTTTCTGAAAGTAGTTGGAGGAACAATATTCCCGATTATGGAAAAACACCAGATTTAACAATTTCTGGAACGATAATGAATTTATTCTTATTTAAAACAATACTATAGCGACGTCCGCTTGCAACTGTCTATACTCAAACTCGTTACTAACGTAACCCGACGTCAACCCGACATTTAATAATTGACGTAACGTCCGGTCTTCATATATGCCACTGTCAACTAAAATTACCTCCTATCCAGTAGTCATGTTCCATATCTTATTAAAGGGAATGGAGATTAGAGCACCTTGCAAACACATATTCTGTCCTTACACACACTTACACTTTCACCTGTTGGTCGGGTTAAGAGGTAAAATAAATAATTCTGAGTGTGGTCATGTTGCATATCAAATGAAAGAAGAAGAAGTTTAGACTAATATAGAGGCAAACAAATATGACCTTACACATACCCCTGATCTTTGGGTCAGGTTGCAAGGTCAGATATTGAAATTGTTCAGATAAGTTTATTTTTGTATTGAACTAAGCACTGAAAAATAGTTGATGATATTTTAACTATGTTTTGTATGATACCCAAGGTGAACTTAGGGGCTGAAGAAATGGGATTTATGTTTTGTTATTAATACATTTCTCTAAAATAAACCTGCGCTGGAAGATATAAATTCGACGAATTTGCATTTTGCTATGTGAAACATCCGATTCTCGGAATTCTAGTTTGTTAAAACATTTCGTTTTATTTTGTTTTATCTAAAGGCATTTTGGTTATTAGAATGGTAATTCTTTTTAAAGGAATATTTTTGTTAAAACATATTAATATTGTTTATTTGAAAGTATATGTCTTTTATTTGAAAATCAAATTTTGATTCAATATATTGTGTTGTTTTTGTGGTTTGTGTTGCTTTTATTTTATGAAGATAATATTTTGGTAAAATACAACCAGTGAGTAACGTTAGGCAAGTTATTTCCTTAGCTATGTCATATGACGTCTTGATTTAGCCTAGTCCTTATATCGATTCTGAGGTCAACCATAAACGACATTTTATCAAAATTCCATTCATTAACAAAGGTATTGAGTTTATTGATTTACATAATATCTTCAAGGATAATTCAGTGATTTCATCTATTCCAAATTACTTTAATAATTCTGAAACTCCTATCATTAGTTATAAATATACCAAACAAATTAGGTCTACTATATTTAACTTAAATAAAATTGTTAATGATATAGATATAGATTCCAATACTCGTGCCTCCTGAGATTGTAAAAATTCTAATTATTTATATCCCTCTGCAGGGCATGTTATCACAGGTAATCTAAATGTCATTACTGACGCTAGAGTTCGCAATATCTTTTCTAAAGGTCCTAAATATAGATTTCCCTCTAATATTGATTCCTCTAATAAATGTCGTAGAGAGATCGCTACTTCTTTAAATGACTTTAGTAATCGTTGGTGCAAACGGGAAAATGTTGAACCTGATGCCTTGAAGGAATGGAAGATTAACATTTTTAAAATTATTGATACTCGTATTTCATTTTACTCTCGTAATACACATCTTTTGCCCCCTAAACCTAAATCGTCTTTTCGTCATCTTAAACGAGGTATCCAGAATTTTCATATGAACTATGTTTTGGTTCTAGCTGCTAAAGCTGCTAACAATGTTGTAGTTGCTTGACGATTGTATTATATTAATACTCTTAAGCGTGAGCTTGTTGACACTAATACCTATAAACTGCAGCCTTCTTTAAGTGAGAGGGTGATTGTTGATGGGCATGGTTGTCATACAGCCCTACATTTTGGTGTCAAAGCGAATGAAAATCAACACAAAGTTCCTACGTTGTACTGGTTACCTAAACTCCATAAATAAACTATATAGCAAGATTTATTGCTAATTCTAGTTCTTGTACGACAACAGAACTTTCTGAATTGTTAACCTCGTGTCTTACAGCTGTTAAAAAAACATGTTATCAAATATTGTGAAAAGGTATATGAGAGATCCGGTAAAAACAGATTTTGGTCTATTAAAAATTCATGTGAAATTTGAGATAAACTTAAAGCTAGAGATTTCAATGCGACCAGTTTGTCTACTTATGATTTTTCTACTCTTTACACTACTTTACCTCATAATTTAATTAAAGGTAAACTTATTGATCTTATTGAAAGAACCTTCCAGAGAGAAGGCCCTCCTTACCTTGCATGTAATGACAGAAATGCATTCTTTACTTCAGAAAAACCTAAAAAATATCATGCATGGTCGTGTCAAAATGTATGTGATGCGCTGACCTTTTTGTTGGACAACATTTTATTCGATTTGGCACCAAGCTCTATAGACAAGTAGTTGGGATTCCTATAGGCACTAATTGTGTTCCCCTGGTTGCAGATTTATTCCTGTTTTGTTATGAGAGGGACTTTTGATGTCTTTTTCTGATGATAAGCAGGCTGATGTTATTGATGCGTTTAACACTACTTCCAGATATTTGGACGATAATTTAAATATTAGTAATGTTTATTTTGACAATACGGTAAGTCAAATATACCCTTCAGAGCTCCTACTGAGTAATCCAAAGCCTCTAATACCAATGCCGCATTTTTAGACTTGCATTTGTCAATTTCTAATGATAACGTTTCTACCAAAATTTATGATAAACGTGACGTCTTTGATTTTTAAATTGTCAATTTCCCATTTTTAGATGATGTTCCTCGTTCTACATCCTATGGAGTCTATATCTCTCAACTCATTCGCTTTGCTAGAGCATCTAGCTATGTTGCTGACTTCAATACTCGCAATAAATTGTTAACTAAGAAACTTCTTAAACAAGGCTATCGGTATCATAAACTTCGCTTAACATTTTCAAAATTTTATAGACGATACTATGAATTGATTTCTAAATTCCAAGTTGGACTTAAATCTCTCTTGCGCCAAGGACTTTCGGAACCTGATTTCTATGGTGACTTGGTGTATAAATTGAAGAAGATTGTTGGCTCTAATAATTTTTCAGCGCAGTTCATTAAAATTTCCCATTATAAAAAGATTGGCTATTACATTTATGTATTGCAAGAGACTGCAGGCTTGGTAGTCAACCCAATCACGGTTGGCAACTTTGCTTTCCTCTTTAATTACACGCTGGTGGGTCGGACTTCAGACTCTATGATGGTTCCAACTTAAAGACTTATCTATTGATGAGATGGTAGGGGCCTGACGCTTTGGCTGTTTGTCAGGCGCACCAGGGTTTACCTGTTGGATTTCTTTTGCTCCGGTATTCAGTTTTATTTACTGTTGAGTCCTTATCTTTGCTTTATCACCTTGTTATATCTTGATTTATATGTTTTAGGAGATGATGCATTGATAAGTTAGGGGTCTTTTTCATGCAAACCAAATATCTATGTGTCTTGATCCACATCTGAATTAAGGGTGAGGTGGCGCCGTTAAACCGGTTTAAGCCCTCCAGTATAATATTTTACTGACCGTTCCAAGGCGGTACTTCTTTTGTGGATCTTTTATGTTTTTGTTCTGTCTTGTGTTTGCTATGTCTTTGTGTGCGTCTGTTTATATGTGCTTTGTGGTCACCTGCTGGGAAAGGGCTGACCTCTTGGCTCTCGTTTGTGGTGTCTGCTGTGAGTTTGTCACTTTCCCATTGGTATCCTGGGTCAGGTGTGGTACTTGATTGTATCGATTCCTGATCTTTGCACCCTTACTTACTTTTACATGTAGCCTTGAAAATTTTTCACATGTTTCATTTCCCCACGTTCGTAAGCTTTAAATATAATGACGCAGAGCTTAGGTCTAGTTGTTTCACCCATAGGAAGATATACGAGCACAGTAATTAGGTTTTTCTTATATGTGTTTTCTAGACTGATCAAGTTTGATTCCATTTAACATTAATTTATGAGTTTGTGTTTCTGTTCTGCACCTTGAAACATTAAAAGCCATTAATATGGCGGGAGATTTAACGCCTAGCCTTCTGGATAATTTTTCATGCTGTTTTGTCGTCTGCTGATTTTTTTGTCAAAACCAAAATTTCGAAAAAAATCTTTCTGGAATACAATAACAATACCAAACATTTTGAATCCAGATCAGGCCCTACGCTTTTTGTGTGGCCTGATCCGGGTTCAAACATGTTTGCAAAGGTCATCAGAAGACGCCATATGTAGACAAATAGTTAAACTAAATAGAAAGTGTGAAAGTAAAGGCTTCTAAAAAGGTAGCCAATTTCAGATTTGCACTTAGACCAGTCTTTGCTTCCAAAGGATACCCTTTAAGAACATATTTGACTTCACTGCAGCTGGTGACTGGGACTGTGTGGCGGAAGTAGAACGTCTCTCTGCCCTTCACTATAGTGTAGATTTTATTTTCTTGTCCTTTGGGATCATGAAATTTATTGTGTAACTTTGAAACTATTAGAGGGTCACTGATGAAGCCTAATTGGCAGAAACTAGCTAGTCTGGCCCACGAAATATGCACAATCTGGTTTCAGTTCTTTGGTGCAGTCTTTGCTTCCAAAGGATACCCTTTTAAGAACATATTTGACTTCACTACAGCTGGTGACTGGGACTGTGTGGCGGCGGTAGACCGTCTCCCTGCCCTTCACTATAGTGTAGATGTTATTTTCTTGTCCTTTGGAATAATGGGTTTCATTGTGAAACTTTGAAACTATTAGAGGGTCTCTGATGAAGCCTAATTGGCAGAAACTAGCTTGTCTGGCCCACGCAATATGCACACTCTGGTTTCAGTTCTTTGGTGCAGGCTTTGCTTCCAAAGGATACCCTTTTAAGGAAAAAAATGTGTGTGCCCATCTAGCAACGCCAATCACAAGGAAAATTGTCTGGTTTTATTGTCTGCTGAAATGTGTTAGCAACACCTTTGTCAAACAGGTGTAGTCCCAGATGAGACTTACAGGGGCTCTATTACCTGGGTCCATACTGTTTGCCACAGGAGCAGTCTGATCTGGGACCACACTGTTTGCCTCTACATTTTCGTCAACAATGTTAGCAAATATATGCAGCATTTATATATATTTATATATACTCTGAACCGAAGTTCTAAGTAGCCACTTTTCGATTTCTTTTTTTCTGACTAAGCCCTAGTGATATTGAAATGATTTTTTGCCCAAGTATGTACATTGTAATGGACTATAGCTAAGCGGTGTTTTGGAAGAGTTTTCTATCACTTCACAGTTTTTGGGTTAAAAAATGTAAAAATCATTTTTTTGAAGAAAATAAGCGTTTTGAGTGTAGTTTTTTATCGAATTCAAGTACAGGCGATTGAAAACCTGCCTAGTCGACTTGAAAAAAACACCAAACACTTGACATTTTGCTTATGACAAATTTTTTATGAATTTTTAAAAATTGATAATTTTCCAAATTTTCCCAAATTTTCGGAAATCATCAGCTGCACATACTAAAATCATTGTGTGTGTTTCATTTTATGTTAATATGTTCGACAAAACACCATGCAACTTGATGAGCCCATTTTCAAACGATATTTTTACTAATTTGGTATCCACTTCCGGTTTTAACATAAACCTTTAAAGGTCATTTAAATGGCATTTGTTTAAGATTTCTTTTGACTTTTAAGCAGAACAGTGACGCCGACTCATAATAAAGAAACCTGAAACTGGCACTGCTGTGCCGCAGATAATAAAGCGAACAGAGCAATGCAAAGTGAGTATGCAAACTGCATGGTTAAGCTAAAAAACTTTTAAGTTGTTGACCGCGGCTGTCTTTATGTTAACGTAGACGAGAAATGGAGTGCTCAATTGTCAAAAAAACTTTTGATTCTTTCCATCTTATATCACAGCTGTGAGAAACATATTCAAACTAATTAAAATATAAATGGATAACGTATCTGAGGAATATTTTATATCACACTAAAAGTGTGACTTTCTGAAATGAGGGTACCTTTACTTGGACCTCGTCTGTGCAAGATCTATCTGTCATTTTGAAATGAGATGATTTGCAGAGTCTCAACAAAGCCTTAAACCTTTTCAAATAATTTAAATTTTGTTAGAGCGATTTATACTTTCTGAACGGGAGCAAAAATTGTATGGTGGCTACTTATAACTTCGGTTCAGTGTGTGTATATATATATATATATACACTGGGGCTGGGTATGACAGTCTCTTTATCATGTATTTGAAAATATTATGGAAAATGGAGCATTTGCTCCAAAAGAGCAAATGCTCCATTTTCCCTAATATTTTCAAAAGTATTCAAAACTTAACTTATCTTTTTCTTGAATTTTTCAATGTTGTCTAAAAATAGAAAATGATTTCATGATCTAAAAATAGCCTATGGAGTAAAGGATTAACCTTTCCGGAAACCTGTCTACCAGTGCATGTCGTCTGCTGATGATCTTTGCAAACAGTTTGGAACCAGATTTCCTTTTTTTCTCAAAAAATCAATAGCACTCCCCGGCAAAATAGTCAGTGTATAATAAAATATAGAATGATAGATATGCAGGCGGGCGGGCGGACGGACGGACGAATGAACGGACGGACGGATGTACTGACAGGACGCATAAAACAAAGTACCAACGATAGCTTATTTTCTATAACACGGCTCGCCTAAATATTGTCCGGAGATGGGAGGACTGTGGCCCAGAGTGCTTGACTCGAGACCGAGGGGCCGCGGGTTCGAGCCTCACCGGCGACACTGTGTTGTGTCCTTTAGCAATACACATTTATCCTTGACATTTAACCCATGACGACCCGTCCACATATAACTGAAAAATTGTTGACTGGGACGCAAAGAATCAAACCAAACAAACAAACACATTGTCCAGAGATTACATGCATGTCTTTTTCTAGCAGTTGCTTTTCCGGCATTCATGTTTTTTTATATATATTTATTTTGGGAATCCAAAATGTACCATCAGCGTGCCAAACTAACTGGATCCAGATAAGGTACGGCAAAATGTCGGGCCTGATCTGGGTCTAAATCCTTTGCCTGATCTGGGTCCAAACCCTTTGCAAAGGTTATCAGCAGACGAAAAAAAAAGTCGTTAGCTGACCCTTTTTGCACTGAAAACATCTGAACGGGTACTTCGGCGAACAGCGAAGACCCCCCCCCCCCGATTCATAGATGTTTGGAACTAACAACCTGTGACCCTTCAATATATATATAAGGGGCTATCCTGACTTTCTGTCGTGCCAACCAAGAGTGACAGTGACGAAATAGTTGTTTAAGTATTGTTAAGTAAAACATTAACTTGAATAATTCACTTGAGCTAATGCGAATCAATAGATCACTTGTGTATTTATCCTATCCTGCGGATAGGATTAATACATAAGTGATCTATCGATTATAAGTCCTTGATAACTTTGTAAACAAAACATGACGTCACTTTCACTCTTGGCTGGCAGAACAGTAACTGTATCTAAGTTTTTTAGGGCATTAACCCTTAAAGCGCCAATCGCAACAAAAGTCGTATGCTTTTCTCGTCTGCCGAAATGTTTAAGAAGCATCTACGACAAACAGTGTGGACCCAGATCAGACTCCTAAAGGAGCAGTCTGATCTGGGTCTCATCTGTTTGCTACTATACTTAAATGCGACAGTAATATTAAGCAATTATTTGCAACAGACGACTTCAGCAGACGTCATTTTTCAGATGCATTTTTCTTGGCGCTTTAAGGGTTAAAACAGGGCTTTAACTGTTTATAACTCAATGTAGTTCTCCGCTGACACGTGATTTCTCAAAACGCACGAAATAGGTGGAAACGTGAACATTTCTTTTGTTCAAAAATACAGGTATTTTAATTCAGGTTTGGCGGTTAAAAATGGAGATGGAAAATTTAGTCAAATTCAATTATTTTATTTTGTGAAACCCTTGATAAGTCTGCTATGAAGAAGAGGCCGAAGTTTTGGATTCTGTGAGTAGATTTTATGCATATTTGAATATGAAGGGTTTGTTCTAAAACTGCCAAAATCTGTTGCATAATGCAGGTTCCAGAAGCCAAGGAATGCCACAAAAAGACCCCTCGCTGAGTGACACACTTTGGTAGAGTGCGTGATTGAAAATTGGTTTTCTTATTCTTCTAACAAAACATGTTGTTGGGTCTCAAAAGAACCGTCTCAACGAGACGGTTCTTTTGAGCTGTTGAGTAACCACAACATAGGTAAGAAATAATACAATTTTACGCCCAATATCGTTATCTCCACTTATGCTGGTTTGCTGCAATTTCTTGCTAAGCTTTAGATAAAGCCAAAGGGTTTGGGGGTAGAACTGAAACGTAGACATGGTGCTATTGTCGTGGGGCTCAACAATTTTTCAGTCATCTTACGACGGCCAGATATCATTACACACTAGCCTTGGACTGGTCTCGGACATTACGTAAACCAGTGGTTGGGAGATAAAAATATGAAAGTATTTGGTCGTACCGGGGTTCGAATTTACCACGCACCCATAAAAGTCAGAATTTTACATATTGATTTGATCGGGCTCGATACCGAATGCGCATGGCGTGGCGGCCAAAATGTAAACATGGACTTGTTGCACGTAGCTCATCTGAGCATAATAAGCCAAAAGAGGCCAGAGTACGGTTCGGCTTCGGTAGCGCTGGCAGCAAAAGTTTGGTTTGGGGGATAGTCGTTGCATATTGATTTGCCTTTCTCGTGCTGGCGGATGGACTCTTCCGCTCTTTATACCGTCTGAGGTCGAAATCGGACTGTCATTTTTTTTAGATAAATTAGGCCTCGACGCGACAACACCTGTCTTTGGGGTTTCCGACAACTTGAAGCGAGACTCAAAACAGTCTTCTCAGCCATAGATACTAGCTGGAAAAATGTAGTTTCGTTTGCAGCAAGATTAAATATGATACTTTCCAAAATGCGAAAAACAAATGCGCTGATCAGTCTGCGCGGAGGCCCAGGCTGGTCTGAGCCCCCAAAGACCGGGTTATTTGCGTCGAGGTCCAATTGTTTTACATGTTGTAATACTATTTTCTTCAGCAGTTTGAACTTAGAGGAACAAAAACGCCGCCTTGGAGGGCAATTAAGTAATTCAATTTGTGAAAAAGTAATTGTTTTTAAAATCACGGGGTAAGAAAAAGCAATCGAATTTTGGTAAAAGCAAAAGAAAAAAAATGAATAGAAAATTTAGCCACGACACGAGTTTTCCAACAATGTGGTATGAGCTAAGTTAGCAACGGCTGAGAGCAGCCTGCGCAGTCTGATCAGAGCCTTTGCTAGTCACTTGAATAATATATGACTGTTAAGCTACTGAACATACATCATATGGAGTTTCTTACCTTAAAGGTAGACTGCACAGGCTCGTCTGATTCTACACGTGTCAAAATTCAACATTGTTGGAAATCAAATATGAAAATGTCCCAAAAGTACCTGTGCAGGGTAGCATACTAGAGTGTACATCTGGCGGAAGATCAAGATCAGGCCCTTCTGAATTGAGCATGAAATTTCAACTGCTCATATAAACTAAAATGCCTCAAAAATAACCGATTTTCTTGCTTTCAAAGTCTCAGATGTTGATAATCATGCTAATAAATGTTAAAATGCCGATAATTGTTGGCTACCAATAATTGTTGGCATTTTAACATTTTGTGAGCAGGATCAATTTAGTGCTCAGCTGCGTTGAGCATGAAAAATGTTTATCACTTCGGGGCTTGAATTAGAAGTATATTATGTGGGATAATAAAAACAAATTAAGCATATTTTTTTTTAAAAAGCAATCGATAAAATTCTGATGGGGCAAATACCAAAATGAACTGAAAGCTTATCCAGACCTATGTATTGGACACACAACCAAAGCAATTATAAAGTTC
This sequence comes from Loripinus fragilis, assembly GCA_964019695.1. Classification (NCBI taxonomy): domain Eukaryota; kingdom Metazoa; phylum Mollusca; class Bivalvia; order Lucinida; family Lucinidae; genus Loripinus; species Loripinus fragilis. Next base: position 11,396,824 of record OZ026520.1, read on the forward strand.
TCAAATTGCCACCAAGATCAAGTATTGGCCGCTAAAAAGATTAAACAGCTGCGAAATCCTAAAGACGCGCTCACCTCGTGCTCGTGCGAATAGTATGTTGCACGGATGTCATGCTTATATAAACGTCCAGCAATACGCAACTCGACCAAACAGTTAATTAAACCACAAAGCTCAAGATAATTCCCCTTTTCGAAAACCATGCCCACTTTAAGTCAATGTCGTCTGCTGATAAACTTTGCAAACGATCATTTTTATTTCAAAAAATCAGTATTAGCACTCCCTGGAAATATGATCAGGCAGCCAGGCAGGCTGTTGTTGTCAAGCCTGATCTGGACCTAAATTGTTTGACACCGATGGTATTCTTGAAAGTGATGATTTTGAAAACAACCAGTAGACGACAGAAACATATTAGAATTACCCAGCAGGCAAAGACCGAACGTCGGTCCTGAACTGGATATAAACGGTTTACCTCTCTGGTGGTGTTCCTAAGAGTCTTTGAAAGGGTTCATTTGGAAAAAAAGTCAGCGGATGGCGAAAAGTATTAAGAGTACCATGCGTGCAAAGAGTTAATTACACGTACGTGCGTATTTTATGCAAAATGGTATGCCAGATTCATATTAAAATATCCATTTTTGCACGAAATTATGGAAAAAAGACGAACAAACGAACAAATAAATAAAAAAGAAAGGGTACCAAATTCGAACCCACATCTTTAAATGCTAAGCACAGCCTGTTATCCGTTAGAATTCTTTCATTTAGACAAGTATACTTCCACAAAACCTTCGAGACATGACTGTAATAGTAACTGCATTGAGTGAATCGAGGGTCACTAATCAGAGGTCGTGGTAAAAGTATAATTGTATACCAAACTAAAGCGCACTTTTCACGAAGATTCCCGAAGATTGGGTGAAAGGTCATTGAATATTCATATGTCTCAGGCCAATTTTGTCAAATAGTAACCCTTGGGTTCATTGTGGCAGATTTTGTCATGGGCTAACACTGGGCACTATAATTCCAACAGAAGTTCTTACGTAATAGATGCGCGCGCACGTTTACACCCAAAAGGCTCTATATGAACAAAAAGCTTTGATGTGTGACAGTATTCACAATATTGAAATACGGATCTAGAAATAGGGGTTTCACGCGATTACTAACATTTACTATAAAATTTTGACACGCATAGATGTTGTAGCCCGACTGGCTCATTTTACACGTTATGCATCAACCTGTTGAAATAGAATGGCCCAAAGGTCAGTACAAATGTACTCAGATGTCGTGGTACTTCTGTAGTTGGTTTGCAAGTAAACGATTAAGGCCGAAGTGAATAGCCGCGGCCTATATCCTGTATGCCCCGTTTAAATTATTCATCGTAGACGAAAAGGATGTGTATACTGCACAGCCTACTCTAATTAACAACACTGACGAATAAGTAGGACTACAAATAGAGCACAGGAAGGATTTTTTTGCTAAAACAAACAAACAAACAAAAATCATTTTGAGGCAGATCTGGAAACCATTTTTCCAGATATGTCTAGAGGAGGGAACCAGACAAGCTACTATGGTAACGGTGCTCTGACCCTACGTTGATCTCTAGTAGGTTCGTTACGTCACAATAGTAGCAACTATTGATGTTGGATTCGAACTATAGTTAGACTATAGTTAGACTTTGGGATGGGGAATTTTGGCGCCTATGATTTCTTGATACTACAATATAATATGCCACAGAATGTAACATGTTAGCCCTCATATTATTTAGACCAAAACTGTAAAAATGGGAAAGCAGTTATAATTGTGGACTTACATGACAATGATCACATGTGATATGATCATATAAAGGGAAACAGGTCAATTGTTACTTACGATTCCAATTTAAATTTATAAGGCTTATTCAGACAGAAATATGTAAGATCAAACTTGACCAGGCGACATTAGAGTTAATTTAGAATAGATTTTTAATGTTTAAGAATATTGGATGAGGGTCTAGATGGGGTATAATGATTAGTGAATAATGGCCCTTTTTTATAATGAATAGTGAATAATGAGCCCCAAAAATAATGAATAGTGAATATTGAGGGCCTAAAAAATAATGAATAATCCTATATTTTTAATGAATTGAAGAAAAAATTAATGAATAGTGAATAGTCAGATTTCTTTGCCACCTTTTGTACTGTTAATGAATAATTTGTCTTATTTTAATGAATAACCCAAAATTTTAATGAGATGAATAATGGGCTAAATTTTTAATGAATAGTGAATACCAGACCCCCCCATCCGGACCCTCTTGGATGGAAACGTGCCAACTTTGCCACCAGTTATATGCATACTTATATGATGAGATTTTTATAGTAAACCACAATGAACAACAGAGGTTCAGAGGCATTTTGACTGCCATTGATCAAGTGATAGCACTGTACTGAATATATATGAAATTAAGTAACGTATACAATAGTGATATCAAAGATGTAGATGGTTTTGTTGCATAATGGCTGTTGGCTCCATTTATTTAACTGCTTTCAATTCATCAGCATATCCATAAATAAAAAAAAATAGATATAGCTTTGTATTTGCACGATAAGATTTGGGACTATTATATGGTAACAGAGTTAACAAGGCTGTAACACAGTGCAGTTCCAACTACCGGTACCTAACATGAGCCATTTTGCATTTTATAGTCTTATATATATTTAATGTAGCTTTAGAAAATTATAGTGTACTAAATAACATCTCGATGGGCACATGGGTTCGATTAGCATGTTTTGGGTGTTACGTATGTTACTATTTGCATTATAGTTGCAAGATTAGCATGCTACTCTAGTATAATTTACTGCTGGTAATCACTCTTATAACATGCCAGCTGATTAAACTTGTTTTTTTTTTAAACTGCACGACTTAATTCCATGCTTTTAAGCAAAAAATGTGTTATTATTGTATATTTATAAAGGGGTAGCTATTTTCAAATGCGTACAAAAGATATTCTATAAAAGATAGGGAGTTGATCTTTGCAGTTTGGGATTGGTCAGTTAATTGTCTTTGTGGCAGCATCAACGACTAGACCCAATAAACAGTCATAAACATTCAGAAGAAACGACAGGGATTATAATTTACCAAAAATTGGGTAGTTATGCAAAATGTCACGTAAGTAACATAGTGGATAGCATCAGTTTGTTTTAAATAATTAGGATTTGTTGCTCTTTGACTAAGCTGTATAAAAATACTAAAATTTTAAACATTTGAATAGCCCTTTAATACTTTTTGACTTTTAACATTCTATGTCATTTGAACGAGTTTTGATGGGTAACGTACATAACAGGATGTTACAGTCTTACGTGACACTTGTCAGAGGGCTAACATGTTTAAAAAAAACTTGTAAGACATTGGGCTATATTGAAATCATAGTCTTCGAAATTCCCCCTTGGGAAGTAAAACCATAGCTATCCCATGGCCTTAGTTACTATATACATTTTTTTTCTATTAGGAACTATAGTTCGATTCGGAGCGTACCTTTGTCGTTGCAATGTTAAGTTGACTTTTGAGTGACACTGAAGTAGCAGTAAAAGCTACCGTGTGTGTGTAAGGGGGAGAATGATTTTCATTGCATTTACTGGCCAAATCTTCGCCCTAAATTATGCTGTCATAAAAACGAAAAAACAACGTTTAGCTCGCATTCGATGTATAATCCCAGAGAAACAATCTAATCAAATTATCACGCCATGACCAAACAGAAAGGGCTCATGACTCAGAGAAAGTTAGAGCTAAGGAAAACCTTGAGTTGATCCATGTTGGGCCCAACCATTCTTTTAAAGATTATTTTTATTATTATTTCCTAGATATTGAACACGTATTCATCATGATGTTTTTGTGGCCGAGACACAAGAAAACATGTCTTCGGGGTTTATGATTAGGTCTCATACCAAAACTAGCCTGCTCAGCTACAGAGGCCAGCTAGAATAGTCAAATTAGCTTGTAGGAATATTTGATATGATAATTTCCGATAAGCAAATAACAAAGGCGCTGATCGGACTGCGCGGATGCGCAGACTGGTCTGCGCGTGTTTTGTTCGCAAACCACCGAAGACAGATTTTCTTACAATGATGCATGTATTTACAGACGATATTAACTCATCTATTATTTCACCTTTTGATTAATAATGCCTACAATACAGTGGCAAAAGGATTTTTGTCCGGAAAGAAACTTATTGTTTACCTTAGGAAGTTTTATACGAAGCCACTGGTTAAGATAAACAAAATTGTTGAGCGTGAACTTTAAATTATTTTCTAACCAGTCAGTTTTAAAATATCGGTTTTCGATGCTTTCAAAAGCCCTTACTTGTATGAAATTTTCTGGGGCAGACTTGATTTAGCTGTTCTCTTTACTCGTTTCACTCCGAACAGGCAGAACAGAAATCCAGTGCGCTGGAACATCTGTGCTGGCGTACGCCGGAGTACTCCGTCTTTCGAGGTGGTGTAGACAGAACAGTCACGTGACCTGTTCCAAAAAAGATGGCGGATCACTGCCTGCATGCGAGGAAATATTTTGTATCGCTTGATTTATTCCTGGGTATTCCAAAGTGCCCAGTTTTACTTGTTAAGGTGGCTGTTCTGACGTACGCCGAGTACTCTAAAAAGCGCTAAATCAAGTCCGCCCCTGTAAAACAAAAATGGCCATTTTGTCAAGGAGACGGATACCTTTGGTTAAATTGTTGTATGATCAATTTATACATCTCACAGAGACCACTTTACACCCCAACGTACAGTTTTTGAGTACTCAGCAGCATGCTCATCATTCATATTTGGTTACTTTCTCGCATCACCGTGACACGCTGTGTGAACTTTAGAGAAAAACGTTTACATGAACATGAACTACAGTTATCCGACTACAATATGTGAAAGTTGTTTTGCCCAAATGTAAAAACATTTGGTAGATAAATATATTTTTTGAATTTTCGTCTTTAAATTTTCAATGGTAAACATCAAAAATTGTAAATAATACTAGAAATACAAGCTTTGGGTCAAAATACTTTCATATATATTGTAGTTGGTTATATGTGGTTCTTGTTCATGTCAACACTTTTATCTAAAATTCACCCAGTTTTCCACAATATTGCAAACGGAATAAAAAGAGGAAGTAACTCAAAAATGAATGATAAGCATGCTGCTGAGTACTCAAAAGCTGTAATGGGGCGTAAAGTGATCTGTGTGAGATGTATAAATTGTTCATACAGCAATATAGCGCCTTGACAAAATGACCATTTTTGCTTATACAAGAAAATTTGAAAGCAACGTCCCCTTAAGTTTAGAGTGTCTAACAAAAAAAATCTTTTTTGAACCAAAACATGTGTTGCAGGTATTTAAGAGCACCGTCTGAGATATTTTTCGGCTGTGCCCTTTGATATCTCATTTAAACCAATCAAGGTTAGTCATATTTTGCATTTTAGAGTACCTGCTTAAATATGAAAAATCGCATTGGTTTTACCAGACTGTCCATTCAAACTTTTTTTGTGTTATACTTAGCAAAGTCTAGGGATACAGACTGAAGCAGCCAATAATTCTGTTTTTTTTTCTCTCAAAAATGCCATGGAAACAGAAAGTAGCCTACATGTACTATATTTTAGAAAACATCTCTTCATTTCAGATGTCACCCTTGGATAGTAGTAAATCATAAAAAGAAGTGCAGTGGCTCAGTGGTAGAGTGCTTGATTTGAGACTGAGCGGCCGTGGGTTCAAGCCTCACTGGCGTCACTGCATTGTGGCCCTTGAGCAAGGCACATTTATCCTAGCTTAGTACTGGTTCAACCCAGGAAGACCAGCCCCTGTTTAACTGAAAGATTGTGGATGGGACGTAAAGAATCAAATCAAACAATCAAAATCATAGAAAATCAACATTTCAACTTAAACTTTCTTACACCATGTTTAATCTAGTATTTTCATATCTAATGTTAATATGTCGTCTGCAAACCGCATATCGCATATTGATCGAACTGGCAGTTACATTTAAAAGGGCTGTCAGTGTGTCCTTACTGAAGTTCTTATGATAATGCACCAAAGATGTGATTTTGTGTGTGTTCTCATAAATTAAAGATATAAAACATATCGACCAGACTTTTCATTCTGTTGTCTGGGCCATGCTCGAGTGCTGGGACTTGTGGGTGCTAGGGGGTCAAAAATTGAGCGTGGGGATTTGCGATGGCCCTGCATCAGCTGCGTGTTCTGTTTTTCTTTATTTTGATGCTCTTTAAAGATATTATGTAGACACATGTTGTTATGCTGTCGAACTCCAGTTAAACCACAACATGTAACACACCCTCCACGATGGAACACACACTCTCTCCATTTGGGAAAGCCCGGCACAATTCAAGAATCGAATCAAGCATCGGGTACACGTATGTAAGGCACATTATGCGTAACACTTTGTACAATAAAGCTTAATTTTGTTAGCCTGAACTAGTGTAAGGAAAATTAGTTCTGTAGCATGTGGATTCAGCTCTGTTAAAACCCAATATTCTGACAAAAGAATAAATGCAGTTTATATTTTCTCAATAAGATATAGCTATAGCGATATTTTATTGGAAAAAAACACATAAACTTCATTTATGGCATCTTATAGATTGTTGTAACCGTTTGTTTCGCTGCAATCGAACTTACTATTAATTGTATTGGCATGGTTTCTGTGACGTCAGTGTCATGTTATGTAACACCAACGTCACGTTATCAAAGTAGACCCTAGGTCTGATTCCACAGTATTCAATAGAATTGGCAGAGGCAGTTCCGATTGAGATTCTCTCGAGTGGTTATCAGGTTTACAAGTGTAACAAACAGCTATACTCGTACATATTAAATCCACAATTGAACTGCAGCCAAATATCTTTTTAAAGATATTTCTTGTTTCCTTTGATTGCTTTTTAAAAGCAGCCAACTTATTTTGTAAAAGAAACTGTTGAACTCCAGTCATGCTTTTCGTACAAAATGGCCTTGGGGAAATTCCTTTGAAGACAGAGTTAACCCTAGAAAAAAATATGAAAACTCTTTTTACGATTTTTTTGTGTCGAAATCTGTAAAATATGCTCTATGGTCACTGTACACTTGTATGATAAGTACCAGCATCTCCATAGCTGGAACAAATACTGTTGCAATTTTGCAAAGCTGTTTTAGAACGTTTTTAACTGAAAATCTTATTATATTTAATTAATATCAGGTCCAGACGACTGAATACTACTGCAGCTACAAGTCCATTTGAACAGAAGAACAGAAAGATGACACGAAGCAATGATCTGAAATTGGAGACTATTGAATTGGTAGGTTCTTTTCTGTTTTATGGTACTCTGATGTACAATATGCGTCCATCTTAATTTTGTGGTGGGTTTAAAGGGAATCTAAAGTTGCGCTTGTTGTTACAGGTACCTACTGCGAATTTTTAACGTGTATTAGCGTCGTCATGCCCGTGGTGGGTGGGGTAAAAGGGACTAAAATGCGCTTGTCGTTAGAGGTACCTCCTCCGATTTTTAACGTGTATCAACGTCGTCGTTTTGAGTGTGTGCATTGGGGGGGGGGGGGGTAAAGGGAATTTAAAACTGCTGCGCTTGTCCTTAAATGTACCTCCTCCTATTCGTTTACGTGTATCAACGTCATTTTTGTAGGGGTGGGAAAAATGAATGTTAATCCACGCTTTTCGTTACAGGTACCTCCTCCAATTTGTTAACGTGTATCAACGTTGTCTTTTGGTTTTACATATATATTGTCAGGTGACGTGTCCTACAAAACAGAGGACAGACAGAGAAGAAAGTATCATTGAGGTGGAAGACGTATGTTATGTATTGGCTATGTAAGCTTTCTCTAAAAATTATTTCAGGAATAGCCCCAGAGTGTCAAACAGTTTGGATCTAGATCAGGTTGAATCTTTTTCGGTCTGATCTGGACCCAAACCGTTTGCAAAGGTTATCAGTAGATGACAGAAGTCAGTAAAGCATTTCATATGAGTATGAAGGTGCTTGGCATTGGGTCACATTACATGATGAAGTTATGTTTTAATGTTAGACCAAACGAATATGCCCAGAAAATCCACATTCACATATTATAAACAAGAGTGCGCATCAGTAATAACATCATTACATACTTGTAATGGATACTTTGTATGGTCACCAAATGGACCAAGTATAGTTTAGCTTTGATTTGTAAAACAAGGGGAAAACCCAGGGAAGTTCACAATCACTGAGTATGAACCACATGAACAAATAACATCATTAAATGTAGGTTAGGCAGATTTTGTATGATTATACAGGACTCAAATAGAAGTAGGCTTTGCAGGCCTTGAAATATCTTGAAATAGGCACTTGCCCTGCATCACAAAAATTATAGGCATGTATGGGAAAAATGTTAATTTACATTGGAAATCATCCAAATTTTCACTTGCCCTGCAGCCTGAGGCAATCTTAAATACGAGCGGACGAGTTGATTTTTCGAGTCCTGCTTTTTCATGTAAAAGAAAGGAAATAACCAGGAAGTTTCACAATCACAGATCGCAAATTGATATGCCTTCATTTTTGGCCATTCTGATAGCATATCTTATCACCAAAGCAAAAAGAGATGGGTACTACTGTGGCTGGTGTACTTGCTGGAGAAACACCTTATATGCCTCATCTTCACAAAAGAAAGGAAATTGGTGTAATTATTTCTTAAACCATGCATACCTAATAGGACTGCAAAACTATTATTTTGGTACACTCACCTAATTCCATACACTATTTAAGTGAACAGCAAATGCACTGATAAGACTGAATAGATGCGCAGGCTCGCCTGAGCCTTCGCTGCACACTTGTATGATACTACTGCAGCTACAAGTCCATTTGAACAGAAGAACAGAAAGACGACATGAAGCAATGATCTGGAGTTGGAGACTATTGAAATGGTAGGTATTTTTCTGTTTATATGGTACTCTGATGTACAATATGCGTCCATCTTTATTTTGACGGGGGTTTAAAGGGAATCTTAAGTTCGTAACAGGTACCTACTGCGAATTGTTAACGTGTATTATCGTCGTCGTGCCCGTGGCGGGTGGGGTAAACGGGACTAAAATGCTCTCGTCGTTAGAGGTTCCTCCTTCCATTTTTACGTGTATCAACGTCGTCGTTTTGTGTGTGTGCGTTGGGGGGACTAAAAGGGAATTTAAAACTGCTGTGCTTGTCCCTAAATGTACCTCCTCCAATTTGTTATCGTGTATCAACGTTGTAATTTTTGTAGGGGTGGGAAAGATGAATGTTAATCCACGGTTTTCGTTACAGGTACCTTTTCCAATTTGTTTACGTGTATCAACGTTTTCTTTTTGTTTTACATATATATTGTCAGCTGACATGTCCTACAAATAGAGGCAGACAGAAAAGAAAGTCTCATTGAAGTGGAAGACCTATCGTTTGTATTGGCTATGTAAGCTTTCTCTCAAAATTCTTTCAGCAATAGCCCCAGGGTGTCAAACAGTTTGGATCTAGATCAGGTTGAATCTTTTTTTGGTATGATATGGACCCAAAAGTTTGCAAAGATTAACAGCAGATGACAGGAGTCAGCAAAGCATTTCACATGAGTATGAAGGTGCTTGGCATTGGGTCACATAACATGTTGAAGTTATGTTTTAATGTTAGACCAAGCGAATATGACCAGAAAATCCACATTCACATATTATAAACAAGCGTGGGCATCAGTAATAACATCATTACATACTTGTAATGGATACTTCGTATGGTCACCAAATGGACCAAGTATAGGTCAGCTTGATTTGTAAAACAAGGGGAAAACCCAGGGAAGTTCACAATCACTGAGTATGAACCACATGAACAAATAACATCATTAAATGTAGGTTAGGCAGATTTTGTATGATTATACAGGGCTCAAATATAAGTAGGCTTTGACATGTAAAAGAAAGTGAAATAACCAGGAAGTTTTACAATCACCGATCGCAATATTGCCTTCATTTTTGGCCATTCTGATAGTTTATTTTATCACCAAAGCAAACACAGATGGGTACTACTGTGGCTGGTGTACTTGCTGAAGAAACACATAATATGCCTCATCTTCACAAAAGAAAAGAAATTGGTGTAATTATACCATATGCATTAATCACTCTTAAACCATGCATAACTAATTGGACTGCAAAACTATTATTTTGTTACACTCACCTATTTCCATACACTATGTAAGTGAACAGCAAATGCAGTGATGAGACTGAGCAGATGCGCAGGCTCGCCTGAGCCTTAGCTGTACACTTGTATGATAAGTACCAGCATTTCCATAGCTGGAACAAATACTATTGCAATTTTGCAAAGCTGTTTTAGAACGTTTTTAACTGAAAATCTTATTATATTTAATTAATTTCAGGTCCAGACGACTGAAAACTACTGCAGCTACTAGTCCATTTGAACAGAAGAACAGAAAGACGACATTAAGCAATGATCTGGAGTTGGAGACTATTGAAATGGTAGGTATTTTACTGTTTATATGGTACCCTGATGTACAATATGCGTCCGTTTTTATTTTTTGGTGGGTTTAAAGGGAATCTAAAGTTGCACTAATCATTACAGGTACCTACTGTGAATTGTTAACGTGTATTAGCGTCGTCGTGTCCTTGGTGGGTGGGGTAAAAGGACAAAAAATGCGCTTGTCGTTAGAGGTACCTCCTTCGATTTTTAACGTGTATCAACGTCTTTGTTTTGTATGTGTGCGTTGGGGGGACTATAAGGGAATTTGAAACTGCTGCGCTTGTTCTTAAATGTACCTCCTCCAATTCAATAACGTGTATCAACGTCCTCATTTTTGTAGGGGTGGGAAAAATGAATGTTAATCCACGCTTTTCGTTACAGGTACCTCCTCCAATTTGTTATCGTGTATCAACGTTTTCTTTTTGTTTTACATGTATATTGTCAGGTGACGTGTCCTACAAAATAGAGGACAGACAGAGAAGAAAGTCTCATTGAGGTGGAAGACGTATGTTATGTATTGGCTATGTATGCTTTCTCTCAAAATTCATTCAGGAATAAGGGAGCGCAGTGGCTCAGTGGTAGAGTGCTTGACTCGAGACCGAAGGGCCGCGCGTTCGAGCCTCACCGGCGTCACTGCGTTGTGGTCCTTGAGCAAGACACATTTATCCTAGCTTAGTACTGGTTCAACCCAGGAAGACCCGTCCCGCATAACTGAAAGATTGTTGAGTGGACGTAAAGAATAAAATCAAAAAACATTCAGGAATAGCCCCAGAGTGTCAAACAGTTTTGATCTAGATCAGGTTGAATCTTTTTTCGGTCTGATCTGGACCCAAACCGTTTGCAAAGGTTATCAGCAGATGACAGAAGTCAGCAAAGCATTTCACATGAGAATGAAGGTGCTTGGCATTGGGTCACATTACATGTTGAAGTTATGTTTTAATGTAAGACCAAGATTATATGACCACAAAAGACACATTCACATATTATAAACAAGAGAGTGAATCAGTAAAAACATCCTTAAATGCCTTTTATGGTTACTTTGTATGATCACTAAATAGACCAAGTATAGGTTGCGCTTGATTTGTAAAACCAGGGGAAAACCCAGGGAAGTTCACAATCACTGAGTATGAACCACATGAACAAATAACATCATTAAATGTAGGTTAGGCAGATTTTGTATGATTATACAGGACTCAAATATAAGTAGGCTTTGGCATGTCAAAGAAAGTGAAAATAACCAGGAAGTTTCACAATCACAGATCGCAAATAGATATGCCTTCATTTTCGGCCATTCTGATAGTATATTTTATCACCAAAGCAAACACAGATGGGCACTACTGTGGCTGGTGTTCTTGCTGGAGAAACACCTTATATGCCTTATCTTCACAAAAGAAAGGAAATTGGTGTAATTATTTCATATGCGTTAATCACTCTTAAACCATGCATACCTAATGGGACTGCAAAACTATTATTTTGGTACACTAACCTAAATCCATACTCTATGTAAGTGAACAGCAAATGCACTGATGAGACTGAGCAGATGCGCAGGCTCGCCTGAGCCTTCACTGTACACTTGTATGATAAGTACCAGCATCTCCATAGCTGGAACAAATATGTTGCAATTTTGCAAAGCTGTTTTAGAACGTTTTTAACTGAAAATCTTATTATATTTAATTAATTTCAGGTCAAGACCACTGAAAACTACTGCAGCTACAAGTCCATTTGAACAGAAGAACAGAAAGACGACACGAAGCAATGATCTGGAGTTGGAGACTATTGAAATGGTAGGTATTTTTCTGTTTATATGGTACTCTGATGTACAATATGCGTCCATCTTTATTTTGTGGTGGGTTTAAAGGGAATCTAAAGTTGCGCTTGTCGTTACAGGTACCTACTGCGAATTGTTAACGTGTATTAGCGTCGTCGTGCCCCTGGTGGGTGGGGTAAAAGGGACTAAAATGCGCTTCTCGTAAGAGGTACCTCCTCCGATTTTAACGTGTATCAACGTCGTCGTTTTGTGTGTGTGCGTTGGGGAGGGGGCTAAAAGGGAATTTGAAACTGCTGCGCTTGTCCTAAAATGTACCTCCTCTAATTTGATAACGTGTATCAACGTCCTCATTTTTGTAGGGGTGGAAAAAATGAATGTTAATCCACGCTTTTCGTTACAGGTACCTTATCCAATTTGTTAACGTGTATCAACGTTTTCTTTTTGTTTTACATGTTTATTGTCAGGTGATGTGTCCTACAAAATAGAGGACAGACAGAGGAGAAAGTCTCATTGAGGTGGAAGACGTATGGTATGTATTGGCTATGTAAGCTTTCTCTCAAAATTCATTCAGGAATAGCCCCAGAGTGTTAAACAGTTTTGATCTAGATCAGGTTGAATCTTTTTTCGGTCTGATCTGGACCCAGACCGTTTGCAAAGGTTATCAGCAGATGACAGAAGTCAGCAAAGCATTTCACATGAGTATGAAGGTGCTTGACATTGGGTCACATTACATGTTGAAGTTATGTTTTAATGTAAGACCAAGATAATATGACCACAAAATACACATTCACATATTATAAACAAGAGAGTGCATCAGTAAAAAACATCATTAAATGCCTTTTATGGTTACTTTGTATGATCACTAAATAGACCAAGTATAGGTCAGCTTTGATTTGTAAAACAAGGGGAAAACCCAGAGAAGTTCACAATCACTGAGTATGAACCACATGAACAAATAACATCATTAAATGTAGGTTGGGCAGATTTTGATTGATTATACAGGACTCAAATATATTTAGGCTTTGGCATGTAAAAGAAAGTGAAAATAACCAGGAAGTTCATAATCACAGATCACAAATTAAATTTGCCTTCATTTTTGACCATTCTGATAGTATATTTTATCACCAAAGCAAACACAGATGGGCACTACTGTGGCTGGTGTACTTGCTGGAGAAACGCCTTATATGCCTCATCTTTACAAAAGAAATGAAATTGGTGTAATTATTTCATATGCGTTAATCACTCTTAAACCTTGCATACCTAATGGAACTGCCAACCTTTTCTTTTGGTACACTCTTTGACTCACCTTACTCTCAAACTCTATGTAAGTGAATAGCAAAGCCACTGATGAGACTAAGCAGATGCGCAGGCTCACCTGAGCCTTCGCTGTACACTTGTATGATAAGTTCCAGCATCTCCATAGCTGGAACAAATACTGTTGCAACTTTGCAAAGCTGTTTTAGAACGTTTTTAACTGAAAATCTTATTATATTTAATTAATTTCAGGTCCAGACGACTGAATACTACTTCAGCTGCAAGTCCATTTGAACAGAAGAACAGAAAGACGACACAAAGCAATGATCTGGAGTTGGAGACTATTGAAATGGTAGGTATTTTTCTGTTCATATGGTACTCTGATGTACAATATGCGTCCATCTTTATTTTGTTGTAGGTTTAAAGGGAATCTAAAGTTGTGCTTGTCGTTACAGGTACCTACTGCGAATTGTTAACGTGTATCAACGTTCTCTTTTTGTTTTACATGTATATTGTAAGGTGACATGTCCTACAAAATAGAGGACAGACAGAGAAAAAAGTCTCATTGAGGTGGAAGACGTATGGTATGCATTGGCTATGTAAGATTTCTCTCAAAATTAATTCAGGAATAGCCCCAGAGTGTCAAACAGTTTTGATCTAGATCAGGTTGAATCTTTTTTCGGTCTGATCTGGACCCAAACCGTTTGCAAAGCTTATCAGCAGCAAAGCATTTCACATGAGTATGAAGGTGCTTGGCATTGGGTCACATTACATGTTGAAGTTATGTTTTAATGTTAGACCAAGCAAATATGACAAGAAAATGCACATTTACATATTATAAACAAGAGTGCGCATCAGTAATAACATCATTAAATGCTTGTAATGGATACTTTGTATGATCACCCAATGGACCAAGTATAGGTCAGCTTTGATTTGTAAAACTAGGGGAAAACCCAGGGAAGTTCACAATCACTGAGTATGAACCACATGAACAAATAACATCATTAAATGTAGGTTAGGCAGATTTTGTATGATTATACAGGACTCAAATATAAGTAGGTTTTGGCATGTAAAAGAAAGTGAAAATAACCAGGAAGTTTCACAATCACAGATCACAAAATGATTAGCCTTCATTGTTAGCCATTCTGATAGTATATTTTATCACCAAAGCAAACACAGATGGGCACTACTGTGGCTGGTGTACTTGCTGGAGAAATTCCTTATATGCCTCAGCTTCACAAAAGAAATGAAATTGGTGTAATTATTTCATACGCGTTAATCACTCTTAAAACATGCATACCTTATGGGACTGCAAACCTTTTATTTTAGCACACTCACCTAATTCCATACTCTATGTAAGTGAATAGCAAAGGTACTGATGAGACTGAGCAGATGTGCAGGCTCGCCTGAGCCTTCACTGTACACTTGTATGATAAGTACCAGCATATCCATAGCTGGAACAAATACTGTTGTAATTTTGCAAAGATGGTTTAGAACTTTTTTACTGAAAATCTTATTATACTTATTAATTTCAGGTCCAGACGACTGAATACTATTGCAGCTACAAGTCCATTTGAACAGAAGAACAGAACGACGACACAAAGCAATGCTCATTAGTCTATTGAAACGGTAGGTATTTTTTCTGTTTATATGGTATTCTTATTTACAATATGCGTCCATCTTTATTTTGTGATGGGGTCAAAGGGAATTTAAAGTTGCGCTGGTCGTTACAGGTATCTACTGCGAATTGTTAACGTGTATTAGCGTCGTCGTGTCTGTGGTGGGTGGGGTAAAATGGACTATAAATGCGCTGTCGTTAGAGGTACCTCCTCCGATTCGTAACGTGTATTAACGTCGTCGTTTTGTGTGTGAGGGGGGGGGGGGAGGTTAACAGAATTTAAAACTGCTGCGCTTGTCCTTAAAGGTACCTCCTCTAATATGTTAATATGTATCAACGTCGTCATTTTTGTAGGGGAGGGGAAAATGAATATAAAACCACGCTTTTCGTTACAGGTACCTCCTCAAATTTGTTAACATGTATCAACATTTTGTTTTTTGGTTTACATATATATTGTCAGGTGACGTGTTCTAAAAAATACAGGGCAGACAGAAAAGAAACTCTCATTGCGCCATTCTTCACTCTACTCTTCTCATCTCATCTTACTCTTAGCAACAGGTCTGCGTCATTCTTAACTCTACTCTTCCTGTCTTGTCTTTCTCTTAGCAACAGGTCTGCATCATTCTTAAATCTACTATTCTTGTCTTGTCTTACTCTTAGCAACAGATCTGCAGCATTCTTTACTCTGCTCTCTTTGTTTTGTCTTACCTCTAGCGACAGGTCTGCGTCATTCCTTACTCTACTCCTCTTATCTTGTCTAATTCTAAGCGCCAGGACTGCGGTATTACTTACTCTACTCGTCTTGTCTTGTCTTACTATAAGCAACAGGTCTGCGTCATTCTTTCCTCTACTCTTCTTGTCTTGTCTTACTTTTTAGCATCAGATCTGCATCATTCTTTCCTCTACTCATCTTGTCTTGTCTTACTCTTAGCAACAGGTCTGACACTCTTTACTCTCTCTCCTTGTCTCGTCTTACTCTAAGCAGCAGATCTGCATCATTCTATACTCTACTCATCTTGTCTTGTCTTACTCTTAGCAACAGGCCTGCGTGGTTCCTTACTCTACTCTTCTTGTCTTGTTTTACCCTTAGCAACAGGTCTGCATCATTCTTTACTCGTTTCTTCTCTTCTCATCCTACTTTTAGCAACAGTCCTGTGTCATTCTTCTCTCTACTCTTCTTGTTGTCTCTTAACCTCAGCAACAGATCTAGTTCATTCTTTACTTTGAGCAACATGTCTGCGTCATTCTTCACTCTACTCATCTTGTCTTTTCTTACTCTTAGCAACAGGTCTGCGTTATTCCTCACTCTACTCATCTGGTCTCATCTTACTCTTAGCAACAGGTCTGCATCATTTTTCTCTGTACTCTTCTTATCTCTTCTTACTTTTAGCAACAGGTCTGCCTCATTCTTCACTCTACTCATCTTGTCTTGTCTCATTCTTAGCGACAGGACTGCGTCATTCACCACTGTACTCTTCTCATCTCATCTTACTCTTAACAAAAGGTCTGCGCCATTCTTCACTCTACTCTTCTTGTCTTGTCTTACTCTTAGCAACTGGTGTGCGTCATTCTTTACTATACTAATATTGTTTTTTTACTCCTAGCAATAGGTATGACACTTTTTACTCTCTCTCCCTGTCTCATCTTACTCTTAGCAACAGGTCTGTTTCATTCTTTACTCTACTGTTTTTGTATTGTCTTACTCTTAGCAACAGGTCTGCGTCGTTCCTTACCTGACTCTTCTTGTCTTTTCTTACTCTTAGCTACAGGTCTGTGCTATTGCTTACTCTACTCATCTTGTCTTGTCCTTCTCTTAGCAACAGGTCTGCGTCATTCTTCACTCTACTCTTCTCATCTCGTCTTACTCTTAGCAACAGGTCTGCATGATTCTTAAATCTACTCATCTTGTCTTGTCTTACTCCTAGCAACAGGTCTGGTTCATTCTTTCCTCTTCTCCTCTTGTCTTGTCTACTTCTTAGCAACAGATCTGCACCATTCCTTAATCTACTCTTCTTGTCTTGTTTTACATTTAGCAACAGGTCAGTGCCATTCTTTACTCTACTCATCTTGTCTTATCTTACGTTTAGCAACAGGTCTACTTTATCCTTTAATCTACTCATCTAGTATTGTCTTACTCTTAACAACAGGTCCTAGTCATTCTTTACTCTACTCTTCTTGGTTTGTCTTGCCATAAGCAACAGGTCTGCGTCATTCCATACTTTACTATTTTTGTCTTATCTAACTCTAAGCAACAGGTCTGCGTCATTCCTTACTCTACTCATCTTGTCTTGCCTTACTCTTAGCAACAGGTCTGCGTCATTCCTTACTCTACTCTTCTACACTTCTCATCTTGTCTTGTCTTACTATAAGCAACAAGTCTGCGTCTTTCTTTACTCTGCTCTTTGTGCCTTGTCTTACTCTTAGCAACAAATCTGTGCCATTCTTCACTCTACTCATCTTGTTTTTTCTTACTGTTAGCAACAGGTCTGTGCCATTCCTCATCTACTCTTCTGGTCTCATCTTACTCTTAGCAACAAGTCTGCATTATTTTTCGTTTACTCTTCTTGTTGCGTCGTACTCTTAGCAACATGTCTGCGTCATTTTCACTCTACTCATCTTGTCTTATTCTTAGCAACAGGTCTGCATCTGTCTTCACTCTACTCTTCTCATCTCATCTTACTCTTAGCAACAGGTGTGCGTCATTCTTCACTCTACTCTTCTTGTCTTGTCTTACTCTTAGCAACAGGTCTGCGTCATTCTTCACTCTACCCTTCTTGTCTTGTCTTACTCTTAGCAACAGGTCTGTGTCATTCTTCACTCTACTCTTCTTGTCTCATCTTACTCTTAGCAACAGGTCTAAGTCATTCTTACTCTACTCATCTTGTCTTGACTTATTTTAGCAACAGGTCTGCTTTATTCTTCACCCTACTCTTCTTGTTTTTTCTTTTTCTTCGCCACAGGTCTGTCTTTTCATATTCTTAGCCACAGGTCTGCGTCATTCTTTACTCTACTCGTCTGATCTCATTCTACTTTTAGCAACAGGTCTGCGTCATTCTTCACTCTACTAATCTTGTCTTGTCTCTTTCTTAGCAACAGGTCTGCATCATTCTTCACACTACTCTTCTCATCTCATCTTACTCTTAGCAACAGGGCTGCGTCATTCTTCACTCTACTCATCTAGTCTCATCTTACTCTTAGCAACAGGTCTGCGACATTATTTACTCTACTGATCTTGTCTCATCTTACTCTTAGCAACAGGTCTGCATCATTATTTACTCTACTCATTATGTCTCGTCTTACTCTTAGCAACAGGTCTGCGTCATTCTATACTCTACCCATCTTGTCTTGTCTTATTCTAAGAAACAGTTTTGCGTCATTCTTCACTCTACTCTTCTTGTCTTGCCATACTCTTAGCAACAGGTCTGTGTCAATCTTCATACTACTCTTCTTGTCTAATCTTACTCTTAGCAACAAGTCTAAGTCATTCTTCACTCTACTCATCTTGTCTTGTCTTACTCTTACCAACAGGTCTGCGTCATTCTTTACTCTACACTTCTGGTCTTGTCTTACTCTTAGCAAAGGGTCTATGTCATTCTTCACTCTACTTTTCTTATCTCATCTTACTCTTAACAACAGGTCTGAGTCTTTCTTACTCTTTTCATCTAGTCTCATCTTACTCTTAGCAGCATGCCTGCATCATTTTTCTCTGTACGCTTCTTATCTCTTCTTACTCTTAGCAAGATGTAACAGTCATTCTTACTCTACTCATCTTAATTCATCTTACTCTTAGCAACATGTCTGCATCATTTTTCTCTGTACGCTTCTCATCTCTTCTTACTCTTAGCAACATGTCTGCATCATTTTTTTTTTTGGCTCTTCTTGTCTCCTCTAACCCTTAGCAACAGGTCTGCGTGATTCTAAACTCTACTCTTCTCATCTCATCTTACTCTTAGCAACAGATCTGCGTCATTCTTCACGCTTCTCTTCTAGTCTCATCTTACTCTTAGCAACAGGTCTGCGACATTATTTACTCTACTGATCTTGTCTCATCTTACTCTTAGCAACAGGTCTGCGTCATTCTTTACTCTTCTTTTTATTGTCTTGTCTTACTCTTATCAATGGGTCATGTCATTCTTTACTCTACTCTTCTTATCTCATCTTACTCTTAGCAACAGGTCTGAGTCATTCTAACTCTACTCTTCTCATCTCATCTTACTCTTAGCAACAGGTCTGCGCCATTCTATGTCATTCTTCACTCTACTCTTCTTATCTCATCTTACTCTTGACAACAGGTCAGAGTCTTTCTTACTCTACTCATCTAGTCTCATTTTACTCTTAGCAACATGTCTGCATCATTTTTCTCTGTACGCTTCTTATCTCTTCTTACTCTAAGCAACATGTCCCAGTCATTCTAACTCTACTCAAAGTCTCAGCAAAATGTCTGCATCATTTTTCTCTTAACGCTTCTCATCTCTTCTTACTCTTAGCAACATGTCTGCATCATTCTTCTTCCAACTCTTCTTGTCTCATCTTACCCTTAGCAACAGGTCTGCGTCATTCTTCACTCTGCCCTTCTCATCTCATCTTACGCTTAGCAACAGGTCTGCGTCATTCATCACTCTACTCTTCTTCTCTTGTCTTACTCTTTGCAACAGGTCTGCATCATTATTTACTCTACTGATCTTGTCTCGTCTTACTCTTCGCAACAGGTCTGTGACATTCTTTACCCTACTCTTCTTGTCTTGTCTTACTCTTAGCAACAGGTCTGCGTCATTCTTCACCATACTCTTCTTGTTTCATCTTACTCTTAGCAACAGGTCTGCGTCATTCTTCAACCTACTTTTTTGTCTTGTCTTACTCTTAGCAACAGGTCTGTGCATTCTTTACTCTACTCATCTTGTCTTGTCTTACTCAAAGAAACAGGTCTGCATCATTCTTCACTCTACTCTTCTCATCTCATCTTACTCTTAACAACAGGTCTGCGCCATTCTTCATTCTACTCTTCTTGTCTTGTCTTACTCTTAGCAACAGGTCTGCATCATTTTACTCTACTGATCTTGTCTCATCTTACTCTTAGCAAAAGGTCTGCGTCATTTTTTACGCTACTCATTCTGTCTAATCTTACTCTTAGCAACAGGTCTGCGTCATTCTTTTCTCTACTCATCTTGTCTTGTCTTACTCAAAGAAACAGGTCTGCATCATTCTTCACTCTACTCTTCTCATCTCATCTTACGTCATTCTTCAACCTACTTTTTTGTCTTGTCTTACTCTTAGCAATGGGTATATGTCATTCTTCACTCTACTCTTCTTATCTCATCTTATTCTTAGCAACAGGTCTGAGTCATTCTAACTCTACTCTTTTCATCTCATCTTACTCTTCGCAACAGGTCTGCATCATTTTTCACTCTTCTCTTCTCATCTCATCTTACCCTTAGCAACAGGTCTGCATCATTCTTCACTCTACTCTTCTCATCTCATCTTACCCTTAGTAACAGGTCTGCGCCATTTTTCACTCTTCTATTCTTGTCTTGTCTTACTCTTAGCAACAGGTCTGCGTCATTATTTACTCTACTCTTCTCATCTCATCTTACCCTTAGTAACAGGTCTGCGCCATTTTTCACTCTTCTATTCTTGTCTTGTCTTACTCTTAGCAACAGGTCTGCGTCATTATTTACTCTACTGATCTTGTCTCATCTTACTCTTAGCAAAAGGTCTGCGTCATTTTTTACGCTACTCATTCTGTCTAATCTTACTCTTAGCAACAGGTCTGCGTCATTCTTTTCTCTACTCATCTTGTCTTGTCTTACTCAAAGAAACAGGTCTGCATCATTCTTCACTCTACTCTTCTCATCTCATCTTACGTCATTCTTCAACCTACTTTTTTGTCTTGTCTTACTCTTAGCAATGGGTATATGTCATTCTTCACTCTACTCTTCTTATCTCATCTTATTCTTAGCAACAGGTCTGAGTCATTCTAACTCTACTCTTTTCATCTCATCTTACTCTTCGCAACAGGTCTGCATCATTTTTCACTCTTCTCTTCTCATCTCATCTTACCCTTAGCAACAGGTCTGCATCATTCTTCACTCTACTCTTCTCATCTCATCTTACCCTTAGTAACAGGTCTGCGCCATTTTTCACTCTTCTATTCTTGTCTTGTCTTACTCTTAGCAACAGGTCTGCGTCATTATTTACTCTACTGATCTTGTCTCATCTTACTCTTAGCAAAAGGTCTGCGTCATTTTTTACGCTACTCATTCTGTCTAATCTTACTCTTAGCAACAGGTCTGTGTCATTCTTTTCTCTACTCATCTTGTCTTGTCTTACTCAAAGAAACAGGTCTGCATCATTCTTCACTCTACTCTTCTCATCTCATCTTACTCTTAAAAACAGGTCTGCGCCATTCTTCACTCTACTCTTTTTGTCTTGTCTTACTCTTAGCAACAGGTCTGCATCATTTTACTCTTACTTCTGGTCTTGTCTTACTTTAAGCAACGGGTCAATGTCATCTTTCACTCTACTCTTCTGATCTCATCTTACTCTTGACAACAGGTCAGAGTCTTTCTTACTCTACTCAGCTAGTCTCATTTTACTCTTAGCAACATGTCTGCATCATTTTTCTCTGTACGCTTCTTATCTCATCTTACTCTTAGCAACATGTCCCAGTCATTCTTACTCTACTCAACGTATTCATCTTATTCTTAGCAAAATGTCTGCATCATTTTTCTATTTACGCTTCTCATCTCTTCTTACTCTTATCAACATGTATGCATCATTCTTCTTCCTACTCTTCTTGTCTCCTCTAACCCTCAGCAACAGGTCTGCGTCATTCTTCACTCTACTCTTCTCATCTCATCTTACTCTTAGCAACAGGTCTGCGTCATTCTTCACTCTACTCTTCTTGTCTTGTCTTACTCTTTGCAACAGGTCTGCGTCATTATTTACTCTACTTATTCTGTCTCGTCTTACTCTACGCAACAGGTCTATGACATTCTTCACCCTACTCTTCTAGTCTTGTCTTACTGTTAGCAACAGGTCTGCGTCATTCTTCGTTTTACTTTTCTCATCTTATCTTTCTCTTAGCAACAGGTCTGCATCATCCATCACTCTACTCTTCTCATCTCATCTTACCCTAAGCAACAAGTCTGCATCATTCTTCACTCTACTCTTCTCATCTAATCTTACTCTAAGCAACAGGTCTGCGTCATTCTTCACTCTACTCTTCTTATCTTGTTTTACTTTTAGCAACATGTCTGTGTCATTCTTCACTCTACTCTTCTTGTCTCATCTTACTCTTAGCAACAGGTTTAAATCATTCTTACTCTACGCATCTTGTCTTGTCTAATTCTAAGCAACAGGTCTGCGTTATTCTTCACTCTACTTATCTCATCTTATTTTACTCTAAGCAACAGGTCTGCGTCATTCTTCACCCTACTCTTCTTGTCTTGTCTTATTCTTAGCAACAGGTCTGCAACATTCTTGAATCTACTCTTCCCTTCTCATCCTACTTTTAGCAACAGGTCTGTGTCATTCTTCACCCTACTTTTCTTGTTTTTTCTTACTCTTAGCAACAGTTCTGCATCATTCTTTACTCTACTCTTCTCAACTCACCTTACCCTTAGCAACAGGTCTGCATTATTCTTTACTGTACAATTCTCTTCTCATCCTACTTTTAGCAACAGGTCTGCGTCATTCTTTACTCCACTCATCTTGTCCTATTCTTAGCAACATGTCTGCGTCAATTTTCATTCTACTTTTCTCATATCATCTTACTCTTAGCATCAGGTCTGCGTAATTCTTCACTTCTACTTTCCTTTTCTTGTCTTACTCTTAGCAACAGGTCTGTGGCATTATTTACTCTACTGATCTTGTAACGTCTTACCCTTAGCATCAGGTCTGCGTCATTCTATACTCTACTCATCTTGTCTTGTCTTTCTCTAAGAAACAGGTCTGCGTTATTCTTCAATCTACTCTTCTTGTCTTGTCATACTCTTAGCAACAGGTCTGTGTCATTCCTCACTCTACTCTTCTCATCTCATCTTACCCTAAGCAACAGGTCTGCATCATTCTTCACTCTACTCTTCTCATATCATTTTACTCTTAGCAACAGGTCTGCGCCATTCTTCACTCTTCTCTTCTTGTCTTGTCTTACTCTTAGCAACAGGTCTGCATCATTTTTACTCTTAACTTCTGGGTTTGTCTTTCTCTAAGCAAAGGGTCTATGTCATTCTTCACTCTACTCTTCTTATTTCATCTTACTCTTAACAACAGGTCAGAGTCTTTCTTATTCAACTCATCTAGTCTCATTTTACTCTTAGCAACATGTCTGCATCATTTTTTTCTGTACGCTTCTTATCTCTTCTTACTCTCAGCAACATGTCCCAGTCATTCTTACTCTACTCAATTTAATTCATCTTAATCTTAGCAACATGTCTGAATCATTTTTTCTTTACGCTTCTCATCTCTTCTTACTCTTAGCAACATGTCTGCATCATTCTTGTTCCTACTCTATCGGTCTCCTTTTACCCTCAGAAACAGGTCTGCGTCATACTTCGCTCTTCTCTTCTCATCTCGTCTTACTCTTAGCAATGGTCTGCGTCATTCTTCACTCTACTCGTCTTGTCTTGTCTTACTCTTTGCAACAGGTCTGCTTCATTATTTACTCTATTGATCTTGGCTCGTCTTACTCGCAGCATCAGGTCTGAGTCATTATTTACTCTACTTATTCTGTCTCGTCTTACTCTTCGCAACAGGTCTGCGTCATTCTTCACCATACTCTTCTTGTTTCATCTTACTCTTAGCAACAGGTCTAAGTCATTCTTACACTACTCGTATTGTCTTGTCTTCTTCTTAGCAACAGGTCTTCGTTATTCTTCACTCTACTCTTCTCTTCTCATCTTACTCTTAGCAACAGGTCTGCGTCATTCTTCAACCGACTCTTCTTGTCTTGTCTTACTCTAGCAACAGGTCTGTGCATTCTTTACTCTACTCTTCTTGTCTTGTCTTACTCTTAGCGACAGGTCTATGTCATTCTTCACTCTACTCTTCTTATCTCATCTTACTCTTAGCAACAGGTCTGAGTCATTCTTACTCTACTCTTTTCATCTCATCTTACTCTTAGCAACAGGTCTGCATCATTCTTCACTCTACTCTTCTCATCTCATCTTAACCTTAGCAACAGTTCTGCATCATTCTTCACTCTACTCTTTTCATCTCATCTTGCCCTTAGCAACAGGTCTGCGTCATTCTTCACTCTACTCTTCTTGTCTTGTCTTACTCTTAGCAACAGGCCTGCGTCATTATTTACTCTACTGATCTTGTCTCATCTTACTCTTAGCAACAGGTTTGCGTCATTATTTACGCTTCTCATTCTGTCTTATCTTACTCTTAGCAACAGGTCTGCGTCATTCTTTTCTCTACTCATCTTGTCTTATCTTACTAAAAAAAAACAGGTCTGCGTCATTCTTCACTCTACTCTTCTTGTCTAGTCTTACTCTAAGCAACAGGTCCGTGTCATTCTTCACTCTACTCTTCTTGTCTCTTCTTACTCTTAGCATCAGGTTTAAGTCATTCGTACTCTACGCATCTCGTTTTGTCTTATTCTTAGCAACAGGCCTGCGCTATTCTTCACTCTACTTTTCTCATCTCATCTTACTCTTAGCATCAGGTCTGCGTCATTCTTCACTCTACTCTTCTTGTCTTGTCTTATTCTTAGCAACAGGTCTGCGTCATTCTTTGCTCAACTCTTCTCATCTCATCTTACCCTTAGCAACAGGTCTGCGCCATTCTTCGCTCTTCTTTTCTCATCTCATCTGACTCTTAGCATCAGGTCTGCGTCATTCTTCACTCTACTGTTCTTGTCTTCTCTTACTCTTAGCAACAGGTCTGCGACATTATTTACTCTACTGATCTTGTCTCTTCTTGCTCTTAGCAACAGGTCTGACTCATTATATTCTCTACTCACCTTGTCTTGTCTTACTCTAAGAAACAGGTCTGCGTCAATCTTCACTCAACTCTTCTTGTCTTGTCATACTCTTAGCAACAGGTCTGTGTCATTCTTCACTTTGCTCTTCTTGTCTTATCTTACTCTTAGCAACAGGTCTGAGTCATTGTTACTCTACTAATCTAAATATAAACCAAACGTTTTGAAGCGTGACTCTATTTACAATATTGATATGTTGTTCTAGAAAAAAGGCTTTCAGAAGTTTATTTACATTTACTATAAATGCTTTGACATACACAAATGTTTTTGGCCGACTGGGTCATTTCACGCATTCTGCCTCAATCGTTTTAAAAAGAAAAACCCAAAGGTCATTGTTCAGAGGTCGTGATACATCTGTAGTCTTATCTTACTCTTTGCAACTTGTCTGCATCATTTTTCCCTGTACGCTTCTTATCTCTTCTTATTCTAAGCAACATGTCCCAGTCATTCTTACTCTACTCATCTTTATTCATCTTATTCTTAGCAACATGTCTGCATCATTTTTCTCAGTACGCTTCTCATCTCTTCTTATTCTTAGCAACAGGTCTGCATCATTCTTCTTTCTCTTCTTCTTGTTTCCTCTTACCCTCAGTAACAGGTCTGCGTCATTCTTCACTTTACTCTTCTCATCTCTTCTTACCCTTATCAACAGGTCTGCATCATTCTTTTCTTTACTCCTCTCTTCTCATCCTTCTTTTAGCAATGGTCCTTCGTCATTCTTCTCTCTACTCTTCTTGTCTTGGTTTACTCTTAGCAACAGGTCTGCATCATTCTTTACTCTACTCTTCTCTTCTCGTCTTACCCATAGCAACAGATCTGCATCATTCTTTACTCTACTCCTCTCATTCTACTTTTAGCAACAGGTCTGCGTCATTCTTCACTCTACTCATCTTGTCTTGTCTCATTCTTAGCAACAGGTCTGCATCATTCTTCACTCTACTCTTCTCATCTCATCTTAACCTTAGCAACAGGTCTGCATCATTCATTACTCTACCATTCTCTTCTCATTCTACTTTAAGCAACGGTCCTGCGTCATTCTTCTCTCTACTCTATTTGTCTTTTCTTACTATTAGCAACAGGTCTACATCATTCTTTACTCTAATCTCTTTTCTCATCTTACCCTTTGCAACAGGTCTGCATTAATCTTTACTCTACTCTTCTTTCCTCGTCCTACTTTTAGCAACAGGTCTGAGTCATTCTTTACTCTACTCATCTTGTCTTATTTTTAGCACCATGTCTGCGTCATTCTTCACTCTACTCTTCTCATCTCATCTTAATCTTAGCAACAGGTCTGCGTCATTCTTCACTCTACTCTTCTTGTCTTGTCTTACTCTTAGCAACAGGTCTGCGACATTATTTACTCTACTGATCTTGTCTCATCTTACTCTTAGCAACAGGTCTGCGTCATAATTTTTCTACTCATTATGTTTTGTGTTACTCTTAGCAACAGGTCTGCGTCATTCTATACTCTACTCATCTTGCCTTGTCTTACTCTAAGAAACAGGTTTGCGTCATTCTTCACTCTACTCTTCTTGTCTTGTCATACTCTTAGCAACACGTCTGTGTCATTCTTCACTCTACCCTTCTTGTCTCATCTTACTCTTAGCAACAGGTCTTAGTCATTCTTACTCTACTCATTTTGTCTTGATTTACTCTTAGCAACAAATCTGCGTCATTCTTCACCATACTCTTCTTGTCTTGTCTTACTCTTAGCAACAGGTCTGCGTTATTCTTCACTCTACACTTCTGGTCTTGTATAACTTGTAGCAACGGGTCAATGTCATTCTTCACTCTACTCTTCTTATCTCATCTTATTCTTAACAACAGGTCTAAGTCTTTCTTACTCTACTCATCTAGTCTCATCTAACTCTATGCAACATGTCTGCATTATTTTTCTCTGTACGCTTCTTATCTCTTCTTACTCTTAGCAACATGTCCCAGTCAATCTTTCTCTACTCATTTTAATTTATCTTACTCTTAGCAACATGTCTGCATCATTTTATTCTGTACGCTTCTCATCTCTTCTTACTCTTAGCAACATGTCTACATCATTCTTCTTTTACTCTTCTTGTATCCTCTTACCCTAACGTCTTGTCTTGTCTTCTTCTTAGCAACAGGTCTGCGTCATTCTTAACTCTACTCTTCTCATCTCATCTTACTCTTAGCAACAGGTCTGCGTCATTCTTCACTCTACTCTTCTTGTTTTGTCTTACTGTTTGCAACAGGTCTGCGTCATTATTTACTGTACTGATCTTGTCTCATCTTACTCTTAGCAACAGGTCTGTGATATTCTTCATCCTACTCTTCTTGTCTCATCTTACTCTTAGCAACAGGTCTAAGTCATTCTTACACTACTCATCTTGTCTTGTCTTATTCTTAGCAACAGGTCTGCATCATTCTTCACCCTACTCTTCTTTTCTTGTCTTACTCTTAGCAACAGGTCTGCGTCATTCTTTACTCTACTCTTCTTGTCTTGTCTTACTATTAGCAACGGGTCTTTGTCATTCTTCACTCTACTCTTCTCATCTCATCTTACCCTTAGCAACAGGTCTGCACCATTCTTCACTCTACTCATCTTAACTCATCTTACCCTTAGCAACAGGTCTGCATAATTCTTTACTCTGCTCTTCTCTTCTCACCCTACTTTTAGTTACAGTCCTGCGTCATTCTTCTCTCTACTCTTCTTGTCTTGTATAACTCTTAGCAACAGGTCTGCGTCATCCGTCACTCTACTCTTCTTGTCTCATCTTACCCTTAGCAACAGGTTTGCATCATTCTTTACTCTGTTCTTCTCTTCTCATCCTACTTTTAGCAACAGTCCTGTGTCATTCTTCTCTCTACTCTTCTTGTTGTCTCTTACCCTCAGCAACAGGTCTAGTTCATTCTTTACTCTACTCTTCCCATCTCATCTTACCCTAAGCAACAGGTCTGTGTCATTCTTCTCTCTACTATTCAGGTCTCATCTTACTTGTAGAAACAGGTCTGCACAATTCTTCTTTCTACTCATCTAGTCCCATCTTACCCTTAGCAACATGTCTGTGCCATTCGTCTATACTATTCAGGTCTCATCTAACTTGTAGAAACAGGTCGGCATCATTATTCTCTCTACTCTCATTGTCTTGTATCATTCTTAGCGACAGGTCTGAGCCATTCTTCTCTCTAATTTTCTTGTCTCATCTTACTTTTAACAACATGTTTTCATCCTGCTTCCCTTTTCTCTTCTTGTCTCATCTAATTCTTAGGTACAGCTACATGTCTGCGCCATTCTTGTCTCTACTCAACCTATTTTATCCTACTCTTAGTAACAGGTCTGTGTCACTCTTCTCTCTACTCTTCTTGTCTCATCGTACTCTAAGCAACAGATCTGTGGCATTCTTCTCTCAACTATTCTTATCTCGTTTTACCCTAAGCAACAGGTCTGTGACATTGTTCTCTCAACTCTACTTGCCTTGTCGTTCTTTTAAAAACATGTCTGCACTCTTTCATCTTACTCTAAACAACAAGTCTATGTAATTCTTCGCTCTACTCTTATCTTATTCCATGCAATACATCTATGTAATTCTACTCTCTATTGGTCTTGTCTCATCTTACTCCTAGCAGCATGTCTTTGCAATCTTCTCCGTACTCTTCTAATATCATCTTGCTTTAAGAAACCGGTCTGTGTCATTCAACTCTTTTCTCATCTCATCTCGTCTATTTCTAAGCAACAGGTCTGCATCTTATTCTTAGCGCGACGTCTGCGCCATTTTTCTCTATTCTTCTTGTTTCATTTTACTCTTAGCAACATGTCTGCGCCATTTTCTCTGTACGCTTCTAATCTCTTCTTACTCTAAAGCAACAGATCTGTGTTATTCTTCTCTCTACTCTTCTTACTCTTCACAAGAAGTCTGTGCCATTCTTTTCTCTATTCTACTTGTCTCATCCTACTTTAAGCAACAGGTCTGCGTCATTCTTCTCTCTACTCTTCTTGTCTTGTCTTATCCTAAGGAACAGGTCTGTGCAATTCTTCACCCTTGTCTCATCTTACCCTAAGCAACAGGTCTGCGTCATTCTTCGATCTACTCTTCTTGTATCATCGTACTCTTAGCAACATGTCTGCATTACATTTTACTCTACTCTTCTTGTCTTGACTTACTCTAAGCAACAGGTGTGCGTCATTCTTAAATCTACTCTTCTGGTCTTGTCTTACTCTTAGAAACAGGACTGCTTTATTCTTTACTCTATTCTTCTTGTCTTGTCTTACTCTTAGCAACAGGTCTTGTTCATTCTTTAATCGACTCTTCTTGTCTTGTCTTACTCTTAGCAACAGGTCTGCTTCATTCTTTACACTACTCCTCTTGTCTCGTCTTACTCTAAGCAACATGTCTGGTTCTTTCTTTACTCTAATCTTCTTGTCTTGCCTTACTCCTAGCAACATTTCTGCGTCATTCTTCACTCTCATCATCTTGTCTCATCTTACTCTTAGCAACAGGTCTGCTTTATTCTTTACTATACTCTTCTTGTCTAGTCTTACTCTTAGCAACAGTTCTACGCCATTCTCCATTCTACTCCTCTTATCTCTTTTTACTCTTAGCAACAGGTCTTCGCCATTCTTTGCTCTACTCTACTCGTCTCATCTAGCCCTTAGAAACAGGTCTGCGTCATTCTCCACTCTACTGTTCTTGTCTTGTCTTACTCTTAGCAACAGGTCTGCGTCATTCTTTACTCTACTAAGCTTGTCTCATCCTACCCTCAGCAACAGGTCTGCGTCATTCTTCACTCTACTGTTCTTGTCTAATCTTACTCTTAGCATCATGGCTGCGTCATTCTTCACTCTATTCTTCTCTTACTCTTAGAATAGGTCTACGCCGTTCCTTACTCTACTCTGTTTGTCTTGTCTTACTCTTAGCAACAGGTCTGTGTCATTCTTTACTCTACTCATCTTGTCTTTTCTTACTCTCAGCAACATGTCTGCGTCATCCTTCTCTGTTTTCTTCTTGTCTCCTCTTACCCTCAGCAACAGGTCTGTGTCATCCTTCACTCTATTCTTCTCATCTCATCTTACCAAAAGCAACTCTACTCTTCTCGTCTCATCTAACCCTCAGAAACAGGTCTGCGTCATTCTCCACTCTACTCTTCTTGTCTTACTCTTAGCAACAGGTCTGCGTCATTCTTCTCTCTACTCTTCTTGTCTTGACTTATTCTTAGCAACAAGTCTGCGTCATTCTTCTTTCTACTCATCTTGTCTCATCTTACCCTTAGCAACAGGTCTGCATCATCAGGATGTCGGATGCAGGAGACACTCTATCAGACATCGGATGCAGGAGTCTCCCTATTAGACAGGAGATGCAGGAGACGCTCTTTCAGACAGGGGTTGCAGAAGTCTCTCTATCAGACAACGGATGCAGGAGACACTCTATCCAACAGCAGTTGCAGGAGCCATCAGACATCAAATGCAGGTCTCATCCGTCTGATAGAGAGTCTCTTGCATTCGCTGTCTGATAGAGAGACTCCTGCATCCACTGTTTGATGAAGAGTCTCCTGCATCCGCTGTCTGATAGAGTGTCTTCTGCATCCTATGTCTGATAGAGTGTCTCCTGCATCCGCTGTCTGGTGGAGAGACTCCTGCATCCGCTGTCTGATTGAGAGTCTACTGCATCCGCTGTCTGATTGAGTGTCTCCTGCATCTGCTGTCTGAGAGGTTGTCTCCTGCATCCGCTGTCTGGTGGAGAGACTTCTGCATCCGCTGTCTGATAGTCTCCTGCATCCGCTGTCTGATAGAGAGTCTCCTGCATCTGCTAACTGATAGAGTGTCTCCTGCATCCACTGTCTGAATGAGAGTCTCCTACATCCGCTGTCTGAAGGAGAGACTCCTGCATCCGCTGTCTAATAGAGAGTCTCCTGCATCCGCTGTCTAAAAGAGAGACTCCTGCATCCGCTGCCTCATAGAGAGCGTCCTGCATCGGCTGTATGATGGAGTCTCCTGCATCTGCTGTCTGATAGAGAATCTCCTGCATCCGCTGTCTGATGGACTGTCTCCTGCATCCTCTGTCTGAAACAAAGTCTCCTGCATCCGCTGTCTGATAGAGAGACTCCTGCTTCCGCTGTCTGATGGAGAGTCTCCTGCATCCGCTGTCTGAAGGAGAGACTCCTGCATCCGCTGTCTGATAGAGAGTCTCCTAGATCCGCTGTCTGAAGGAGAGACTCCTGCATCCGCTGTCTGAAAGAGAGTCTCCTGCATCCGCTGTCTGATAGAGAGTCTCCTGCATCCGCTGTCTGATAGAGAGACTCATGTATCCGCTGTCTGATAGAGAGTCTCCTGCATCTGCTGTCTGATAGAGAGACTCCTGCATCCGCTGTCTGATAGAGAGTCTCCTCCTTCCGCTGTCTGATGGAGAGTCTCCAGCATCAGCTGTCTAAAAGAGAGACTCCTGCATCCGCTGCCTGATAGAGAGTCTCCTGCATCCGCTGTCTTAAGGAGAGACTCCTGATTTGCTGTTTGTAGGAGAGTCTCCTGCTTCTACTGTCTGATAGAGTCTCCTGCATCCGCTGTCTGATAGAGAGCCTCTTGCATGTCTGATAGAGAGTCTCCTGTATCCGCTGTCTGATAGAGAGACTCCTGCATTCGCTGTCTGATAGAGAGTCTCATTCTTCCGCTGTCTAAATGAGAGACTTAAGGAGAGACTCCTGCATCCGATGTCTGATAGAGAGTCTCCTGCATCCGCTGTCTGGTAGAGTCTCCTGCATCCGCTGTCTGATAGAGAGTCTCCTGCATCCGCTGTCTGATAGAGAGTCTCCTGCATCCGCTGTCTAATAGAGAGTCTCCTGCAACAACTGTCTAATAGAGAGTCTCCTGCATCCGCTGTCTGATAGAGTCTCTCCTGCATCCGCTGTCTGATAGAGAGACTCCTGCTTCCGCTGTCTGATGGAGAGTCTCCTGCATACGCTGTCTGATAGAGAGTCTCCCGCATCCGCTGTATGATGGAATCTACTGCATCCGCTGTCTGATGGAGAGTCTCCTGCATCCGCTGTCTGATGTAGTGTCACCTGCATCGGCTGTCTGATAGAGAGTGTCCTGCATCCGCTGTCTGATAGAGAGTCTCCTGCATCGGCTGTCTGATGGAGCGACTCCTGCTTCCGCTGTCTGATGGAGAGTCTCCTGCATCCGCTGTCTGAAGGAGAGACTCCTGCATCCGCTGTCTGATTGAGAGTCTCCTGCATCCGCTGTCTGAAGGAGAGACTCCTGCATCCGCTGTCTGAAGGAGGGACTCCTGCATCCGCTGTCTGATAGAGTTTTCTGCATCCGCTGTCTGATAGAGAGACTCCAGCATCCGCTGTTTGATAGAGAGTCTCCTGCATCTGCTGTCTGATAGAGAGACTCCTGCATCCGCTGTCAGAAAGAGAGTCTCATGCTTCCGCTGTCTGAAGGAGAGTCTCCAGCATCCGCTGTCTTAAGAAGAGACTCCTGCATCCGCTGTCTGATAGAGTCTCCTGCATCCGCTGTCTGATAGAGTCTCCTGCATCTGCTGTCTGATAGAGAGTCTCCTGCATCCGCTGTCTGATAGAGAAACTCCTGCATCCGCTGTCTGATAGAGAGTCTCCTGCATCCGCTGTCTGATAGAGAGACTCCTGCATCCGCCGTCTGATAGAGTCTCCTGCATCCGCTGTCTGATAGAGAGTCTCCTGCATCAGCTGTCTGATGGAGGTTCTCCTGCATCCGCTGTCAGATAGAGAGTCTACTACATCCACTGTCTGATAGAGAGTCTCCTGCATTCGCTGTCTGATAGAGGGACTCCTGCATCCGTCTCTGATAGAGTCTCCTGCATCCGCTGTCTGATAGAGAGTCTCCTGCATCCGCTGTCTGATAGAGAGTCTCCTGCATCCGCTGTCTGATAGAGAGTCTCCAGCATCCACTGTCTGATAGACAGTCTCCTGCATCGGCTGTCTGATTGAGTGTCTCCTGCTTCCACTGTCTGATAGAGAGACTCCTGCATCTGCTGTCTGAAAGAGAAAATCCTGCATCCGCTGTCTGATAGAGAGTCTCATGCATCCGTTGTCTGAAGGAGAGACTCCTGCACCGCTGTCTGATAGAGAGTCTCCTGCATCCGCTGTCTGATAGAGAGTCTCCTGCATCCGCTGTCTGATAAAGAGTCTCCTGCATCCGCTGTCTGATAGAGAGACTCCTGCATCCTCTGTCTGATGGAGAGTCTCCTGCATCCATTGTCTAATAGAGTCTCCTGCATCCGCTGTCTGATGGAGAGTCTCCTGCATCCGCTGTCTGATAGAGAGTCTGCTGCATCCGCTGTCTGATAGAGAGTCCCCTGCATCCGCTGTCTGATAGAGTCTCCTGCATCCGCTGTCTGATAGAGAGACTCCTGCATTCGCTGTCTGAAGGAGAGACTCCTGCATCCGCTGTCTGATAGAGAGACTTCTGCATCCGCTGTCTGTTGGAGAATCTCCTGCAACCGCTGTCTGATAGAGAGTATCCTGCATCCGCTGTCTGATGGAGTGTCTCCTGCATCCGCTGTCTGATAGAGTTCTCCTGCATCCGCTGTCTGATAGAGAGACTCCTGCTTCTGCTGTCTGATGGAGAGTCTCCTGCATCCGCTGTCTGAAGGAGAGACTCCTGCATCCTCTGTCTTATAGAGAGTCTCCCGCATCCCCTGTATGATAGAATCTACTGCATCCGCTGTCTGATAGAGAGTCTCCTGCATCCGCTGTCTGATGGAGTGTCACCTGCATCCGCTGTCTGATAGAGAGTCTCCTGCATCCGCTGTCTGATAGAGAGACTCCTGCTTCCGCTGTCTGATGGAGAGTCTCCTGCATCCGCTGTCTGAAGGAGAGACTCCTGCATCCGCTGTCTGATAGAGAGTCTCCTGCATCCGCTGTCTGAAGGAGAGACTCCTGCATCCGCTGTCTAAAGGAGGGACTCCTGCAACCGCTGTCTGATAGAGTTTCCTGCATCCGCTGTCTGATAGAGAGTCTCCTGCATCCGCTGTCTGATAAAGAGACTCCAGCATCCGCTGTTTGATAGAGAGTCTCCTGCATCCGCTGTCTGATAGGGAGACTCCTGCATCCGCTGTCTGATAGAGGGTCTCCTGCTTCCGCTGTCTGATGGAGAGTCTCCAGCATCCGCTGTCTGAAGGAGATACACCTGCATCCGCTGTCTGATAGAGAGTTTCCTGCATCCACTGTCTGAAGGAGAGACTCCTGCATCCGCTGTCTGTAGGAGAGTCACCTGCATCCGATGTCTGATAGGGAGTCTCCTGCATTGGCTGTCTGATAGAGAGACTCCTGCATCCGCTCTCTGATGGAGAGTCTCCTGCATACATTGTCTGATGGAG
Organism: Loripinus fragilis; assembly: GCA_964019695.1. Taxonomy (NCBI): domain Eukaryota; kingdom Metazoa; phylum Mollusca; class Bivalvia; order Lucinida; family Lucinidae; genus Loripinus; species Loripinus fragilis. The sequence continues at coordinate 11,431,231 of OZ026520.1, forward strand.
AGTCTCTTGCATCCGCTGTATTATGGAGTCTCCTGCATCTGCTGTCTTATAGAGAGTCTATTGCATACGCTGTCTGATGGAGTGTTTCCTGCATCCGCTGTCTGATAGAGAGTCTCCTGCATCCGCTGTCTGGTAGAGAGGCTCCTGCATCCACTGTATGATGGAGAGTCTCCTGCATCCGCTGTCTGGTAGAGAGACTCCTGCATCCGCTGTCTGATAGAGTCTCCTGCATGCATCCACTGTCTGATAGAGAGTCTCCTGCATCCGCTGTCTGAAGGAGAGTCTCCTGCGTCCGCTGTCTGATAGAGTGTCTCCTGCATCCGCTGTCTGATAGAGAGTCTCCTGCATCCACTGTCTGATAGGAATTCTCCTTCATCCGCTGTCTGACAGAGAGACTCCTGCATCCACTGTCTGATAGAGTCTCCTGCATCAGCTGTCTGATAGAGAGTCTCCTGCATCCGCTGTCTGATAGAGTCTCCAATATCCGCTGTCTGATGGAGGGTCTCCTGCATCCACTGTCTGATAGACAGTCTCTTGCATCGGCTGTCTGATAGAGAGACTCCTGCATCCGCTGTCTGATAGAGTCTCCAATATCCGCTGTCTGATAGAGGGTCTCCTGCATCCACTGTCTGATAGACAGTCTCTTGCTTCCGCTGTCTGATGGAGTGTCTCCTGCATCCGCTGTCTGATTGATTGTCTCCTGTATCCGCTGTCTGAAAGAGAGACTCCTGCATCCGCTGTCTGAAATAGAAAATCCTGCATCAGCTGTCTAATAGAGAGTCTCTTGCATCCGCTGTCTGAAGGAGAGACTCCTGCATCCGCTGTCTGAAAGAGAGTCTCCTGCATCCGCTGTCTGATAGAGAGTCTCCTGCATCTGCTCTATTAGACAGCGGATGCAGGAGATTCTCTATCAGACAGCGGATGCAGGAGACACTCCATTAGACAGCGGATGCAGGCGACTCTATCAGACAGCGGATGCAGGATACCGTCTATCTTTTAGAGTGACTCCTGCATCCGCTGTCTGATAGAGAGACTCCTGCATCCGCTGTCTGATGGAGAGTCTCCAGCATCCGCTGTCTGAAGGAGTGACTCCTGCATCCGCTGTCTGAAAGAAAGTCTCCAGCATCCGCTGTCTGAAGAAGTGACTCCTGCATCCGCTCTCTGAAAGAAGTTTTTCTGCATCCGCTGTCTGACGGAGAGTCTCCTGCATCCGCTGTCTGATAGAGAGTCTCCTGCATCCCCTGTCTGATAGAGAGTCTCCTGCATCCGCTGTTTGATAGAGAAACTCCTGCATCCACTGTCTGATAGAGAGTCTCTTGCATCCGCTGTCTGATAGAGAGACTCCTGCATCCGCTGTCTGATGGAGTGTCTCCTGCATCCGCTGTCCGATAGAGAGACTCCTGCATCCGGTGTCTGAAAGAGAAAATCCTGCGTCCGCTGTCTGATAGAGAGTCTCCTGCATCCGCTGTCTGTAGGAGAGACTCCTGCATCCGCTGTCTGAAGCAGAGTCTCCTGCATCCGCTGTCTGATAGAGTCTCCTGCATCCGCTGTCTGATATAGAGTCTCCTGCATCTGCTGTCTGATAGAGAGTCTCCTGCATCCGCAGTCTGATAGAGAGTCTCCTGCATCCACTATCTGATAGAGAGTCTCCTGCATGCGCTGTCTGATAGAGAGACTCATGCATCCGCTGTCTGAAGGAGAAAATCCTGCATCCGATGTCTGATAGAGAGTCTCCTGCATCCGCTGTTTGATAGAGAGTCTCATGTATCCACTGTCTGATAGAGTGTCTCCTGCATCCGCTGTCTGATAGAGAGACTCCTGCATCCGCTGTCTGAAGGAGAAAATCCTGCATCCGCTGTCTGATAGAGAGTATCTTGCATCCGCTGTCTGAAGGAGAGACTCCTGCATCCGCTGTCTGATATAGAGTCTCCTGCATCTGCTGTCTGATAGAGAGTCTCCTGCATCCGCTGTCTGATAGAATGACTCCTGCATCCGCTGTCTGATAGAGAGTCTCCTGCATCCGCTGTCTGATAGAGAGACTCCTGCATCCGCTGTCTGATGGAGTGTCTCCTGCATCCGCTGTCTGATAGAGAGACTCCTGCATCCGTTGTCTCACAGAGAGACTCCTGCATCCGCTGTATGATGGAGTCTCCTGCATCCGCTGTCTGATAGAGAGTCTCCTGCATCCGCTGTCTGATAGACAGACTCCTGCTTCCGCTCTCTGATGGAGTCAGCTGCATCCGCTGTCTGAAGGAGAGACTCCTGCAACGCTGTCTGGTAGAGAGTCTCCTGCATCCGCTGTCTGAAGGAGAGACTCCTGCATCCGCTGTCTGAAGGAGATTCTCCTGCATCCGATGTCTGATAGAGTCTCCTGCATCCGCTGTCTGATAGAGAGTCTCCTGCATCCGCTGACTGTTAGAGAGACTCATGCATCCGCTGTCTGATAGAGAGTCTCCTGCATCCGCTGTCTGATAGAGAGACTCCTGCATCCGCTGTCTGATAGAGTCTCATGCTTCCGCTGTCTGATTGAGAGTCTCCAGCATCCGCTGTCTGAAGGAGAGACTCCTGCATCCGCTGTCTGATAGAGAGTCTTCTGCATCCGCTGTCTGAAGGAGAGACTCCTGATTCGCTGTCTGTAGGAGAGTCTCCTGCATCCGCTGTTTGATAGAGTCTCCTGCATCCACTGTCTGATAGAGAGTCTCCTGCATCCGCTGTTTGATAGAGAGTCTCCTGCATCCACGGTCTAAGAGAGAGTCTCCTGCATCCACTGTCTGATAGAGAGACTCCTGCATCCGCTGTCTGATAGAGTCTCCTGCATCCGCTGTCTGATAGAGAGTCTCCTGCATCAGCTGTCTGATAAAGGGTCTCCTGCATCCGCTGTCTGATAGAGAGTCTACTACATCCAATATCTGATAGAGTGTCTCCTGCATCCGCTGTCTGATAGAGAGACTCCTGCATGCGCTGTTTGATAGAGTCTCCTGCATCCGATGTCTGATAGACAGTCTCGGGCATCCGTTGTCTGATAGAGAGTCTCCTGCATCCGTTGTCTGATAGAGAGTTTCCGGCATCCACAGTCTGATAGACAGTCTCTTGCATCGGCTGTCTGATAGAGAGACTCCTGTATCCGCTGTCTGATTGAGTGTCTCCTGCATCCGCTGTCAGATAGAGAGACCCCTGCATCTGCTGTCTGACAGAGAAAATCTTGCATCCGCTGTCTGATAGAGAGTCTCATGCATCCGCTGTCTGAAGGAGAGACTCCTGCATCCGCTGTCTGATAGAGAGTCTCCTGCATCCGCTGTCTGATATAGAGTCTCCTGCATCCGCTGTCTGATAGAGAGACTCCTGCATCCGCTGTCTGATGGAGAGCCTCCTGCATCCATTGTCTAATAGAGTGTACTGCATCCACTGTCTGATGGAGAGTCTCCTGCATCCGCTGTCTGATAGAGTCTCATGCATCCGCTGTCTGATAGAGAGTCTGCTGCATCCGCTGTCTGATAGAGAGTCTCCTGCATCTGCTGTCTGATAGAGAGACTCCTGCATCCGCTGTCTGATAGAGAGAATCCTGCATTCGCTGTCTGAAGAGAGACTCCTGCATCCGCTGTCTGATAGAGAGTCTCCTGCATCCGCTGTCTGATAGAGAGTCTCCTGCATCCGCTGTCTGATAGAGAGTCTCCTGCATCAGCTGTCTGATAGAGGGTGTCCTGCATCGGCTGTCTGATAGAGAGTCTCCTACTTCCACTGTCTGATAGAGAGTCTCCTGCATCCGCTGTCTGATAGAGAGACTCCTGCATCTGCTGTCTGATAGAGTCTCCTGCATCCGATGTCTGATAGAGAGTCTCCTGCATCCGCTGTCTGATAGAGAGTCTCCTGCATCAGCTGTCTGATAGAGAGTCTCCGGCATCCACAGTCTGATAGACAGTCTCATGCATCGGCTGTCTGATAGAGAGACTCCTGCATCCGCTGTCTGATTGAGTGTCTCCTGCATCCGCTGTCTGATAGAGAGACCCCCTGCATCCGCTGTCTGACAGAGAAAATCCTGCATCCGCTGTCTGATAGAGAGTCTCATGCATCCGCTGTCTGAAGGAGAGACTCCTGCATCCGCATTCTGATAGAGAGTCTCCTGCATCCGCTGTCTGATAGAGAGTCTCCTGCATCCGCTGTCTGATAGAGAGACTCCTGCATCCGCTGCCTGATTGAGTCTCCTGCATCCGCTGTCTGATGGAGAGTCTCCTGCATCCGCTGTCTGATAGAGAGTCTCCTGCATCCGCTGTCTGATAGAGAGTCTCCTACATCCACTGTCTGAAGGAGAGTCTCCTGCATCCGCTGTCTGATAGAGAGTCTCCTGCTTTCGCTGTCTGATGGAGAGTCTCTAGCATCCGCTGTCTGATAGAGAGTCTCCTGCATCCTCTGTCTGATAGAGAGAATCCTGCATTCGCTGTCTGAAGGAGAGACTCCTGCATCCGCTGTCTGATAGAGACTCTCCTACATCCGCTGTCTGATAGAGAGTCTCCTGCATCCGCTGTCTGATAGAGAGTCTCCTGCATTAGCTGTCTGATAGAGGGTCTCCTGCATCCACTGTCTGATAGAGAGTCTCCTGCATCCGCTGTCTGATAGAGAGAATCCTGCATCCGCTGTCTGATAGAGTCTCCTGCATCTGATGTCTGATAGAGAGTCTCCTGCATCCGTTGTCTGATAGAGAGTCTCCTGCATCCGCTGTTTGATAGAGAGTCTCCGGCATCCACAGTCTGATAGACAGTCTCATGCATCGGCTGTCTGATAGAGAGACTCCTGCATCTGCTTTCTGATTGAGTGTCTCCTGCATCCGCTGTCTGACAGAGAGACCCCGTGCATCCGCTGTCTGACAGAGAAAATCCTGCATCCGCTGTCTGATAGAGAGTCTCATGCATCCGCTGTCTGAAGGAGAGACTCCTGCATCCGCTGTCTGATAGAGAGTCTCCTGCATCCGCTGTCTGATTGAGTGTTCTGCATCCGCTGTCTGATAGAGAGACCCCCTGCATCTGCTGTCTGACAGAGAAAATCCTGCATCCGCTGTCTGATAGAGAGTCTCATGCATCCCGTGTCTGAAGGAGAGACTCCTGCATCCGCTGTCTGATAGAGAGTCTCCTGCATCAGCTGTCTGATGGAGAGACTCCTGCATCCGCTGTTTGATAGAGATTCTCCTGCATCCGCTGTCTGATGAAGAGTCCACTGCATCCATTGTCTAATATAGTCTACTACATCCGCTGTCTGATAGAGAGTCTCCTGCATCCGCTGTCTGAAGGAGAGTCTCCTGCATCCGCTGTCTGATAGAGAGAATCCTGCATTCGCTGTCTGAAGGAGAGACTCCTGCATCCGCTGTCTGATAGAGAGTCTCCTGCATCCGCTGCCTGATAGAGAGTCTCCTGCAACCGCTGTCTGATAGAGAGTCTTCTGCATCCGCTCTCTGATAGAGATACTCCTGCATCCGCTGTCTGATGGAGAATCTCCTGCAACCGCTGTCGGATAGAGAGTATCCTGCATCCGCTGTCTGATAGAGTCTCCTGCATCCGCTGTCTGATGGAGTGTCTCCTGCATCCGCTGTCTGATAGAGAGTCTCCTGCATCCGCTGTATGATAGAGTCTCCTGCATCTGCTGTCTGATAGAGAGTCTCCTGCATTCCCTGTCTGATGGAGAGTCACCTGCATCCACTGTCTGATAGAGTGTCTCCTGCATCCGCTGTCTGATAGAGAGACTCTAGCTTCCACTGTCCGATAGAGAGTCTCCCGCATCCGCTGTCTGAAGGAGAGACTCCTGCATCCGCTGTTTGATAGAGAGTCTCCTGCATCCGCTGTCTGAAGGAGAGACTCTTGCATCCGCTGTCTGAAGGAGACTCTCCTGCATCCCCTGTCTAATAGAGAGTCTCTTGCATCTGCTGTCTGATAGAGAGTATCCTGCATCCGCTGTCTGATAGAGAGACTCCTACATCCGCTGTCTGATAGAGAGTCTCCTGCTTCCGCTGTCTGATGGAGATACTCCTGCATCCGCTGTCTGATAGAGAGTCTCCTCCTGCATCCGCTGTCTGATGGAGAGACTCCTGCATCCGCTGTCTGATAGAGAGTCTCCTGCATCAGCTGTCTGAAGGAGAGACTCCTGCATCCGCTGTCTAAGGAGAGACTCCTGCATCTGCTGTCTGGTAGAGAATATCCTGCATCTGCTGTCTGATAGAAAGACTCCTGCATCCGCTGTCTGATAGAGAGTCTCCTGCATCCGCTGTCTGATGGAGAGTCTCCAGCATCCGCTGTCTGAAGGAGAGACTTCTGCATCCGCTGTCTGATAGAGAATCTCCTGCATCCGCTGTCTGATAGAGAGACTCCTGCATCCGCTGTCTGATAGAGAGTCTCCTGCATCCGCTGTCTGATAGAGAATCTCCAGCATCCGCTGTCTGAAGGAGTGACTCCTGCATCCGCTGTCTGATAGAGAGTCTCCTGCATCCGCTGTCTGAAGGAGAGACTCCTGCATCCGCTCTCTGTAAGAAGTTTTTCTGCATCCGCTGTCTGATAGAGTCTCCTGCATCCGCTGTATGATAGAGAGTCTCCTGCATCCTCTGTCTGATAGAGGGTCTCCTGCATCCGCTGTTTGATAGAGAATCTCCTGCATCCGCTGTCTGATAGAGAGTTTCCTGCATCCTCTGTCTGATAGAGAGTCTCCTGCATCCGCTGTCTGATAGAAAGACTCCTGCATCCGCTGTCTGATGGAGTTTCTCCTGCATCCGCTGTCCGATAGAGAGACTCCTGCATCCGGTGTCTGAAAGAGAAAAGCCTGCGTCCGCTGTCTGATTGAGAGTCTCCTGCATCTGCTGTCTGATAGAGTCTCCTGCATCCGCTGTCTGATATAGAGTCTCCTGCATCCGCTGTCTGATAGAGAGTTTCCTGCATCCACTATCTGATAGAGAGTCTCCTGCATGCGCTGTCTGATAGAGAGACTCATGCATCCGCTGTCTGAAGGAGAAAATCCTGCATCCGATGTCTGATAGAGAGTCTCCTGCATCCGCTGTTTGATAGTCTCCTGTATCCAATGTCTGATAAAGAGACTCCTGCATCCGCTGTCTGATGGAGTGTCTCCTGCATCCGCTGTCTGATAGAGAGACTCCTGCATCCGCTGTCTGAAGGAGAAAATCCTGCATCCGCTGTCTGATAGAGAGTCTCTTGCATCCGCTGTCTGAAGGAGAGACTCCTGCATCCGCTGTCTGATAGAGAGTCTCCTGCATCTGCTGTTTGATAGAGACTGTCCTGCATCAGCTGTCTGAAGGAGAGACTCCTGCATCCACAGTCTGATAGAGAGTCTCCTGCATCCGCTGTCTGATGGAGAATCTCCTGCAACCGCTGTCTGATAGAGAGACTCCTGCATCCGCTGTCTGATAGAGTCTCCTGCATCCGCTGTCTGATGGAGTGTCTCCTGCATTCACTGTCTGATAGAGAGTCTCCTGCATCCGCTCTTTGATAGAGTCTCCTGCATCCGCTGTCTGATAGAGAGTCTCCTGCATCCCCTGTCTGATGGAGAGTCACCTGCATCCACTGTCTGAAGGATAGACTCCAGCTTCCACTGTCCGATGGAGAGTCTCCTGCGTCCGCTGTCTGAAGGAGAGACTCCTGCATCCGTTGTCTGATAGAGAGTCTCCTGCATCCTCTGTCTGAAGGAGAGACTCCTGCATCCGCTGTCTGAAGGAGACTCTCCTGCATCCGCTGTCTAATAGAGAGTCTCTTGCATCCGCTGTCTGATAGAGAGTCTCCTGCATCCGCTGTCTGATAGAGAGACTCCTACATCCGCTGTCTGATAGAGAGTCTCCTGCTTCCGCTGTCTGATGGAGAGTCTCCAGCATCCGCTGTCTGAAGGAGAGACTCCTGCATCCGCTGTCTGATAGAGAGTCTCCTGCATCCGCTGTCTGATGGAGAGACTCCTGCATCCGCTGTCTAAAGGAGAGATTCCTGCATCTGCTGTCTGATAGAGAATCTCCTGCATTTGCTGTCTGATAGAAAGACTCCTGCATCCGCTGTCTGATAGAGAGTCTCCTGCATCCGCTGTCTGAAGGAGAGACTCCTGCATCCGCTCTCTGAAAGACGTTTTTTGGCATCCGCTCTCTGATAGAGTCTCCTGCATCCGCTGTCTGATAGAGAGTCTCCTGCATCCGCTGTTTGATAGAGAAACTTCTGCATCCGCTGTCTGATGGAGTATCTCCTGCATCCGCTGTTCGATAGAGAGACTCCTGCATCCGGTGTCTGAAAGAGAAAATCCTGCGTCGGCTGTCTGATAGAGAGTCTCCTGCATCCGCTGTCTGAAGGAGAGACTCCTGCATCCGCTGTCTGAAGGAGAGTCTCCTGCATCCGCTGTCTGATAGAGTCTCCTGCATCCGCTCTCTGATATAGAGTCTCCTGCATCTGCTGTCTGATAGAGAGTCTCCTGCATCCACTATCTGATAGAGAGTCTCCTGCATGCGCTGTCTGATAGAGAGACTCATGCATCCGCTGTCAGAAGGAGAAAATCCTGCATCCGATGTCTGATAGAGAGTCTTCTGCATCCGCTGTCTGATTGAGAGTCTCCTACATTCGCTGTCTGATAGAGTCTCCTGCATCCGTTGTCTGATAGAGAGTCTCCTGCATCCGATTTCTGATGGAGAGTCTCCAGCATCCGTGGTCTGAAGGAGTGACTCCTGCATTCGCTGTCTGATAGAGAGTCTCCTGCATCCGTTGTCTGATAGAGAGTCCCCTGCATCCGCTGTCTGATTGAGAGTCTCTTGCATCCGCTGTCTGATAGAGAGACTCCTGCATCTGCTCTCTGAAAGAGAGACTCCTGCATCCGCTGTCTGAATGAGTCTCCTGCATCCACTGCCTGATAGAGAGACTCCTGCATCCGCTGTCTGAAGGAGAGACTCCTGCATCCGCTGTCTGAAGGAGAGACTCCTGCATCCGCCGTCAGATAGATAGTCTCCTGCATCCGCTGTCTGATGGAGAGTCTGCTGCATCCGCTGTATAAAAGAGTCTCTAGCTTCCGCTCTCTGATAGAGTCTCCTGCATCCGCTGTCTGATAGAGAGTCTCCTGCATCCGCTGTCTGATGGAGAGACTTCTGCATCCACTGTCTAAAGGAGAGACTCCTACATCTGCTGTCTGAAGGAGAATCTTCTGCATCCGCTGTCTGATAGAGAAACTCCTGCATCCGCTGTCTGATAGAGAGTCTCCTGCATCCGCTGTCTGATGGAGAGTCTCCAGCATCCGCTGTCTGATGGAGTGTCTCCTGCATCCACTGTCCGATAGAGAGACTCCTGCATCCGGTGTCTGAAAGAGAAAATCCTGCGTCCGCTGTCTGATAGAGAATCTCCTGCATCCACTGTCTGAAGGAGAGACTCCTGCATCCGCTGTCTGAAGGAGAGTCTCCTGCATCCGCTGTCTGATAGAGTCTCCTGCATCCGCTGTCTGATATAGAGTCTCCTGCATCCGCTGTCTGATAGAGAGTCTCTTGCATCCGCTGTCTGATAGAGAGTCTCCTGCATCCACTATCTGATAGAGAGTCTCCTGCCTGCGCTGTCTGATAGAGAGACTCATGCATCCGCTGTCTGAAGGAGAAAATCCTGCATCCGATGTCTGATAGAGAGTCTCCTGCATCCGCTGTTTGATAGAGAGTCTTCTGTATCCACTGTCTGATAGAGAGTCTCCTGCATCCGCTGTCTGATAAAGAGACTCCTGCATCCGCTGTCTGATGGAGTGTCTCCTGCATCCGCTGTCTGATAGAGAGACTCTTTCATAAGCTGTCTGAAGGAGAAAATCCTGCATCCGCTGTCTGATAGAGAGACTCCTGCATCCGCTGTCTGATGGAGTGTCTCCTGCATCAGCTGTCTGATAGAGAGACTCCTGCATCCGCTGTATGATGGAGTCTCCTGCATCCGCTGTCTGATAGAAAGTCTCCTGCATCCGCTGTCTAATGGAGTTTCTCCTGCATCCGCTGTCTGGTAGAGAGTCTCCTGCATCCGCTGTCTGATCGACAGACTCCTGCTTCCGCTGTCTGATGGAGTCTGCTGCATCCGCTGTCTGAAGGAGAGACTCCTGCATCCGCTGTCTGGTAGAGAGTCTCCTGCATCCGCTGTCTGAAGGAGAGACTCCTGCATCCGCTGTCTGAAGGAGAGTCTCCTGCATCCGATGTCTGATAGAGTATCCTGCATCCGATGTCTGATAGAGAGTCTCCTGCATCCGCTGCCTGATAGAGAGACTCATGCATCGGCTGTCTGATAGAGAGTCTCCTGCATCCGCTGTCTGATAGAGAGACTCCTGCATCCGCTGTCTGATAATGTCTCATGCTTCCGCTGTCTGATGGAGAATCTCCTGCAACGGCTGTCTGATAGAGGGTATCCTGCATCCGCTGTCTGATAGAGTCTCCTGCATCTGCTGTCTGATGGAGTGTCTCCTGCATCCACTGTCTGATAGAGAGAATCCTGCAGTCGCTGTCTGAAGGAGAGACTCCTGCATCCGCTGTCTGATAGAGAGTCTCCTGCATCCCCTGCCTGATGGAGAGTCACCTGTATCCACTGTCTGATATAGAGTCTCCTGCATCTAATGTCTGAAGGAGAGACTCCAGCTTCCACTGTCCGATGGAGAGTCTCCTGCATCCGCTGTCTGAAGGAGAGACTCCTGCATCCGCTGTCTGATAGAGAGTCTCCTGCATCCGCTGTCTGATAGAGAGTTTCCTGCATCCACTATCTGATAGAGAGTCTCCTGCATGCGCTGTCTGATAGAGAGACTCATGCATCCGCTGTCTGAAGGAGAAAATCCTGCATCCGATGTCTGATAGAGAGTCTCCTGCATCCGCTGTTTGATAGTCTCCTGTATCCAATGTCTGATAAAGAGACTCCTGCATCCGCTGTCTGATGGAGTGTCTCCTGCATCCGCTGTCTGATAGAGAGACTCCTGCATCCGCTGTCTGAAGGAGAAAATCCTGCATCCGCTGTCTGATAGAGAGTCTCTTGCATCTGCTGTCTGAAGGAGAGACTCCTGCTTTCGCTGTCTGATAGAGAGTCTCCTGCATCTGCTGTTTGATAGAGACTCTCCTGCATCCGCTGTCTGAAGGAGAGACTCCTGCATCGGCAGTCTGATAGAGAATCTTCTGCATCCGCTGTCTGATGGAGAATCTCCTGCAACCGCTGTCTGATAGAGAGACTCCTGCATCCGCTGTCTGATAGAGTCTCCTGCATCCGCTGTCTGATGGAGTGTCTCCTGCATCCACTGTCTGATAGAGAGTCTCCTGCATCCGCACTTTGATAGAGTCTCCTGCATCCGCTGTCTGATAGAGAGTCTCCTGCATCCCCTGTCTGATGGAGAGTCACCTGCATCCACTGTCTGATAGAGAGTCTCCTGCATCTGCTGTCTGAAGGATAGACACCAGCTTCCACTGTCCGATGGAGAGTCTCCTGCATCCGCTGTCTGAAGGAGAGACTCCTGCATCCGTTGTCTGATAGAGAGTCACCTGCATCCTCTGTCTGAAGGAGAGACTCCTGCATCCGCTGTCTGAAGGAGACTCTCCTGCATCCGCTGTCTAATAGAGAGTCTCTTGCATCCGCTGTCTGATAGAGAGTCTCCTGCATCCGCTGTCTGATAGAGAGACTCCTACATCCGCTGTCTGATAGAGAGTCTCCTGCTTCCGCTGTCTGATGGAGAGTCTCCAGCATCCGCTGTCTGAAGGAGAGTCTCCTGCATCCGCTGTCTGATAGAGAGTCTCCTGCATCCGCTGTCTGATGGAGAGACTCCTGCATCCGCTGTCTAAAGGAGAGATTCCTGCATCTGCTGTCTGATAGAGAATCTCCTGCATTTGCTGTCTGATAGAAAGACTCCTGCATCCGCTGTCTGATAGAGAGTCTCCTGCATCCGCTGTCTGAAGGAGAGACTCCTGCATCCGCTCTCTGAAAGACGTTTTTTGGCATCCGCTGTCTGATAGAGTCTCCTGCATCCGCTGTCTGATAGAGAGTCTCCTGCATCCACTGTTTGATAGAGAAACTTCTGCATCCGCTGTCTGATGGAGTATCTCCTGCATCCGCTGTTCGATAGAGAGACTCCTGCATCCGGTGTCTGAAAGAGAAAATCCTGCGTCGGCTGTCTGATAGAGAGTCTCCTGCATCCGCTGTCTGAAGGAGAGACTCCTGCATCCGCTGTCTGAAGGAGAGTCTCCTGCATCCGCTGTCTGATAGAGTCTCCTGCATCCGCTCTCTGATATAGAGTCTTTTGCATCCGCTGTCTGATAGAGAGTCTCCTGCATCCACTATCTGACAGAGAGTCTCCTGCATGCGCTGTCTGATAGAGAGACTCATGCATCCGCTGTCAGAAGGAGAAAATCCTGCATCCGATGTCTGATAGAGAGTCTGTCTTCTGCATCCGCTGTCTGATTGAGAGTCTCCTACATCCGCTGTCTGATAGAGTCTCCTGCATCCGTTGTCTGATAGAGAGTCTCCTGCATCCGATTTCTGATGGAGAGTCTCCAGCATCCGTGGTCTGAAGGAGTGACTCCTGCATTCGCTGCCTGATATAGAGACTCCTGCATCCGCTGTCTGAAGGAGAGACTCCTGCATCCGCTGTCTGAAGGAGAGACTCCTGCATCCGCCGTCAGATAGATAGTCTCCTGCATCCGCTGTCTGATGGAGAGTCTGCTGCATCCGCTGTATAAAAGAGTCTCTAGCTTCCGCTCTCTGATAGAGTCTCCTGCATCCGCTGTCTGATAGAGAGTCTCCTGCATCCGCTGTCTGATGGAGAGACTTCTGCATCCACTGTCTAAAGGAGAGACTCCTACATCTGCTGTCTGAAGGAGAATCTTCTGCATCCGCTGTCTGATAGAGAAACTCCTGCATCCGCTGTCTGATAGAGAGTCTCCTGCATCCGCTGTCTGATGGAGAGTCTCCAGCATCCGCTGTCTGATGGAGTGTCTCCTGCATCCACTGTCCGATAGAGAGACTCCTGCATCCGGTGTCTGAAAGAGAAAATCCTGCGTCCGCTGTCTGATAGAGAATCTCCTGCATCCACTGTCTGAAGGAGAGACTCCTGCATCCGCTGTCTGAAGGAGAGTCTCCTGCATCCGCTGTCTGATAGAGTCTCCTGCATCCGCTGTCTGATATAGAGTCTCCTGCATCCGCTGTCTGATAGAGAGTCTCTTGCATCCGCTGTCTGATAGAGAGTCTCCTGCATCCACTATCTGATAGAGAGTCTCCTGCCTGCGCTGTCTGATAGAGAGACTCATGCATCCGCTGTCTGAAGGAGAAAATCCTGCATCCGATGTCTGATAGAGAGTCTCCTGCATCCGCTGTTTGATAGAGAGTCTTCTGTATCCACTGTCTGATAGAGAGTCTCCTGCATCCGCTGTCTGATAAAGAGACTCCTGCATCCGCTGTCTGATGGAGTGTCTCCTGCATCCGCTGTCTGATAGAGAGACTCTTTCATAAGCTGTCTGAAGGAGAAAATCCTGCATCCGCTGTCTGATAGAGAGACTCCTGCATCCGCTGTCTGATGGAGTGTCTCCTGCATCAGCTGTCTGATAGAGAGACTCCTGCATCCGCTGTATGATGGAGTCTCCTGCATCCGCTGTCTGATAGAAAGTCTCCTGCATCCGCTGTCTAATGGAGTTTCTCCTGCATCCGCTGTCTGGTAGAGAGTCTCCTGCATCCGCTGTCTGATCGACAGACTCCTGCTTCCGCTGTCTGATGGAGTCTGCTGCATCCGCTGTCTGAAGGAGAGACTCCTGCATCCGCTGTCTGGTAGAGAGTCTCCTGCATCCGCTGTCTGAAGGAGAGACTCCTGCATCCGCTGTCTGAAGGAGAGTCTCCTGCATCCGATGTCTGATAGAGTATCCTGCATCCGATGTCTGATAGAGAGTCTCCTGCATCCGCTGCCTGATAGAGAGACTCATGCATCGGCTGTCTGATAGAGAGTCTCCTGCATCCGCTGTCTGATAGAGAGACTCCTGCATCCGCTGTCTGATAATGTCTCATGCTTCCGCTGTCTGATGGAGAATCTCCTGCAACGGCTGTCTGATAGAGGGTATCCTGCATCCGCTGTCTGATAGAGTCTCCTGCATCTGCTGTCTGATGGAGTGTCTCCTGCATCCACTGTCTGATAGAGAGAATCCTGCAGTCGCTGTCTGAAGGAGAGACTCCTGCATCCGCTGTCTGATAGAGAGTCTCCTGCATCCCCTGCCTGATGGAGAGTCACCTGTATCCACTGTCTGATATAGAGTCTCCTGCATCTAATGTCTGAAGGAGAGACTCCAGCTTCCACTGTCCGATGGAGAGTCTCCTGCATCCGCTGTCTGAAGGAGAGACTCCTGCATCCGCTGTCTGATAGAGAGTCTCCTGCATCCGCTGTCTGATAGAGAGTTTCCTGCATCCACTATCTGATAGAGAGTCTCCTGCATGCGCTGTCTGATAGAGAGACTCATGCATCCGCTGTCTGAAGGAGAAAATCCTGCATCCGATGTCTGATAGAGAGTCTCCTGCATCCGCTGTTTGATAGTCTCCTGTATCCAATGTCTGATAAAGAGACTCCTGCATCCGCTGTCTGATGGAGTGTCTCCTGCATCCGCTGTCTGATAGAGAGACTCCTGCATCCGCTGTCTGAAGGAGAAAATCCTGCATCCGCTGTCTGATAGAGAGTCTCTTGCATCTGCTGTCTGAAGGAGAGACTCCTGCTTTCGCTGTCTGATAGAGAGTCTCCTGCATCTGCTGTTTGATAGAGACTCTCCTGCATCCGCTGTCTGAAGGAGAGACTCCTGCATCGGCAGTCTGATAGAGAATCTTCTGCATCCGCTGTCTGATGGAGAATCTCCTGCAACCGCTGTCTGATAGAGAGACTCCTGCATCCGCTGTCTGATAGAGTCTCCTGCATCCGCTGTCTGATGGAGTGTCTCCTGCATCCACTGTCTGATAGAGAGTCTCCTGCATCCGCACTTTGATAGAGTCTCCTGCATCCGCTGTCTGATAGAGAGTCTCCTGCATCCCCTGTCTGATGGAGAGTCACCTGCATCCACTGTCTGATAGAGAGTCTCCTGCATCTGCTGTCTGAAGGATAGACACCAGCTTCCACTGTCCGATGGAGAGTCTCCTGCGTCCGCTGTCTGAAGGAGAGACTCCTGCATCCGTTGTCTGATAGAGAGTCACCTGCATCCTCTGTCTGAAGGAGAGACTCCTGCATCCGCTGTCTGAAGGAGACTCTCCTGCATCCGCTGTCTAATAGAGAGTCTCTTGCATCCGCTGTCTGATAGAGAGTCTCCTGCATCCGCTGTCTGATAGAGAGACTCCTACATCCGCTGTCTGATAGAGAGTCTCCTGCTTCCGCTGTCTGATGGAGAGTCTCCAGCATCCGCTGTCTGAAGGAGAGTCTCCTGCATCCGCTGTCTGATAGAGAGTCTCCTGCATCCGCTGTCTGATGGAGAGACTCCTGCATCCGCTGTCTAAAGGAGAGATTCCTGCATCTGCTGTCTGATAGAGAATCTCCTGCATTTGCTGTCTGATAGAAAGACTCCTGCATCCGCTGTCTGATAGAGAGTCTCCTGCATCCGCTGTCTGAAGGAGAGACTCCTGCATCCGCTCTCTGAAAGACGTTTTTTGGCATCCGCTGTCTGATAGAGTCTCCTGCATCCGCTGTCTGATAGAGAGTCTCCTGCATCCACTGTTTGATAGAGAAACTTCTGCATCCGCTGTCTGATGGAGTATCTCCTGCATCCGCTGTTCGATAGAGAGACTCCTGCATCCGGTGTCTGAAAGAGAAAATCCTGCGTCGGCTGTCTGATAGAGAGTCTCCTGCATCCGCTGTCTGAAGGAGAGACTCCTGCATCCGCTGTCTGAAGGAGAGTCTCCTGCATCCGCTGTCTGATAGAGTCTCCTGCATCCGCTCTCTGATATAGAGTCTTTTGCATCCGCTGTCTGATAGAGAGTCTCCTGCATCCACTATCTGATAGAGAGTCTCCTGCATGCGCTGTCTGATAGAGAGACTCATGCATCCGCTGTCAGAAGGAGAAAATCCTGCATCCGATGTCTGATAGAGAGTCTGTCTTCTGCATCCGCTGTCTGATTGAGAGTCTCCTACATCCGCTGTCTGATAGAGTCTCCTGCATCCGTTGTCTGATAGAGAGTCTCCTGCATCCGATTTCTGATGGAGAGTCTCCAGCATCCGTGGTCTGAAGGAGTGACTCCTGCATTCGCTGTCTGATAGAGAGTCTCCTGCATCCGCTCTCTGAAGGAGAGTCTCCTGCATCCGCTGTCTGATAGAGAGAATCCTGCATTCGCTGTCTGAAGGAGAGACTCCTGCATCCGCTGTCTCATAGAGAGTCTCCTGCATCTGCTGTCTGATAGAGAGTCTCCTGCATCCACTGTCTGATGGAGAGTCACCTGCATCCACTGTCTGATATAGAGTCTCCTGCATCCGCTGTCTGATAGAGAGACTCTAGCTTCCACTGTCCGATAGAGCGTCTCCCGCATCCGCTGTCTGAAGGAGAGACTCCTGCATCCGCTGTTTGATAGAGAGTCTCCTGCATCCGCTGTCTGAAGGAGAGACTCTTGCATCCGCTGTCTGAAGGAGACTCTCCTGCATCCGCTGTCTAATAGAGAGTCTCTTGCATCTGCTTTCTGATAGAGAGTATCCTGCATCCGCTGTCTGATAGAGAGACTCCTACATCCGCTGTCTGATAGAGAGTCTCCTGCTTCCGCTGTCTGATGGAGAGACTCCTGCATCCGCTGTCTGATAGAGAGTCTCCTCCTGCATCCGCTGTCTGATGGAGAGACTCCTGCATCCGCTGTGTGATAGAGAGTCTCCTGCATCCGCTGTCTCTTGGAGAGACTCCTGCATCCGCTGTCTAAAGGAGAGACTCCTGCATCTGCTGTCTGGTAGAGAATATCCTGCATCTGCTGTCTGATAGAAAGACTCCTGCATCCGCTGTCTGATAGAGAGTCTCCTGCATCCGCTGTCTGATGGAGAATCTCCTGCATCCGCTGTTTGATAGAGAGACTCCTGCATCCGCTGTCTGATAGAGAGTCTCCTGCATCCGCCGTCTGATAGAGAGTCTCCTGCATCCCCTGTCTGAAGGAGAGACTCCTGCATTTGCTATCTGTAAGAAGTTTTTCTGTATCCGCTGTCTGATAGAGTCTCCTGCATCCGCTGTCTGATAGAGAGTCTCCTGCATCCTCTGTCTGATAGAGAGTCTCCTGCATCCGCTGTTTGATAGAGAAACTCCTGCATCCACTGTCTGATAGAGAGTCTCCTGCATCCGCTGTCTGATAGAAAGACTCCTGCATCCGCTGTCTGATGGAGTGTCTCCTGCGTCCGCTGTCTGATAGAGAGTCTCCTGCATCCGCTGTCTGAAGGAGAGACTCCTGCATCCGCTGTCTGAAGGAGAGTCTCCTGCATCCGCTGTCTGATAGAGTCTCCTGCATCCGCTGTCTGATATACAGTCTCCTGCATCCGCTGTCTGATAGAGAGTCTCCTGCATCCGCTGTCTGATAGAGAGTTTCCTGCATCCACTATCTGATAGAGAGTCTCCTGCATGCGCTGTTTGATAGAGAGACTCATGCATCCGCTGTCTGAAGGAAAAAATCCTGCATCTGATGTCTGATAGAGAGTCTCCTGCATCCGCTGTTTGATAGTCTCCTGTATCCAATGTCTGATAAAGAGACTCCTGCATCCGCTGTCTGATGGAGTGTCTCCTGCATCCGCTGTCTGATAGAGAGACTCCTGCATCCGCTGTCTGAAGGAGAAAATCCTGCATCCGCTGTCTGATAGAGAGTCTCTTGCATCCGCTGTCTGAAGGAGAGACTCCTGCATCCGCTGTCTGATAGAGAGTCTCCTGCATCTGCTGTCTGACAGAGAGTCTCCTGCATCCGCTGTCTGAAGGAGAGACTCCTGCATCCGCTGTCTGATGGAGAATCTCCTGCAACCGCTGTCTGATAGAGAGACACCTGCATCCGCTGTCTGATAGAGTCTCCTGCATCCGCTGTCTGATGGAGTGTCTCCTGCATCCACTGTCTGATAGGGAGTCTCCTGCATCCGCTGTTTGATAGATTCTCCTGCATCTGCTGTCTGATAGAGAGTCTCCTGCATCCCCTGTCTGATGGAGAGTCACCTGCATCCACTGTCTGATAGAGAGTCTCCTGCATCTGCTGTCTGAAGGAAAGACTCCAGCTTCCACTGTCCGATTCTCCTGCATCCGCTGTCTGAAGGAGAGACTCCTGCATCCGTTGTCTGATAGAGAGTCTCCTGCATCCGCTGTTTGAAGGAGAGACTCCTGCATCCGCTGTCTGAAGGAGATTCACCTGCATCCGCTGCCTAATAGAGAGTCTCTTGCATCCGCCGTCTGATAGAGAGTCTCCTGCATCCGCTGTCTGAAGGAGAGACTCCTGCATTCGCTCTCTGTAAGAAGTTTTTCTGTATCCGCTGTCTGATAGAGTCTCCTGCATCCGCTGTCTGATAGAGAGTCTCCTGCATCCTCTGTCTGATAGAGAGTCTCCTGCATCCGCTGTTTGATAGAGAAACTCCTGCATCCACTGTCTGATAGAGAGTCTCCTGCATCCGCTGTCTGATGGAGTGTCTCCTGCATCCGCTGTCCGATAGAGAGACTCCTACATCCCGTGTCTGAAAAAGAAAAGCCTGCGTCCGCTGTCTGATAGAGAGTCTCCTGCATCCGCTGTCTGAAGGAGAGACTCCTGCATCCGCTGTCTGAAGGAGAGTCTCCTGCATCCGCTGTCTGATAGAGTCTCCTGCATCCGCTGTCTGATATACAGTCTCCTGCATCGGCTGTCTGATAGAGAGTCTCCTGCATCCGCTGTCTGATAGAGAGTTTCCTGCATCCACTATCTGATAGAGAGTCTCCTGCATGCGCTGTCTGATAGAGAGACTCATGCATCCGCTGTCTGAAGGAGAAAATCCTGCATCCGATGTCTGATAGAGAGTCTCCTGCATCCGCTGTTTGATAGTCTCCTGTATCCAATGTCTGATAAAGAGACTCCTGCATCCGCTGTCTGATGGAGTGTCTCCTGCATCCGCTGTCTGATAGAGAGACTCCTGCATCCGCTGTCTGAAGGAGAAAATCCTGCATCCGCTGTCTGATAGAGAGTCTCTTGCATCCGCTGTCTGAAGGAGAGACTCCTGCATCCGCTGTCTGATAGAGAGTCTCCTGCATCTGCTGTCTGATAGAGAGTCTCCTGCATCCGCTGTCTGAAGGAGAGACTCCTGCATCCGCTGTCTGATGGAGAATCTCCTGCAACTGCTGTCTGATAGAGAGACACCTGCATCCGCTGTCTGATAGAGTCTCCTGCATCCGCTGTCTGATGGAGTGTCTCCTGCATCCACTGTCTGATAGGGAGTCTCCTGCATCCGCTGTTTGATAGAGTCTCCTGCATCCGCTGTCTGATAGAGAGTCTCCTGCATCCCCTGTCTGATGGAGAGTCACCTGCATCCACTGTCTGATAGAGAGTCTCTTGCATCTGCTGTCTGAAGGAAAGACTCCAGCTTCCACTGTCCGATGGAGATTCTCCTGCATCCGCTGTCTGAAGGAGAGATCCTGCATCCGTTGTCTAATAGAGAGTCTCCTGCATCCGCTGTTTGAAGGAGAGACTCATGCATCCGCTGTCTGAAGGAGACTCTCCTGCATCCGCTGTCTAATAGAGAGTCTCTTGCATCCGCTGTCTGATAGAGAGTCTCCTGCATCCGCTGTCTGATAGAGAGTCTCCTGCATCCGCTGTCTGATAGAGAGACTCCTACATCCGCTGTCTGATAGAGAGTCTCCTGCTTCCGCTGTCTGATGGAGTCTCCAGCATCCGCTGTCTGAAGGAGAGTCTCCTGCATCCGCTGTCTGATAGAGAGTCTCCTGCATCCGCTGTCTGATAGAAAGACTCCTGCATCCGCTGTCTAAAGGAGAGACTCCTGCATCTGCTGTCTGATAGAGAATCTCCTGCATTTGCTGTCTGATAGAAAGACTCCTGCATCCGCTGTCTGATAGAGAGTCTCCTGCATCCGCTGTCTGATGGAGAGTCTCCAGCATCCACTGTCTGAAGGAGTGACTCCTGCATCCGCTGTCTGATAGAGAGTCTCCTGCATCCGCTGTTTGAAGGAGAGACTCCTGCATCCGCTCTCTGAAAGACGTTTTTTGGCATCCGCTGTCTGATAGAGTCTCCTGCATCCGCTGTCTGATAGAGAGTCTCCTGCATCCGCTGTTTGATAGAGAAACTCCTGCATCCACTGTCTGATAAAGAGTCTCCAGCATCCGGTGTCTGTTTGAGAGACTCCTGCATCCGCTGTCTGATGGAGTATCTCCTGCATCCGCTGTTCGATCGATAGACTCCTGCATCCGATGTCTGAAGGAGAAAATACTGCGTCCGCTGTCTGAGAGAGTCTCCTGCATCCGCTGTCTGATGGAGAGACTCCTGCATCCGCTGTCTGAAGGAGAGTCTCCTGCATCCGCTGTCTGATATAGAGTCTCCTGCATCCGCTGTCTGATATAGAGTCTCCTGCATCCGCTGTCTGATAGAGAGTCTCCTGCATCCACTATCTGATAGAGAGTCTCCTGCATGCGCTGTCTGATAGAGAGAATCATGCATCCGCTGTCTGAAGGAGAAAATCCTGCATCCGATGTCTGATAGAGAGTCTCCTGCATCCGCTGTCTGATTGAGAGTCTCCTACATCCGCTGTTAGATAGAGAGTATCCTGCATCCGCTGTCTGATAGAGAGTCTTCTGCATCCGATTTCTGATGGAGAGTCTCCAGCATCCGTGGTCTGAAGGAGTGACTCCTGCATTCGCTGTCTGATAGAGAGTCTCATGCATCCGTTGTCTGATTGAGAGTCCCCTGCATCCGCTGTCTGATTGAGAGTCTCTTGCATCCGCTGTCTGATAGAGAGACTCCTGCATCTGCTCTCTGAATGAGAGACTCCTGCATCCGCTGTCTGAATGAGTCTCCTGCATCTACTGCCTGATAGAGAGACTCCTGCATCCGCTGTCTGAAGGAGAGACTCCTGCATCCGCTGTCTGAAGGAGAGACTCCTGCATCCGCTGTCAGATAGATAGTCTCCTGCATCCGCTGTCTGATGGAGAGTCTGCTGCATCCGCTGTATAATAGAGTGTCATGCATCCGCTCTCTGATAGAGTCTCCTGCATCCGCTGTCTGATAGAGAGTCTCCTGCATCCGCTGTCTGATGGAGAGACTTCTGCATCCACTGTCTAAAGGAGAGACTCCTACATCTGCTGTCTGATAGAGAATCTTCTGCATCCGCTGTCTGATAGAGAAACTCCTGCATCCGCTGTCTGATAGAGAGTCTCCTGCATCCGCTGTCTGATGGAGAGTCTCCAGCATCCGCTGTCTGAAGGAGTGACTCCTGCATCCGCTGTCTGATAGAGAGTCTCCTGCATCCGCTGTCTGAAGGAGAGACTCCTGCATCCGCTCTCTGAAAGAAGTTTTTCTGCATCCGCTGTCTGATAGAGTCTTCTGCATCCGCTGTCTGATAGAGAGTCTCCTGCATCCGATGTCTGATAGAGAGTCTCCTGCATCCGCTGTTTGATAGAGAAACTCCTGCATCCACTGTCTGATAGAGAGTCTCCTGCATCCGCTGTCTGATAGAGAGACTCCTGCATCCGCTGTCTGATGGACAGTCTCCTGCATCCGCTGTCCGATAGAGAGACTCCTGCATCCGGTGTCTGAAAGAGAAAATCCTGCGTCCGCTGTCTGATAGAGAGTCTCCTGCATCCGCTGTCTGAAGGAGAGACTCCTGCATTCGCTGTCTGAAGGAGAGTCTCCTGCATCCGCTGTCTGATAGAGTCTCCTGCATCCGCTGTCTGATATAGAGTCTCCTGCATCCGCTGTCTGATAGAGAGTCTCCTGCATCTGCTGTCTGATAGAGAGTCTCTTGCATCAACTATCTGATAGAGAGTCTCCTGCATGCGCTGTCTGATAGAGAGACTCATGCATCCACTGTCTGAAGGAGAAAATCCTGCATCCGATGTCTGATAGAGAGTCTCCTGCATCCGCTGTTTGATAGAGAGTCTTCTGTATCCACTGTCTGATAGAGAGTCTCCTGCATCCGCTGTCTGATAAAGAGACTCCTGCATCCGCTGTCTGATGGAGCGTCTCCTGCATCCGCTGTCTGATAGAGAGACTCTTTCATCGGCTGTCTGAAGGAAAGAATCCTGCATCCGCTGTCTGATAGAGAGACTCCTGCATCCGCTGTCTGATGGAGTGTCTCCTGCATCAGCTGGTTGATAGAGAGACTCCTGCATCCGTTGTCTCATAGAGAGACTCCTGCATTCGCTGTATGATGGAGTCTCCTGCATCCGCTGTCTGATAGAGAGTCTCCTGCATCCGCTGTCTGGTAGAGAGTCTCCTGCATCCGCTGTCTGATCGACAGACTCCTGCTTCCGCTGTCTGATGGAGTCTGCTGCATCCGCTGTCTGAAGGAGAGACTCCTGCATCCGCTGTCTGGTAGAGAGTCTCCTGCATCCGCTGTCTGAAGGAGAGACTCCTGCTTCCGCTGTCTGAAAGAGAGTCTCCTGCATCCGCTGCCTGATAGAGAGACTCATGTATCGGCTGTCTGATAGAGAGTCTCCTGCATCCGCTGTCTGATAGAGAGACTCCTGCATCCGCTGTCTGATAATGTCTCATGCTTCCACTCTCTGATGGAGAATCTCCTGCAACGGCTGTCTGATAGAGGGTATCCTGCATCCGCTGTCCGATAGAGTCTCCTGCATCCGCTGTCTGAAGGAGAGTCTCCTGCATCCGCTGTCTGATAGAGTCTCCTGCATCCGCTGTCTGATATAGAGTCTCCTGCTTCCGCTGTCTGATAGAGAGTCTCCTGCATCCACTATCTGATAGAGAGTCTCCTGCATGCGCTGTCTGATAGAGAGAATCATGCATCCGCTGTCTTAAGGAGAAAATCCTGCATCCGATGTCTGATAGAGAGTCTCCTGCATCCGCTGTCTGATTGAGAGTCTCCTACATCCGCTGTTAGATAAAGAGTCTCCTGCATCCGCTGTCTGATAGAGAGTCTTCTGCATCCGATTTCTGATGGAGAGTCTCCAGCATCCGTGGTCTGAAGGAGTGACTCCTGCATTCGCTGTCTGATAGAGAGTCTCCTGCATCCGTTGTCTGATAGAGAGTCCCCTGCATCCGCTGTCTGATTGAGAGTCTCTTGCATCCGCTGTCTGATAGAGAGACTCCTGCATCCGCTGTCTGAATGAGTCTCCTGCATCTACTGCCTGATAGAGAGACTCCTGCATCCGCTGTCTGAAGGAGAGACTCCTGCATCCGCTGTCTGAAGGAGAGACTCCTGCATCCGCTGTCAGATAGATAGTCTCCTGCATCCGCTGTCTGATGGAGAGTCTGCTGCATCCGCTGTATAATAGAGTCTCATGCATCCGCTCTCTGATAGAGTCTCCTGCATCCGCTGTCTGATAGAGAGTCTCCTGCATCCGCTGTCTGATGGAGAGACTTCTGCATCCACTGTCTAAAGGAGAGACTCCTACATCTGCTGTCTGATAGAGAATCTTCTGCATCCGCTGTCTGATAGAGAAACTCCTGCATCCGCTGTCTGATAGAGAGTCTCTTGCATCCGCTGTCTGATGGAGAGTCTCCAGCATCCGCTGTCTGAAGGAGTGACTCCTGCATCCGCTGTCTGATAGAGAGTCTCCTGCATCCGCTGTCTGAAGGAGAGACTCCTGCATCCGCTCTCTGAAAGAAGTTTTTCTGCATCCGCTGTCTGATAGAGTCTTCTGCATCCGCTGTCTGATAGAGAGTCTCCTGCATCCTCTGTCTGATAGAGAGTCTCCTGCATCCGCTGTTTGATAGAGAAACTCCTGCATCCACTGTCTGACAGAGAGTCTCCTGCATCCGCTGTCTGATAGAGAGACTCCTGCATCCGCTGTCTGATGGAGTGTCTCCTGCATCCGCTGTCCGATAGAGAGACTCCTGCATCCGGTGTCTGAAAGAGAAAATCCTGCGTCCGCTGTCTGATAGAGAGTCTCCTGCATCCGCTGTCTGAAGGAGAGACTCCTGCATCCGCTGTCTGAAGGAGAGTCTCCTGCATCCGCTGTCTGATAGAGTCTCCTGCATCCGCTGTCTGATATAGAGTCTCCTGCATCCGCTGTCTGATAGAGAGTCTCCTGCATCTGCTGTCTGATAGAGAGTCTCCTGCATCCACTATCTGATAGAGAGTCTCCTGCATGCGCTGTCTGATAGAGAGACTCATACATCCGCTGTCTGAAGGAGAAAATCCTGCATCCGATGTCTAATAGAGAGTCTCCTGCATCCGCTGTTTGATAGAGAGTCTTCTGTATCCACTGTCTGATAGAGAGTCTCCTGCATCCGCTGTCTGATAAAGAGACTCCTGCATCCGCTGTCTGATGGAGTGTCTCCTGCATCCGCTGTCTGATAGAGAGACTCTTTCATCCGCTGTCTGAAGGAGAGACTCCTGCATCCGCTGTCTGATAGAGAGACTCCTGCATCCGCTGTCTGATGGAGTGTCTCCTGCATCAGCTGTCTGATAGAGAGACTCCTGCATCCCTTGTCTCATAGAGAGACTCCTGCATTCGCTGTATGATGGAGTCTCCTGCATCCGCTGTCTGATAGAGAGTCTCCTGCATCCGCTGTCTGGTAGAGAGTCTCCTGCATCCGCTGTCTGATCGACAGACTCCTGCTTCCGCTGTCTGATGGAGTCTGCTGCATCCGCTGTCTGAAGGAGAGACTCCTGTATCCACTGTCTGGTAGAGAGTCTCCTGCATCCGCTGTCTGAAGGAGAGACTCCTGCATCCGCTGTCTGAAGGAGAGTCTCCTGCATCCGATGTCTGATAGAGTCTCCTGCATCCGATGTCTGATAGAGAGTCTCCTGCATCCGCTGCCTGATAGAGAGACTCATGTATCGGCTGTCTGATAGAGAGTCTCCTGCATCCGCTGTCTGATAGAGAGACTCCTGCATCCGCTGTGTGATAATGTCTCATGCTTCCACTGTCTGATGGAGAATCTCCTGCAACGGCTGTCTGATAGAGGGTATCCTGCATCCGCTGTCCGATAGAGTCTCCTGCATCCGCTGTCTGATGGAGTGTCTCCTGCATCCACTGTCTGATAGAGAGTCTCCTGCATCCGCTGTTTGATAGAGTCTCCTGCATCCGCTGTCTGATAGAGAGTCTCCTGCATCCCCTGTCTAATGGAGAGTCACCTGTATCCACTGTCTGATAGAGAGTCTCCTGCATCTGCTGTCTGAAGGAGAGACTCCAGCTTCCACTGTCCGATGGAGAGTCTCCTGCATCCGCAGTCTGAAGGAGAGACTCCTGCATCCGTTGTCTGATAGAGAGTCTCCTGCATCCGCTGTCTGAAGGAGAGACTCCTGCATCCGCTGTCTGAAGGAGACTCTCCTGCATCCGCTGTCTAATAGAGAGTCTCTTGCATCTGCTGTCTGATAGAGAGTCTCCTGCATCCGCTGTCTGATAGAGAGACTCCTACATCCGCTGTCTGAAGGAGAGTCTCCTGCATCCGCTGTCTGATAGAGAGTCTCCTGCATCCGCTGTCTGATGGAGAGACTCCTGCATCCGCTGTCTAAAGGAGAGACTCCTGCATCTGCTGTCTGATAGAGAATCTCCTGCATCTGCTGTCCGATGGAAAGACTCCTGCATCCGCTGTCTGATAGAGAGTCTCCTGCATCCGCTGTCTGATTGAGAGTCTCCAACATCCACTGTCTGAAGGAGTGACTCCTGCATCCGCTGTCTGATAGAGAGTCTCCTGCATCCGCTGTCTGAAGGAGAGACTCCTGCATCCGCTCTCTGAAAGATGTTTTTTGGCATCCGCTGTCTGATAGAGTCTCCTGCATCCGCTGTCTGATAGAGAGTCTCCTGCATCCGCTGTTTGATAGAAAAACTCCTGCATCCACTGTCTGATAGAGAGTCTCCAGTATCCGGTGTCTGATAGAGAGACTCCTGCATCCGCTGTCTGATGGAGTATCTCCTGCATCCGCTGTTCGATAGAGAGACTCCTGCATCCGGTGTCTGAAGGAGAAAATCCTGCGTCTGCTGTCTGATAGAAAGTCTCCTGCATCCGCTGTCTGTAGGAGAGACTCCTGCATCCGCTGTCTGATAGAGAGTCTACTGCATCCGCTGTCTGATAGAGAGACTCCTGCATCCGCTGTCTGATGGAGTGTCTCCTGCATCAGCTGTCTGATAGAGAGACTCCTGCATCTGTTGTCTCATAGAGAGACTCCTGCATCCGCTGTATGATGGAGTCTCCTGCATCCGCTGTCTGATAGAGAGTCTCCTGCATCCGCTGTCTAATGGAGTTTCTCCTGCATCCGCTGTCTGGTAGAGAGTCTCCTGCATCCGCTGTCTGATCGACAGACTCCTGCTTCCGCTGTCTGATGGAGTCTGCTGCATCCGCTGTCTGAAGGAGAGACTTCTGCATCCGCTTTCTGGTAGAGAGTCTACTGCATCCGCTGTCTGAAGGAGAGACTCCTGCATCCGCTGTCTGAAGGAGAGTCTCCTGCATCCGATGTCT
This sequence comes from Loripinus fragilis, assembly GCA_964019695.1. Taxonomy (NCBI): domain Eukaryota; kingdom Metazoa; phylum Mollusca; class Bivalvia; order Lucinida; family Lucinidae; genus Loripinus; species Loripinus fragilis. The sequence continues at coordinate 11,457,744 of OZ026520.1, forward strand.
GATAGAGTCTCCTGCATCCGATGTCTGATAGAGAGTCTCCTGCATCCGCTGTCTGATAGAGAGACTCATGCATCCGCTGTCTGATAGAGAGTCTCCTGCATCCGCTGTCTGATAGAGAGACTCCTGCATCCGCTGTCTGATAATGTCTAATGCTTCAGCTGTCTGATTGAGAGTCTCCAGCATCCGCTGTCTGAAGGAGAAACTCCTGCATCCGCTGTCTGATAGAGAGTCTCCTGCATCCGCTGTCTGAAGGAGAGACTCCTGCATCCGCTGTCTGAAGGAGAGTCTCCTGCATCCGATGTCTGATAGAGTCTCCTGCATCCGATGTCTGATAGAGAGTCTCCTGCATCCGCTGTCTGATAGAGAGACTCATGCATCCACGGTCTAATAGAAAGTCTCCTGGATCCGCTGTCTGATAGAGAGACTCGTGATTCGCTGTCTGTAGGAGTGTCTCCTGCATCCGCTGTCTGATAGAGTCTCCTGCATCCACTGTCTGATAGAGGGTCTCCTGCATCCGCTGTCTGATAGAGAGTCTCCTACATCCACTATCTGATAGAGAGTCTCCTGCATCCGCTGTCTGATAGAGCGACTCCTGCGTCCGCTGTCTGATAGAGTCTCCTGCATCCGATGTCTGATAGAGAGTCTCCTGCATCCACTGCCTGATAGAGAGACTCATGTATCGGCTGTCTGATAAAGAGTCTCCTGCATCCGCTGTCTGATAGAGAGACTCCTGCATCCGCTGTCTGATAATGTCTCATGCTTCCACTGTCTGATGGAGAATCTCCTGCAACGGCTGTCTGATAGAGGGTATCCTGCATCCGCTGTCCGATAGAGTCTCCTGCATCCGCTGTCTGAAGGAGAGTCTCCTGCATCCGCTGTCTGATAGAGTCTCCTGCATCCGCTGTCTGATATAGAGTCTCCTGCATCCGCTGTCTGATAGAGAGTCTCCTGCATCCACTATCTGATAGAGAGTCTCCTGCATGCGCTGTCTGATAGAGAGAATCATGCATCCGCTGTCTGAAGGAGAAAATCCTGCATCCGATGTCTGATAGAGAGTCTCCTGCATCCGCTGTCTGATTGAGAGTCTCCTACATCCGCTGTTAGATAAAGAGTCTCCTGCATCCGCTGTCTGATAGAGAGTGATCTGCATCCGATTTCTGATGGAGAGTCTCCAGCATCCGTGGTCTGAAGGAGTGACTCCTGCATTCGCTGTCTGATAGAGAGTCTCCTGCATCCGTTGTCTGATAGAGAGTCCCCTGCATCCGCTGTCTGATTGAGAGTCTCTTGCATCCGCTGTCTGATAGAGAGACTCCTGCATCTGCTCTCTGAAAGAGAGACTCCTGCATCCGCTGTCTGAATGAGTCTCCTGCATCTACTGCCTGATAGAGAGACTCCTGCACTGCTGTCTGAAGGAGAGACTCCTGCATCCGCTGTCTGAAAGAGAGACTCCTGCATCCGCTATCAGATAGATAGTCTCCTGCATCCGCTGTCTGATGGAGAGTCTGCTGCATCCGCTGTATAATAGAGTCTCATGCATCCGCTCTCTGATAGAGTCTCCTGCATTCGCTGTCTGATAGAGAGTCTCCTGCATCCGCTGTCTGATGGAGAGACTTCTGCATCCACTGTCTAAAGGAGAGACTCCTACATCTGCTCTCTGATAGAGAATCTTCTGCATCCGCTGTCTGATAGAGAAACTCCTGCATCCGCTGTCTGATAGAGAGTCTCCTGTATCCGCTGTCTGATGGAGAGTCTCTCCAGCATCCACTATCTGAAGGAGTGACTCCTGCATCCGCTGTCTGATAGAGAGTCTCCTGCATCCGCTGTCTGAAGGAGAGACTCCTGCATCCGCTCTGTGAAAGAAGTTTTTCTGCATCCGCTGTCTGATAGAGTCTTCTGCATCCGCTGTCTGATAGAGAGTCTCCTGCATCCTCTGTCTGATAGAGAGTCTTCTGCATCCGCTGTTTGATAGAGAAACTCCTGCATCCACTGTCTGATAGAGAGTCTCCTGCATCCGCTGTCTGATAGAGAGACTCCTGCATCCGCTGTCTGATGGAGTGTCTCCTGCATCCGCTGTCCGATAGAGAGACTCCTGCATCCGGTGTCTGAAAGAGAAAATCCTGCGTCCGCTGTCTGATAGAGAGACTCCTGCATCCGCTGTCTGAAGGAGAGACTCCTGCATCCGCTGTCTGAAGGAGAGTCTCCTGCATCCGCTGTCTGATAGAGTCTCCTGCATCCGCTGTCTGATATAGAGTCTCCTGCATCCGCTGTCTGATAGAGAGTCCCCTGCATCTGCTGTCTGATAGAGAGTCTCCTGCATCCACTATCTGATAGAGAGTCTCCTGCATGCGCTGTCTGATAGAGAGACTCATGCATCCGCTGTCTGAAGGAGAAAATCCTGCATCCGATGTCTGATAGAGAGTCTCCTGCATCCGCTGTTTGATAGAGAGTCTTCTGTATCCACTGTCTGATAGAGAGTCTCCTGCATCCGCTGTCTGATAAAGAGACTCCTGCATCCGCTGTCTGATGGAGTGTCTCCTGCATCCGCTGTCTGATAGAGAGACTCTTTCATCCGCTGTCTGAAGGAAAAAATCCTGCATCCGCTGTCTGATAGAGAGACTCCTGCATCTGCTGTCTGATGGAGTGTCTCCTGCATCAGCTGTCTGATAGAGAGACTCCTGCATCCGTTGTCTCATAGAGAGACTCCTGCATTCGCTGTATGATGGAGTCTCCTGCATCCGCTGTCTGATAGAGAGTCTCCTGCATCCGCTGTCTGGTAGAGAGTCTCCTGCATCCGCTGTCTGATCGACAGACTCCTGCTTCCGCTGTCTGATTGAGTCTGCTGCAACCGCTGTCTGAAGGAGAGACTCCTGCATCCACTGTCTGGTAGAGAGTCTCCTGCATCCGCTGTCTGAAGGAGAGACTCCTGCATCCGCTGTCTGAAGGAGAGTCTCCTGCATCCGATGTCTGATAGAGTCTCCTGCATCCGATGTCTGATAGAGAGTCTCCTGCATCCGCTGCCTGATAGAGAGACTCATGTATCGGCTGTCTTATAGAGAGTCTCCTGCATCCGCTGTCTGATAGAGAGACTCCTGCATCCGCTGTCTGATAATGTCTCATGCTTCCACTGTCTGATGGAGAATCTCCTGCAACGGCTGTCTGATAGAGGGATACTGCATCCGCTGTCCAATAGAGTCTCCTGCATCCGCTGTCTGATGGAGTGTCTCCTGCATCCACTGTCTGATAGAGAGTCTCCTGCATCCGCTGTTTGATAGAGTCTCCTGCATCCGCTGTCTGATAGAGAGTCTCCTGCATCCCCTGTCAAATGGAGAGTCACCTGTATCCACTGTCTGATAGAGAGTCTCCTGCATCTGCTGTCTGAAGGAGAGACTCCAGCTTCCACTGTCCGATGGAGAGTCTCCTGCATCCGCTGTCTGAAGGAGAGACTCCTGCATCCGTTGTCTGATAGAGAGTCTCCTGCATCCGCTGTCTGAAGGAGAGACTCCTGCATCCGCTGTCTGAAGGAGACTCTCCTGCATCCGCTGTCTAATAGAGAGTCTCTTGCATCTGCTGTCTGATAGAGAGTCTCCTGCATCCGCTGTCTGATAGAGAGACTCCTACATCCGCTGTCTGAAGGAGAGTCTTTTGCATCCGCTGTCTGATAGAGAGTCTCCTGCATCCGCTGTCTGATGGAGAGACTCCTGCATCCGCTGTCTAAAGGAGAGACTCCTGCATCTGCTGTCTGATAGAGAATCTCCTGCATCTGCTGTCCGATGGAAAGACTCCTGCATCCGCTGTCTGATAGAGAGTATCCTGCATCCGCTGTCTGATGGAGAGTCTCCAGCATCCACTGTCTGAAGGAGTGACTCCTGCATCCGCTGTCTGATAGAGAGTCTCCTGCATCCGCTGTCTGAAGGAGAGACTCCTGCATCCGCTCTCTGAAAGAAGTTTTTTGGCATCCGCTGTCTGATAGAGTCTCCTGCATCCGGTGTCTGATAGAGAGTCTCCTGCATCCGCTGTTTGATAGAGAAACTCCTGCATCCACTGTCTGATAGAGAGTCTCCAGTATCCGGTGTCTGATAGAGAGACTCCTGCATCCGCTGTCTGATGGAGTATCTCCTGCATCCGCTGTTCAATAGAGAGACTCCTGCATCCGGTGTCTGAAGAAGAAAATCCTGCGTCCGCTGTCTGATAGAGAGTCTCCTGCATCCGCTGTCTGAAGGAGAGACTCCTGCATCCGCTGTCTGATAGAGAGTCTCCTGCATCCGCTGTCTGATAGAGAGACTCCTGCATCCGCTGTCTGATTGAGTATCTCCTGCATCAGCTGTCTGATAGAGAGACTCCTGCATCTGTTGTCTCATAGAGACACTCCTGCATCCGCTGTATGATGGAGTCTCCTGTATCCGCTGTCTGATAGAGAGTCTCCTGCATCCGCTGTCTAATGGAGTTTCTCCTGCATCCGCTGTCTGGTAGAGAGTCTCCTGCATCCGCTGTCTGATCGACAGACTCCTGCTTCCGCTGTCTGATGGAGTCTGCTGCATCCGCTGTCTGAAGGAGAGACTCCTGCATCCGCTGTCTGGTAGAAAGTCTACTGCATCCGCTGTCTGAAGGAGTGACTCCTGCATCCGCTGTCTGAAGGAGAGTCTCCTGCATCCGATGTCTGATAGAGTCTCCTGCATCCGATGTCTGATAGAGAGTCTCCTGCATCCGCTGTCTGATAGAGAGACTCATGCATCCACTGTCTGATAGAGAGTCTCCTGCATCCGCTGTCTGATAGAGAGACTCCTGCATCCGCTGTCTGATAATGTCTCATGCTTCAGCTGTCTGATTGAGAGTCTCCAGCATCCGCTGTCTGAAGGAGAAACTCCTGCAACCGCTGTCTGATAGAGAGTCTCCTGCATCCGCTGTCTGAAGGAGAGGCTCCTGATTCGCTGTCTGTAGGAGTGTCTCCTGCATCCGCTGTCTGATAGAGTCTCCTGCATCCACTGTCTGATAGAGAGTCTCCTGCATCCGCTGTCAGATAGAGAGTCTCCTGCATCCACGGTCTAATAGAGAGTCTCCTGGATCCGCTGTCTGATAGAGAGACTCCTGATTCGCTGTCTGTAGGAGTGTCTCCTGCATCCGCTGTCTGATAGAGTCTCCTGCATCCACTGTCTGATAGAGGGTCTCCTGCATCCGCTGTCTGATAGAGAGTCTCCTACATCCACTATCTGATAGAGAGTCTCCTGCATCCGCTGTCTGATAGAGCGACTCCTGCGTCCGCTGTCTGATAGAGTCTCCTGCATCCGATGTCTGATAGAGAGTCTCCTGCATCCACTGTCTGATAGAGAGTCTCCTGCATCCGTTGTCTGCTAGAGAGTCTCCGGCATCCACAGTCTGATAGACAGTCTCATGCATCGGCTGTCTGATAGAGAGACTCCTGCATCCGCTGTCTGATTGAGTGTCTCCTTCATCCGCTGTCTGATAGAGAGACCCCCTGCATCCGCTGTCTGACAGAGAAAATCCTGCATCCGCTGTCTGATAGAGAGTCTCATGCATCCGCTGTCTGAAGGAGAGACTCCTGCATCCGCTGTCTGATAGAGAGTCTCCTGCATCCGCTGTCTGATAGAGAGTGTCATGCATCCGCTGTCTGATAGAGAGACTCCTGCAGCCGCTGTCTGATGGAGAGTCTCCTGCATCCATTGTCTAATAGACTGTACTGCATCCGCTGTCTGATGGAGAGTTTCCTGCATCCGCTGTCTGATAGAGAGTCTCCTGCATCCGCTGTCTGATAGAGAGTCTGCTGCATCCGCTGTCTGATAGAGAGTCTCCTGCATCCGCTGTCTGATAGAGAAAATCCTGCATTCGCTGTCTGAAGGAGAGACTCCTTCATCCGCTGTCTGATAGAGAGTCTCGTGCATCCGCTGTCTGATAGAGAGTCTCCTGCATCCGCTGTCTGATAGAGAGTCTCCTGCATCAGTTGTCTGAAAGAGGGTCTCCTGCATCCGCTGTCTGATAGAGTATCCTGCATTCAATGTCTGATAGAGAGTCTCCTGCATCCGCTGTCTGATAGAGATTCTCCTGCATCAGCTGTCTGATAGAGAGTCTCCGGAATCCACAGTCTGATAGACAGTCTCATGCATTGGCTGTCTGATAGAGAGATTCCTGCATCGGCTGTCTGATTGAGTGTCTCCTGCATCCGCTGTCTGATAGAGAGACCCCCTGCATCCGCTGTCTGACAGAGAAAATCCTGCATCCGCTGTCTGATAGAGAGTCTCATGCATCCGCTGTCTGTATGAGAGACTCCTGCATCCTCTGTCTGATAGAGAGTCTACTGCATCCGCTGTCTGATGGAGAGTCTCCTGCATCCGCTGTCTGATAGAGAGTCTCTTGCATCCGCTGTCTGATAGAGAGTCTCCTACATCCACTGTCTGATAGAGAGTCTCCTGCATCCGCTGTCTGATAGAGAGTCTCCTGCTTTCACTGTCTGATGGAGAGTCTCCAGCATCCGCTGTCTGAAGGAGAGACTCCTGCATCCGCTGTCTGATAGAGAGTCTCCTGCATCCGCTGTCTGATAGAGAGAATCCTGCATTCGCTGTCTGAAGGAGAGACTCCTGCATCCGCTGTCCGATAGAGAGTCACCTGCATCAGCTGTCTGATAGAGAGTCTCGTGCATCCGCTGTCTGATAGAGAGTCTCCTGCATCAGCTGTCTGATAGAGGGTCTCCTGCATCGGCTGCTTGATAGAGAGTCTCCTACATCCACTGTCTGATAGAGAGTCTCCTGCATCCGCTGTCTGATAGAGACTCCTGCATCCGCTGTCTAAAAGTGTCTCCTGCATCCGATGTCTGATAGAGAGTCTCCTGCATCCGCTGTCTGATAGAGAGCCTCCGGCATCCACAGTCTGATAGACAGTCTCATGCATCGGCTGTCTGATAGAGAGACTCCTGCATCCGCTGTCTAATTGAGTGTCTCCTTCATCCGCTGTCTGATAGAGAGACCCCCTGCATCCGCTGTCTGAAAGAGAAAATCCTGCATCCGCTGTCTGATAGAGAGTCTCATGCATCCGCTGTCTGAAGGAGAGACTCCTGCATCCGCTGTCTGATAGAGAGTCTCATGCATCCGCTGTCTGATAGTGTCTCTTGCATCAGCTGTCTGATAGAGAGACCCCCTGCATCCGCTGTCTGACAGAGAAACTCCTGCATCCGCTGTCTGATAGAGAGTCTCATGCATCCGCTGTCTGAAGGAGAGACTCCTGCATCCGCTGTCTGATAGAGAGTCTCCTGCATCCGCTGTCTGATAGAGAGTCTCCTGCATTCGCTGTCTGATAGAGAGACTCCTGCATCCGCTGTCGGATGAAGAGTCTCCTGCATCCATTGTCTAATAGAGTCTACTGCATCCGCTGTCTGATAGAGAGTCTCCTGCATCCGCTGTCTGATAGAGAGTCTCCTGCATCCGCTGTCTGATAGAGAGAATCCTGCATTCGCTGTCTGAAGGAGAGACTCCTGCATCCGCTGTCTGATAGAGAGTCTCCTGCATCCGCTGTCTGATAGAGAGTCTCAAGCAACCGCTGTCTGATAGAGAGACTCCTGCATTCGCTGTCTGAAGGAGGGTCTCCTGCATCGGCTGTCTGATAGAGAGTCTTCTGCATCCGCTGTCTGATAGAGAGACTCCTGCATCCGCTGTCTGATGGAGAATCTCCTGCAACCGCTGTCTGATAGAGGGTATCCTGCATCCGCTGTCTGATAGAGTCTCCTGCATCCGCTGTCTGATGGAGTGTCTCCTGCATCCGCTGTCTGATAGAGAGTCTCCTGCATCCGCTCTATGATAGAGTCTCCTGCGGATGTCTGATAGAGAGTCTCCTGCATCCCCTGTCTGATGGAGAGTCACCTGCATCCACTGTCTGATAGAGAGTGTCCTGCATCCGCTGTCTGATAGAGAGACTCCAGCTTCCACTGTCTGATGGAGAGTCTCCTGCATCCGCTTTCTGAAGGAGAGCCTCCTGCATCCGCTGTCTGATAGAGAGTCTCCTGCATCCGCTGTCTGAAGGAGAGACTCCTGCATCCGCTTTCTGAATGAGACTCTCCTGCATCCGCTATCTAATAGAGAGTCTCTTGCATCCGCTGTCTGATAGAGAGTCTCCTGCATCCACTGTCTGATAAAGAGACTCCTACATCCGCTGTCTGATAGAGAGTCTCCTGCTTCCGCTTTCTGATGGAGAGACTCCAGCATCCGCTGTCTGAAGGAGAGACTCCTGCATCCGCTGTCTGATAGAGAGTCTCCTGCATCCGCTGTCTGAAGGAGAGACTCCTGCATCCGCTGTCTGTAGGAGAGTCACCTGCATCCGCTCTCTGATAGAGAGTCTCCTGCATCGGCTGTCTGATAGAGAGTCTCCTGCATCCGCTGTCTGATAGAGAGTCTCCTGCAGCCACTGTCTGATAGAGAGTCTCCTGCATCCGCTGTCTGTAGGAGAGTCACCTGCATCCGCTCTCTGATAGAGAGTCTCCTGCATCGGCTGTCTGATAGAGAGTCTCCTGCATCCGCTGTCTGATAGAGAGTCTCCTGCATCCACTGTCTGATAGAGAGTCTCCTGCATCCGCTGTCTGATAGAGAGCCTCCTGCATCCGCTGTCTGATAGAGAGTCTCCTGCATCCGCTGTCTGAAGGAGAGACTCCTGCATCCGCTTTCTGAATGAGACTCTCCTGCATCCGCTATCTAATAGAGAGTCTCTTGCATCCGCTGTCTGATAGAGAGTCTCCTGCAACCGCTGTCTGATAAAGAGACTCCTACATCCGCTGTCTGATAGAGAGTCTCCTGCTTCCGCTTTCTGATGGAGAGACTTCAGCATCCGCTGTCTGAAGGAGAGACTCCTGCATCCGCTGTCTGATAAAGAGTCTCCTGCATTAGCTGTCTGAAGGAGAGACTCCTGCATCCGCTGTCTGTAGGAGAGTCACCTGCATCCGCTCTCTGATAGAGAGTCTCCTGCATCGGCTGTCTGATAGAGAGTCTCCTGCATCCGCTGTCTGATAGAGAGTCTACTGCATCCACTGTCTGATAGAGAGTCTCCTGCATCCGCTGTCTGATAGACTTCTGCATCCGCTGTCTGATAGAGAGAATCCTGCATTCGCTGTCTGAAGGCGAGTCTCCTGTATCCGCTGTCTAATAAAGAGACACCTGCATCCGTTGTCTGATTGAGTGTCTCCTACATCCGCTGTCTGATAGAGTGACTCCTGCATCCGCTGTCTGAAGGAGAAAATCCTGCATCCGCTGTCTGATAGAGAGTCTCTTGCATCCGCTGTTTGAAAGAGAGACTCCTGCATCCGCTGTCTGATAGAGAGTCTCCTGCATCCACTGTCTGATAGAGAGACTCCTGCATCCGCTGTCTGATAGAGAGACTCCTGCATCCGCTGTATGATGGAGTCTCCTGCATTCGCTGTCTGATAGAGAGTCTCCTGCATCCGCTGTCTGATGGAGTTTCTCCTGCATCCGCTGTCTGATAATGAGTCTCCTGCATCCGCTGTCTGATAGACAGACTCCTGCTTCCGCTGTCTGATGGAGTCTGCTGCATCCGCTGTCTGAAGGAGAGACTCCTGCACCCGCTGTCTGGTAGAGAGTCTCCTACATCCGCTGTCTGAAGGAGAGACTCCTGCATCCGCTGTCTGAAGGAGAGTCTCCTGCATCCGATGTCTGATACACTCTCCTGCATCCGCTGTCTGATAGAGATTCTCCTGCATCCCCCGTCTGATAGAGAGACTCCTGCATCCGTTGTGTGATAGAGAGTCTCCTGCATCCGCTGTCTGATAGAGAGACTCCTGCATCCGCTGTCTGATAGAGTCTCATGCTTCCACTGTCTGATGGAGAGTCTCCAGCATCCGCTGTCTGAAGGTGAGACTCCTGCATCCGCTCTCTGATAGAGAGTCTCCTGCATCCGCTGTCTGATGGAGAATCTCCTGCAACCGCTGTCTGATAGAGGGTATCCTGCATCCGCTGTCTGATAGAGTGTCCTGCATCCGCTGTCTGATGGAGTGTCTCCTGCATCCACTGTCTGATAGAGACTCTCCTGCATCTGCTGTCTGATAGAGAGACTCCTACTTCCGCTGTCTGATGGAGAGTCTCCTGCATCCGCTGTCTGAAGGAGAGACTCCTGCATCCGCTGTCTGAAAGAGTGTCTCCTGCATCCGCTGTATGATGGAGTCTCATGCATTCGCTGTCTGATAGAGAGTCTCCTGCATCCGCTGTCTGATAGAGAGACTCCTGCATCCGCTGTATGATGGTCTCCTGCATCCGCTGTCTGATAGAGAGTCTCCTGCATCCGCTGTCTGATGGAGTTTCTCCTGCATCGGCTGTCTTATAGAGGTTCCTGCATCCGCTGTCTGATAGACAGACTCCTGCTTCCGCTGTGTGATGGAGTCTGCTGCATCCGCTGTCTGAAGGAGAGACTCCTGCATCCGCTGTCTGGTAGAGAGTCTCCTGCATCCGTTGTCTGAAGGAGAGACTCCTGCATCCGCTGTCTGAAGGAAAGGCTCCTGCATCCGAAGTCTGATAGAGTGTCCTGCATCCGCTGTCTGATAGAGAGTCTCTTGCATCCGCTGTCTGATAGAGAGACTCCTGCATCCGCTGTCTGATAGAGAGACTCCTGCATCCGCTGTCTGATAGAGAGTCTTCTGCATCCGCTGTCTGATAGAGAGACTCCTGCTTCCGCTGTCTAATGGAGAGTCTCCAACATCCGCTGTCTGAAGGAGAGACTCATGCATCCGCTGTCTGATAGAGAGTCTCCTGCATCCGCTGTCTGAAGGAGAGACTCCTGCATACGCTGTCTGTAGGAGAGTCACCTGCATCCGCTGTCTGATAGAGTCTCCTGCATCCGCTGTCTGATAGAGAGTCTCCTGCATCCACTGTCTGATAGAGAGTGTCCTGCATCGGCTGTCTGATAGAGAGTTTCCTGCATCCACTGTCTGATAGAGAGTCTCCTGCATCCGCTGTCTGATAAAGAGACTCCTGCATCCGCTGTCTGATAGAGAGACTCCTGCATTCGCTGTCTGAAGGAGAGACTCCTGCATCCGCTGTCTGATAGAGAGTCATCTGCATCCGTAGTCTGATAGAGGTACTCCTGCATCCCCTGTCTGATGGAGAATCTCCTGCAACCGCTGTCTGATAGAGGGTATCCTGCGTCCGCTGTCTGATAGAGTCTCCTGCATCCGCTGTCTGATGGAGTGTCTCCTGCATCCGCTGTCTGATAGAGACTCTCCTGCATCTGCTGTCTGATAGAGAGACTCCTACTTCCGCTGTCTGATGGAGAGTCTCCTGCATCCGCTGTCTAAAGGAGAGACTCCTGCATCTGCTGTCTGATAGAGAGTCTCCTGCATCCGCTGTATGATGGAGTCTCATGCATTCGCTGTCTGATAGAGAGTCTCCTGCATCCACTGTCTGATAGGGAGTCTCCTGCATCCGCTGTCTGATAGAGAGACTCCTGCATCCGCTGTCTGATAGAGAGTCTTCTGCATCCGCTCTCTGATAGAGAAACTCCTGCATCCGCTGTCTGATAGAGAGTCTCCTGCTTCCGCTGTCTCATGGAGAGTCTCCAGCATCCGCTGTCTGAAGGAGAGACTCATGCATCCGCTGTCTGATAGAGAGTCTCCTGCATCCGCTGTCTGAAGGAAAGACTCCTGCATACGCTGTCTGTAGGAGAGTCACCTGCATCCGCTGTCTGATAGAGTCTCCTGCATCCGCTGTCTGATAGAGAGTCTCCTGCATCCACTGTCTGATAGAGAGTGTCCTGCATCGGCTGTCTGATAGAGTCTCCTGCATCCACTCTCTGATAGAGAGTCTCCTGCATCCGCTGTCTGATAGAGAGACTCCTGTATCCGCTGTCTGATAGAGTCTCCTGCATGCATCCGCTTTCTGATAGAGAGTCTCCTGCATCCGCTGTCTGAAGGAGAGTCTTTTGCATCCGCTGTCTGATAGAGTCTCCTGCATCCGTTGTCTGATAGAGAGTCTCCTGCGTCCGCTGTCTGATAGAAAGTCTCTTTCATCCGCTGTCTGATAGAAAGACTCCTGTATCCGCTGTCTGATAGAGTCTCCTGCATCGGCTGTCTGATAGAGAGTCTCCTGCATCGGCTGTCTGATAGAGCGTCTCCTGCATCCGCTGTCTGATAGAGAGACTCCTGCATCCTCTGTCTGATAGAGAGTCTCCTGCTTCCGCTGTCTTATGGAGTGTCTCCTGCATCCGCTGTCTGATAGAGTGTCTCCTGCATCCGCTGTCAGATAGAGAGTCTCCTGCATCCGCTGTCTGATGGAGAATCTCCTGCATCCCCTGTCTGATAGAGAGACTCCTGCTTCCGCTGTCTGTAGGAGAGACTCCTGCATCCGCTGTCTGATGGAGTGTCTCCTGCATCCGCTGTCTGATAGAGTGTCTCCTGCATCTGCTGTCTGATAGAGAGTCTCCTGCATCCGCTGTCTGATAGAGAGACTCCTGCTTCTGCTGTCTGATGGAGAGTCTCCTGCATCTGCTGTCTGAAGGAGAGACTTCTGCATCCGCATTCTGATAGAGAGTCTCCTGCATCCGCTGTCTGAAGGAGAGACTCCTGCATCCGCTGTCTGAAGGAGAGTCTCCTACATCCGCTGTCCGATAGAGTTTCCTGCATCCGCTGTCTGATAGAGAGTCTCCTGCATCCGCTGTCTGATAGAGAGACTCCTGCATCCGCTGTCTGATAGAGATACTCCTGCATCCGCTGTCTGATAGAGAGACTCCTGCATTCGCTGTCTGAAGGAGAGACTCCTGCATCCGCTGTCTGATAGAGAGTCTTCTGCATCCGCTGTCTGATAGACAGACTCCTGCATCCGCTGTCTGATGGAGTGTCTCCTGCACCCGCTGTCTGATAGAGACTCTCCTGCATCCGCTGTCTGATAGAGAGACTCCTGCTTCCGCTGTCTGATGGAGAGTCTCCTGCATACGCTGTCTGAAGGAGAGACTCCTGCATCGGCTGTCTGATAGAGTCTCCCGCATCCGTTGTCTGATAGAGAGTCTCCTGCGTCCGCTGTCTGATGGAGTGTCTGCTGCATCCGCTGAATGATGGAGTCTCCTGCATCCGCTGTCTGATAGAGAGTTTCCTGCATCCGCTGTCTGATGGAGTGTCACCTGCATCCGCTGTCTGATAGAGAGTCTCCTGCATCCGCTGTCTGATAGAGAGTCTCCTGCATCCGCTGTCTGAAAGAGAGACGCCTGCATCCGCTGTCTGAAGGAGAGTCTCCTGCATCCGCTGTCTGATAAAGTTTCCTGCATCCGCTGTCTGATAGAGAGTCTCCTGCATCCGATGTCTGATAGAGAGACTCCTGCATCCACTGTCTGATAGACAGTCTCCTGCATCCGCTGTCTGATAGAGAGACTCCTGCATCCGCCGTCTGATAGAGAGTCTCCTGCTTCCGCTGTATGATGGAGAGTCTCCAGCATCCGATATCTGAAGGAGAGACTCCTGCATCCACTGTCTGATAAAGAGTCTCCTGCATCCGCTGTCTGAATGAGAGACTCCTGCATCCGCTGTCTGTAGGACAGTCACCTGCATCCGCTGTCTGATAGAGTCTCCTGCATCCGCTGTCTGATAGAGAGTCTCCTGCACGTGCTGTCTGATAGAGAGTCACCTGCATCCGCTGTCTGATAGAGATTCTCCTGCATCCACTGTCTGATAGAGAGTCTCCTGCATCTGCTGTCTGATAGAGAGACTCCTGCATGCGCTGCTGATAGAGTCTCCTGCATGCATCCGCTGTCTGATAGAGAGACTCCTGCATCCGCTCTCTGAAGGAGAGTCTCCTGCATCTGCTGTCTGATAGAGTCTCCCGCATCCTTTGTCTGATAGAGAGTCTCCTGCGTCCGCTGTCTGATAGAGTGTCTCCTGCATCTGCTGTCTGATAGAGAGTCTACTGCATCCACTGTCTGACAGAAAGTCTTCTTCATCCGCTGTCTGATAGAGAGACTCCTGCATCCGCTGTCTGATAGAGTCTCCTGCATCGGCTGTCTGATAGAGAGTCTCCTGCATCCGCTGTCTGATAGAGAGACTCCTGCATCCGCTGTCTGATTGAGTGTCTCCTGCATCCACTGTCTGATAGAGAGACTCCTGCATCCGCTGTGTGAAAAAGAAAATCCTGCATCCGCTGTCTGATAAAGAGGCTCTTGCATCCGCTGTCTGAAGGAGAGACTCCTACATCCGCTGTCTGATAGAGAGTCTCCTGCATCCGCTGTCTGATAGATAGTCTCCTGCATCCGCTGTCTGATAGAGAGACTCCTGCATCCGCTGTCTGATAGAGAGTCTCCTGCATCCATTGCCTGACAGAGAGTCTCCTGCATCCGCTGTCTGTTAGAGTCTCCTGCATCCGCTGTATGATGGAGTCTCCTGCATCCGCTGTCTTATAGTGATTCTCCTGCATCCGCTGTCTGATGGAGTGTCTCCTGCATCCGCTGTCTGATAGAGAGTCTCCTGCATTCGCTGTCTGATAGAGAGACTCCTGCTTCCCATGTCTGATGGAGAGTCTCCTGCATCTGCTGTCTGAAGGAGAGACTCCTATATCCGCTGTCTGAAAGAGAGTCTCCTGCATCCGCTGTCTGAAGGAGAGACTCCTGCATCCGCTGTCTGAAGGAGAGTCATCTGCATCCCCTGTCTGATAGAGTTTCCTGCATCCACTGTCTGATAGATAGTCTCCTGCGTCCGCTGTCTGATAGAGAGACTCCTGCATCCGCTGTCTGATAAAGAGTCTCCTGCATCCGCTGTCTGATAGAGAGACTCCTGCATCCGTTGTCTGATAGAGAGTCTCCTGCTTCAGCTGTCTGATAGAGAGTCTCCAGCATCTGCTGTCTGTAGGAGAGACTCCTGCATCCGCTGTCTGAGAGAGAGTCTCCTGCATCGGCTGTCTGATTGAGAGTCCCCTGCATCCGCTGTCTGATAGAGAGACTCCTGCATTCGCTGTTTGAAGGAGAGACTCCTGCATCCGCTGTCTGATAGAGAGTCTCCTGCATCTGCTGTCTGATAGAGAGTCTCCTGCATCCGCTGTCTGATAGAGAGACTCCTGCATTCGCTGTCTAAAGGAGAGACTCCTGCATCCGCTGTCTGATAGAGAGTCTTCCGTATCCGCTGTCTGATAGAGAGACTCCTGCATCCGCTGTCTGATTGAGAATCTCCTGCAACCGCTGTCTGATAGAGGGTATCCTGCATCCACTGTCTGATAGAGTCTCCTGCATCAGCTGTCTGATAAAGTGTCTCCTGCATCCGCTGTCTGATAGATAGTCTCCTGCATCCGTTGTCTGATAGAGAGTCTCTATCAGACAGCAGATGCAGGATACTCTCTATCAGACAGCGGATGCAGGAGACACTCCATCAGACAGCGGATGCAGGAGTCTCTCCTACAGACAGCGGAAGCAGGAGTCTCTCTATCAGACAGCGGATGCAGGAGATTCTCCATCAGACAGCGGATGCAGGAGACACTCCATCAGACAGCGGAAGCAGGAGACTCTCTATCAGACAGAGGATGCAGGATACCCTCTATCAGACAGCGGATGCAGGAGTCTCTCTATCAGACAGCGGATGCAGGAAACTCTCTATCAGACAGCGGATACAGGAGTATCCTATCAGACAGCGGATGCAGGAGACTCTCTGTCAGACAGCAGATGCAGGAGTCTCTTCTTCAGACAGCGGATGCAGGAGTCTCTCCTTTAGACAGTGGATGCAGGAGTTTCTCCTTCCGACAGCGGAAGCAGGAGTCTTTCTATCAGACAGCGGATCAGGAGTCTCTCTATCAGACAGCGGATGCAGGAGACTCTCCATCAGACAGCGGATGCAGGAGTCTCTCTATCAGACAGCAGATGCAGGAGACACTCCATCAGACAGCGGATGCAGGAGACTCTATCAGACAGCCGATGCAGGATACCCTCTATCAGACAGGGGTTGCAGGAGATTCTCCATCAGACAGCGGATGCAGGAGTCTCTCTATCATACAGCGGATGCAGAAGACTCTCTATCAGACAGCGGATGCAGGAGATTCTCTATCAGAAAGCGGATGCAGGAGACACTCTATAAGACAGCCGATGCAGGAGTCTCTCCTTTAGACAGCGGATGCAGGAGTCTCTCCTTCAGACAGCGGAAGCAGGAGTCTCTCTATCAGACAGTGGATGCAGGAGACTCTCTATCTGACAGCAGATACAGGAGTCTCTCCTTCAGACAGCGGAAGCAGGAGTCTCTCTATCAGACAGTGGATGCAGGAGTCTTTCTATCAGACAGCGGATGCAGGAGACTCTCCATCAGACAGCGGATGCAGGAGACACTCTATCAGACAGCGGATGCAGGAGACTCTATCAGACAGTGGATGCAGGAGACACTCCATCAGACAGCGGATGCAGGAGACTCTATCAGACAGCGGATGCAGGATACCCTCTATCAGACAGCGGTTGCAGGAGATTCTCCATCAGACGAAGGATGCAGGAGTCTCTCTATCAGACAGCGGATGCAGGAGTCTCTCCTTCAGACACCGGATGCAGGAGTCTCTCTATCAGACAGCCGATGCAGGAGACTGTATATCAGACAGTGGATGCTGGAGACTCTCTATCAGATAGCGGATGCAGGCGACTCTCTATCAGACATCGGATGCAGGAGACTCTCTATCATACAGCGAATGCAGGAGACTCTATCAGACAGCGGATGCAGGAGACTTTCCTTCAGACAGCGGATGCAGGAGACTCTCTATCAGACAGCGGATGCAGGAGTCTCTCCTTTAGACAGCGGAAGCAGGAATCTCTCTATCAGACAGTGGATGCAGGAGACTCTCTATCAGACAGCGGATACAGGAGTCTCTCCTTCAGACAGCGGAAGCAAGAGTCTCTCTATCAGACAGCGGATGCAGGAGTCTCTCTATCAGACAGCGGATGCAGGTGACTCTCTATCAGACAGCGGATGCAGGACACTCTATCAGGCAGCGGATGCAAGAGTCTCTCTATCAGACAGCGGATGCACGAGACTCTCTATAAGACAGTGGATGCAGGAGACTCTCTATCAGACAGCGGATGCAGGAGACTCTCTATCAGACAGCGGATGCAGGAGATTCTCCATCAGACAGCGGATGCAGGAGACACTCCATCAGACAGCGGAAGCAGGAGACTCTCTATCAGACAGAGGATGCAGGATACCCTCTATCAGACAGCGGATGCAGGAGTCTCTCTATCAGACAGCGGATGCAGGAAACTCTCTATCAGACAGCGGATACAGGAGTATCCTATCAGACAGCGGATGCAGGAGACTCTCTGTCAGACAGCAGATGCAGGAGTCTCTTCTTCAGACAGCGGATGCAGGAGTCTCTCCTTTAGACAGTGGATGCAGGAGTTTCTCCTTCCGACAGCGGAAGCAGGAGTCTTTCTATCAGACAGCGGATCAGGAGTCTCTCTATCAGACAGCGGATGCAGGAGACTCTCCATCAGACAGCGGATGCAGGAGTCTCTCTATCAGACAGCAGATGCAGGAGACACTCCATCAGACAGCGGATGCAGGAGACTCTATCAGACAGCCGATGCAGGATACCCTCTATCAGACAGGGGTTGCAGGAGATTCTCCATCAGACAGCGGATGCAGGAGTCTCTCTATCATACAGCGGATGCAGAAGACTCTCTATCAGACAGCGGATGCAGGAGATTCTCTATCAGAAAGCGGATGCAGGAGACACTCTATAAGACAGCCGATGCAGGAGTCTCTCCTTTAGACAGCGGATGCAGGAGTCTCTCCTTCAGACAGCGGAAGCAGGAGTCTCTCTATCAGACAGTGGATGCAGGAGACTCTCTATCTGACAGCAGATACAGGAGTCTCTCCTTCAGACAGCGGAAGCAGGAGTCTCTCTATCAGACAGTGGATGCAGGAGTCTTTCTATCAGACAGCGGATGCAGGAGACTCTCCATCAGACAGCGGATGCAGGAGACACTCTATCAGACAGCGGATGCAGGAGACTCTATCAGACAGTGGATGCAGGAGACACTCCATCAGACAGCGGATGCAGGAGACTCTATCAGACAGCGGATGCAGGATACCCTCTATCAGACAGCGGTTGCAGGAGATTCTCCATCAGACGAAGGATGCAGGAGTCTCTCTATCAGACAGCGGATGCAGGAGTCTCTCCTTCAGACACCGGATGCAGGAGTCTCTCTATCAGACAGCCGATGCAGGAGACTGTATATCAGACAGTGGATGCTGGAGACTCTCTATCAGATAGCGGATGCAGGCGACTCTCTATCAGACATCGGATGCAGGAGACTCTCTATCATACAGCGAATGCAGGAGACTCTATCAGACAGCGGATGCAGGAGACTTTCCTTCAGACAGCGGATGCAGGAGACTCTCTATCAGACAGCGGATGCAGGAGTCTCTCCTTTAGACAGCGGAAGCAGGAATCTCTCTATCAGACAGTGGATGCAGGAGACTCTCTATCAGACAGCGGATACAGGAGTCTCTCCTTCAGACAGCGGAAGCAAGAGTCTCTCTATCAGACAGCGGATGCAGGAGTCTCTCTATCAGACAGCGGATGCAGGTGACTCTCTATCAGACAGCGGATGCAGGACACTCTATCAGGCAGCGGATGCAAGAGTCTCTCTATCAGACAGCGGATGCACGAGACTCTCTATCAGACAGTGGATGCAGGAGACTCTCTATCAGACAGCGGATGCAGGAGACTCTCTATCAGACAGCGGATGCAGGAGACTCTCTATCAGACAGCGGATGCAGGAGACTCTCTATCAGACAGCGGATGCAGGAGACTCTATCAGACAGCGGACGCAGGAGTCTCTCTATCAGACAGCGGATGCAGGAGTCTTTCTTCAGACAGCGGATGCAGGAGACTCTCTATCAGACTGTGGATGCAAGAGTCTCTTCTTCAGACAGCGGATGCTGGAGACTCTCCATCAGACAGCAAAAGCAGGAGACTCTATCAGACTGCGGATGCAGGAGTTTCTCTATCAGACAGCGGATGCAGGAGACTCTCTATCAGACAGCGGATGCAGGAGTCTCTCTATCAGACAGCGGATGCAAGAGACTATCTATCAGACAGCGGATGCAGGAGACTCTATCAGACAGCGGATGCAGGAGACTCTCCTTCAGACAGCGGATGCATGAGTCTCTCCTTCAGACAGCGGATGTAGGAGACTCTCTATCAGATATCCGCTGTCTGACAGAGAGTCTCCTGCATCCGCTGTCTGAAAGAGAGTCCCCTGCATCCGCTTTTTGATAGAGAGTCTCCTGCATCCGCTGTCTGAAGGAGAGACTCCTGCATCCGCTCTCTGATGGAGAGTCTCCAGCATCCGCTGTCTGATAGAGAGCCTCCTGCATCCGCTGTCTGAAGGAGAGACTCCTGCATCCGCTCTCTGATGGAGAGTCCCCTGCATCTGCTGTCTAATAGAGTCTCATGCATCCGCTCTCTGATAGAGTCGCCTGCATCCGCTGTCTGATAGAGAGTCTCCTGCAACCGCTGTCTGATGGAGAGACTCCTGCATCCGCTGTCTAAAGGAGAGACTCCTGCATCCGCTGTCTGATGGAGAATCTCCTGCATCCGCTGTCTGATAGAGTGACTCCTGCATCCGCTGTCTGATAGAGAGTCTCCTGCATTAGCTGTCTGATGGAGAGTCTCCAGCATCCGCTGTCTGAAGGAGTGACTCCTGCATCCGCTGTCTGATAGAGAGTCTTCTGCATCCGCTGTCTGAAGGAAAGACTCCTGCATTCGCTCTCTGAAGGAAGTTCTCCTGCACCTGCTGTCTGATAGAGTCTCCTGCATCCGCTGTCTGATAGAGAGTCTCATGCATCCTCTGTCTGATAGAGAGTCTAATTTATCAACTGTTTGATTGAGAGTGTCCTGCATCCACTGTCTGATAGAGAGTCTCCAGCATCCGCTGTCTGATAGAGAGACTCCTGCATCCGCTGTCTAATGGAGTGTCTCCTGCATCCGCTGTCTGAAGGAGAGACTCCTGCATCCGCTGTCTGAAGGAGAGACTCCTACATCCGCTCTCTGAAGTAGATCTCCTGCACCTGATGTCTGATAGAGTCTCCTGCATCCGCTGTCTGATAGAGAGTCTCATGCATCCTCTGTCTGATAGAGATTCTCCTGCATCCGCTGTTTGATTGAGAGTCTCCTGCATCCACTGTCTGATAGAGAGTCTCCAGCATCCGCTGTCTGATAGAGAGACTCCTGCATCCGCTGTCTAATGGAGTGTCTCCTGCATCCGCTGTCTGATAGAGAGATTCCTGCATCCGCTATCTGAAGGAGAAAATCCTGCGTCCGCTGTCTGATAGAGAGTCTCCTGCATCCGCTGTCTGAAGGAGAAAATCCTGCATCCGATGTCTGATAGAGAGTCTCCTGCATCCGCTGTCTGAAGGAGAGACTCCTGCATCCGCTTTCTGATAGAGAGTCTCTTGCATCCGCTGTCTGATTGGGAGTCTCCTGCATCCGCTGTCTGATAGAGTCTCCTGCATCCGCTGTTTGATAGAGAGTCTCCTGCATCCACTGTCTGATAAAGAGACTCCTGCATCCGCTGTCTGCTTGAGTGTCTCTTACATCCGCTGTCTGATGGAGAGACTCCTGCAGCCGCTGTCTGAAGGAGAAAATCCTGCATCCGCTGTCTTATAGAGAGTCTCTTGCATCCTCTGTCTGAAGGATAGACTCCTGTATCCGCTGTCTGATAGAGAGTCTCCTGCATCTGCTGTCTGATAGAGAGACTCCTGCATCTGCTGTCTGATGGAGTGTCTCCTGCATCCGCTCTCTGATAGAGAGACTACTGCATCCGCTGTCTCATAGAGAGACTCCTGCATCCACTGTCTACTAGAGAGTCTCCTGCATCCGCTGTGTGATAGAGAGTCTCTTGCATCCGAAGTCTGATGGAGAGTCTACTGCATCCGCCGTCTGATAGTGAGTCTCCTGCATCCGCTGTCTGATAGTCTCCTACATCCGCTGTCTTATGGAGAGTCTCCTGCATCAGCTGTCTGATAGAGAGTCTCCTGCATCCGCTGTCTGATAGAGTCCCCTGCATCCGCAGTCTGATTGAGAGTCTCCTGCATCCGCTGTCTGATAGAGAGACTCCTGCATCTGCTGTCTGAAAGAGAGACTCCTGCATCCGCTGTCTGAATGAGAGTCTCCTGCATCCACTGCCTGATAGAGAGACTCCTACATCCGCTGTCTGAAGGAGAGACTCCTGCATCCGCTGTCTGAAGGAGAGACTCTTGCATCCGCTGTCAGATAGATAGTCTCCTGCATCCGCTGTCTGATGGAGAGTCTCCTGCATCCGCTGTCTAATAGAGTCTCATGCATCCGCTCTCTGATAGAGTCTCCTGCATCCGCTCTCTGATAGAGAGTCTCCTGCATCAGCTGTCTGATAGAGAGTCTCCTGCAATCGCTGTCTGAAGAAGAGTCTCCTGCATTCGCTGTCTGATAGAGAGACTCCTGCATCCGCTGTCTGATAAAGAGTCTCCTGCATCCGCTGTCTGATGGAGAGTGTCAATCATCCGCTGTCTGAAGGAGTGACTCCTGCATTCGCTGTCTGATAGAGAGTCTCCTGCATCTGATGTCTGAAGGAGAGACTCCTGCATTCGCTCTCTGAAGGAAGTTCCCCTGTTCTCCTGCATCCGCTGTCTGATAGAGTCTCCTGCATCTGCTGTCTGATAGAGAGTCTCCTGCATCCTTTGTGTGATAGAGAGTCTCCTGCATCCACTGTCTGATAGAGTGTCTCCTGCGACCGCTGTCTGATAGAGAGACTCCTGCATCTGCTGTCTGATGGAGTGTCTCCTGCATCCGCTGTCTGATAGAGAGACCTCTGCATCTGGTGTCTGAAGGAGAAAATCCTGCGTCCGAGGTCTGATAGAGAGTCTCCTGCATCCAGTGTCTGAAGGAGAGACTCCTGCATCCGCTGTCTGATAGAGAGTCTCCTGCATCCGCTGTCTGATAGAGAGACTCCTGCATCCGCTGTCTGAGAGAGTCTCCTGCATCCGCTGTCTGATAGAGAGTCTGCTGCATCCGCTGTCTGATAAAGAGTCTCCTGCATCCGCTGTCTGATAGAGTCTCCTGCATCCGCTGTCTGATATAGAGTGTCCTGCATCCGCTGTCTGATAGAGAGTCTTCTGCATCCACTGTCCGATAGAGAGTCTCCTGCATCCACTATCTGATAGAGAGTCTCCTGTATGCGCTGTCTGATAGAGAGACTCCTGCATCCGCTGTCTGATAGAGTCTCCTGCATCTGCTGTCTGAGAGAGAGTCTCCTGCATCGGCTGTCTGATAGAGAATCTCCTGCATCGGTTGTTTGATAGAAAGTCTAATGCATCCACTGACTGATAGAGAGTCTCCTGCATCCGCTGTCTGATAGAGACACTCCTGCATCCGCTGTCTGATGGAGTGTCTTCTGCATCTGCTGTCTGATAGAGAGAATCCTGCATACGCTGTCTGAAGGAGACTCTCCTGCATCCGCTGTCTGATAGAGAGTCTCCTGCATCCGCTGTCTGAAGGAGAGACTCATGCATCCGCTGTCTGATAGAGAGTCTCCTGCATCGGTTGTTTGATAGAAAGTCTAATGCATCCACTGACTGATAGAGAGTCTCCTGCATCCGCTGTCTGATAGAGACACTCCTGCATCCGCTGTCTGATGGAGTGTCTTCTGCATCTGCTGTCTGATAGAGAGAATCCTGCATACGCTGTCTGAAGGAGACTCTCCTGCATCCGCTGTCTGATAGAGAGTCTCCTGCATCCGCTGTCTGAAGGAGAGACTCATGCATCCGCTGTCTGATAGAGTCTCCTGCATCCGCTGTCTGATAGAGAGTCTCCTGCATCCGATGTCTGATAGAGAGACTCCTGCATCCGCTGTCTGATAGAGAGTCTTGCATCCGCTGTCTGATAGAGAGACTCCATCCGCTGTTTGATGGAGTGTCTCCTGCATCCGCTGTATGACAGAGAGACTCCTGCATCCGCAGTCGGATAGAGAGACCCCTGCATCCACTGTCTGATAGAGAGTCCTCTGCATCCGAAGTCTGATAGAGAGACTCCTGCATACGCTGTCTGATGGAGTGTCTCCTGCATCTGCGGTCTGATAGAGAGACTCCTACATCCGCTGTCTGAAGGAGAGACTCCTGCATCTGCTGACTGATAGAGAGACTCCTGCATCCGCTGTCTGATAGAGAGTATCCTGCATCCGCTGTATGATGGAGTCTCCTGCATCCGCTGTCTGATCGAGAGTCTCCTACATCCGCAGTCTGTAGGAGTGTCACCTGCATCCGCTGTCTGATAGAGAGTCTCCTGCATCCGCTCTCTGATAGAGAGACTCCTGCATCCACTGTCTGATAGAGAGTCTCCTGCTTCCGCTGTCTGATGGAGCGTTTCCAGTATCCGCTGTCTGAAGGAGAGACTCCTGCATCCGCCGTCTGATAGAGAGTCTCCTGCATTTGCTGTCTGAAGGAGAGACTCCTGCATCCGCTGTCTGAAAGAGAGTCTACTGCATCTGCTGTCTGATAGAGTCTCCTGCATCCGCTGTCTGATAGAGAGATTCCTGCATCTGCTGTCTGATAGAGAGTCTCCTTCATCCGCTGTCTGATAGAGAGACTCCTACATCCGCTGTCTGATAGAGAGTCTCCTGCATCCGCTGTCTGATAGAGAGTCTTCTGCATCAGCTGTCTGAAGGAGAGACTCCTGCATCCGCTGTCTGATAGAGAGTCTCCTGCATCCGCTGTCTAATAGAGAGTCACCTGCATCCGCTGTCTGATTGAGAGTCGCATGCATCCGCTGTCTGATACAGAGACTCCTGCATCCGCTGTCTGATAGAAAGACTCCTGCATCCGCTTTCTGAAGAAGAGTCTCCTGCATCCACTGTCTGATGGAGTGTCACATGCATCCGCTGTCTGATAGAGAGTCTCCTGCATCCGCTGTCTGATAGAGAGACTCCTGCTTCCGCTGTCTGATGGAGAGTCTCCTGCATCCGCTGTCTGAAGGAGAGACTCCTGCATCTGCTGTCTGATAGAGAGTATCCTGCATCCGCTGTCTGATAGAGAGTCTCCTGCATCAGCTGTCTGAAGGAGAGACTACTGCATCCGCTGTCTGATAGAGATTCTCCTGCATCCGATGTCTAATAGAGAGTCCCCTGCATCCGCTGTCTGATTTAGAGTCGCATGCATCCGCTGTCTGACACATAGACCCCGGCATCCGCTGTGTGATAGAAAGACTCCTGCATCCGCTGTCTGAAGGAGACTCTCCTGCATCCGCTGTCTGATAGAGAGTCTCCTGCATCAGCTGTCTGATAGAGAGTCTCCTGCATTTGCTGTCTGAAGAAGAGTCTCCTGCATCCGCTGTCTAAAGGAGAGACCCCTGCATCCGCTGTCTGAGAGAGAGTCTCCTGCATCTGCTGTCTGATTGAGAGACTCCTGCATCCGCTGTCTGATAGAGAGTCTCCTGCATCCGCTCTCTGATAGACTCCTGCATCCACTATCTGATAGAGAGTCTCCTGCTTCCGCTGTCTGATGGAGCGTTTCCAGTATCCGCTGTCTGAAGGAGAGACTCCTGCATCCGCCGTCTGATAGAGAGTCTCCTGCATTTGCTGTCTGAAGGAGAGACTCCTGCATCCGCTGTCTGAAGGAGAATCTCCTGCATCTGCTGTCTGATAGAGTCTCCTGCATACCCTGTCTGATAGATAGTCTCCTGCATCCGCTGTCTGATAGAGAGTCTCCTGCATCCACTGTCTACTAAAGAGTCTCCTGCATCCGCTGTCTGATGGAGACTCCTGCATCCGCTGTCTGATAGAGAGAGTCCTGCATCCGTTGTCTGGTGGAGAAAATCCTGCATCCGCTGTCTGATAGAGAGACTGATGCATCCGCTGTCTGAAGGAATGTCTCCTGCATTAGCTGTCTGATAGAGAATCTCCTGCATCGGCTGTTTGATATAAAGTCTAATGCATCCACTGACTGATAGAGAGTCTCCTGCATCCGCTGTCTGATAGAGACACTCCTGCATCCGCTGTCTGATGGATTGTCTTCTGCATCCGCTGTCTGATAGAGAGACTCCTGCATACGCTGTCTGAAGTAGACTCTCCTGCATCCGCTGTCTGATAGAGAGTCTCCTGCATCCGCTGTCTGAAGGAGAGACTCATGCATCCGCTGTCTGATAGAGAGTCTCCTGCATCCGCTGTCTGATAAAGAGTCTCCTGCATCCGATGTCTGATAGAGAGACTACTGCATCTGCTGTCTGATAGAGAGTCTCCTGCATCCGCTGTCTGATAGAGAGACTCCATCCGCTGTTTGATGGAGTGTCTCCTGCATCCGCTGTCTGACAGAGAGTCTCCTGCATCCGCAGTCGGATAGAGAGACCCCTGCATCCACTGTCTGATAGAGAGTCCTCTGCATCCGAAGTCTGATAGAGAGACTCCTGCATACGCTGTCTGATGGAGTGTCTCCTGCATCTGCGGTCTGATAGAGAGACTCCTACATCCACTGTCTGAAGGAGAGACTCCTGCATCTGCTGACTGATAGAGAGACTCCTGCATCCGCTGTCTGATAGAGAGTATCCTGCATCCGCTGTATGATGGAGTCTCCTGCATCCGCTGTCTGATCGAGAGTCTCCTACATCCGCTGTCTGTAGGAGTGTCACCTGCATCCGCTGTCTGATAGAGAGTCTCCTGCATCCGCTCTCTGATAGAGAGACTCCTGCATCCACTGTCTGATAGAGAGTCTCCTGCTTCCGCTGTCTGATGGAGCGTTTCCAGTATCCGCTGTCTGAAGGAGAGACTCCTGCATCCGCCGTCTGATAGAGAGTCTCCTGCATTTGCTGTCTGAAGGAGAGACTCCTGCATCCGCTGTCTGAAAGAGAGTCTACTGCATCTGCTGTCTGATAGAGTCTCCTGCATCCGCTGTCTGATAGAGAGATTCCTGCATCTGCTGTCTGATAGAGAGTCTCCTTCATCCGCTGTCTGATAGAGAGACTCCTACATCCGCTGTCTGATAGAGAGTCTCCTGCATCCGCTGTCTGATAGAGAGTCTTCTGCATCAGCTGTCTGAAGGAGAGACTCCTGCATCCGCTGTCTGATAGAGAGTCTCTTGCATCCGCTGTCTAATAGAGAGTCCCCTGCATCCGCTGTCTGATAGAGAGTCGCATGCATCCGCTGTCTGATACAGAGACTCCTGCATCCGCTGTCTGATAGAAAGACTCCTGCATCCGCTTTTTGAAAAAGAGTCTCCTGCATCCACTGTCTGATGGAGTGTCACATGCATCCGCTGTCTGATTGCTGTCTGAAGGAGAGACTCCTGCATCCGCTGTCTGAAGGAGAATCTCCTGCATCTGCTGTCTGATAGAGTCTCCTGCATACCCTGTCTGATAGATAGTCTCCTGCATCCGCTGTCTGATAGAGAGTCTCCTGCATCCACTGTCTACTAAAGAGTCTCCTGCATCCGCTGTCTGATGGAGACTCCTGCATCCGCTGTCTGATAGAGAGAGTCCTGCATCCGTTGTCTGGTGGAGAAAATCCTGCATCCGCTGTCTGATAGAGAGACTGATGCATCCGCTGTCTGAAGGAATGTCTCCTGCATTAGCTGTCTGATAGAGAATCTCCTGCATCGGCTGTTTGATATAAAGTCTAATGCATCCACTGACTGATAGAGAGTCTCCTGCATCCGCTGTCTGATAGAGACACTCCTGCATCCGCTGTCTGATGGATTGTCTTCTGCATCCGCTGTCTGATAGAGAGACTCCTGCATACGCTGTCTGAAGTAGACTCTCCTGCATCCGCTGTCTGATAGAGAGTCTCCTGCATCCGCTGTCTGAAGGAGAGACTCATGCATCCGCTGTCTGATAGAGAGTCTCCTGCATCCGCTGTCTGATAAAGAGTCTCCTGCATCCGATGTCTGATAGAGAGACTACTGCATCTGCTGTCTGATAGAGAGTCTCATGCATCCGCTGTCTGATAGAGAGACTCCATCCGCTGTTTGATGGAGTGTCTCCTGCATCCGCTGTCTGACAGAGAGTCTCCTGCATCCGCAGTCGGATAGAGAGACCCCTGCATCCACTGTCTGATAGAGAGTCCTCTGCATCCGAAGTCTGATAGAGAGACTCCTGCATACGCTGTCTGATGGAGTGTCTCCTGCATCTGCGGTCTGATAGAGAGACTCCTACATCCACTGTCTGAAGGAGAGACTCCTGCATCTGCTGACTGATAGAGAGACTCCTGCATCCGCTGTCTGATAGAGAGTATCCTGCATCCGCTGTATGATGGAGTCTCCTGCATCCGCTGTCTGATCGAGAGTCTCCTACATCCGCTGTCTGTAGGAGTGTCACCTGCATCCGCTGTCTGATAGAGAGTCTCCTGCATCCGCTCTCTGATAGAGAGACTCCTGCATCCACTGTCTGATAGAGAGTCTCCTGCTTCCGCTGTCTGATGGAGCGTTTCCAGTATCCGCTGTCTGAAGGAGAGACTCCTGCATCCGCCGTCTGATAGAGAGTCTCCTGCATTTGCTGTCTGAAGGAGAGACTCCTGCATCCGCTGTCTGAAAGAGAGTCTACTGCATCTGCTGTCTGATAGAGTCTCCTGCATCCGCTGTCTGATAGAGAGATTCCTGCATCTGCTGTCTGATAGAGAGTCTCCTTCATCCGCTGTCTGATAGAGAGACTCCTACATCCGCTGTCTGATAGAGAGTCTCCTGCATCCGCTGTCTGATAGAGAGTCGCATGCATCCGCTGTCTGATACAGAGACTCCTGCATCCGCTGTCTGATAGAAAGACTCCTGCATCCGCTTTTTGAAAAAGAGTCTCCTGCATCCACTGTCTGATGGAGTGTCACATGCATCCGCTGTCTGATAGAGAGTATCCTGCATCCGCTGTCTGATAGAGAGTCTCCTGCATCAGCTGTCTGAAGGAGAGACTACTGCATCCGCTGTCTGATAGAGATTCTCCTGCATCCGATGTCTAATAGAGAGTCCCCTGCATCCGCTGTCTGATTTAGAGTCGCATGCATCCGCTGTCTGACACATAGACCCCTGCATCCGCTGTCTGTTAGAAAGACTCCTGCATCCGCTGTCTGAAGGAGACTCTCCTGCATCCGCTGTATGATAGAGAGTCTCCTGCATCAGCTGTCTGATAGAGAGTCTCCTGCATTTGCTGTCTGATAGAAAGACTCCTGCATCCGCTTTCTGAAGAAGAGTCTCCTGTATCCGCTGTCTGATAGAGACTCTCCTGCATCCGCTGTCTGATAGAGAGTCTCCTTCATCCGCTGTCTGATAGAGAGTCTTCTGCATCAGCTGTCTGGAGGAGAGACTCCTGCATCCGCTGTCTGATAGAGAGTCTCCTGCATCCGCTGTCTAATAGAGAGTCCCCTGCATCCGCTGTCTGATTGAGAGTCGCATGCATCCGCTGTCTGATACAGAGACTCCTGCTTCCGCTGTCTGATAGAAAGACTCCTGCATCCGCTTTCTGAAGAAGAGTCTCCTGTATCCGCTGTCTGATAGAGAGTCTCCTGCATCCGCTGTCTGATGGAGTGTTACATGCATCCGCTGTCTGGTAGAGAGTCTCCTGCATCCGCTGTCTGATAGAGAGACTCCTGCTTCCGCTGTCTGATGGAGAGTCTCCTGCATCCGCTGTCTGAAGGAGAGACTCCTGCATCCGCTGTCTGATAGAGAGTATCCTGCATCCGCTGTCTGATAGAGAGTCTCCTGCATCAGCTGTCTGAAGGAGAGACTACTGCATCCGCTGTCTGATAGAGATTCTCCTGCATCCGATGTCTAATAGAGATACCCCTGCATCCCCTGTCTGATTTAGAGTCGCATGCATCCGCTGTCTGACACATAGACCCCTGCATCCGCTGTCTGATAGAAAGACTCCTGCATCCGCTGTCTGAAGGAGACTCTCCTGCATCCGCTGTCTGATAGAGAGTCTCCTGCATCAGCTGTCTGATAGAGAGTCTCCTGCATTTGCTGTCTGAAGAAGAGTCTCCTGCATCCGCTGTCTAAAGGAGAGACCCCTGCATCCGCTGTCTGAGAGAGAGTCTCCTGCATCCGCTGTCTGATTGAGAGACTCCTGCATCCGCTGTCTGATAGAGAGTCTCCTGCATCCGCTCTCTGATAGACTCCTGCATCCACTATCTGAAAGAGAGTCTCCTGCTTACGCTGTCTGATGGAGCGTTTCCAGTATCCGCTGTCTGAAGGAGAGACTCCTGCATCCGCCGTCTGATAGAGAGTCTCCTGCATTTGCTGTCTGAAGGAGAGACTCCTGCATCCGCTGTCTGGAGGAGAATCTCCTGCATCTGCTGTCTGATAGAGTCTCCTGCATACCCTGTCTGATAGATAGTCTCCTGCATCCGCTGTCTGATAGAGAGTCTCCTGCATCCACTGTCTACTAGAGAGTCTCCTGCATCCGCTGTCTGATGGAGACTCCAGCATCCGCTGTCTGATAGAGAGAGTCCTGCATCTGTTGTCTGGTGGAGAAAATCCTGCATCCGCTGTCTGATAGAGAGACTGATGCATCCGCTGTCTGAAGGAGAGTCTCCTGCATTAGCTGTCTGATAGAGAATCTCCTGCATCGGCTGTTTGATATAAAGTCTAATGCATCCACTGACTGATAGAGAGTCTCCTGCATCCGCTGTCTGATAGAGACACTCCTGCATCCGCTGTCTGATGGATTGTCTTCTGCATCCGCTGTCTGATAGAGAGACTCCTGCATACGCTGTCTGAAGTAGACTCTCCTGCATCCGCTGTCTGATAGAGAGTCTCCTGCATCCGCTGTCTGAAGGAGAGACTCGTGCATCCGCTGTCTGATAGAGAGTCTCCTGCATCCGCTGTCTGATAAAGAGTCTCCTGCATCCAATATCTGATAGAGAGACTCCTGCATCCGCTGTCTGATAGAGAGTCTCCTGCATCCGCTGTCTGATAGAGAGACTCCATCCGCTGTTTGATGGAGTGTCTCCTGCATCCGCTGTCTGACAGAGAGACTCCTGCATCCGCAGTCAGATAGAGAGTCCTCTGCATCCGAAGTCTTATAGAGAGACTCCTGCATACGCTGTCTGATGGAGTGTCTCATGCATCTGCGGTCTGATAGAGAGACTCCTACATCCGCTGTCTGAAAGAGAGACTCCTGCATCTGCTGTCTGATAGAGAGTCTCCTGCATCCGCTTTCTGATCGAGAGACTCATGCACCCGCTGTCTGATAGAGAGTCTCCTGCATCCGCTGTCTTAAAGAGTCTCCTGCATCCGCTGTCTTAATGAGAGTCTCCTGCATCTGCTGTCTGATAGATAGTCTCCTGCATCCGCTGTCTGTAGGAGAGACTCCTGCATCCGCTGTCTGATAGAGAGTCTCCTGCATCCGCTGTCTAATAGAGAGTACCCTGCATCCGCTGTCTGATTGAGAGTTGCATGCATCCGCTGTCTGATAGAGAGACTCCAGCATCCGCTGTCTGATAGAAAGACTCCTGCATCTGCTGTCTGAAGGAGACTCTCCTGCATCCGCTGTCTGATAGATAGTCTCCTGCATCAGCTGTCTGATAGAGAGTCTCCTGCATCTGCTGTCTGAAGAAGAGTCTCCTGCATCCGCTGTCTAAATGAGAGACTCCTGCATCCGCTGTCTGAGAGAGAGTCTCCTGCATCCGATGTTTGATAGAGAGACTCCTGCATCTGCTGTCTGATAGAGAGTCTCCTGCATCCGCTCTCTGATAGAGAGACTCCTGCATCCGCTGTCTGATAGAGAGTCTCCTGCTTCCGCTGTCTGATGGAGAGTTTCCAGTATCCGCTGTCTGAAGGAGAGACTCCTGCATCCGCCGTCTGATAGAGAGTCCCCTGCATCCGCTGTCTGAAGGAGATACTCCTGCATCCGCTGTCTGAAGGGGAGCCTCCTGCATCTGCTGTCTGAAGGAGAGTCTCCTGCATCCCCTGTGTGATAGATAGTCTCCTGCATTCGCTGTCTGATAGAGAGTCTCCTGCATCCACTGTCTGATAGAGAGTCTCCTGCATCCGCTGTCTGATAGAGAGACTCCTGCATCTGCTGTCTGATGGAGACTCCTGCATTCGCTGTCTGATAGAGAGAGTCCTGCATCCGAAGTCTGATAGAGAGACTCCTGCATACGCTGTCTGATGGAGTGTCTCCTGCATCTGCGGTCTGATAGAGAGACTCCTACATCCGCTGTCTAAAGGAGAGACTCCTGCATCTGCTGTCTGATAGAGAGGCTCCTGCATCCGCTTTCTTATCAAGAGACTCATGCACCCGCTGTCTGATAGAGAGTCTCCTGCATCCGCTGTCTTAAAGAGTCTCCTGCATCCGCTGTCTTAATGAGAGTTTCCTGCATCCGCTGTCTGATAGAGAGTCCTCTGCATCCGCTGTCTGTAGGAGAGACTCCTGCATCCGCTGTCTGATAGAGAGTCTCCTGCATCCGCTGTCTAATAGAGAGTACCCTGCATCCGCTGTCTGATTGAGAGTCGCATGCATCCGCTGTCTGATAGAGAGACTCCAGCATCCGCTGTCTGATAGAAAGACTCCTGCATCTGCTGTCTGAAGGAGACTCTCCTGCATCCGCTGTCTGATAGATAGTCTCCTGCATCAGATGTCTGATAGAGAGACTCCTGCATCTGCTGTCTGAAGAAGAGTCTCCTGCATCCGCTGTCTCAATGAGAGACTCCTGCATCCGCTGTCTGAGAGAGTCTCCTGCATCCGCTGTCTGATAGAGAGACTCCTGCATCTGCTGTCTGATAGAGAGTCTCCTGCATCCGCTCTCTGATAGAGAGACTCCTGCATCCGCTGTCTGATAGAGAGTCTCCTGCTTCCGCTGTCTGATGGAGAGTTTCCAGTATCCGCTGTCTGAAGGAGAGACTCCTGCATCCGCCGTCTGATAGAGAGTCCCCTGCATCCGCTGTCTGAAGGAGAGACTCCTGCATCCGCTGTCTGAAGGAGAGTCTCCTGCATCTGCTGTCTGAAGGAGAGTCTCCTGCATCCCCTGTGTGATAGATAGTCTCCTGCATTCGCTGTCTGATAGAGAGTCTCCTGCATCCACTGTCTGATAGAGAGTCTCCTGCATCCGCTGTCTGTTAGAGAGACTCCTGCATCTGCTGTCTGATGGAGACTCCTGCATTCGCTGTCTGATAGAGAGAGTCCTGCATCCGCTTTCTGGTTGAGAAAACCCTGCATCCGCTGTCTGATAGAGAGTCTCCTGCATCCGCTGTCTGATAGAGTATCCTGCATCCGCTGTCTGAATGAGAGTCTCCAGCATCCGCTGTCTGATAGAGAGACTCCTGCATCCGCTGTCTGATGGAGAGTCTCCTGCATCGGCTGTCTGATAGAGAGTCTCCTGCATCTGCTGTCTGATAGAGTCTGCTGCATCCGCCGTCTGATAGAGAGTCTCGTTCATCCGCTGTCTGATAGAGAGACTCCTACATCCGCTGTCTGATAGAGAGTCTCCTGCATCCGCTGTCTGAAGGAGAGTCTCCTGCATCTGCTGTCTGAAGGAGAGTCTCCTGCATCCGCTGTCTGATAGATAGTCTCCTGCATTCGCTGTCTGATAGAGAGTCTCCTGCATCCACTGTCTGATAGAGAGTCTCCTGCATCCGCTGTCTGATAGAGAGACTCCTGCATCTGCTGTCTGATGGAGACTCCTGCATCCGCTGTCTGATAGAAAGAGTCCTGCATCCACTGTCTGATAGAGAGTCTCCTGCATCCGCTCTCTGATAGAGAGACTCCTACATCCGCTGTCTGATAGAGAGTCTCCTGCATCCATTGTCTGATAGAGAGTCTCCTGCATCCGCTGTCTGAAGGAGAGACTCCTGCATCCGCTGTCTGATAGAGAGTCTCCTGCATCCGCTGTCTGATAGAGAGTCTCCTGCATCCGCTGTCTGAAGGAGAGACTCCTGCATCCGCTGTCTGATAGAGAGTCTCCTGCATCCGCTGTCTAATAGAGAGTCCCCTGCATCCGCTGTCTGATTGAGAGTCGCATGCATCCGCTATCTGATACAGAGACTCCTGCATCCGCTGTCTGATAGAAAGACTCCTGCATCTGCTGTCTGATGGAGACTCTACTGCATCCGCTGTCTGATAAAAAAGTCTCCTGCATCAGCTGTCTGATAGAGAGTCTCCTGCATCTGCTGTCTGAAGAAGAGTCTCCTGCATCCGCTGTTTAAAGGAGAGATTCCTGCATCCGCTGTCTGAGAGAGTCTCCTGCATCCGCTGTCTGATAGAGAGACTCCTGCATCCACTGTCTGATAGAGAGTCTCCTGCATCCGCTCTCTGATAGAGAGACTCCTACATCCGCTGTCTGATAATGAGTCTCCTGCTTCCGCTGTCTGATGGAGAGTTTCCAGTATCCGCTGTCTGAAGGAGAGACTCCTGCATCCGCCGTCTGATAGAGAGTCTCCTGCATCAGATGTCTGCAGGAGAGACTCCTGCATCCGCTGTCTGATAGAGAGACTCCTGCATCCGCTGTCTGACAGAGAGTCTCCTGCATCCGCTCTCTGATAGAGAGACTTCTGCATCCGCTGTCTGATAGAGAGTCTCCTGCTTCCGCTGTCTGATGGAGAGTTTCCAGTATCTGCTGTCTGAAGGAGAGACTCCTGCATCCGCCGCCTGATAGAGAGTCTCCTGCACCCGCTGTCTGAAGGAGAGACTCCTGCATCCCCTGTCTGATAGATAGTCTCCTGCATCCGCTGTCTGATAGAAAGACTCCTGCATCCACTGTCTGAAGAGAGTCTCCTGCATCCGCTGTCTGATAGAGAGAGTCCTGCATCTGCTGTCTGAAGGAGAGTCTCCTGCATCAGCTGTCTGATAGAGAGTCTCCTGCATCGGCTGTTTGATAGAAAGTCTCCTGCATCCACTGTCTGATAGAGAGACTCCTGCATCCGCTGTCTGATGGAGACTCCTGCATCCGCTATCTGATAGAGAGAGTCCTGCTTCTGCTGTCTGGTGGAGAGTCTCCTGCATCCGCTGTCTGATAGAGAGTCTCCTGCTTCCGCTGTCTGATGGAGAGTTTCCAGTATCTGCTGTCTGAAGGAGAGACTCCTGCATCCGCCGCCTGATAGAGAGTCTCCTGCATCCGCTGTCTGAAGGAGAGACTCCTGCATCCCCTGTCTGATAGATAGTCTCCTGCATCCGCTGTCTGATAGAAAGACTCCTGCATCCACTGTCTGAAGAGAGTCTCCTGCATCCGCTGTCTGATAGAGAGAGTCCTGCATCTGCTGTCTGAAGGAGAGTCTCCTGCATCAGCTGTCTGATAGAGAGTCTCCTGCATCGGCTGTTTGATAGAAAGTCTCCTGCATCCACTGTCTGATAGAGAGACTCCTGCATCCGCTGTCTGATGGAGACTCCTGCATCCGCTATCTGATAGAGAGAGTCCTGCTTCTGCTGTCTGGTGGAGAGTCTCCTGCATCCGCTGTCTGATAGAGAGTCTACTGCATCCGCTGTCTGAAGGAGAGTCTCCTGCATCAGCTGTCTGATAGAGAGTCTCCTGCATCGGCTGTTTTGATAGAAGTCTAATGCATCCACTGACTGATAGAGAGTCTCCTGCATCCGCTGTCTGATAGAGACACTCCTGCATCCGCTGTCTGAAGGAGAGTCTCCTGCATCCGCTGTCTGATAGAGAGTCTCCTGCATCCGCTGTCTGAAGGAGAGACTCATGCATCCGCTGTCTGAAAGAGAGTCTCCTGCATCCGCTGTCTGATAAAGAGTCTCCTACAGCCGCTGTCTGATATAGAGTGTCCTGCATCCGCTGTCTGATAGAGAGTCTCCTGCATCTGCTGTCCGATAGAGAATCTCCTGCATCCACTATCTGATAGATATCTCCTGCATGCGCTGTCTGATAGAGAGACTCCTGCATCCGTTGTCTGATAGTGAGTCTCCTTCATCCGCTGTCTGATAGAGAGACTCCTGCATCCGCTGTTTGATGGAGTGTCTCCTGCATCCGCTGTCTGACAGAGAGACTCCTGCATCCGCAGTCGGATAGAGAGTCCCCTGCATCCACTGTCTGATAGAGAGTCTCCTGCATCCGCTGTCTGATAGAGAGATTCCTGCATCCGCTGTCTGATGGAGTGTCTCCTGCATCTGCGGTCTGATAGAGAGACTCCTACATCCGCTGTCTGAAGGAGAGACTCCTGCATCTGCTGTCTGATAGAGACTCTCCTGCATCCGCTTTCTGATCAAGAGTCTCCTGCATCCGCTGTCTGATAGAGAGACTCATGCACCCGCTGTCAAATAGAGAGTTATCTGCATCCGCTGTTTGATAGAGTCTCCTGCATCCGCTGTCTGAATGAGAGTCTCCTGCATCCGCTGTCTGATAGAGAGACTCCTGCATCCGCTGTTTGATGGAGAGTCTCCTGCATCCGCTGTCAGACAGAGAGACTCCTGCATCCGCAGTCGGACAGAGAGTCCCCTGCATCCACTGTCTGATAGAGAGTCTCCTGCATCCGCTGTCTGATAGAGAGACTCCTGCATCCGCTGTCTGATGGAGTGTCTCCTGCATCTGCGGTCTGATAGAGAGACTCCTACATCCGCTGTCTGAAGGAGAGACTACTGCATCCGCTGTCTGATAGAGAGACTCCTGCATCCGCTGTTTGATGGAGAGTCTCCTGCATTGGCTGTCTGATAGAGAGTCTCCTGCATCTGCTGTCTGATAGAGTCTGCTGCATCCGCTGTCTGATAGAGAGTCTCCTGCTTCCACTGTCTGATGGAGAGTCTCCAGCATCCGCTGCCTGAAGGAGAGACTCATGCATCCGTTGTCTGATAGAGAGTCTCCTGCATCCGCTGTCTGAAGGAGAGTCTTCTGCATCCGTTTTCTGATAGAGAGACTCCTGCATTTGCTGTCTGATATAGAGGTTCCTGCATCCGCTGTCTGATAGAGAGTCGCCTGCATCCGCTGTCTGATAGAAAGACTCCTGCATTTGCTGTCTGAAGGAGAGACTCTTGCATTCGATGCCTGGTAGAGAGTCTTCTGCATCCGCTGTCTGATAGAGAGTCTCCTGCTTTCGCTGTCTGATGGAGAGTCTCCAGCATCCGCTGTCTGAATGAGAGACTCCTGCATCTGCTGTCTGATAGAGAGTCTCCTGCATCCGCTTACTGATAGAGAGACTCCTGCATCCGCTGTCTGAAGGAGAGTCTCCTGCATCCGCGGTCTGATAGAGTCTCCTGCATCCGCTGTCTGATAGATAGTCCCCTGCATAGAGAGTCTCCTGCATCTGCTGTCTGATAAAGAGACTCCTGCATCTGCTGTCTGATAGAAAGACTCCTGCATCTGCTGTCTGAAGGAGAGTCTTCTGCATCCGCTGGCTGATAGAGACTCCTGCATCCGCTGTCTGATAGAGAGTCCCCTGCATAGAGAGTCTCCTGCATCTGCTGTCTGATAAAGAGACTCCTGCATCTGCTGTCTGATAGAAAGACTCCTGCATCTGCTGTCTGAAGAAGAGTCTCCTGCATCCGCTATCTAAAGGAGAGACTGCTGCATCCGTTGTCTGAGAGAGAGTCTCCTGCGTCCGCTGTCTGATAGAGAGACTCCTGCATCCGGTGTCTGATAGAGAGTCTCCTGCATCCACTGTCTGATAGAGAGTCTCCTGCATCCGCTGTCTGATAGAGAGACTCCTCCATCCGCTGTCTGATAGAGAGTCTCCTGCATCCGCTGTTTGATAGAGAGTCTAATGCATCCACTGACTGATAGAGAGTCTCCTGCATCCGCTGTCTGATAGAGAGACTCCTGCATCCGCTGTCTGATGGAGTGTCTCCTGCATCCGCTGTCTGATAGAGAGACTCCTGCATCCGCTGTCTGAAGGAGAAAATCCTGCATCCGCTGTCTGATAGAGAGTCTCCTGCATCCGCTGTCTGAAGGAGAGACTCATGCATCCGCTGTCTGATAGAGAGTCTCCTGCATCCGCTGTCTGATACAATGTCTCCTGCATCCCCTGTCTGATAGAGAGACTCCTGCATCCGCTGTCTGATAGAGAGTCTCCTGCAACCGCTGTCTGATGGAGTGTCTTCCGTATCCGCTGTCTGATAGAGAGACTCCTGCATCCGCTGTCGGATAAAGAGTCCTCTGTATCCGCTGTCTGATTGAGAGTCTCCTGCATCCGCTGTCTGATAGAGAGTCTCCTGCATCCGCTGTTTAATAGAGAGTCTCCTGCATCCACTGTCTGATAGAGAGTCTCCTGCATCCGCTGTCTGATAGAGACACTCCTGCATCCGCTGTCTGGTGGAGTGTCTCCTGCATCTGCGGTCTGATAGAGAGACTCCTGCATCCGCTGTCTGAAGGAGGGAATCCTGCATCTGCTGTCTGATAGAGAGTCTCCTGCATCCGCTTTCTGATAGAGAGTCTCCTGCATCCGCTGTCTGATAGAGAGACTCATGCACCCGATGTCTGATAGAGTCTCCTGCATCCTCTGTCTGATAGAGTTTCCTGCTTGCGCTGTCTGATAGTCTCCTGCATCCGCTGTTTGATAGAGAGACTCCTGCATCCGCTGTCTAATGGAGAGTCTCCTGCATTTGCTGTCTGATAGAGAGTCTCCTGCATCTGCTGTCTGATAGAGTCTGCTGCATCCGCTGTCTGATAGAGAGTCTCCTGCTTCCTCTGTCTGTTGGAGAGTCTCCAGCATCCGCTGCCTGAAGGAGAGACTCACACATCCGTTGTCTGATAGAGAGTCTCCTGCATCCGCTGTCTGAAGGAGAGACTCCTGCATCCGCTGTCTGATATAGAGTCTCCTGCATCCGCTGTCTGATAGAGAGTCTCCTGCATCCGCTGTCTGATAGAGAGATCCTGCATCCGCTATCTGAAGGAGAGACTCTTGCATTCGCTGTCTGATAGAGAGTCTTCTGCATCCGCTGTCTGATAGAGAAACTCCTGCTTGCGCTGTCTGATAGAGAGTCTCCTGCTTGCGCTGTCTGATAGAGAGTCTTCTGCATCCGCTGTCTGATAGAGAAACTCCTGCTTGCGCTGTCTGATAGAGAGTCTCCTGCTTGCGCTGTCTGATGGAGAGTCTCCAGCATCCGCTGTCTGAAAGAGAGACTCCTGCATCCGCTGTCTGATAGAGAGTCTCCTGCATCCGCTTTCTGATAGAGAGTCCCCTGCGTCGGCTGTCTGATAGAGAGTCTCCTGCATCTGCTGTCTGATAGAAAGTCTCCTGCATCCACTGTCTGATAGAGAGTCTCCTGCATCCCCTGTCTGATAGAGAGACTCCTGCATTCGCCGTCTGAAGGAGAGACTCCTGCATCCGCTGTCTGATATAGAGTCTCCTGCATCCGCTGTCTGATAGAGAGTCTCCTGCATCCGCTGTCTGATAGAGAGTCTCCTGCATCCGCTGTCTGATAAAGAAATCCTGCATTTGCTGTCTGAAGGAGAGACTCTTGCATTCGCTGTCTAATACAGAGTCTTCTGCATCCGCTGTCTGATAGAGAAACTCCTGCTTGCGCTGTCTGATAGAGAGTTTCCTGCTTGCGCTGTCTGATGGAGAGTCTCCAGCATCCGCTGTCTGAAAGAGAGACTCCTGCATCCGCTGTCTGATAGAGAGTCTCCTGCATCCGCTTTCTGATAGAGAGTCCCCTGCGTCGGCTGTCTGATAGAGAGTCTCCTGCATCTGCTGTCTGATAGAAAGTCTCCTGCATCCACTGTCTGATAGAGAGTCTCCTGCATCCGCTGTCTGATAGAGAGACTCCCGCATCCGCTGTCTGATGGAGAGACTCCTGCATCCGCTGTCTGATAGAGTCTCCTGCATCCGCCGTCTAAAGGAGAGACTCCTGCATCCGCTGTCTGATAGAGACTCCTGCATCCGCTGTCTGATAGAGATTCCCCTGCATCCGCTGTCTGATTGAGATTCTCCTGAATCCGCTGTCTGATACAGACTCCTGCATCCGCTGTCTGATAGAAAGACTCCTGCATCTGCTGTCTGAAGGAGAGTCTCCTGCATCCGCTGTCTGATAGAGAGTCTCCTTCATCAACTGTCTTATAGAGAGTCTCCTGCATCTGCTGTCTGAAGAAGAGTCTCCTGCATCCGCTATCTAAAGGAGAGACTGCTGCATTCGCTGTCTGAGAGAGAGTCTCCTGCATCCGCTGTCTGATAGAGAGACTCCTGCATCCGCTGTCTGATAGAGAGTCTCCTGCATCCGCTGTCTGATAGAGAGTCTCCTGCATCCGCTGTCTGATAGAGAGTCTCCTGCTTCCGCTGTCTGAAGGAGAGTCTCATGCATCCGTTGTCTGATAATGAGTCTCCTGCATCCGCTGTCTAAGGAGAGTCTTCTGCATCCGCTGTCTGATAGAGAGACTCCTGCATTCGCTGTCTGAAGGAGAGACTCCTGCATCTGCTGTCTGAAAGAGAGTCTCCTGCATCCGCTGTCTGATAGAGAGTCTGCTGCATCCGCTGTCTGATAGAGAAACTCCTGCATTTGCTGCCTGATAGAGAGACTCCTGCATCCGCTGTCTGATAGAGAGTCTCCTGCTTTCGCTGTCTGATGGAGTCTCCAGCATCCGCTGTCTGAAGGAGAGACTCCTGCATCCGCTTTTTGATAGAGAGTCTCCTGCATCCGCTTTCTGAAAGAGAGACTCCTGCATCCACTGTCTGAAGGAGAGTCTCCTGCATCCGCTATCTGATAGACTCTCCTGCGTCTGCTCTCTGATAGAGAGTCCCCTGCATCCGCTGTCTGATAGAGAGTCTCCTGCATCCGCTGTTTAATAGAGAGTCTCCTGCATCCGCTGTTTGATAGAGAGACTCCTGCATCCGCTGTCTAATGGAGAGTCTCCTGCATTTGCTGTCTGATAGAGAGTCTCCTGCATCTGCTGTCTGATAGAGTCTGCTGCATCCGCTGTCTGATAGAGAGTCTCCTGCTTCCTCTGTCTGTTGGAGAGTCTCCAACATCCGCTGCCTGAAGGAGAGACTCACACATCCGTTGTCTGATAGAGAGTCTCCTGCATCCGCTGTCTGAAGGAGAGACTCCTGCATCCGCTGTCTGATATAGAGTCTCCTGCATCCGCTGTCTGATAGAGAGTCTCCTGCATCCGCTGTCTGATAGAGAGATCCTGCATCCGCTATCTGAAGGAGAGACTCTTGCATTCGCTGTCTGATAGAGAGTCTTCTGCATCCGCTGTCTGATAGAGAAACTCCTGCTTGCGCTGTCTGATAGAGAGTCTCCTGCTTGCGCTGTCTGATAGAGAGTCTTCTGCATCCGCTGTCTGATAGAGAAACTCCTGCTTGCGCTGTCTGATAGAGAGTCTCCTGCTTGCGCTGTCTGATGGAGAGTCTCCAGCATCCGCTGTCTGAAAGAGAGACTCCTGCATCCGCTGTCTGATAGAGAGTCTCCTGCATCCGCTTTCTGATAGAGAGTCCCCTGCGTCGGCTGTCTGATAGAGAGTCTCCTGCATCTGCTGTCTGATAGAAAGTCTCCTGCATCCACTTTCTGATAGAGAGTCTCCTGCATCCCCTGTCTGATAGAGAGACTCCTGCATTCGCCGTCTGAAGGAGAGACTCCTGCATCCGCTGTCTGATATAGAGTCTCCTGCATCCGCTGTCTGATAGAGAGTCTCCTGCATCCGCTGTCTGATAGAGAGTCTCCTGCATCCGCTGTCTGATAAAGAAATCCTGCATTTGCTGTCTGAAGGAGAGACTCTTGCATTCGCTGTCTAATACAGAGTCTTCTGCATCCGCTGTCTGATAGAGAAACTCCTGCTTGCGCTGTCTGATAGAGAGTTTCCTGCTTGCGCTGTCTGATGGAGAGTCTCCAGCATCCGCTGTCTGAAAGAGAGACTCCTGCATCCGCTGTCTGATAGAGAGTCTCCTGCATCCGCTTTCTGATAGAGAGTCCCCTGCGTCGGCTGTCTGATAGAGAGTCTCCTGCATCTGCTGTCTGATAGAAAGTCTCCTGCATCCACTGTCTGATAGAGAGTCTCCTGCATCCGCTGTCTGATAGAGAGACTCCCGCATCCGCTGTCTGATGGAGAGACTCCTGCATCCGCTGTCTGATAGAGTCTCCTGCATCCGCCGTCTAAAGGAGAGACTCCTGCATCCGCTGTCTGATAGAGACTCCTGCATCCGCTGTCTGATAGAGATTCCCCTGCATCCGCTGTCTGATTGAGATTCTCCTGAATCCGCTGTCTGATACAGACTCCTGCATCCGCTGTCTGATAGAAAGACTCCTGCATCTGCTGTCTGAAGGAGAGTCTCCTGCATCCGCTGTCTGATAGAGAGTCTCCTGCATCAACTGTCTTATAGAGAGTCTCCTGCATCTGCTGTCTGAAGAAGAGTCTCCTGCATCCGCTATCTAAAGGAGAGACTGCTGCATTCGCTGTCTGAGAGAGAGTCTCCTGCATCCGCTGTCTGATAGAGAGACTCCTGCATCCGCTGTCTGATAGAGAGTCTCCTGCATCCGCTGTCTGATAGAGAGTCTCCTGCATCCGCTGTCTGATAGAGAGTCTCCTGCTTCCGCTGTCTGAAGGAGAGTCTCATGCATCCGTTGTCTGATAATGAGTCTCCTGCATCCGCTGTCTAAGGAGAGTCTTCTGCATCCGCTGTCTGATAGAGAGACTCCTGCATTCGCTGTCTGAAGGAGAGACTCCTGCATCTGCTGTCTGAAAGAGAGTCTCCTGCATCCGCTGTCTGATAGAGAGTCTGCTGCATCCGCTGTCTGATAGAGAAACTCCTGCATTTGCTGCCTGATAGAGAGACTCCTGCATCCGCTGTCTGATAGAGAGTCTCCTGCTTTCGCTGTCTGATGGAGTCTCCAGCATCCGCTGTCTGAAGGAGAGACTCCTGCATCCGCTTTTTGATAGAGAGTCTCCTGCATCCGCTTTCTGAAAGAGAGACTCCTGCATCCGCTGTCTGAAGGAGAGTCTCCTGCATCCGCTATATGATAGACTCTCCTGCGTCTGCTCTCTGATAGAGAGTCCCCTGCATCCGCTGTCTGATAGAGAGTCTCCTGCATCCGCTGTTTAATAGAGAGTCTCCTGCATCCACTGTCTGATAGAGAGTCTCCTGCATCCGCTGTCTGATAGAGACACTCCTGCATCCGCTGTCTGGTGGAGTGTCTCCTGCATCTGCGGTCTGATAGAGAGACTCCTGCATCCGCTGTCTGAAGGAGGGAATCCTGCATCTGCTGTCTGATAGAGAGTCTCCTGCATCCGCTTTCTGATAGAGAGTCTCCTGCATCCGCTGTCTGATAGAGAGACTCATGCACCCGATGTCTGATAGAGTCTCCTGCATCCTCTGTCTGATAGAGTCTCCTGCATCCGCTGTCTGATAGTCTCCTGCATCCGCTGTTTGATAGAGAGACTCCTGCATCCGCTGTCTAATGGAGAGTCTCCTGCATTTGCTGTCTGATAGAGAGTCTCCTGCATCTGCTGTCTGATAGAGTCTGCTGCATCCGCTGTCTGATAGAGAGTCTCCTGCTTCCTCTGTCTGTTGGAGAGTCTCCAGCATCCGCTGCCTGAAGGAGAGACTCACACATCCGTTGTTTGATAGAGAGTCTCCTGCATCCGCTGTCTGAAGGAGAGACTCCTGCATCCGCTGTCTGATATAGAGTCTCCTGCATCCGCTGGCTGATAGAGAGTCTCCTGCATCCGCTGTCTGATAGAGAGATCCTGCATCCGCTATCTGAAGGAGAGACTCTTGCATTCGCTGTCTGATAGAGAGTCTTCTGCATCCGCTGTCTGATAGAGAAACTCCTGCTTGCGCTGTCTGATAGAGAGTCTCCTGCTTGCGCTGTCTGATAGAGAGTCTTCTGCATCCGCTGTCTGATAGAGAAACTCCTGCTTGCGCTGTCTGATAGAGAGTCTCCTGCTTGCGCTGTCTGATGGAGAGTCTCCAGCATCCGCTGTCTGA
Source organism: Loripinus fragilis (assembly GCA_964019695.1). NCBI lineage: Eukaryota > Metazoa > Mollusca > Bivalvia > Lucinida > Lucinidae > Loripinus > Loripinus fragilis. The sequence goes on from OZ026520.1 coordinate 11,500,489, forward strand.
AAGAGAGACTCCTGCATCCGCTGTCTGATAGAGAGTCTCCTGCATCCGCTTTCTGATAGAGAGTCCCCTGCGTCGGCTGTCTGATAGAGAGTCTCCTGCATCTGCTGTCTGATAGAAAGTCTCCTGCATCCACTGTCTGATAGAGAGTCTCCTGCATCCCCTGTCTGATAGAGAGACTCCTGCATTCGCCGTCTGAAGGAGAGACTCCTGCATCCGCTGTCTGATATAGAGTCTCCTGCATCCGCTGTCTGATAGAGAGTCTCCTGCATCCGCTGTCTGATAGAGAGTCTCCTGCATCCGCTGTCTGATAAAGAAATCCTGCATTTGCTGTCTGAAGGAGAGACTCTTGCATTCGCTGTCTAATACAGAGTCTTCTGCATCCGCTGTCTGATAGAGAAACTCCTGCTTGCGCTGTCTGATAGAGAGTTTCCTGCTTGCGCTGTCTGATGGAGAGTCTCCAGCATCCGCTGTCTGAAAGAGAGACTCCTGCATCCGCTGTCTGATAGAGAGTCTCCTGCATCCTCTTTTCTGATAGAGAGTCCCCTGCGTCGGCTGTCTGATAGAGAGTCTCCTGCATCTGCTGTCTGATAGAAAGTCTCCTGCATCCACTGTCTGATAGAGAGTCTCCTGCATCCGCTGTCTGATAGAGAGACTCCCGCATCCGCTGTCTGATGGAGAGACTCCTGCATCCGCTGTCTGATAGAGTCTCCTGCATCCGCCGTCTAAAGGAGAGACTCCTGCATCCGCTGTCTGATAGAGACTCCTGCATCCGCTGTCTGATAGAGATTCCCCTGCATCCGCTGTCTGATTGAGATTCTCCTGCATCCGCTGTCTGATACAGACTCCTGCATCCGCTGTCTGATAGAAAGACTCCTGCATCTGCTGTCTGAAGGAGAGTCTCCTGCATCCGCTGTCTGATAGAGAGTCTCCTGCATCAACTGTCTTATAGAGAGTCTCCTGCATCTGCTGTCTGAAGAAGAGTCTCCTGCATCCGCTATCTAAAGGAGAGACTGCTGCATTCGCTGTCTGAGAGAGAGTCTCCTGCATCCGCTGTCTGATAGAGAGACTCCTGCATCCGCTGTCTGATAGAGAGTCTCCTGCATCCGCTGTCTGATAGAGAGTCTCCTGCATCCGCTGTCTGATAGAGAGTCTCCTGCTTCCGCTGTCTGAAGGAGAGTCTCATGCATCCGTTGTCTGATAATGAGTCTCCTGCATCCGCTGTCTAAGGAGAGTCTTCTGCATCCGCTGTCTGATAGAGAGACTCCTGCATTCGCTGTCTGAAGGAGAGACTCCTGCATCTGCTGTCTGAAAGAGAGTCTCCTGCATCCGCTGTCTGATAGAGAGTCTGCTGCATCCGCTGTCTGATAGAGAGACTCCTGCATTTGCTGTCTGATAGAGAGACTCCTGCATCCGCTGTCTGATAGAGAGTCTCCTGCTTTCGCTGTCTGATGGAGTCTCCAGCATCCGCTGTCTGAAGGAGAATCTCCTGCATCCGCTTTTTGATAGAGAGTCTCCTGCATCCGCTTTCTGAAAGAGAGACTCCTGCATCCGCTGTCTGAAGGAGAGTCTCCTGCATCCGCTATCTGATAGACTCTCCTGCGTCTGCTCTCTGATAGAGAGTCCCCTGCATCCGCTGTCTGATAGAGAGTCTCCTGCATCCGCTGTCTGATAGAGAGTCTCCAGCATCCACTGTCTGATAGAGAGTCTCCTGCATCCGCTGTCTGATAGAGAGACTCCTGCATCCGCTGTCTGATGGAGAGACTTCTGCATCCGCTGTCTGATAGAGAGTATCCTGCATCCGCTGTCTGATAGAGAGTCTCCTGTATCCGCTCTCTGAAGGAGAGACTCCTGCATCCGCTGTCTGATAGAGAGTCTCCTGCATCCACTGTCTGATAGAGAGTCCCCTGCTTCCGCTGTCTGATCGAGAGTCTCCTGCATCTGCTGTCTGATACAGAGACTCCTGCATCCGCTGTCTGATAGAGAGTCTACTGCATCCGCTGTCTGAACGAGAGTCTCCTGCATCCGCTTTCTGATAGAGAGTCTCCCGCATCCGCTGTCTGATAGAGAGTCTACTGCATCCGCTGTCTGATAGAGAGTCTACTGCATCCACTGTCTGATAGAGAGTCTCCTGCATCCGCTGTATGATGGAGAGACTCCTGCATCCGCTGTCTGAAGGAGAAAATCCTGTATCCGCTGTCTGATAGAGAGTCTCCTGCATCCGCTGTCTGAAGGAGAGACTCCTGCATCCGCTGTCTGATAGAGAGTCTCCTGCATCCGCTGTCTGATAGAGAGTCTCCTGCATCCCCTGTCTGATAGAGAGTCTCCTGTATCCGCTGTCTGATAGAGAGTCTCCTGCATCCGCTGCCTAATAGAGTCTCCTGCATCCGCTGTCTGATAGAGAGTCTCCTGCATCCCCTGTCTGATAGAGAGACTCCTGCATCCGCTGTCTGATAGAGAGTCTCCTGCATCCGCTGCCTAATAGAGACTCCTGCATCCGCTGTTTGATAGTTTCCTTCATCTGCTGTCTGATAGAGAGACTCCTGCATCCGCTATCTGATGGAGAAACTCCTGCATCAACTTTCTGATAGGGTCTCCTGCATCCGCTGTCTAAAAGAGTTTCCTGCATCCGCTCTCTGATGGAGAGTCTCCTGCATCGGCTGTCTGATAGAGAGTCTCCTGTATCCGCTGTTAAATGGAGAGTCTCCTGCATCTGATGTCTGATAGAGTCTCCTGCATCCGCAGTCTGACAGAGTCTCCTGCATACGTTGTCTGATGGAGAGACTCCTGCATCCGCTCTCTGAAGGAGAGACTCCTGCATCCGCTGTCTGATAGAGAGTCTCCTGCATCCGCTGTCTGATAGAGAGACTCTTGCATCCGCTGTCTGATAGAGAGACTCCTGCATCCGCTGTCTGATAGAGAGTCTCCTGCATCAGCTGTCTGATAGAGTCTCCTGCATCCGCTGTCTGATAGAGAGTCTCCTGCATCCACTGTCTTATAGAGTCTCCTGCATCCGCTGTCTGATAGGGAGTGCCTTGCATCAGCTGTCTGATAAAGTCTCCTGCATCCGCTGTCATATAGAGTCTCCTGCATCCGCGGTCTGATAGAGAGTCTCCTGCATCCGCTGTCTGATAGTCTCCTGCATCTGCTGTCTGATAGAGAGTCTCCTGTATCCGCTGTCTGATAGTCTCCTGCATCTGCTGTCTGAAGAAGAGACTCCTGCATCCGCTGTCTGATAGAGAGTCTCCTGCATCCGCTGTCTGATAGAGAGTCTCCTGCATCCGCTGTCTGATAGAGACTCCTGCATCCGCTGTCTGATAGAGAGTCCCCTGCATCTGCTGTCTGAAGAAGAGACTCCTGCATCCCCTGTCTGATGGAGAGTCTCCTGCATCCGCTGTCTGATAGAGTGTCTTGCATCCGCTGTCTGATAGAGAGTCTCCTGCATCCGCTGTCTGATAGAGAGTCTCCTGCATCCGCTGTCTGATAGAGACTCCTGCATCCGCTGTCTGATAGAGAGTCCCCTGCATCTGCTGTCTGAAGAAGAGACTCCTGCATCCCCTGTCTGATGGAGAGTCTCCTGCATCCGCTGTCTGATAGAGTGTCTTGCATCCGCTGTCTGATAGAGAGACGCCTGCATCCGCTGTCTGATAGAGAGTCTCCTGCATCCGCTATCTGTTTTTTGCCCCTACTAATCCATTTGTTTTCTCTTTTTCCTTAGGTTGGCCCTCCCTGCCCTCTGTTTTTAGCCCCTACTAATTCATTTGTCTTCTCTTTTTTTCCTTAGGTTGGCCCGCCCCGCACCCTGTTTTCAGCCCCTAATAATCCATTTATTTTCTCTTTTTTCCTTAGGTTGGCCTGCCCTGACCCCTGTTTTAGCCCCTACTGATCATTCGTGTTCTCTCTTTTCTTAAGGTTGGCCCGCCCAACCCCTGTTTTTAGCCCCAACTAATAAATTTGTTTTCTCTCTTAACCTTAGGTTGGCTGCCCCGCCCCCTGTTTCTAGCCACTACTAATCCTTTCGTTTTCTCTTTTTTTGCTTAGGTTTGCCCATCCCCCCCCTAATAATTTTTTTTTCTTAGGTTGGCCCGCCATGCCCCCTGGTTTTAGCCCCTACTAATCCATTCGTTTTCTCTTTTTTTCTTAGGTTGGCCTGCCCCCCCCCCTTTTTTGAGCCCCTTCTATTCCATTCGTTTTCTCTTTTTTCCTTAGGTTTGCCCTCCCCGCCCCCTGTTTTTAGCCCCTACTAGTCCTTTCGTTTTCTCTTTTTTTGCTTAGGTTGCTAGTCGGGGAACCAAAGTCGCGTATCGTGCAAAACACACATTTTTTGCACCCGAAAGGTATACGGCTGGAATTTTGTATACTGATAGTCTAAATAGTGCTTGATATGAAACCACTGTATAGCAATGCGACCAGAATTGCATTTCGCGGAAAAATGCATTTTTTGTATGCCACATAGGTCATGTTAAGCAATCTTTCATAGCATAGAAAGTGTGATGTTTCCCTTATCAATAAGTTAAAGAGCGTGCTTTTTGTCTTCAAACGAACCGTCTCATTTAATAGGTCCATTTAAGTACCCACAACATATGTTTTGGTCGAGAAATAACAAAACTAATTTTCCATTACGCACTCTTATCTGGAGGATGGGTATGAGAAGCCGTTGGACTGTTCGGTAATGCAATAATACACTATCAAATGCATTTAAAAGTATGGGCAGTCATTTGTGCACCAAAATATCTTCTTAGGGACATTTTGTCTTTACAAGTACTATGGGGTTACATTTATGTATCTCAGACGGGGACAGACAGGTTTTCCATGGTGAAATGATTATAGTTATACGAGTTTTTTTATACTTATTTTACCATTGTTAAATGAAATTACTGTTTTCAGTAGAAAAAAATCCCCTTAGTCCCTACAATGACCCCCTGTTTCAAAGCTGCTGTAAATATGGAAGATAAACATGCTTTAAACGTTGATAAATTACATTTATGTGTTAAACTGCTCTTAAGTTGACCTGGTATTTAACTACGCACCCGTTGGCATGAACTAAATTACTAAGTATCAAATTATCGTGGTTTCATATTCTTACTTCTCAGCTACCTTTTCTAGTTTGCCATAGAAAATAAAAAAAATGTCTTAAATTATGTCCCAAACGTCTGTCTAACTGTATGCAGTGTTTAAACACATTCAATTTAAAATTTATTTATTTATGTAAAAAATATGCAAATCAGACCACTTCAGCGGGAGGACAAAAGTGAATAAGTAAGCACACATTTTTTTACGAGATATGCTTCCAAGCGATATATAAATAATTATCAAATATATTTTGGGGCAAATAATTCAGTTTTAATGACATTTGAAGAAAAAAAATCTATAAATTTAATTTCAAAACGGGGGTGCCCTAATCTCCATGCTTTTAAAATCAATAAGGAGTGTTCTTAGATGACCACCACTGCTTCTGAGGTCTACTCCGATGTTGTACTATTACATGAACTCAATATTTTTCAATCCTGAACGTTTTTGATAAAAATATATAACATTTTGAAAAATTATATTTTTACATGTACTTGCTGGGCTTCCGTAGAAAGTTGACTGCTCTGGCGTTATGCAAGTCGATCGAGTCTGCTATACAGTGGTTTCAGATACACCATAGAATTACCCTTGCAACCATACAAAATCCAGCTGTATACCTTTCGGGTGCAAGGGTTAGCATTTTTTCTACCTTGGTTCCCCGACTATTGCCCCATCCCCCCCTGTTTTAGCCCCCTACTAATCCATTTGTTTTCTCTTTTTTTCCTTAGGTTGGCCCACTCTGCCTCTTGTTTTTATGGCCCAACTAATCCATTTGTTTTCTCTTTTTTCCTTAGGTTGGCCCGCCCCGCCCCTGGTTTTTAGCCCCTACTAATCCATTCGTTTTCTCTTTTCCTAAGGTTGTTCCCGCCCCCTGTTTTTAGCCCCTAATATTTTTTTTTCTTAGGTTGGCCCGCCATGCCCCCTGGTTTTAGCCCCTACTAATCCATTTGTTTTCTCTTTTTTTCTTAGGTTGGCCTGCCCCCCCTTTTTTAGCCCCTTCTAATCCATTCGTTTTCTCTTTTTTCCTTAGGTTTGCCCTCCCCGCCTTTAGTTTTTAGCCCCAACTTATCCATTTGTTTTCTCTTTTTTCCATAGGTTGGCCTGCCCCGCCCCTTGTTTTTAGCCCCTACTAACCCATTCATTTTCTCTTTTTTTCCTTAGGTTAGCCCACCCCCCAGGGGGGGGGGGGGGTACTCTTATATTTTCACACATACGTAGGCTTGGCTCAAAATCCTGAATTTCAATGTTTTTGGGGGTTTTCAGAAAATGAATATATTTTTGGGATATGAAGATTTTGTGGATATTTTTGGGGGGTCATCACAAAATTGGGCTAGTTTGAGGGTCATTTCTAGGCAATTAAGGGTCTTTTTTTAAGGTCAAGGTTCAAAATTGGGATATTTATTTGGGTTGCTAAAATTTCAAATATTTTTTTGGGGTGCTTGAAATTCCTGATATTTTTTTGGGGTGAACGGTAGATGCTGGGTCCGAGCCTTAGTATGCGGAAAAAATTAGAGTATCCCCCCTGGGGCCCACGCCGCCCTCTGTTTTTATCCCCTACTAATCCATTCTTTTTTTTCTTTTTTCCTTAGGTTGGCCCATCCCCCCTGATTTTTAGCCCCTACTTATCCATTTGTTTTCTGTTTTTTCCTTAGGTTGGCCCGCCACACCCCCTATTTTTAGCCCCTACTTATCCTTTTGTTTTTTCTTTTTTCCTTATGTTTGCCCGCCCTGCCCCCTGCTTTTAGCCCCTACTAATCATTCGTTTTCTCTCTTTTCCTCAGGTTGGCCTGCCCCGCCCCCTGTTTTTAGCCCCTACCTTTCTTTTCGTTTTCTCTTTTTTTCCAAGGTTGGCCCACCCCGCCCCCTGTTTTTAGCCCCTACTTATCCATTTGTTTTCTTTTTTTTTACCTAAGGTTGGCCCGCCCCTTCCCGCCCCCTGTTTTAGCCCCTACTTATCCGATTGTTTTCTTTTTTTCCTGAGTTTGGCCCGCCCCTCCCCGCCCCGCCCCCTGTTTTTAGCCCCTACTTATCCATTCATTTCTATTTTTCATTAGGTTGGCTCACTCCGCCCCTTGTTTTTAGGCCCTACTAAGCCATTTGTTTTCTCTTTTTTTCTTAGGTTGGCCCGCCATGCCCCCTGGTTTTAGCCCCTACTAATCCATTCGTTTTCTCTTTTTTTCTTAGGTTGGCCTCCCCCCCCCTTTTTTAGCCCCTTCTAATCCATTGGTTTTCTCTTTTTTCCTTAGGTTTGCCCTCCCCGCCCCCTGTTTTTAGCCCCTACTTATCCATTTGTTTTCTCTTTTTTCCATAGGTTGGCCTGCCCCGCCCCTTGTTTTTAGCCCCTACTAACCCATTCATTTTCTCTTTTTTTCCTTATGTTGGCCCACCCCCCCCAGGGGTGGGGTACTCTTATATTTTCACACATACGTAGGCTTGGCTCAAAATCCTGAATTTCAATGTTTTTGGGGGTTTTCAGAAAATGAATATATTTTTGGGGTATGAAGATTTTGTGGATATTTTTTGGGAGTCATCACAAAATTGGGCTAGTTTGAGGGTCATTTCTAGGCAATTTAGGGTCTTTTTTTAAGGTCAAGGTTCAAAATTGGGATATTTATTTGGGTTGCTAAAATTTCAAAACTTTTTTTTGGGATGCTTGAAATTCCTGATATTTTTTGGGGTGAACGGTAGATGCTGGGTCCGAGCCTTAGTATGCGGAAAAAATTAGAGTACCCCCCCCCCCCTGGGGCCCACGCCGCCCTCTGTTTTTATCCCCTACTAATCTATTTTTTTTTCTTTTTTCCTTAGGTTGGCCCATCCCCCCCCTTATTTTTAGCCCCTACTTATCCATTTGTTTTCTGTTTTTTCCTTAGGTTGGCCCGCCACACCCCCTATTTTTAGCCCCTACTTATCCTTTTGTTTTTTCTTTTTTCCTTATGTTTGCCCGCCCTGCCCCCTGTTTTTAGCCACTACTAATCATTAGTTTTCTCTCTTTTCCTCAGGTTGGCCTGCCCCGCCCCCTGTGTTTAGCCCCTATCTTTCTATTCGTTTTCTCTTTTTTTCCAAGAGTGGCCCACCCCGCCCCCTGTTTTTAGCCCCTACTTATCCATTTGTTTTCTTTTTTTTTACCTAAGGTTGGCACGCCCCTTCCCACCCCCTGTTTTAGTCCCTACTTATCCGATTGTTTTCTTTTTTTCCTGAGTTTGGCCCGCCCCTCCCCGCCCCGCCCCTCCCCGCCCCGCCCCCTGTTTTTAGCCCCTACTTATCCATTCATTTCTATTTTTTCATTAGGTTGGCTCACTCCGCCCCTTGTTTTTAGGCCCTACTAAGCCATTTGTTTTCTCTTTTTTTCCTTAGGTTGGCCCGCCCCGCCCCCGTTTTTTAGCCCCTACTAATCCATTCGTTTTCTCTTTTCCTTAGGTTGGTCCGCCCCGCCCCCTGTTTTTAGCCCCTACTTATCAATTCGTTTTCTCTTCTTTCCTTAGGTTGCCCCTCCCCACCCTCTAGTTTTAGCCTTTTATAATCCATTCGTTTTTACTTAGGTTGGGCCGCCCCGCACCCTGTTTTTAGCCCCTACTTATCCTTTTGTTTTCTCTTTTTCCTTAGGTTTGCCCGCCCTGCTCCCTGTTTTTATCCTCTACTAATCCATTCATGTTCTCTTTTTCCTTAGGTTGCCCACCCTGCCCCCTGTTTTTAGCCCAGCAAATCCATTTATTTCTCTCTTTTCTTTAGGTTGGCCAGCCCTGCCCTTGTTTTTAACCCCTACTAATCCATTTGTTTCTCTCTTTTCTTAAGGTTGGACAGCCCTGCCCCTTGTTTTTATCCCCTACTAATCCATTTGTTTCTCTTTTTTCTTTAGGTTGTCCACCCTGCCCTCTGTTTTTAGCCCAGCTAATCCATTTGTTTCTCTCTTGTCTTTAGGTTGGCCAGCCCTGCCCCTTGTTTTTAACCCCTACTAATACATTCATTTTCTCTTTTTTCCTAAGGTTGGTCCGCCCCGCCCCCTGTTTTGAGCATCTATTAATCCATTCCTTTTCTCTTTTTTCCTTAGGTTGGCCCGCCATGCCCCCTGTTATTAGGCCTAAAAATCCATTTGTTTTCTCTCTTTTTCTTAGGTTGGCCCGCCCTGTCCTCTGTTTTGAGCCCCTTTTCATTATTCGTTTTTCTCTTTTCCTTCGGTTGGCTTGCCCCGCCCCCTGTTTTGAGCCCCTACTAATCCATTCATTTTCTCTTTTTTCTTAGGTTGGCCCTCCCCCCCCCCCCTGTTTAAGCCCCTACTAATCCATTCCTTTTCTCTTTTTTCCTTAGGTTGGCCCGCCATGCCCCCTGTTATTAGGCCTAAAAATCCATTTGTTTTCTCTCTTTTTCTTAGGTTGGCCCGCCCTGTCCTCTGTTTTGAGCCCCTTTTCATTATTCGTTTTCTCTCTTTTCCTTCGGTTGGCTTGCCCCGCCCCCTGTTTTGAGCCCCTACTAATCCATTCATTTTCTCTTTTTTCTTAGGTTGGCCCTCCCCCCCCTGTTTAAGCCCCTACTAATCCATTCCTTTTCTCTTTTTTCCTTAGGTTGGCCCGCCATGCCCCCTGTTATTGGGCCTAAAAATCCATTTGTTTTCTCTCTTTTTCTTAGGTTGGCCCGCCCTGTCCTCTGTTTTTAGCCCCTTTTGATTATTCGTTTTCTCTCTTTTCCTTAGGTTGGCCTGCCCCGCCCCCTGTTTTTAGCCCCAACTAATTCATTCCTTTTCTCTTTTTTCCTTAGGTTGGCGCTCCCCGCCCCCTGTTTCTAGCATCTACTGATCCATTTGTTTTCTGTTTTTTTCTTAGGTTGGCCCGTCACACCCCCTGTTTTTAGCCCCTACTTGTCCTTTTGTTTTTTTCTTCTTTACTAATGTTTGCCCGTCATGCTTCCTGTTTTTAACCCCTACTAATCATTCGTTTTCTCTCTTTTCCTCAGGTTGGCCCGCCCCGCCCCTTGTTTCTAGCCCCTACTAATCCATTTGTTTTCTCTCTTTTCCTTAAGTGGCCTGCCCCACCCCCTGTTTTTAGCCCCTACTAATCCATTTATGTTCTCTTTTTTTCCTTAAGTTGCCCAACCTGCCCCCTGTTTTTAGCCCTACTAATCCATTTGTTTTCTCTCTTTTCCTTAGGTTGGCCTGCCCCGCCCCCTGTTTTTAGCCCCTACTTATCCATTCGTTTTCTCTTTTTTTTCCAAGTTTGGCCCGCCCCGCCCCCTGTTTTTAGCCCCTACTTATCCATTCGTTTTCTCTTCTTTCCTAAGGTTGACCCGCCCCGCCCCACCCCCTGTTTTAGCCCCTACTTATCCATTTGTTTCTTTTTTTTCCTTAGGTTGGCCCGCCCCGCCCCCTGTTTTTAGCCCCTACTAATCCATTCATATCTATTTTTCATTAGGTTGGCTCACTCCGCCCATAGTTTTTAGGCCCTACTAAGCCATTTGTTTTCTCTCTTTTCCTTAGGTTGGCCCGCCCCGCCCCCGATTTTTAGCCCCTATTTATACATTCGTTTTCTCTTTTCCTCAGGTTGGCCCGCCCCGCCCCCTGTTTTAAGCCCCAACTAATCCATTTGTTTTCATTTTTCTTAGGTTGGCCCGCCATGCCCCCTCTTTTTTTAGCCCCTACTTATCCACTCGTTTTCTCTTCTTTCCTCTTTTCTAATCCCTTTGTTTTCTCTTTTTTCCTTAGGTTGGCCTGCCCCGCCCCCTCTTTTTTTAGCCCCTACTTATCCACTCGTTTTCTCTTCTTTCCTTAGGTTGCCCCTCCCCGCCCTCTGTTTTTATCCCCAACTAATCCATTTGTTTTCTTTTTTTTTTCTTACGCTGGCCTGCCCCGCCCCCTGCTTTAAGCCCCTAATAATCCATTTGTTTTCTCTTTTTTCCTTAGGTGAGCCTGCCCCGCCCCCTGTTTTTAGCCCCAACTAATCCATTCCTTTTCTCTTTTTCCCTTAGATTGGCCCTCCCCGCCCCCTGTTTTTAGCCCCTACTAATCCATCCTTTTTCTCTTTTTCCCTTAGGTTGGCCCACCTTGCCCCCTGTTTTTAGCCTATACTAATCCATTTGTTTTCTCTTTTTTCTTAGGTTGGCCCGCCCCGCCCCCTGTGTTTAACCCCTTCTTATCCTTTGTTTTCTCTTTTTTCCTTAGGTTGGCCCGCCCTGACCCCTGTTTTTAGCCCCTACTAATCATTCGTATTCTCTCTTTTCCTTAGGTTGGAACGCCCAACCTCTGTTTTTAGCCCCAACTAATAAATTTCTTTTCTCTCTTTACCTTAGGTTGGCCTGCCCCGCCCCCTGTTTTTAGCCCCTACTACTCCATTCGTTTTCTCTTTTTTGCTTAGGTTGGCCCATCCCCCCTGTTTTAGCCCCTACTAAACCATTTGTTTTCTCTTTTTCCCGTAGGTTGGTCCACCCTGCCCCCTGTTTTTAGGCCTAATAATCCATTTGTTTTCTCTCTTTACCTTAGGTTGGCCCGCCCTGCCCCCTGTTTTGAGCCCCTACTAATCATTCGTTTTCTCTCTTTTCCTTAGGTTGGCTTGCCCGGTCCCCTGTTTTCAGCCTCTACTAATCCATTTGTTTTGTTTTTTTTCCTAAGGCTGGCCTGCCCCCCCTGTTTTTAGCCCCTACTAATCCATTTGTTTTCTCTTTTTTTCTTAGGTTGGCCCACCCCGCCTTATGTTTTAGCCCTCTTAATCCATTTCTTTTCTCTCTTTATTCTTAGGTTGGCCTGCCCCACCCCCTATTTTTAGCCCCTACTAATCCATTCGTTTTCCCTTTTTTCCTTAGGTTAGCCCACCCTGCCCCCTGTTCTAGCCCCTACTAATCCATTCGTTTTCTCTTTTTTCCTTAGGTTGGCCCCCCCCCCCGTTTTTAGCCCCGACTAATCCATTCATTTTCTCTTTTTTCCTTAGGTTGGCCTACCCCGCCCCCTGTTTATAGCCGCTAATAATCCATTTGTTTTCTCTTTTTTCCTTAGGTTGGCCCTATCCACCACCTGTTTAAGCCCCTACTATTCCATTCGTTTCCCCTTTTTCCTTAGGTTGGCCCTCCCGGCCCCCAGTTTTTATCCCCTACTAATCCATTTGTTTGCTCTTTTTTCCTTAAATGGCCTGCCCAGCCCATGTTTTTAGCCCCTACTAATCCATTCATGTTCTCTTTTTTCTTAGTTGGCCCATCCCGCCCCTTGTTTTTAGCCCTACTAATCCATTTGTTTTCTCTAATTCCTTAGGTTGGCCCTACCCCCTGTTTTAAGCCCATACTTATTCATTCGTTTTCTCTTTTTTCCATAGGTTGGCCTGCCCCGCCCCCTGTTTTTAGCCCCTTCTAATACATTTGTTTTCTCTTTTTTCCTTAGGTTGGCCCGCCCCGCCCCCTAACTTTAGCCCCAACTAATCTATTTGTTTTCTCTCTTTTCCTTAGGTTGGCCTGCCCTGCCCCCTGTTTTTAGCCCCTACTTATCCATTTGTTTTCTCTTTTTTCCTTAGGTTGGCCCTCCCGCCCCTGTTTTTAGCCCCTACTAATCCATTCGTTTTCTCTTTTTTCCTTAGGTTGGCCACCCGCCCCCTAGTTTTTAGCCCCTAATAATCCATTCGTTATGTCTTTTTTCCTTAGGTTGGGCCGCCCCGCACCCTGTTTTTAGCCCCTACTTATCCTAGTGTTTTCTCTTTCTTCCTTAGGTTGGCCTGCCCTGCCTCCCCCCCTGTTTTTAGCCCCTACTAATCATTCGTTTTCTCTCTTTTCCTCCGGTTGGGCCGCCCTGCCCCCTGTTTTTAGCCCCTACTAATCCATTTGTTTTCACTGTTTTCCTTTAATGGCCTGCCCAGCCCCCTGTTTTTAGCCCCTACTTATCCATTCATGTTCTCTTTTTCCTAAGGTTGCCTACCCTGCCCCCTGTTTTAGCCCTACTAATCATTCGTTTTCTCTCTTTTCCTCCGGTTGGGCCGCCCTGCCCCCTGTTTTTAGCCCCTACTAATCCATTTGTTTTCACTGTTTTCCTTTAATGGCCTGCCCAGCCCCCTGTTTTTAGCCTCTACTAATCCATTCATGTTCTCTTTTTCCTTAGGTTGCCTACCCTGCCCCCTGTTTTTAGCCCCAACTAATCCATTCCTTTTCTTTTTTTTTCCTTAGATTGGCCCTCCCCGCCCCCTGTTTTTAGCCCCTACTAATCCATCCTTTTTCTCTTTTTCCCTTAGGTTGGCCCACCATGCCCCCTGTTTTCAGCCTATACTAATCCATTTGATTTCTCTTTTTTCTTAGGTTGGCCCGCCCCGCCCCCTGTTTTTAACCCCTTCTAATCCATTTGTTTTCTCTTTTTTCCTTAGGTTGGCCCGCCCTGCCCCCCCCCCCTGTTTTAGCCCCTACTTATCATTCATATTCTCTCTTTTCCTTAGGTTGGCCCGCCCAACCCCTGTTTTTAGCCCCAACTAGTAAATTTGTTTTCTCTCTTTACCTTAGGTTGGCCTGCCCCGCCCCCTGTTTTTAGCCAATACTACTCCATTCGTTTTCTCTTTTTTGCTTAGGTTGGCCCATCCCCTCTGTTTTAGCCCCTACTAATACATTTGTTTTCTCTTTTTCCCGTAGGTTGGTCCACCCTGCCCCCTGTTTTTAGGCCTAATAATCCATTTGTTTTCTCTCTTTTCCTTAGGTTGGCCCGCCCTGCCCCCTGTTTTGAGCCCCTACTAATCATTCGTTTTCTCTCTTTTCCTTAGGTTGGCTTGTCCAGTCCCCTGTTTTTAGCCTCAACTAATCCATTTGTTTTCTCTTTTTTCCTTAGGCTGGCCTGCCCCCCCCCCCATCTGTTTTTAGCCCCTACTAATCCATTTGTTTTCTCTTTTTTTCCTAGGTTGGCCCACCCCGCCTTATGTTTTAGCCCTATTAATCCATTTCTTTTCTCTCTTTATTCTTAGGTTGGCCTGCCCCGCCCCCTATTTTTAGCCCCTACTAATCCATTCGTTTTCCCTTTTTTCCTTAGGTTAGCCCACCCTGCCCCCTGTTTTTAGCCCCTACTAATCCATTTGTTTTCTCTTTTTTCCTTAGGTTGGCCCTCCCCCCCCCCCCCCGTTTTTAGCCCCGACTAATCCATTCATTTTCTCTTTTTTCCTTAGGTTGGCCTACCCCGCCCCCTGTTTATAGCCGCTAATAAGCCATTTGTTTTCTCTTTTTTCCTTAGGTTGGCCCTCCCCACAACCTGTTTTAGCCCCTACTATTCCATTCGTTTCCTCTTTTTTCCTTAGGTTGGCCCTCCCCGCCTCCAGTTTTTATCCCCTACTAATCCATTTGTTTTCTCTTTTTTCCTTAAATGGCCTGCCCAGCCCATGTTTTTAGCCCCTACTAATCCATTCATGTTCTCTTTTTTCTTAGTTGGCCCATCCCGCCCCTTGTTTTTAGCCCTACTAATCCATTTGTTTTCTCTAATTACTTAGGTTGGCCCTCCCCTCTGTTTTTAGCCCATACTTATCCATTCGTTTTCTCTTTTTTCCATAGGTTGGCCTGCCCCGCCCCCTGTTTTTAGCCCCTTCTAATACATTTGTTTTCTCTTTTTTCCTTAGGTTGGCCCGCCCTGCCCCCTAACTTTAGCCCCAACTAATCTATTTGTTTTCTCTCTTTTCCTTAGGTTGGCCTGCCCCGCCCCCTGTTTTTAGCCCCTACTAATCCATTTGTTTTCTCTTTTTTCCTTAGGTTGGCTCTCCCGCCCCTGTTTTTAGCCCCTACTAATCCATTTGTTTTCTCTTTTTTCCTTAGGTTGGCCACCCGCCCCCTGTTTTTAGGCCTAATAATCCATTTGTTTTCTCTCTTTTCCTTAGGTTGGCCCGCCCTGCCCCCTGTTTTGAGCCCCTACTAATCATTCGTTTTCTCTCTTTTCCTTAGGTTGGCTTGCCCGGTCCCCTGTTTTCAGCCTCTACTAATCCATCTGTTTTTTTTTTTTCCTAAGGCTGGCCTGCCCCCCCTGTTTTTAGCCCCTACTAATCCATTTGTTTTCTCTTTTTTTCTTAGGTTGGCCCACCCCGCCTTATGTTTTAGCCCTATTAATCCATTTCTTTTCTCTCTTTATTCTTAGGTTGGCCTGCCCCACCCCCTATTTTTAGCCCCTACTAATCCATTCGTTTTCCCTTTTTTCCTTAGGTTAGGCCACCCTGCCCCCTGTTTTTAGCCCCTACTAATCCATTCGTTTTCTCTTTTTTCCTTAGGTTGGCCCCCCCGTTTTTAGCCCCGACTAATCCATTCATTTTCTCTTTTTTCCTTAGGTTGGCCTACCCCGCCCCCTGTTTATAGCCGCTTATAATCCATTTGTTTTCTCTTTTTTCCTTAGGTTGGCCCTATCCACCACCTGTTTAAGCCCCTACTATTCCATTCGTTTCCCCTTTTTCCCTAGGTTGGCCCTCCCGGCCCCCAGTTTTTATCCCCTACTAATCCATTTGTTTTCTCTTTTTTCCTTAAATGGCCTGCCCAGCCCATGTTTTTTAGCCCCTACTAATCCATTCATGTTCTCTTTTTTCTTAGTTGGCCCATCCCGCCCCTTGTTTTTAGCCCTACTAATCCATTTGTTTTCTCTAATTCCTTAGGTTGGCCCTCCCCCCTGTTTTAAGCCCATACTTATCCATTCATTTTCTCTTTTTTCCATAGGTTGGCCTGCCCCGCCCCCTGTTTTTAGCCCCTTCTAATACATTTGTTTTCTCTTTTTTCCTTAGGTTGGCCCGCCCCGCCCCCTAACTTTAGCCCCAACTAATCTATTTGTTTTCTCTCTTTTCCTTAGGTTGGCCTGCCCCGCCCCCTGTTTTTAGCCCCTACTTATCCATTTGTTTTCTCTTTTTTCCTTAGGTTGGCCCTCCCGCCCCTGTTTTTAGCCCCTACTAATCCATTCGTTTTCTCTTTTTTCCTTAGGTTGGCCACCCACCCCCTAGTTTTTAGCCCCTAATAATCCATTCGTTATGTCTTTTTTCCTTAGGTTGGGCCGCCCCGCACCCTGTTTTAAGCCCCTACTTATCCTAGTTTTTTCTCTTTTTTCCTTAGAATGGCCTGCCCTGCCTCCCCCCCCCCCCTGTTTTTAGCCCCTACTAATCATTCGTTTTCTCTCTTTTCCTCCGGTTGGGCCGCCCTGCCCCCTGTTTTTAGCCCCTACTAATCCATTTGTTTTCACTGTTTTCCTTAAATGGCCTGCCCAGCCCCCTGTTTTTAGCCCCTACTTATCCATTCATGTTCTCTTTTTCCTAAGGTTGCCTACCCTGCCCCCTGTTTTAGCCCTACTAATCATTCGTTTTCTCTCTTTTCCTCCGGTTGGGCCGCCCTGCCCCCTGTTTTTAGCCCCTACTTATCCATTTGTTTTCACTGTTTTCCTTTAATGGCCTGCCCAGCCCCCTGTTTTTAGCCCCTACTTATCCATTCATGTTCTCTTTTTCCTAAGGTTGCCTACCCTGCCCCCTGTTTTAGCCCTACTAATCATTCGTTTTCTCTCTTTTCCTCCGGTTGGGCCGCCCTGCCCCCTGTTTTTAGCCCCTACTAATCCATTTGTTTTCACTGTTTTCCTTTAATGGCCTGCCCAGCCCCCTGTTTTTAGCCTCCACTAATCCATTCATGTTCTCTTTTTCCTTAGGTTGCCTACCCTGCCCCCTGTTTTTAGCCCCAACTAATCCATTCCTTTTCTTTTTTTTCCTTAGATTGGCCCTCCCCGCCCCCTGTTTTTAGCCCCTACTAATCCATCCTTTTTCTCTTTTTCTCTTAGGTTGGCCCACCATGCCCCCTGTTTTCAGCCTATACTTATCCATTTGATTTCTCTTTTTTCTTAGGTTGGCCCGGCCCGCCCCCTGTTTTTAACCCCTTCTAATCCATTTGTTTTCTCTTTTTTCCTTAGGTTGGCCCGCCCTGCCCCCCCCTGTTTTAGCCCCTACTTATCATTCATATTCTCTCTTTTCCTTAGGTTGGCCCGCCCAACCCCTGTTTTTAGCCCCAACTAATAAATTTGTTTTCTCTCTTTACCTTAGGTTGGCCTGCCCCGCCCCCTGTTTTTAGCCAATACTACTCCATTCGTTTTCTCTTTTTTGCTTAGGTTGGCCCATCCCCCCTGTTTTAGCCCCTACTAATACATTTGTTTTCTCTTTTTCCCGTAGGTTGGTCCACCCTGCCCCCTGTTTTTAGGCCTAATAATCCATTTGTTTTCTCTCTTTTCCTTAGGTTGTCCCGCCCTTCCCCCTGTTTTGAGCCCCTACTAATCATTCGTTTTCTCTCTTTTCCTTAGGTTGGCTTGTCCAGTCCCCTGTTTTTAGCCTCTACTAATCCATTTGTTTTCTCTTTTTTCCTTAGGCTGGCCTGCCCCCCCCCCCCCATCTGTTTTTAGCCCCTACTAATCCATTTGTTTTCTCTTTTTTTCTTAGGTTGGCCCACCCCGCCTTATGTTTTAGCCCTATTAATCCATTTCTTTTCTCTCTTTATTCTTAGGTTGGCCTGCCCCGCCCCCTATTTTTAGCCCCTACTAATCCATTCGTTTTTCCTTTTTTCCTTAGGTTAGCCCACCCTGACCCTGTTTTTAGCCCCTACTAATCCATTCGTTTTCTCTTTTTTCATTAGGTTGGCCCTCCCCCCCCCCCCCGTTTTTAGCCCCGACTAATCCATTCTTTTTCTCTTTTTTTCTTAGGTTGGCCTACCCCGCCCCCTGTTTATAGCCGCTAATAATCCATTTGTTTTCTCTTTTTTCCTTAGGTTGGCCCTCCCCACAACCTGTTTTAGCCCCTACTATTCCATTCGTTTCCTCTTTTTTCCTTAGGTTGGCCCTCCCCGCCCCCAGTTTTTATCCCCTACTAATCCATTTGTTTTCTCTTTTTTCCTTAAATGGCCTGCCCAGCCCATGTTTTTAGCCCCTACTAATCCATTCATGTTCTCTTTTTTCTTAGTTGGCCCATCCCGCCCCTTGTTTTTAGCCCTACTAATCCATCTGTTTTCTCTAATTACTTAGGTTGGCCCTCCCCTCTGTTTTTAGCCCATACTTATCCATTCGTTTTCTCTTTTTTCCATAGGTTGGCCTGCCCCGCCCCCTGTTTTTAGCCCCTTCTAATACATTTGTTTTCTCTTTTTTTCCTTAGGTTGGCCCGCCCCGCCCCCTAACTTTAGCCCCAACTAATCTATTTGTTTTCTCTCTTTTCCTTAGGTTGGCCTGCCCCGCCCCCTGTTTTTAGCCCCTACTAATCCATTTGTTTTCTCTTTTTTCCTTAGGTTGGCTCTCCCGCCCCTGTTTTTAGCCCCTACTAATCCATTTGTTTTCTCTTTTTTCCTTAGGTTGGCCACCCGCCCCCTAGTGTTTAGCCCCTAATAATCCATTTGTTTTGTCTTTTTAACTAAGGTTGGGCCGCCCCGCACCCTGTTTTAGCCCCTACTTATCCTAGTGTTTTCTCTTTTTTCCTAAGGTTGGCCCGCCCTGCCCCCCCCCCCTGTTTTTAGC
Organism: Loripinus fragilis; assembly: GCA_964019695.1. NCBI lineage: Eukaryota > Metazoa > Mollusca > Bivalvia > Lucinida > Lucinidae > Loripinus > Loripinus fragilis. Next base: position 11,518,985 of record OZ026520.1, read on the forward strand.
CCCTACTAATCATTCGTTTTCTCTCTTTTCCTCCGGTTGGGCCGCCCTGCCCCCTGTTTTTAGCCCCTACTAATCCATTTGTTTTCACTGTTTTCCTTTAATGGCCTGCCCAGCCCTTTGTTTTTAGCCCCTACTTATCCATTCATGTTCTCTTTTTCCTTGGGTTGCCTACCCTGCCCCCTGTTTTAGCCCTACTAATCCATTCGTTTTCTCTTTTTTTCTAAGGCTGACCCTTCCCCCCCCCCCCTGTTTTTAGGCCCTACTTATCCATTCGTTTTTTTTTCTTTTTTCCTAAGGTTGGCCCGGCCTGCCCCCTGTTTTTAGGTCTTAAAATCCATTTGTTTTCTCTCTTTTCCTTAGGTTGGCCCGCCCTGCCCTCTGTTTTGAGCCCCTTTTCATTATTCGTTTTATCTCTTTTCCTATGAATGGCTTGCCCCGCCCCCTGTTTTGAGCCCCTAATAATTCATTCATTTTCTTTTTTCCTTAGGTTGGCCCTCCCCCGCCCCTGTTTTAAGCCCCTACTAATTCATTTGTTTTCTCTCTTTTCCTTAGGTAGGCCTGCCCCGCCCCCTGTTTTTATCCCAAACTATCCTTTTCTCTTTTTTCCTTAGGTTGGCCCTCCCCGCCCCCTGTTTTTAGCCCCTTCTTATCCATTAATTTTCTCTTTTTTCCTTAGGTTGGCCTGCCCCGCCCCCTGTTTTTAGCCCCTACTTATCCATTTGTTTTCTCATTTTCCTTAGGTTGGCCCACCCTGCCCCCTGTTTTTAGCCCCTACTAATCCATTTCTTTTCTCTTTTTTCCCTAGGTAAGCCCTCTCCGTCCCTTGTTTTTAGCCCCTTCTAATCAATTAATTTTCTCTTTTTTCCTTAGGTTGGCTCTCCCGCCCCTGTTTTTAGCCCCTTCTAATCCATTTGTTTTCTCTTTTTTCCTTAGGTTGGCCACCCGCCCCCTAGTGTTTAGCCCCTAATAATCCATTTGTTTTGTCTTTTTAACTTAGGTTGGGCCTCCCCGCACCCTGTTTTTAGCCCCTACTTATCCTAGTGTTTTCTCTTTTTTCCTTAGGTTGGCCCGCCCTGCCCCCCCCCCCTGTTTTTAGCCCCTACTTATCATTCGGTTTCTCTTTTTGTCTCCGGTTGGGCCGCCCTCCCCCCTGTTTTTAGCCCCTACTAGTCCATTTGTTTTCACTGTTTTCCTTTAATGGCCTGCCCAGCCCCCTGTTTTTAGCCCCTACTTATCCATTCATGTTCTCTTTTTCCTTGGGTTGCCTACCCTGCCCCCTGTTTTAGCCCTACTAATCCTTTCGTTTTCTCTTTTTTTTCTAAGGTTGACCCTTCCCCCCCCCCCTGTTTTTAGGCCCTACTTATCCATTCGTTTTTTTTTCTTTTTTCCTAAGGTTGGCCCGCCCCGGCCCCTGTTTTTAGCTTCTACTAATCCATTCCTTTTCTCTTTTTTCCTTAGGTTGGCCCGGCCTGCCCCCTGTTTTTAGGTCTTAAAATCCATTTGTTTTCTCTCTTTTCCTTAGGTTGGCCCGCCCTGCCCTCTGTTTTGAGCCCCTTTTCATTATTCGTTTTCTCTCTTTTCCTATGAATGGCTTGCCCCGCCCCCTGTTTTGAGCCCCTAATAATCCATTCATTTTCTTTTTTCCTTAGGTTGGCCCTCCCCCGCCCCTGTTTTAAGCCCCTACTAATCCATTTTTTTTTCTCTCTTTTCCTTAGGTAGGCCTGCCCCGCCCCCTGTTTTTATCCCCAACTATCCTTTTCTCTTTTTTCCTTAGGTTGGCCCTCCCCGCCCCCTGTTTTTAGCCCCTTCTAATCCATTAATTTTCTCTTTTTTCCTAAGGTTGGCCTGCCCCGCCCCCTGTTTTTAGCCCCTACTTATCCATTTGTTTTCTCTTTTTCCTTAGGTTGGCCCACCCTGCCCCCTGTTTTTAGCCCCTACTAATCCATTTCTTTTCTCTTTTTTCCCTAGGTAAGCCCTCTCCATCCCTTGTTTTTAGCCCCTTCTAATCCATTAATTTTCTCTTTTTTCCTTAGGTTGGCCTGCCCGCCCCCTGTTTTTAGCCCCTACTTATCCATTTGTTTTCTCTTTTTCCTTAGGTTGGCCCTCCCCGCCCCCTGTTTTTAGCCCCTTCTAATCCATTTGTTTTCTCTTTTTTCCTTCGGTTGGCCTGTCCCCCCCCTATTTTAAGCCCCTTATTATCCATTCGTTTTCTCTTTTTTCCTTAGGTTGGCCCTCCCCGACCCTATTTCTAGCCCCTACTAATCCATTCGTTTTCTCTTTTCTCCTTAGGTTGGCCACACGCCCCCTAGTTTTAGCCCCTAATAATCCATTCGTTTTGTCTTTTTTCCTTAGGTTGGGCCACCCCGCACCCTGGTTTTAGCCCCTACTTATCCTTTTGTTTTCTCTTATTTCCTTATTTTGGCCCGCCCTGCCCCCCCCCCCTATTTTAGTTTCTACCAATCATTCGTTTTCTCTCTTTTCCTTAGGTTGGCCTGCCCCCTCCCCCCCCTGTTTTAGCCCCTTATTATCCATTCGTTTTCTCTTTTTCCTTAGGTTGGCCCTCCCCGCCCCTGTTTTTAGCCCCTACTAATCCATTCGTTTTCTCTTTTATCTTAGGTTGGCCACGCGCCCCCTAGTTTTAGCCCCTAATAATCCATTCGTTTTGTCTTTTTTCCTTAGGTTGGGCCGCCCCGCACCCTGTTTTTAGCCCCTTCTTATCCTTTTGTTTTCTCTTTGTTCCTTATTTTGGCCCCCCCCCCTGCCCCTCCCCCTGTTTTAGCCCCTACTTATCATTCGTTTTCTCTCTTTTCCTCAGGTTGGCCCTCCCTGCCCCCTATTTTTAGCCCCTACTAATCCATTTGTTTTCCCTCTTTTCCTTAAATGGCCTGCCCAGCACCCTGTTTTAGCCCCTACTATTCCATTCATGTTCTCTTTTTCCTTAGGTTGCCCACCCTGCCCCCTGATTTTAGCCCTGCTTATCCATTTGCTTTCTCTCTTTTCTTTAGGTTGGCCTGCCCTGCCCCTTGTTTTTAACCCCTACTAATCCATTCGTTTTCTATTTTTTTCTTTAATTTGGCCCTCCCCCCTGTTTTTAGCCCCTACTTATCCATTTATTTTCTCTCTTTTCCTAAGGTTGGCCTGCCCCGCCCCCTGTTTTTAGCCCCTACTTATCCATTCGTTTTCTCTTTTTTTCCAAGGTTGGCCCGCCCCGCCCCCTGTTTTTAGCCCCTACTTATCCATTCGTTTTCTCTTCTTTCCTAACGTTGGCCCGCCCCGCCCCACCCCCTGTTTTAGCCCCTACTTATCCATTTGTTTTCTTTTTTTTCCTTAGGTTGGCCGGCCCCGCCCCCTGTTTTTAGCCCCTACTTATCCATTCATATCTATTTTTCATTAGGTTGGCTCACTCAACCCATTGTTTTTAGGCCCTACTAAGGCATTTATTTTCTCTTTTTTTCCTTAGGTTGGCCCGCCCCGCCCCCGATTTTTAGCCCCTACTTATACATTCGTTTTCTCTTTTCCTCAGGTTGGCCCGCCCCGACCCCTGTTTTAAGCCCCAACTAATCCATTTGTTTTCTTTTTTTCTTAGGTTGGCCCGCCCTGCCCCCTGTTTCTAGCCCCTACGAATCCATTCGTTTTCTCTTTTGTCCTTAGGTTGGCCCGCGAAGCCCCCTGTTTTTAGCCCCTACTAATCCCTTTGTTTTCTCTTTTTTCCTTAGGTTGGCCTGCCCCGCCCCCCTTTTTTATCCCCTACTTATCCACTCGTTTTCTCTTCTTTCCTTAGGTTGCCCCTCCCCGCCCTCTGTTTTTATCCCCTACTAATCCATTTGTTTTCTTTTTTTTTCTTTTTTCCTAAGGTTGGCCCGCCCCGGCCCCTGTTTTTAGCTTCTACTAATCCATTCCTTTTCTCTTTTTTCCTTAGGTTGGCCCGGCCTGCCCCCTGTTTTTAGGTCTTAAAATCCATTTGTTTTCTCTCTTTTCCTTAGGTTGGCCCGCCCTGCCCTCTGTTTTGAGCCCCTTTTCATTATTCGTTTTCTCTCTTTTCCTATGAATGGCTTGCCCCGCCCCCTGTTTTGAGCCCCTAATAATCCATTCATTTTCTTTTTTCCTTAGGTTGGCCCTCCCCCGCCCCTGTTTTAAGCCCCTACTAATCCATTTGTTTTTCTCTCTTTTCCTTAGGTAGGCCTGCCCCGCCCCCTGTTTTTATCCCCAACTATCCTTTTCTCTTTTTTCCTTAGGTTGGCCCTCCCCGCCCCCTGTTTTTAGCCCCTTCTAATCCATTAATTTTCTCTTTTTTCCTAAGGTTGGCCTGCCCCGCCCCCTGTTTTTAGCCCGTACTTATCCATTTGTTTTCTCTTTTTCCTTAGGTTGGCCCACCCTGCCCCCTGTTTTTAGCCCTTACTAATCCATTTCTTTTCTCTTTTTTCCCTAGGTAAGCCCTCTCCATCCCTTGTTTTTAGCCCCTTCTAATCCATTAATTTTCTCTTTTTTCCTTAGGTTGGCCTGCCCCGCCCCCTGTTTTTAGCCCCTACTTATCCATTTGTTTTCTCTTTTTCCTTAGGTTGGCCCTCCCCGCCCCCTGTTTTTAGCCCCTTCTAATCCATTTGTTTTCTCTTTTTTCCTTCGGTTGGCCTGCCCCCCCCCTATTTTAAGCCCCTTATTATCCATTCGTTTTCTCTTTTTTCCTTAGGTTGGCCCTCCCCGACCCTATTTTTAGCCCCTACTAATCCATTCGTTTTCTCTTTTCTCCTTAGGTTGGCCACACGCCCCCTAGTTTTAGCCCCTAATAATCCATTCGTTTTGTCTTTTTTCCTTAGGTTGGGCCACCCCGCACCCTGTTTTTAGCCCCTACTTATCCTTTTGTTTTCTCTTATTTCCTTATTTTGGCCCGCCCTGCCCCCCCCCCCCTATTTTAGTTTCTACCAATCATTCGTTTTCTCTCTTTTCCTTAGGTTGGCCTGCCCCCTCCCCCCCCCCTGTTTTAGCCCCTTATTATCCATTCGTTTTCTCTTTTTTCCTTAGGTTGGCCCTCCCCGCCCCTGTTTTTAGCCCCTACTAATCCATTCGTTTTCTCTTTTATCTTAGGTTGGCCACGCGCCCCCTAGTTTTAGCCCCTAATAATCCATTCGTTTTGTCTTTTTTCCTTAGGTTGGGCCGCCCCGCACCCTGTTTTTATCCCCTTCTTATCCTTTTGTTTTCTCTTTGTTCCTTATTTTGGCCCCCCCCCTGCCCCCCCCCCTGTTTTAGCCCCTACTTATCATTCGTTTTCTCTCTTTTCCTCAGGTTGGCCCTCCCTGCCCCCTATTTTTAGCCCCTACTAATCCATTTGTTTTCTCTCTTTTCCTTAAATGGCCTGCCCAGCACCCTGTTTTAGCCCCTACTATTCCATTCATGTTCTCTTTTTCCTTAGGTTGCCCACCCTGCCCCCTGATTTTAGCCCTGCTTATCCATTTGCTTTCTCTCTTTTCTTTAGGTTGGCCTGCCCTGCCCCTTGTTTTTAACCCCTACTAATCCATTCGTTTTCTATTTTTTTCTTTAATTTGGCCCTCCCCCCTGTTTTTAGCCCCTACTTATCCATTCATTTTCTCTCTTTTCCTAAGGTTGGCCTGCCCCGCCCCCTGTTTTTAGCCTCTACTTATCCATTCGTTTTCTCTTTTTTTCCAAGGTTGGCCCGCCCCGCCCCCTGTTTTTAGCCCCTACTTATCCATTCGTTTTCTCTTCTTTCCTAACGTTGGCCCGCCCCGCCCCACCCCCTGTTTTAGCCCCTACTTATCCATTCATATCTATTTTTCATTAGGTTGGCTCACTCAACCCATTGTTTTTAGGCCCTACTAAGGCATTTATTTTCTCTTTTTTTCCTTAGGTTGGCCCGCCCCGCCCCCGATTTTTAGCCCCTACTTATACATTCGTTTTCTCTTTTCCTCAGGTTGGCCCGCCCCGCCCCCTGTTTTAAGCCCCAACTAATCCATTTGTTTTCTTTTTTTCTTAGGTTGGCCCGCCGTGCCCCCTGTTTCTAGCCCCTACGAATCCATTCGTTTTCTCTTTTGTCCTTAGGTTGGCCCGCGAAGCCCCCTGTTTTTAGCCCCTACTAATCCCTTTGTTTTCTCTTTTTTCCTTAGGTTGGCCTGCCCCGCCCCCCTTTTTTATCCCCTACTTATCCACTCGTTTTCTCTTCTTTCCTTAGGTTGCCCCTCCCCGCCCTCTGTTTTTATCCCCTACTAATCCATTTGTTTTCTTTTTTTTTTCTTACGCTGGCCTGCCCCGCCCCCTACTTTTAGCCCCTACTAATACATTTGTTTTCTTTTTTTTCCTTTGGTGGGCCTGTCCCGCCCCCTGTTTTTAGCCCCAACTAATCCATTCCTTTTCTTTTTTTTTCCTTAGATTGGCCCTCCCCGCCCCCTGTTTTTAGCCCCTACTAATCCATTCTTTTTCTCTTTTTCCCTTAGGTTGGCCCACCCTGCCCCCTGTTTTAGCCTATACTAATCCATTTGTTTTCTCTTTTTTCTTAGGTTGGCCCGCCCCGCCCCCTGTTTTTAACCCCTTCTAATCCATTTGTTTTCCTTTTTTCCTTAGGTTGGCCCGACCTGACCCCTGTTTTTAGCCCCTACTAATCATTCGTATTCTCTCTTTTCCTTAGCTTGGCCCGCCCAACCACTGTTTTTAGCCCCAACTTATAAATTTGTTTTCTCTCTTTACCTTAGGTTGGCCTGCCCCGCCTACTGTTATTAGCCCCTACTAATCCATTCTTTTTCTCTTTTTTGCTTAGGTTGGCCCATCCCCCCTGTTTTAGCCCCTACTAATCCATTTGTTTTCTCTTTTTTCCTTAGGTTGGCCCGGCCTGTCCCCTGTGTTTAGGCCTAAAAATCCATTTGTTTTCTCTCTTTTCCTTAGGTTGGCCCGCCCTGCCCTCTGTTTTGAGCCCCTTTTCATTATTCGTTTTCTCTCTTTTCCTTTGAATGGCTTGCCCCGCCCCCTGTTTTGAGCCTCTACTAATCCATTCATTTTCTTTTTTCCTTAGGTTGGCCTCCCCCCTCCCCTGTTTTAGTCCTTACTAATCCATTCGTTTCCTTTTTTCCAAGGTTGGCCCGCACCGCCCTCTGTTTTTAGCCCCTACTTATCCATTCGTTTTCTCTTCTTTCATAAGGTTGGCCCGCCCCGCCCCACCCCCTGTTTTAGCCCCTACTTATCCATTTGTTTTCTTTTTTTTTTCCTTAGGTTGGCCCGTCCCGCCCCCTGTTTTTAGCCCCTACTAATCCATTCATATCTATTTTTCATTAGGTTGGCTCACTCCGCCCATTGTTTTTAGGCCCTACTAAGGCATTTATTTTCTCTTTTTTCCCTTAGGTTGGCCCGCCCCGCCCCCGATTTTTAGCCCCTACTTATACATTCGTTTTCTCTTTTCCTCAGGTTGGCCCGCCCCGCCCCCTGTTTTAAGCCCCAACTAATTCATTTGTTTTCTTTTTTTCTTAGGTTGGCCCGCCATGCCCCCTGTTTCTAGCCCCTACGAATCCATTCGTTTTCTCTTTTGTCCTTAGGTTGGCCCGCGAAGCCCCCCGTTTTTAGCCCCTACTAATCCCTTTGTTTTCTCCTTTTTTCCTAAGGTTGGCCTGCCCCGCCCCCCTTTTTTTAGCCCCTACTTATCCACTCGTTTTCTCACCTTTTCTTAGGTTGCCCCTCCCCGCCCTCTGTTTTTATCACCTACTAATCCATTTGTTTTCTTTTTTTTTCTTACGCTGGCCTGCCCCGCCCCCTACTTTTAGCCCCTACTAATACATTTGTTTTCTCTTTTTTCCTTAGGTGGGCCTGCCCAGCCCCCTGTTTTTAGCCCCAACTAATCCATTCCTTTTCTTTTTTTTCCTTAGATTGGCCCTCCCCGCCCCCTGTTTTTAGCCCCTACTAATCCATTCTTTTTCTCTTTTTCCCTTAGGTTGGCCCACCCTGCCCCCTGTTTTTAGCCTATACTAATCCATTTGTTTTCTCTTTTTTCTTAGGTTGGCCCGCCCCGCCCCCTGTTTTTAACCCCTTCTAATCCATTTGTTTTCTCTTTTTTCCTTAGGTTGGCCCGCCCTGACCCCTGTTTTTAGCCCCTACTAATCATTCATATTCTCTCTTTTCCTTAGGTTGGCCCGCCCAACCCCTGTTTTTAGCCCCAACTAATAAATTTGTTTTCTCTCTTTACCATAGGTTGGCCTGCCCCGCCCCCTGTTTTTAGTCCCTACTAATCCATTCGTTTTCTCTTTTTTGCTTAGGTTGGCCCATCCCCCCTGTTTAGCCCCTACTAATCCATTTGTTTTATCTTTTTCCCGTAGGTTGGTCCACCCTGCCCCCTGTTTTTAGGCCTAATAATCCATCTGTTTTCTCTCTTTTCCTTAGGTTGGCCCGCCCTGCCCCCTGTTTTGAGCCCCTACTAATCATTTGTTTTCTCTCTTTTCCTTAGGTTGGCTTGCCCGGTCCCCTGTTTTAGCCTCTACTAATCCATTTGTTATCTCTTTTTTCCTTAGGCTGGCCTGCCACCCTCCCTTTTTTTAGCCCCTACTAATCCATTTGTTTTCTCTTTTTTCTTAGGTTGGCCCACCCCGCCTTATGTTTTAGCCCTATTAATCCATTTCTTTTCTCTCTTTATTCTTAGGTTGGCCTGCCCCGCCCCGCCCCCTATTTTTAGCCCCTACTAATCCATTTTTTCCCTTTTTTCCTTAGGTTAGCCCACCCCACCCCCTGTTTTTAGTCCCTACTAATCCATTCGTTTTCTCTTTTTTGCTTAGGTTGGCCCATCCCCCTGTTTAGCCCCTACTAATCCATTTGTTTTATCTTTTTCCCGTAGGTTGGTCCACCCTGCCCCCTGTTTTTAGGCCTAATAATCCATCTGTTTTCTCTCTTTTCCTTAGGTTGGCCCGCCCTGCCCCCTGTTTTGAGCCCCTACTAATCATTCGTTTTCTCTCTTTTCCTTAGGTTGGCTTGCCCGGTCCCCTGTTTTTAGCCTCTACTTATCCATTTGCTATCTCTTTTTTCCTTAGGCTGGCCTGCCCCCCTCTCTTTTTTTAGCCCCTACTAATCCATTTGTTTTCTCTTTTTTTCTTAGGTTGGCCCACCCCGCCTTATGTTTTAGCCCTATTAATCCATTTCTTTTCTCTCTTTATTCTTAGGTTGGCCTGCCCCGCCCCGCCCCCTATTTTTAGCCCCTACTAATCCATTTTTTTCCCTTTTTTCCTTAGGTTAGCCCACCCTGCCCCCTGTTTTTAGCCCCTACTAATCCGTTCGTTTTCTCTTTTTTCCTTAGGTTGGCCCTCCCCCCCACCCGTTTTTAGCCCCGACTAATCCATTCATTTTCTCTTTTTTCCTTAGGTTGGCCTATCCCGCCCCTGTTTATAGCCGCTTATAATCCATTCGTTTTCTCTTTTTTCCTTAGGTTGGCCCTCCCCCCCCCCACCCGTTTTTAGCCCCGACTAATCCATTCATTTTCTCTTTTTTCCTTAGGTTGGCCTACCCGGCCCCTGTTTATAGCCTCTTATAATCCATTCGTTTTCTCTTTTTTCCTTAGGTTGGCCCTCCCCACCACCTGTTTTAGCCCCTACTATTCCATTCGTTTCCTCTTTTTTCCTTAGGTTGGCCCTCCCCGCCCCCAGTTTTTATCCCCTACTAATCCATTTGTTTTCTCTTTTTTCCTTAAATGGCCTGCCCAGCCCCCTGTTTTTAGCCCCTACTAATCCATTCATGTTCTCTTTATTCTTAGTTGGCCCATCCCGCCCCATGTTTTTAGCCCTACTAATCCATTTGTTTTCTCTAATTCCTTAGGTTGGCCCTCCCCCCTGTTTTTAGCCCATACTTATCCATTCGTTTATTCTTTTTTCCATAGGTTGGCCTGCCCCGCCCCCTGTTTTTAGCCCCTACTAATACATTTGTTTTCTCTCTTTTCCCTAGGTTGGCCTGCCCCGCCCCCTGTTTGTAGCCCCTACTTATCCATTTGTTTTCTCTTTTTTCCTTAGGTTCTCCCTCCCGCCCCTGTTTTTAGCCCCTACTAATCCATTCGTTTTCTCTTTTTTCCTTAGTTTGGCCACCCGCCCCCTAGTTTTTAGCCCCTAATAATCCATTCGTTTTGTCTTTTTTCCTTAGGTTGGGCCGCCCCGCACCCTGTTTTTAGCCCCTACTTTTCCTAGTGTTTTCTCTTTTTTCCTTAGGTTGGCCCGCCCTGCCCCCCCCCCTGATTTTAGCCCCTACTAATCATTCGTTTTCTCTCTTTTCCTCCGGTTGGGCCGCCCTGCCCCCTGTTTTTAGCCCCTACTTATCCATTCACGTTCTCCTTTTCCTTAGGTTGCCTACCCTGCCCCCTATTTTAGCCCTACTAATCCATTCGTTTTCTCTTTTTTTCTAAGGTTGACCCTTCCCCCCCTGTTTTTAGCCCCTACTTATCCATTCGTTTTTTTTCTTTTTTCCTAAGGTTGGCCCGCCCCACCCCCTGTTTTTAGAATCTACTAATCCATTCCTTTTCTCTTTTTTCCTTAGGTTGGCCCGGCCTGCCCCCGGTTTTTAGGCCAAAAACTCATTTGTTTTCTCTCTTTTCCTTAGGTTGGCCCGCCCCGCCCCCTGTTTTGAGCCCCTTCTTATCCATTCATTTTCTTTTTTCCTTAGGTTGGCCCTCCCCCTCCCCTGTTTTAGCCCTTACAAATCCATTCGTTTTCTCTTTTTTCCTTAGGTTTGCCTGCCCCGCCCCCTGTTTTAACCCCTACTTATCCATTTGTTTTCTCTCTTTTCCTCAGGGTAGGCCTGTCCCGCCCCCTGTTTTTATCCCCAGCTAATCAATTCCTTTTCTCTTTTTGACTTAGGTTGGCCCTCCCCGCCCCCTGTTTAAAGCCCCTTCTAATCCATTAATTTTCTCTTTTTTCCTTAGGTTGGCCCGCCCCACCCCCTGTTTTTAGCCCCTACTTATCCATTTGTTTTCTCTTTTTCCTGAGGTTGGCCCACCCTGCCCCCTGTTTTTAGCCCCTACTAATCCATTTGTTTTCTCTTTTTCCCCTAGGTAAGCCCTCCTCGTCCCCTGTTTTTAGCCCGTACTAATCCATTTGTTTTCTCTTTTTTCCTTAGGTTGGCCTGCCCCCCCCTATTTTTAGCCCCTTATTATCCATTCGTTTTCTCTTTTTTCCTTAGGTTGGCCCTCCCCGCCCCTGTTTTTAGCCCCTACTAATCCATTCGTTTTCTCTTTTCTCCTTAGGTTGGCCACGCGCCCCCTAGTTTTAGCCGCTAATAATTCATTCGTTTTGTCTTTTTTCCTTAGGTTGGGCCGCCCCGACTCTGTTTTTAGCCCCTACTTATCCTTTTGTTTTCTCTTATTTCCTTATTTTGGCCCGCCCTTCCCCCCCCCCCCTCTGTTTTAGCTTCTACCAATCATTCGTTTTCTCTCTTTTCCTTAGGTTGGCCTGCCCCCCCCCCCTGTTTTTAGCCCCTTATTATCCATTCGTTTTCTTTTTTTTCCTTAGGTTGGCCCTCCCCGCCCCTGTTTTTAGCCCCTACTAATCCATTCGTTTTCTCTTTTTTCCTTAGGTTGGCCACGCGCCCCCTAGTTTTAGCCCCTAATAATCCATACGTTTTGTCTTTTTTCCTTAGGTTGGGCCGCCCTGCACCCTGTTTTTAGCCCCTTCTTATCCTTTTGTTTTCTCTTTGTTCCTTATTTTGGCCCGCCCTGTCCCCCCCCCTGTTTTAGCCCCTACTAAGCATTCTTTTTCTCTCTTTTTCTCATGTTGGCCCTCCCTGCCCCCTATTTTGAGTCCCTACTAATCTTTTTGTTTTCTGTCTTTTCCTTAAGTGGCCTGCCCAGCCCCCTGTTTTAGCCCCTACTAATCCATTCATGTTCTCTTTTTCCTTAGGTTGCCCACCCTGCCCCCTGATTTTAGCCCTGCTTATCCATTTGTTTTCTCTCTTTTTTTAGGTTGGCCTGCCCTGCCCCTTGTTTTTAACCCCCAATAATCCATTCGTTTTCTATTTTTTCCTTAGGTTGGCCCTCCCCCTGTTTTTAGCCCCTACTTATCCATTCATTTTCTCTTTTTTCCTAAGTTTGGTCCGCCCCGCCCCACCCCCTGTTTTTAGCATCTACTAATCCATTCCTTTTCTCATTTTTTCTCAGGTTGGCCCGCCCTGCCACCGGTTTTTAGGCCTAAAATCCATTTGTTTTCTCTCTTTTCCTTAGGTTGGCCCGCCCTGCCCTCTGTTTTGAGCCCTTTTAAATCATTCGTTTTCTCTCTTTCCCTTCGGTTGACTTGGCCCGCCCCCTGTTTTGAGCCCCTACTAATCCATTCATTTTGTCTTTTTTCCTTAGGTTGGCTTTCCCCCCTCCCTGTTTTAGCCCTTACTTATCCATTCATTTTCTCTTTTTCCTTAGGTTTGCCCGCCCCGCCCCCTGTTTTAAGCCCCTACTAATCCATTTGTTTTCTCTCTTTCCCTTAGGTTGGCCTGCCCCGCCCCCTGTTTTAGCCCCAACTAAGCCATTCCTTTTCTCTTTTTTCCTTAGGTTGGCCCGCCCCGCCCCATGTTTTTAGCCCCTTCTATTCCATTCATTTTCTCTTTTTCCTTAGGTTGGCCCACCCCGCCCCCTGTTTTTAGCCCCAACTAAGCCATTCCTTTTCTCTTTTTTCCTTAGGTTGGCCCTTCCCGCCCCCTGTTTTTAGCCCCTTCTAATCCATTCATTTTCTCTTTTTCCTTAGGTTGGCGCACCCTGCCCCCTGTTTTTAGCCCCTACTAATCCATTTGTTTTCTCTTTTTTCCTTAGGTTGGCCTGTCCCGCCCCCTGTTTTTAGCCCCTACTCATCCATTTGTTTTCTCTTTTTTCCTTAGGTTGGCCCGCCCGACCTTGTTTTTAGCCCCTACTAATCATTCATGTTCTCTCTTTTCCTTAGGTTGGCCCGCCCCGCCCCCTGTTTTAAGCCCCTTCTAATCCATTTGTTTTCTCTCTTTTCTTTAGGTTGGCCCGCCCCGCCCCCTTTTTTTAGCCCCTACTTATACATTTGTTTTCTCTTTTTTCCTTCGGTTGGCCTGCCCTGTCCCTTGTTTTTAGCCCCTACTAATCCATTCCTTCTCTCTTTTTTGCTTAGGTTGACCCGCCTCGCTCCGCCCCCTGTTTTTAGCCCCTACTAATCATCAATGTTTTCTCTTTTCGTTCTTTTTAAATTGGTCCAGTGTTTTAGCCTGATTTAATTGGTTTTCTCTTCCTTCTTTAGATTTTAAATACTAACATTCCATTTATTATATGCTTGTGTTGTGACGTTTTATCTGTAACTTCTGAACTAGCCTTTGCCCCCAACCCCCACCCCCCCCCCCCCAAATAAAAAACAAAAAAAAAAAAAAACAACTAAACAACTAAACTACACAAATAAAAAAGAATTTAATAAATGCATAAATAGGTAAATATCATATTTGTTATAGTAAAAATAAATAGTAAGTGAACATTAAATCTACAAAGATAGAATGCCCATATCATATTGAATTTAGTCATCTGTGTACAAAATGGAACTGACTGGCTTAGACAGTCCTTTTGAGTTCCCACAAATGAATATTGAAATGAGACTTGCAATAACTGGATATTTTAACCTGAGTAGGCCTTTCTCAACCAGAATTAGCTCAATGCAAGAAGTGTGAGGGTTAACAATCCAGGCTCTTGAAAGGTAAACAAATAAATAAAAACCTATTCCCTTACTATAGTTCCTTTTACCCAATTAAATGAAAATTGATTAAAATAAGAGACTTTTCAGTATACAACCCTTAAGGGAGTCCCCTTCCTGGATAAAAGGACCTCCACACTAAACGAACTACTAAAGGAGCCTAACATTATATTGTTTTATCACTTCAGATTGTAAGAGGAAACTGAGCTACAGAGACAGATGAAGAACTGTATACAAGGAGTTATCGCCTCTCTCTCTCTCTCTCTCTCTCTCTCTCTCTCTCTCTCTCTCTCTCTCTAGTGTCTTTCTTTCTGTGCTCTAAACTTTAGTCTAACTTTTAGAACAAAATTTATCATCTGCTCTAACTTTAAAGAATTAATCATAATGGATGATAATGATGATATTTTTTTCTTGAAATGGCAAGGCTGGGATCTGAACACAACATTTAGGGCCTCTCTCGGTGCGTACACCGATGCGTGCAATCAACTGTTTCAGATTTAATATCACAATACACATGCATCTCTACCTTTTCAACATGCATCACATACCCTAATCTAAACAGTTTAACAGGTGATCATCAAACAAACTTGCTTTTAATTACCGTTTCTGTCAACAGGTCAAAGACGCCAGCAAATTACACAAAATATACAGGGTTTACACACCACAATTCAAGTAGGCTACTCCAGTTTTGTACATAATTCCCTCCATTGGTTTACTGACACTGGCGAGGGAGTAAGTCTGTGAGTGATGTGCAGGCACACACACAGAATGATAAATTCTTAGAAAAGCTTAAAAGCTCTTGAAAACTTAATCATCCTTATTAAAGAAGCTTAAAACTCTTGAAAACTTGATCATCCTTAAAGGCATAAGTTATCAATGAACATTCAAAAAAAAAAGATTGACTTAATTTGCAACTAATTTATTAACGCATAGCAATTTACTTTTCTCTTTCAGAACCAGCACTCAGATAAAAGAACAGAAAGACACTACCAGAAGACTATAATGTATATTTCGTTGAACTGTAAATCTATTCTTGTTAAAATGTTCCTAAGAGTATGTTAAAAAACGAAAAACGAAAGAAAAAACGAAATAACAACAGAAAAAAAAAACGAAAAGAAAAAAACGACATAAAAATACAACTAAAAATACGACTAAAAAATACAACTTAAAAAATACAACTTAAAAAATACAACAAAAAAGGGAGAGGCCAAAAAAGGAGTGGGTGAAAGGGGAGGAGGAGCCCACAGAAAAAAATATTTGTCAAGAGTTTTTTGCCTAAATCATTTAGTTTTCTCTCCATGAAACTTTAGAGGAATGTATATCAGATCAAGACTATGTGTCGCATACAATTATGATTGCATTTCCTTTATTTGTTCAGAGGTATGGCCCTTTGATTGTCTTTTTACGCTTATTTTGCTGAGACAGTTCTTTTGAGTGCCCACAAATAGATATTAAAATGAGACTTGCAATTACTATGCATTTTTTAACCTGAGTAGGCCTTTCTCAACCAGAATCAGCCCAATGCAAGAAGTATGAGGGTTAGCGATCAAGGCTCTGAAAAAACAGATAAATAAAAACCTTTTCCCTTACTATAGAAACTTTTACGCAATTTACAGAAAATTAATTAAAATAACAGACTTTTTAGTATACAACCCTTAAGGGAGTCCCCTATCCAGCTCAAAGGACCTCCAACCAGGGACTACATTAAACGAACTACTAAAGGAGCCTAACATATTATTCTTTTATCACTTCAGATTGTAAGAGGAAACTGAGCTACAGAGACAGATGAAGAACTAATTACAATGCGTTATCGCCCCTCTCTCTCTCTCTTCTCTCTATCTCTCTCTATCTCTTGTCTTTCTTTTTTGCTCTCCTCTTTAGGCTTACGCTAAGAACAAAATTTATCATCTGCTCTACCTTTAAAGAAATAAACATTATGAATGATAATATTAATAATTTTTTTCTTGAAATGGCAAGGCTGGGATGGGAACACAACATTTAGGGCCTCTCTTAGTGCGTACACTGATGTGTGCAAACAACTGTTTCAGCTTTATTATCACAATAAACACGCATCTCTACCTTTTCAACATGTATCACATACCCTAATTTCAACAGTTTAACAGCAGAAAATCAAACAAAGTAAGTAAGGTTGCAAAGATCAGGAATCGATACAATCAAGTACCACACCAATTACCGTAACTGTCAACGGGTCAAGCACGCCAGCAAATTACACAAAATATACGGGGTTTACACACCTCAATTCAAGTTGGATACTACATTGTTGTACATATATCCCTCCATTTGTTTACTGACACTGGCGAGGGAGTGAGTCTGTGAGTGATGTGCAGGCACACACACACCAGGATAAATTCTAATAGAAGCTTAAAAACTCTTGAAAACTTGATCATCCTTAAAGGTATAAGTTAACAATGAACATTCAAAAAAAAGATGGACTTAATTTGTAGCTAATTTATTAACGCATAGCTTTTTACTTTTCTCTTTCAGAACCAGCACTCAGATAAAAGAACAGAAAGACACTACCAGAAGACCAATAAAATAAATTTTTCTGTACTGTAAATTTATTGTTGTTAAAATGTCCTACGTGTTTGTTAAAAAACAAACATTAAAACGAGAAAAAAAACGATAAAAGACACTAAAAAAGCTTTAAAAAAAACGACAAAAAACAAACAAAAAAAAAAACAACTTAAAAGGAAAGGCAAAAAAAAGGAAAGGGTTAAAGGGGAGGAGGAGCCCATAGAATGTCAATAGGTGAAACACGCCTGCAAATTACACAAAATATACGAGGTTTACACACCACAAACCAATTAGGCTACTCCATTTTTGTGTATAAATCCCTCCATTGGTTTACTGACACTGGCAAGGGAGTGAGTCTGTGAGTGATGTGCAGGCACACGCACCATGATAAATTCTTAAAGAAGCTTAAAAACTCTTGAAAACTTGATCATCCTTACAGGCATAAGTTACAAATGATCATTCAAAAGAAGATGGACTTAATTTGTAGCTAATTTATTAACGCATAGCATTTTACTTTTCTCTTTCAGAACCAGCACTCAGATAAAAAAACATGCAAGAGCACTACCAGAAGACCTATAATGTACATTAGCTGTACTGTAAATCTATTGTTGTTAAAATGTTCATACGTGTATGTTAAAAGACGAAAACAAAAACCTGAAAAAAAACATACAAAAAATCCTTTAAAAACGAAAAAATACAACTACAAAAAAATACAACTAAAAATACAACTAAAAATACAACAAAAAAGGAGAGGCCAAAAAAGGAGTGGGTGAAAGTGGTGGAGGAGCCCACAGAAAAAAATATTTGTCCAGCGTTTTTGCCTGAATCATTTAGTTTTCTCTTCATCAAACTTTATAGGAATGTATATCAGATCAAGACTGTGTGTCGCATACAATTATGGTTTCTTTTCCTTTATTTGTTCAGAGTTATGGCCCTACGATTGTCTTTTTATGCTTATTTCGCTGAGACAGTTTTTTGAGTACCCACAAATAGATATTAAAATGAGAGACATGAAATATCTATGCATTTTTTAACCTGAGTAGGCCTTTCTCAACCAGAATCAGCCCAATGCAAGAAGTGTGAGGGTTAGCAATCCAGGCTCTGAAAAATAAACAAAGAAATAAAAACCTATTCCCTTACTATCGTTTCTTTTACCCAATTTACAGGAAACTAATTAAAATAAGAGACTTTTCAGTATTCAACCCTTAAAGGAGTCCCCTACCAGGATAAAAGTACCTCCAACCAGGGACTACACTACACAAACTGCCAAAGTAGCCTAACATTATCTTCTTTTATCACTTCAGATTGTAAGAGAAAACTGAGCTACAAAGACAGATGAAGAACTGGATACAAGGATTTATCGCCTCCCTCTCTCTCTCTCTCTCTCGTGTCTTTCTTTCTGTGATCTCCTCTTTAGTCTATCTTTTAGAACAAAATCTATCATCTGCTCTAACTTTAAAGAAATAAACATAATGGATGATAATGATGATATTTTTTTCTTGAAATGGCAAGGCTGAGATCGGAACACATTATTTAGGGCCACTCTCAGTGCATACACCGATGCGTGCAAACAACTGTTTTAGATTTAATATCACAAATCACATGCATCTTTACCTTTTCAACATGTATCACATACCCTAATCTAAACAGTTTAACAGGTGAACATCAAACAAACTTGCATTTAATTACCATTACTGTCAACAGGTCAAAGAAGCCAGCAAATTATACAAAATATTCAGGGTTTACACACCACAATTCAAGCAGGCTACCCCAGTTTTGTACATAATTTCCTCCATAGGTTTACTGACACTGGCGAGGGAGTAAGTCTGTGAGTGATGTGCAGGCACACACATTATGATAAATTCTTATAGATTTTAAAACTCTTGAAAACTTGATAATCTTCCAAGGCATAAGATATAAATGAACATTCAAAAAAAAAACGATGGACTTAATTTGTAGCTAATTTATCAATGCATAGCATTGTACTTTTCTCTTTAAGAACAAGCACTCAGATAAAAGAACAGAAAGAGCACTACCAGATGACCTATAATGTATATTTCGCTGTATTGTAAATCTAATGTTTTTAAATTGTTCCTATGAGTATGTTGAAAAACGATACTAAAGAAAAACGAAAAAAAAAACAACGAAAAAATAACCGAAAAAATAAGACTAAAAAACTACAACTTAAAAATACACCTAAAAAATACAACAAAAGAAGGGAGAGGCCAAAAAAGGAGTGGGTGAAAGGGCAGGAGGAGACCACATAAAAAAATATTTGTCCAGAGTTTTTGCCTGAATCATTTAGTTTTCTCTTCATGAAATTTTATAGGAATGTATATCAGATCAAGACTATGTGTTGCATAAAATTTTGGTTGCATTTCCTTCATTTGTTCAGAGGTATGGTCCTTTGATTGTCTTTTTACGCTTATTTTGCTGAGACAGTTCTTTTGAGTACCCACTAATATATATATAGTTTTTAGTTTTGGAGAAAACACATCAATAAAAAAACGTTCAAACTGATGATGTTTCAGCTAGGTTAGCCAAAGAACGTTATTTTATTGATGTGTTTTCTCCAAAACTAAACATGTTTTGATGACGTTACAATTTATACGTATTTGCGTACACATATTTGCGTACACATGTGTACGCATATTTTGTTAATGACGTCGCTAGGAAACTGCGCATATTTCGACGCCATTAACGTTAAACATATTTTGATGACGTTACAAATATAGCGTACGTTGTGTACACATGTGTACGCATACTTTAGTAGTGACGTTGCTAAGAAGTAACACATATTTTGACGCCATTATTGCATTATTGCCCTGAAGATAGGAAACCGGTTGGCAATAATAAAAAATAGTAAAAAAATTATACATGTGCTTATGTTGTTTAATTTTTTCTTATAATTTACTTGTTTTGGGACATTTTAATTAGTTTACAAATATATATATATATATATATATATATATATATATATATATATATCATGACATTAGCAGAAATCATTTTCAGATGTAGTTTTTATAGACCTTAAAGCGTTAATTTGATTTAATAGTTTGCTTAGAAACCATATTAAGGGAAGTGAGTATGATCAGAAAATACCACAATAACACACAGCAGACCAAAATCATGGTACCGTGAGGTAGAGCCACAGAACATTTATAGTAACAATACATCTGTATGACAATAATAACAATAATTTAGTAACATACACTCATTCTGCGGGCGTGGTCATTTAAGTGATGGTTAATTCAGAGCCAAGTTACTGTTGAGACAAGGTTTTGTCAGTGCAGATTAAAGTAAGTAAGGGTGCAAAGATCAGGAATCGATACAATCAAGTACCATACCTGACCCAAGATACCAGTGGGAAAGTGGCAAACTCACAGCTAGACACAACCGACAAGAGCCAAGAGGTCATCCCTTTCCCAGCAGGTAACCACAAGACACATATAAACAGACGCGCACAAAGGCATGGCAAATACAAGACAACAATCTGTAAAAATATCTAACTCATTGCATGCTGGATAAATGGTCATGTTTTTGTTGTCGTCTGTTACTTTGTTTTAAATTACCATTTTCAAAATATTTTTCAAGAACACTGTCAGAGTATTCGACGGTTTGGATCCAGATCAGGATCGACACAAGTTTCTGAGTAGAAAGTATTACATGTGATAAAAATACGTTCGCATGCTCATGGAGTGCCATGCGTCTAGCCTAAAACTTAGAGAACGCAAAAGAATTTATCATATGATACAATATGATCTTAACATTTGACAGCTTGACCTTTTAATTTAAATTGAGTAAAAGCGAAGAACAACTTTGAATCTTGGCTGATGTAACCCTATTCTTTAAGCTAAGTCAATCATTTGGTACATATTGAGTTCCTTTTGTGTCTAAATGCACCATTTATCTTGACTTTGAACTTTACCTTTATCATAAAGACATTTCAGATAGATGTGAGTATGCTTAATAGGTATTAATATTTACTATCAGGTGTAGAACTTTATTGTATCGATTTATGATCTTTGTCGCCTTTCTTACTTTTAAAATGTCCAGTAAAACCGGCAAAATTAAGACACTTCGAAAAAAAACCCTTACAAAATAAGTATATCCGGTTAGATTTTTTGCAATAATTTGATGTTTTCCTTTGACCCAGTGACCTCCATTTAGCACAATAGGCAACGAATTTAATGAAAACACACCTTACATATCAATGACATTATATAAATAACCTTGATCATTGACTTATATGACCTTGACCTTCTCTTACCTGACCTGGACCTATCAGCATCCTGGTTGTTTCCGTTTTACTCTACAGCTAGTTCAAAGAAAACAAGGAAGCGGTCTATACACCATGTTGTTGAGCGTAGCCCATCAGCATATATGATAGTTAAGTTCTTCACCGCCTCCAAAATATAAGTAATGTAACAGCTTTATTATCTTTATTAGTAGAATTAGAGGATAACTGTATTCAAAATTTTCATTTGGGGAGGTGTATCGTCGGATATACGGTCGGAAATTTAGTTTTACGGCGACGCGTAAGCGGAGCCGTAAAACGTGATTTCCGAACGTATATCCGACGATATACCTCCCCAAATGAAAAGTTTTAATATGGTTATCCCCATTCTAATGCACTATTAACATTTTCCCTTCAAAAAGACAGTAAAAATGTACTTTTTTGCGCCTATACGTCCAGCGACGCCACCTGCATAAAACCGCTTGCCAGCTGCATATTCTCACTTGTCAACCAATGAGAAGCGACGTTATGTAATGACGTCGGGTTTCCGACAGTATATCGCAGGATATACTGTCGCAAATATATGACGTTTTCCAATCAGACGTCGCGTTGCATTTGCAAGTGCATTAGAATGTGATCCATTATGCACAAAATAACTTTTTTACACAATTACAGGTTGATTTAGTGCGTTTAATAGAAAAACACATAATGTGTCATATAGCTCGGAGCAATGAATGTTGGTTTTAGAGGTGGTTGAGATAACTCCACATTTGATTGATAATGTCGTCTTTGTAGTGTTTATTGTAAAATGGTGTAATAAGCGTTCATGTTTGATTTTGTTTAAGGCATATTTGATATGAATGAGGGGCGTATAAGAAATTATATAATTTCATTAACCCATTTCTTCGGTTGTTTAAATAGTTTGTCGGTATAATGTATTGGGGATAAGGCTGCTAAAAGAGTTCCCTAGAAGTATAAAACAAGCATTGTTTACAGAGGATTAGGTCTTTAAACAAGCAAACTCGCATTTTGGGGATCCTTTTTTGTTCCACGTTTTATATATTTATAAAACTGTCATGTCTGTTCTTTGCAATCTTGTGATCATCTTCTGGGAAAGGGCTGACCTGTAGGCAATTGTGTGTGTGTTTTTATTGTATCGATTACTGATTTTTGCCTTCTTCTTTACTTTCAGTAAAGGATAACCGTTTTTTAAAAGAAGATAGTTGACTTCACTACATACGGTGATTGAGATTGTGTGGCGGAAATAAAATGTCTTCCTCTCTATAGTATATATTTTATTTTCTTATCCTTTGAGATCATGCATTATATTTTGAACTTAGAAACCATTAGGGTGTCACGAGCCTAAACGAACCAAAGTAGCTAGTCTGACCCAGAAAACGTGTACACCCTAGTCATTTAGATCTTTGATACATTTTTTGTTGTAAGAACACATTTACTCATAACGTTTCCTTAATTTTACCGATCGAGGCAACATTCTAGCTGTAATCTCCACGAAAGTATGGGACCGGGCCGGGATCGAACTCGCGACCCCTGGATCTGCAGTCAGACTCGCATCTGTTGCCAAACACGTTACCGACTGCGCTACGCGGCTTACAGGGCCTTGATTTTCATGAAATGGTCAACGTGCTCTTAACATATATGGAAAGTTTTTATGTTGAAATGATATCTACATAAAGATCGCAGCATGTTAAAATTTGAATTCCAAGTTTGACTGAATACACTTTCAAAATATACATTTGAAAATCGGGGTACTATCGCATAAAATGCCCGCCCACTATCCTAATACAAACAAAGCCATTTATAGTATCAGCGAACTTATCCATGTCATCGTTATTTCATAAAACATCTCTGATATGCAAATGATAGTAGAAATGTTTATAACTAGGTACTCGAAGGTGTGGTAGTGATAGCATACATGACATCATAAATTGAAAATAGAATTGCATAAAACTCAAATTCACCACAAATATAAAAGTCATACCCCTTTTAGTTGATCAACGGAATATTTTCAAAATCCAAGAGTGAGCAGACTCCCATGTTAATTTCCTATAACTTGTAAGTGCCCCATTATAAACTAAATCACTAAATCACTATAACATACTCTGATATGCCTTGTTGCAGCAGAGTTTTAAACCAATATTGTAATTTACAATCCCATCTGAGTGTCTGTAGTATAATTTAGAAAATATCTCTCTGAATTTTATGATATTAATAAATTCATTTTTATAACTTAGCAGTCAAAAATGCATTTCTGTTGTTGACGTCAATTACATTACGAAACTACTCCTGTCTAAAGAGCGTCATGAATATGTTTTGAGCTGCTGTATGACTCTGACCACAGGAACTTGACGTTAATATTTTTATCGTCTTTGGACAGAATGTACGAGACTGTAAGAATTGAAGGACGGACACCGCTCATTTGCCCATATGGTGACCTGTTGAAAAAAAAGTAATCAATATTACCTATTGCCACGAATATGTCCTTGTGATCGTATTATAATTTTCTTTCCGCCACTATGTATCTACTGATATGTTCTTAAAATGGTTGTCCCTGGGAGGAATGAATACACCAAAGAACTGGAAGTGTAGAATGTGTATATTGTCTGGGACAGACAAGCTATTTCAAGCATTAGGCCTCATCAGTGACTCTCTAATAGTGACATAGTTCAACAATAGAATTAATGATTCCAAATGACAAGAATCTAAAATCGCTATAGTGAAGGACAGGGGGACATCTTTCAGCAGCCATACAGTCCCTGTCTGCAGCTGCAGTGAAGTCAAACATGGTCTTATTGGAGGCATAAAAAACAGAAAATAACTGATTGTTTAGAGTGTGAAAACATTGCGGTGTACCAAAGAATCGTGTAAATCATGCTTTTTATTAAAAAAAAACTCACGACATAACCGTGATACCATGCATATTGACCATTTTCGATTTTTGGCCGGATAAAAGTAAATGGAAACGTGTATTAATAGATAGGTTCATGAATGTTTAGGTTAAAACTAACGCTGAGTTTCGACACTAGACTATTTGAGAAGCTATCCATCGATTATTACAGAATAGTGAGAAGAAAAAAAAGTCAAGCTCCTGTGACAACTACAGCTATATATTGTACGAGTTAGTTCGCGTGAGTGTTACGAAAATACTACGTGATAGTGCTTTATAATGCACTAATTTGTCTCTTTCCGCAAACATAATTGATTCACTTATTTGTAAAATATAGCTTTTTTATTGCATTAGTCGTGCTCGTGCTACAGTATAATGAAGGCTATCTGAAGTAATTTTACTCTTTCAAAGTTTGATGCGTCTGTAATTCTATGGCGTTTCCTAACACATGGTTCGGATATAGCCAAATGGATTGTATTATTGAGCCAGTATAAAACTAAATTTGAAAGTGTCAATAATAATTCAGGCACAGCTCCGTGTATGACTTTCTCTCTACCCAAGCGATTTAATTGCATTGTTACTGCACACATGTGGTGTTGGTGTCTCTGTTCAGATGTCTCTTCCTCATGGTGTCGTCAGTTGATCTGTGATCTGTAATTGCAGCTTAACCTTGTAATATGTGTCTTTTACGTGTAGTATTATTGTCATTGACACAAAAAGTCAGAAGACCCTTATATTTACGTCGATGCAATGTGTTTGCTGGGTTTGAACGATTGTCATCATGTGATTACCAAGAGCTTATGCGACACTTTGCACCCTCAATGTAATGTATACGCATAGTCTCTAACGTGTTTTTCGTCAACAGATGTTTCATTATTCAAACGAACAAGGCATATTCATTTATTTCAACAATGAATACGAGTTGTATTAAAATATGGAGAGAAAATTAAGATCCAAATGATATACACACTTATCAAGTTGAGCTACACCTCATAATATCAATTTACGATTAAAGAATGTCTTAAGGAATATGTTGGCTGTTGTAGTGTTCTTTTGTTGTTGTTGTTGTTGTCGTTGTTGTTGGTGGTGTTGTTGTTGTGTAGCAGCTATAGTTGTAAGTGTTGTTGCAGTAACTTCAGTTGTTGTTATTGTTTGTTTTCTCTTTCGGTGTTGTTGTTGTAGTAGTAGTAGCAGTAGTAACTACAGTTGTGGTTCCTGTTGTTGTTTCTGTTGTAACTGCAATGCTGTTGTAGAAACTACAGGCTATAGCGGTTTTCATATAAACTGCTTTTTTATTCTCACAAGAGTACATGTACCCATATTCTCAAAATGAACCTACCCATCATTTTGAATACTGCGAGTCCATTTCAAAGTTGGGGGTACAGTGTACCATGTATATTGTTTGGTTCCCTTTAAAATTAAAGTCGAAAATATAATATACATCAAGTTGGGTTTTATTTTTCTTTTCACATTTTAGTACACCTCATATGCATCGTTGAACCAATGGCAATGGATTGTACCTTTAAATAATAAAACTAGAGTAATGAAACCAAACATAATATATTTGTCTTGATCCACATCTGAAATAAGGGTGAGGTTGGTACCCGCGTAAAACTACCGTAGGCCCTCCAGTAAAATATTTTTATTGACCGTTCCAAGGCGGTGCTTCTTTTGTCGATCATTTGTGTTATTCAGGTTTCGAATTTGTCATGCTTTCTTGTCTGTTCATTGCAGCCTTGTAATCACCTGCTGTGAAAGGGCTGGCCTCTTCGCTTTCTTGTATATGATGTTTTCTTGTGTTGTGTTACATTCCCATATGATGTATTTGGTCACGTGAGGTACTTGATTGTATCGATTCCTACTCTTTGCCTTCTTACTTATTTTGAAGAAAAAAACAACGTTAGAAACGATGCGTATCTGTTAAATTCTATCTAACATTTCTGTCCTATATAATGGTATGGCTGTATGTATTTACTGACCTTCTTGAATAACACAGCTGCTGTCACATATAAAATACGACAGACAATGGTCTGATATGAACCGTGGCATGGAATTTCCAACAATGTGTTATGTGCGACCAGCAAAGCCTCAGATCAGCCTGCTCGTACGCGCAGTCGGATCAGAGCCTTTGCTAGTCGCTTGAATATTCCATGAGTGTTAAGCTACTGATTGAACATAATTTGGAGTTTCTAAGCTTAAAAAGGAGGCTGCATAAGCTCGTCTGGGTCTACACTTTTCAAAATGTCACATTTTTGAAAATCACATGTCACGGCTCAAAATGCTTGGTCCAGCACATGATAGGATTTGTCTTATCACATTGTCAAGCAACAGAATGCGAATGAGTATGGCCACGATATTCCAGAACATAGAACACAGACCAATTCTATGCACCGCCGTACAATAGACTGTAATGTAACTATGTTTTCCTTTTTCAATGATCGGTGTTTCAGTGGCACAGCAAGCATGCGCGGATCCAAAAAGTTTTGTCAGAGGGGTTCCAACTTTGACCATGATTCATATTCATACGAAATGTATAGCCTCAACTGCAATTTATCACCAATGATGCAGCCATATACCAATTGACTTATTTGCCAACAATAATGATGACGGCCTTTGATGATACCTGAAAATATGATCAGGACTGTGCAACTCAATTGCTATACCTGGCAATTGATGATCTTGATGTGTCAATATATACAGCTCCTCCTCGAGCGAAATGATGCATGCTACTGTGGGCCTAATCTTTTCTGTAATCTCAACAGAACTTTGACGGATACGAGTTATACGACATGTTTACTGTTTTGTATTTCTTGGGTTTCAATAAACACAATTTTACAGTGCTTCAGGCTTTATAAAAATCATTATAATGACTAAAGGAATAAGAACTGTTGGATTTTTTTTCACGCATAAACGCGACCTACAAGGTATTTTCTGAATATTTGTGATAATTATTACTTCACACAAGAGTTCTGTTTATTATAAAGCTATTTAGACCCCCTCTGAAACAATCATATTAAGTGTTGATTTTCTCAGGTCTCCTGTTTTTAGTTTAAAAAGAAAACAAAAATAATCCAAGTGTAAACGTCTGGCATTTATTCAATTTAACCGTGGCAAAATTTACAGGGAATGGCCTCCAAAAAAGGCACAAAAAGTTCATATTGGTCGAAATCTGAAACACTTGTTATAGTTGTTTAGACACACGCCATGTAAATACAAACACACGTTTAGTATATTTTATGCCATGGAAATCCTAACTGTTAAAATGCATGTTGGTGTTTACTTGGGCAGAGCGTTTCGCTCGCAATACATCTTGGTATTATAACTACATAATACGTGAATTCTCTTTCCCTGGACCATAGATAGGGTTTGCTTTGTGATTGAGGCTACATCCCAACATCCTTTTGAGAGTCTGATTTGATTAACAGGGATGTTTTGTCTGTGCTGTATGGTGGCCCTAAAAGTCTCTCTGCACATTCATTTAATGATCTTATAATTCCAACCGTTAGGGATTGCGTGTACATCACTCGTGTGTGTGATGTTTTCATTACCTATGTGGTGTCCGGGGTCAGTTGTGGTACTTGATAGTATCGGTTCCTGATATTTGCCTTGTTCTTTACATTGCCATACTTGGTGATAGTTCATTCGTTAATTCGTGATAAAAAATGTCATTTTGATTTGAAAATTGCTAATGCATCAATTCTGGATGGAAATATTCCTTGCTTGCCTTTGTATGGAGTATTTATTTCACGACTTAGTCATTTAGCTAGTTTTGTTCTAAAATTAGTGAATTGAACAACAGCAAAATATTTGTAAATGATAGCTTATAAATGACATATAATAAACAATTTTGTCTGGTGAATTAGTCAACAAATTGAAAAAAAAGAGAAGCCTGCTTATTATGACCGAGCCAATTAACCCATAAAAGCCTGGTCAGATGCCACAGAACGCGGCGTCTGATCAGGGTATCCACTGTTTGATTACAGAATGTTCTATTTAAATTTGAATATAACCGAAAAAAATACCACCCAACATCCCTTAAAACGGAAATGAATTGGGCCAATTGATAGAAGTGGGAAATTATATACGGTTCAAATGGGTTAAAAAGACAGTACGCCTAGCTTTTTGACATAGCTACTGTAAATAAAGAATTCGCGCGAGATTTCTAATCTTATTTTCGAAAACGTTAGAAGACATTGTTGTGATGATAAAATTGTGTGACTGGAGCATGATTTACCTACGTCAGTAAACGGTTGAGGGATTTCATTTCTCGAAGGTTTCATTTTCGCGACACTTCGCATTCGAAGCTTTCTTACAGCCATGTCACCTTTAATTGCACATAGGAGCTATTAGGTCAGGTCGCAGACTGAACTGCGACCCTATCATTAACCGTGGGTTAGTCATCATTGGCTGAGCCAATCGCGGCTCATATGCTTGTTTTGAATAACTCCTTTTGTCTTCCTCGTAGCTTCCATTACACAAGTACGCAAGTACGTAAAGAAATGTGTACACACTCAAGGGAAACAAAGAATGGAATATGTTTATGTCACTGATTCTCTGGTATAATATGTAGGTTAATTGAACGTAGTATGATAAATGTGTCCTACATAACCATCCAAACTCTTTGCCATTTGTAGCATCACGCAAATAGTTCATAGCGGAAACAACTGTTCCTCTATGTCTCCATGAATAGCGTCCATTTTCCAATTAATTTAGTGCCGCGATAATTATATCTTTGACAAACATTTCCGCCTAGTGATAGTTTCTGTTTTTGAGCAAATTGGTAACTCCGATGGGAATTTGTCTCGTAGAAAACGCACCAGACTGATTCATGTCTTAATAAGTATTTCCAAACTGATGATTAGATAGATCACAGCACTTACACACTGTTATTATAACTTAAATAATCTAATATTTATTGCGAACAATGGAGTTATGGCACAAGAATACTTGTTTCTGCAATACCACCGTGCCGAATAGAAAGGACAACGCTTGATTTGAACATATGAGCCGCGACATGAAATTTTAAACAATGTGGTATTTGCCACCAGCAAAGCCTCAAATCAGCCTGCGCATACGCGCAGTCTGATAAGACACTGCTAGTCGCTTGAATTTTCTATGACTGTTAAGCTACTGACTGAACATCATTTGGAGTTCCTAAGCTTAAAAGGAAGATGCACAGGCTCGTCTGATACTACACTTGTCAAAATGCCACATTGTTGGGGCTCATATGTGCCAGTCCACCAATATCGTTACGTTTTGCATTCTCTAAAAAAATAAGTCAGTATGATCAGAAAATATTGCAATCATACTCTTCAGACCAACCCTAGGACAAGAAGTCACTAGCCGAGACACCAGCACGACAATTAAAGTAAAGCAACCAGCTATCTCTTCCTCGTCAAGATAATTGCAAAACTAGAATGGACACTAAGTAATGTATACCAAAATAAGGACCAAACACAGAGCTCCCAAAAACAATGCAATTAACATGATACAATACATCAACAACAACAGAACCACCGCCTTAGATAGGACAGCTGACTGAGCCACGAGGGAGGAGGCTTGCATGCATTTTACTAGCGCCAAACCTTCGCCCTATATTCAAACATGTTAATATTCATCATAGCGCGAATCTCCAGACCGCCAATTCGTTAGAATATCGCCATTCTAAAGTAATTTCAAGGTATGTAACGCGTTAATTTTGTTTCTGTTGTAGCAGTTCTACTGCATTACTATAATTACAGAATTGATGAACAACTTTGTAATAGAGAGGGCACTCTTTATTGGGCTTGCAATAAGAAACGCGCCTTTTCACATTAGAAGACAAATGTGGTAATGCCAAAAAGTATGTGACGTTTTTCATTATCTTTTGAATATATTTATCAGATTTGGCCTTAAAAGGGTACTAAGTTTTCTCTTCTTGATGCAGATCCGTTTTTGTTTTGCTATGAATGAGACTTCATGCTGTCTCTTTCTGACAATATCAAGGCTGATGCTATAGAAGCGTTCAGTTCTTCATTAAGATATCTAGATGACTAGCTTATTATTGGTATTTTATTAACGAATGGTTTGTAAGATAAAGCTAACAGAACTTGAGTTAAATAAGGAAACAAAATGATACTGAAACCCCTTTTTGACCCGAACTTGTCCATATCAAATGACTTAGTTTCCGCTAAAATGATTGAATTACTTTAATTTCTATGTCTGGGTGTAAATGTTCCTCGCCCCCTTGTTAGTGTTGTCATATTTCGCAGTTTATTCCTTTTTGTGAAAATATGTTCTATTGTGAATGACTTCAACGATAGAAACCCATTTTCGACTACTAAGGTACTAAAACAAGTCTATCATATCATAACATCCGTAAAGCCTTATCTAAATTCTACCACAGCTACTCAGAGTTGATCGTATAATACAATATTGGTTTGAATATTCTTCTGTATCAAGGCATATCAGAGCCAGTATTTTATGGACAGTTACATTATAAATTCAAACGAAGCATTGGGAAGCCTTCTTTTTCTGTTGAGATCAAAATATGGTCAAGTTTAAAAAAAGAGGGATATAGTCCAGATATTACACGACAGCCTGCATGCCTAGTTAAAACCCCAATCAACTGACAGTACTAAACACGACCCACGTTGCATGTTTGCTAATTAGAATGAAACTCTAGGTATTTAAATGGGTAGCTGAACTGAGTGTTTCAACATCTCTATCAAAGTGGACGGAAAACGCTACTTGTAAGTTTTGTTATCTTTCATACAAAGCCAAAGTTTACAGATTTCATCGTAAATTAAAACCTAGTGGAACAAGATATATTGCTAAAACACAGGCGAGAAAACACCAACTCACACTGTGAATCCAAAGCATTTGAAAGAAATTACTCTAGTACATCTACAAGACGTGGTGGTCGAGTGGTTAAGGACGTCCTTTTTGTAATCCAATAACCTGACACACAGAAATTCGAATCCTGGAGTGACTTTTTTATTTTCTTTGTCACATTCCCTACCAATTTCGAAAAACTTAATATACGTATGCTTAATTTGATCAAAATATATGATGTGGTCCGAGAGTTATGAGAATTTTCACTAAAATACCCTGACATGCCAAAATTATGCTCGGCAAAGCCTCGTCACTAATTTGCATACAAGTAGTTACACAATGTTAAAATACATATTTGTAAAATTTGATCCAAATATACTACAAGGGTCAAGAGTTTTAAGCAGTTTTACCAACTGACCACATTCAGCTGAAATGATGCTCAGCAAAGTAAGTAAGGGTGCAACTATCAGGAATCGATACAATCAAGTACCACACCTGACCCAGGATACCAATGGAAAAGTGACAAACTAAAAGTTTCCATCAGAAAAAGGCTGTTACCCATGCCAGTGGTTACATAATGCTACAAATGTAATCAAAATATGCGTATTTGCACTAAATGAGGAATGAGGGACGGACGGACGGATTCACATCGTAATTAAAGTGCAGACCCAAGGGTGGTGCAATCACAGTTTATAACCTTGGTTTCCTCTGTAATTGCACAATGATGGAATATTTAGGTTTCTTTAACTCTGGCTATCCTTGAGTCGTGAGGCCTTTTATATGTTTCATCATAGTGTGTTAATTTGATTAGGGGTTTTTTCTGTGGTGATGCTCTGTAGAAGTTAGCTTAGGAAGCCTCTATGTGACCTGAACAATTATTGTGTTTATGTGTTGTAACAACAACAGAATCTAGAGCGAAGATTTGGTACCAGTAAATGTATATATGCTCCCTTAATGGCTTATGATGCCGTCCGTTCGGAGGCGGTGGTTCTGTTGCTGTTGATTTACCATTTGTTTGCTGGGTTCTGTGGTCGGTCCTTGTTTTGTAATTCAGTCTTTAAAGTTCTTTCTAGTTTTGCAATCATCTTGACGAGGAAGAGAGAGCAAGTTGCCTAACTTTTATTGTATTTCTGATGTCGTGCGACTGTTTGTGTTCTGCGCAGTACGTATTGTCCTTTCTAGTTTAGAAATCATCATGACGGGAAAGAGAGAGAGCTGGTTGCTTTCATTTAATTCTCTTTCTGATGTCTTATGACTGTAAGTGTTCTGCGGCTCGTTGGTTTGTCTGCAGTGTGTGATTGTGGTATTTCCTGTTAATACGTACTTACTTTTTAACCCTGCCAAAAATAATGGCAAACATATCATAAATTATCACATGACGTTGCGTCTGTGAGTGAACTAACGTCATGCAGAATTACAATTTATAAACCACTAGTGGTTTACTGATTTTCGGAAAACGTTATGACGTCCATACCAACAACATACATAATGACAAGTTCTTATCACTTTTACGCCAGAAATGCGATTTCAACGTAATCTTAATGTGATTTTATAAATAGAATCTAAAATTCGTGCTCCTGTATTATAGAATTTATTTAACTCGTTGCGAAAAAGTGATAAAATGCGAGGCTTGCCTCAACTCGTTTAATAAATTCAATAAAACATGAGCACTCATGTTCGATCCTTTATGTATTAACCAAGCGAATGGGAGCGGTGTATGCCACAATTACAGACCACAGAAAAAGCATTTGCACCACGAGAAAGAGACACGAGCCACATACACCCACAACAGAAATAAAGTAAAGCTACCAGCTTTCTCATTTGTAGCAAATCATATTCTGGCATATAATAATATACAGTCAGCTCTGAAATAACACATGACTGGTATACTAACCAGCCCAATGTAGATCCTGATAACATGTCTTGCTTAGCATAATTCTAGGGTTAAATAATTGCCCAGTGAAATGCATTTGAGCCCCCCCACCCCCATCGGCAGACTGGGATGTTGTCCGTTATAAGACAAAAATTGCGTTGTTTATCCATTGTTTGTTGTTGTTCTCATTGTGTCTTGGTGTTTTTGTTTTTGGTCCTTGTTTTGTGGTGTTTCTATTGGCATCTTTTCCAGTTTCTCACCATGGCATGAATTGATATGTAGTATAAGGTTGTGGCATTTCTAGGGTAAGCTCACGTAGCATTATAGTCTGCACCGTTAAAAACTCATTCTCAGCAACGGAATAAATATGCAAAAAATAATCAAAACCCTCTTGGCGATTTAAACATTAATGAAATGATGAAATATCGTATCTTTGAATAAATAGATTAATATACGGATTCGTATATGTTTATTTTGTTGTTGGCTTCTTTTAACCCCAAAGCTGCATGTTTTGTCTTGCCATAAGGTGTTCGGTCAGTGAGATGTGTATAAAACTCTGGATAAAAAGATGTGCAGTCAAATTCAGGTATTGCTCATTGATTAAAGCAGCACTTGAGCATTAAAATCGCTCCAGTGCAAACTTCATTAATGTATACAATTGCTCTAATGATGTTTGTAAATTAATTTGTGCGTTACAAGATCACAAGTGGTTTTGATGCAATGTTTCATCATTAGCATATGACCCTACATTGGTACAGATTAAATAGCACAATAATCGTATCAGGGTCATTCTAATATGAATAGTTTCTTTATCACAATAAGTCAGATATACACTTTACACAATTTCTAATTGGTCACTTTTTAAACTCATTATTTTTGATCAAGCGCTAATAAAATTGAAAAGAATTTTTGCTTATATATGTGCAGGGTAATGAGCAAAAGTTTAGCGGTCTTTCAGAAAAGTTGTCTTTTCAAATCCAGGTTTTTTTGGCTTCAATAAAAAACTATGCTTTTTGAAAAAAAAAAGTTTCTATTGAAGTTTTATATCACATTTAAGTGCTGTTGATAATAAACTAGTCTTGTCGACTTAAAAACATCAATCAATTGAAATTTTGCCTAAAGTAGATTTTAACGCATTTTTTTAAAAAAAATCATAATTTTCGAGAACTCTGAAATTCATTAGTAACTTGTACAAAAAATGTTGTATACATTTTATTGTATCTGAACTGGAAAGCCCAACAGAATAGAACTTGATTTGTTCATTTTTTGTAATGACAAACATTTCACTGCTGCTGTGCACTTCCGGTTTGAATTTAAAACTTAAAAAGTCAATTTGACGGTACTTTGCATTTTTTTTTCAATTTTCAAACTAGAACAGTGACGTCTAGTAGTAATAAATAATCGCCGATAATAAGGAGTACAGAACAGAGCGAACGTTTTATGTAAATTGCATGCAGAAAGCTGAAGTTCTATGATTTAGCTGCTAGTAGTGTTTATCATTATGCTATTTAGTAACGGCAAAGAGGAGTCTGATTGAAGCGAATCATTTGAAGCTTGTTCGCCTTTAATCACGACAGTAAGAAACATCTTCATACAAATAAAATACACATGGATGGTGTCTCTGTGTAATATTTCATATTTTAGAAAAATAAATGTGACTTATTGAAATAAGGGTACCTTTACTCTAGCATTGTCTGTGCGAGACGTACCAATCATTTTTAAATGCAATGGCATGCACGGTTTTGGCAACGCCTTGGTTGATTTATAGAAGCATGGATTTTGTATAACTGAATTTTACTTTCAAAACTAACACAAAAATGTAAGGTGACCAACTCAGTGTATAATACGTATTCATGATTCTTGGTCATAAATCACAGGTTGATATCAATACTAGAACTTCCTGTGATGCTGGAGACCTCTATTAAAATCATTCAGGCACAGTCCATGCTGTTCATCCTAACTGATGGGTTTCTGCAAATAAAAGCAATCATAGTATCCACTTCTGCAACGGAAAATTATGTGTACCTCATTGATGCTTGCTAAAATGAGATGACGCCCTTTTAGAATCAAACTGGCCTTTTACAATTCAACTGGCAACAATATCCATGATTGTTATCATTCCTAGGTCCAATCACTTTACATGTACCTACTATGCATGATTATACAGGTCAGATATTTTGTATTTTTTCCTACAGTCATACACCTTAAAGCTAAAGGTTTGTTCTAACATAAATGTATCAAAAATTATCAAGAAAAAAGGAAGGTAAAGATCATGAATCGATACAATCAAGAAACACACCTGACCCGGGACACCATATGGGAAAGTGACAAAAACACAACAAAACACACAAAAGAGCCAAGAGGTCAGCCCTTTCCCAGCATGTAAAATCTGGAGTCACTGTAGCTTTAGACAAAAATAGTAAGTGAGTATGATCAGGAAATACCACAATCACAAACTGCAGACAACCCCGTGGCACCGCGAGGAAGAGTCGCTCAACCATCACGAGACACCAGGAAGACAAATTTAGCAAAGCAATCAGCTCTCTCTTCCCCATCAAGATGATTGCAATACTAGAATGGACATTAAGTAACGTACAATAAAACATAGAACAATTACAGACTCCCACAATGGGAGTAACAATAAACAAAAAGTCAACAACAACAGGACCACCGCCTTAGAACGGACAGCAGCCTAAGCCACCGGGAGCTTAAATGCATTTTACTGGTACCAAAGCTTCGCCCTAGATTCTGCTGCTGTTGAAATACAAGAAATGTTCAGCTCGCATGGAGGCCATCTAACTAACTTTTTAAAAATTAAATGGTGTACTTGTTTTAACTCTACATCCAGATATTTGGACGATATTTTAAACATTTAAACTGTTTATTTTGACAATACGAATAGGCCCCTTTGTCGAAATTTGGGCTCCAGTGTGCATTTTTTGGTAAAAGTGATTCTTATCGATTTTCAACTAGAGAAATATATGCAATGTAAGGAAAAAAATGTTTAAAATTTTTCATTGCAGTATTAATGTCACACTGACGTCACAAAATGGGGTACCCGTCTTTTCACTTGCATCAAAGAGCTTATATGTGGAGGGGTTATTTACACACCTGAAATAATCTTATTTTTATGTTTGGTGCATTGAAATGGTTAAAACGCTATAGAAACACTAAAATGAAAAATTGTTTCAATATGGACTTCAATTTTACGTGAAATTGACGCCAATTTGACGTCAATGTGCTGGAAAAACACATTGCGTACAAAAAAAATGATTATGGCAATTCGCGTGTGCCTTGCGACTGAAATCAGATCTTAGCATAACTGTATGTTCCTAGCTAAGCTTTTTGAAACAAGTTAGCTCTCTGATGGTTGGGACGTTTAGCTGCCACAGCGTGTTAACTACGTTACCTACATTTTTAACAAAATAAATGTAATCACGGTTGGTAAGGTAATACTTGAATTATCTAAATTGGACAAACATTCATGTATCATACAAGATTATTTCATTCATAACATACATCTATGTGTATAAAAGGTTTTATGGGCCTATCGTAATGTTACTTATGTTACATTTTAAGCTACTCCCCTTAAAATCACTGAAATTATGTTAAATAGTTTTCTTTGGTTAGTTTCCAAGTTAACTTTCAGGTTTTAAATACACCTTCCAAAAGACAAGTAATGGACCATTTTATAGCTGCAAACGGTTTGTTTGTATCAAATTTACTTTAAGAGTTATAAACTTTTAAATGTGATGACCCTGAACAAAAAGTTCATGCATAAAATCAGCATGAAATTCAATTGGAAAACCTTTAAACACCAAATATGAGTATTTTGCTGATAAGCAAGAGTGAAAAGCCATACTAAACTTCGTTTCTGGTGTAAAATATTAGTTTTGTTTTTGTTTGTATGGCACCATGTAAAGTATATTATACCTTTCAAGACTGCATATTCATTGCTTTATTCCGTATATTTTACGTCATAGGATATTTTATTTCATCTCAAAACTGACTGTGCTTATTAGATAGATATCAAGATACCAGTCTGTCTGTAATAAGGATTTATCAGTTTGTATTTAAGTTCCTACTAATTCCGCTGAATCATTCATGAAGGGTTGTTGTCAGTTACAAGCGAAAGTATCTGCACAATTACTGGTTAACTGCTTGTTCAAGCTTGCCCAGGAAAAAAGTGTGGTTAGGTGAACTGACCGTCCCGCAATGACCATAGTTGTTGACTTGGGACGTAAAGCAACAAAACAAACAAACAAAACATTTGCATTTGCAAAATTAGCATATTTTGAACTATCTACATTATAAAGAAATGATTCGCCCAAAATTATAGATTTTAAATTTCAAAAACAAAGGAAATAATTGCACTCAACTTATAGCACTTAGATGGATACATTTCAATTTTCTGTCAAATTGGTTAAAATAACATAATAGTGCTGTACAAAAATATTATATTTGCATATGTTTATTCATAATGTTAACAAAGACGATATAAAGTTAAGCCAGAAAAGCTAATATATTATGTTAAGTTTAGAGTTTTGCAATATTTTTCTGAAGAATTCTAAGTTTAATTGAGCTATTTCTATTTAGTGATTTAAAGTGTCTGTAATTAGATATTGTTAAAGTGACTGTCCTGAATTCAATTTGTATCCTGATTTTCAGCTGTGTATGCATATTGTAACGCATAACAGAAGCTGTGAAATTAATTTTAGTTCATATACAGCGTAGCTTTTGTTGTGCAATCAACAAAACTGTCCGTCACATTAAGTAAGTACCTTCGATCACTTGCTCAACCAATAATATCTAAAGAACTGCTTTATTGATGAGAAACATTTCCCTGAAAATAGAGAAAGTTGTTATAGTGGTGAGTTTTACTTTATGGCCATATTAGATATAGTCATATACAAGGAAATAGGTCCGCTGTTACTACGATACCAATTTAAATAAAGACTTTTCAGCTAAAATTGAATCCGGCAAAATTTTAACAGGTGACATTCAAGTTATTGTAAAATAGATTTTACAATGGTTTTTCGAATGCTGGATAGAAATGTGAAATATTTTTTAAAAACAATGCAGTCAAGAGATTAGATCTGATTTAGTTTTTGCAATAAATGTTTATATACCTGATGTTAATTTCCACTAAACAGAACGTTGGCGAAATAGTACATGAACCTCACAAACACGATAAATGTAATCATTTATAACAATGTTTTACATGTATATTTGTACTTAAGATTAGAATGAGTTGTTATCTTGCCAGGACATATATTCAAAAGGAGCATGCACACTGCTGACTGTTCAGCGTTAAGATGACACTCTTCTCAGTATCAACATTGTCACCAATGATAGTCGCACATGAAAAGTTTAAAAAATGTGCATGAACTTATGCATATTTAATTTGCTATGTATAC
The DNA here is from genome assembly GCA_964019695.1 of Loripinus fragilis. NCBI lineage: Eukaryota > Metazoa > Mollusca > Bivalvia > Lucinida > Lucinidae > Loripinus > Loripinus fragilis. The sequence goes on from OZ026520.1 coordinate 11,556,414, forward strand.
TTTTTATCAGTTATCTCTTTAAGAAATCATTTCATTTAAATGAACAGACAATCATTATAATTTCTCAGGGGTTGATTTAACAGTGCTTCATTGTCAATTGTGTAATATGTGTGTATGGTATAGTTTAGGAAATGTTGAAAGCTATATTTCAGATATGCAAGTATAAATCACGTTGCTTTTAGATGAAAAAAAATTTGAGACAATTTTACTGTAATTTATAAATAGATATTTGGACTTGCAAATGCATTGTTTAATCACTCATAATGATGCAGAGGGGCTAGCGTTCTAAGATTTGGTCATTAACTCCATACTACTTTGTGTATACGAGCAGCAAAGGCTCTGGCAAGTCCACCTACACATATGCACAGGCTCACAGGCTCAACACTGCCACAAGTACCTATATCATATGGGGCTTATTCCTTTGATCTGTTCTTTTGTTACTAGTAAATCTTTTTTGTTTGATTTGAACTATGCAAAGAATTATTAGGCTTTAATTTTGTATCACATTTGGCATGCTAAATATCAATTTGATATTATCTGCAACAAAATTCCACCGTAAGACTAATAGGTCTGATTGATTGAATAATGCAAAACAATTAATTTATCAAAAGCAATACTTTGTTGTGGGTCAGATATTTTAGCAATGGCTACAATATACATGTAATACTAACAATGCTTTGGGACATTTCTGAGTGATAAACACATATCTTTCAAATGTATATACTAAAATGAACCATTAGAACACATATTGTTCTGTTTGAATGCTTCACACTAGTTTAGAACCAAACAGAACAGATGATAAGACAGTGCAATATGTCCTCAAAATGATCCTGTTATGCATTTTACCATCTCAAAAATGGTATTCTTTTGTCGCCAAACTGGACATCGTTCTGATATAAAGCAATTATGACCATAGGGGTAGGCTTGGCGTGTGTCATACCTTTGGGCAAAACTCGGTATGTTTTTATAATCATTTCAGTTTATTTTTCAAAAGACAAGGATTAAGGACTGTTTTAAATTCTCAATTCTTGATTTTGATATATGCTTGAATTGACCTACAATTACAAATTCTGAAAAGGTTTTTATTCCTGAATGGTATCAGCATAGTGGATGGAATTAATAGCTGGCTTAAACAATATGTAATAAATCTTACTAAGCTAGTCCATGCTTAATATTATTGTGTTATCTAAAATACCATACAAGATAATACAATATATTTTATTCAGCATTAAACATATAATAATGTTTATAACGACACAATAAGTTAACATATTAATATAGTGAAACAACTACAATAATTTTCCTGAGGAGCAGCTTGCATTTCTTCTGATATGTTTGATGACTTAACATGTGTCTTTGATATATCATTTCACGTATAAAAGAGGCAAATATATCAGTGTCAGTGAGATAAAAGATATTATTTTATAAGAATTTAAGAGATAGAATGCTGTTTACATATTTAATGAAGCGCACAGACTTGAAAAAATCGTTGTATGTGATTAAAATCAAATTTTATTCTTTTATTCATCCATGCGTTGTTGGTAGTTAATGGAAGTAAAATGGCAATAAATAGCCCACTAGCAGTGTAAATTACAATAGTGTTCCTTTGCAATTTAAAAACGTATTAAAAAAGAAAGTGATATATATTACAGTAATAACAGATCCTTCTACTTTGATAACATCATTTTGCAAGCCATTTGCTTATAGACAGGAAAAAAATCAGAAAAGTTAACAAGTACAGGCATTTTGTGACGAAAAGGTTTTGACACCTTGACTAGGGGTAATTTGGTACGCTGAAACCAAAAACCAATGTTGGCAAGCTGAGAAATGACGTCTTAATGACCTTATTTGCATATTTTCAAAATGGCCGCTAAAATCATGGATTTTGACATATGACTGAAATATTTTATTTTTTGACAATGTTTTTGAATCCAAAATCATTTGTATTATGTCCTAAGATCCTTTAACAATTTAGAGTACATGATTTTGGCGGCAATATACATAATTATTCCATGATATTACCGTATTCATGGTAATAAATGTCTGTTTGGTCTATAAAATCATATATAAACTTGTCTTATTCAGTATCCTGCTATTTAAATGTTAGTTTTATTCATAGCACTATTTTGGACTGTCTACCAGCTTTTCAAGTAATAAATGAGAAAGAAACTTTGATAATCAACAAATGTTTTGTTTTAAAATGTCATAATGTACATGCCCAAATATATGGTACATATTGTACCTATAAAAAGTAACAGCATGCACATTCCTTAGTACCCTACGGTATAATTAGATAAACCTTGCAATATCAGAAAAACTTCTTATGTATGTCAAATCGTTTTGGGAGTCCACCTAAATGGGGAAAATATTGCCCTAAAGAATAAACCTATTTGAGCTATGTACAATCGTATGGTTTCCATGGCAACACATAATGCGCTTCTAAAGAATGGGGATGCTACTCACTAAAGTACTCATATCTCAGCAGCAACTCATCCAAAACTTTTAAATCTGGTTCCAACTGAATGTTGAGACATAGGACTTTCATCCAATGTTCAGATAGGCAAATTATCAAATTGCATATTTATGAATGTTAATGAAAACATTAGAGAATATCGTAAAAAATTAAGGAGGTGTACATGCAAATTTATCTACATCTTAGCTGCTTACTATCCTTTACCAGCCTAAGTGCCAATTTAATGCTAATACACAGCATGTTTACTTTAAGGTCCAATATGCAAATTACCTTAAATTGTATTAATGAATATTAATTAAATATTAGAAATGAGAATAAATTAGAGAACAATTAATAGAAAGTACATACAAAGTTACTCATATCTCAGTTGCTATTTATCCTAGATTCGATAATCACTTATTTTCTAAACTTGATCCTAAATTAAAGTCCAGAAAAAGTTCTATAATAGTGTTGTTTAATACGCAAATTATTTAATTTGTTTATCAATGAGTATTTTTAAGATACAACCTTATTGTTTCGATTCTATTTTTCTTTAGATTTCAATAGTTTTCATCAATATCGATGAATATGTTTGTTGAAGGAATGTATATCTGACAACTTGAATAAAAAATATGTCTCAGCCTTAATTTGATACTAAGATTAATTGTCTAGAACAATTACAAGATGAGCTACGAGTAATTTTAGAAGTAGACCCCGACTAGTTTTTCTACGTTTTCTATCATTTCTAATGTTTATATTAATATCAATTAATTTTTAAAAAATGGATAATTTCATATAGTGACTATTGAGTAAAGTAAAATGTCTTAGATTTAAGTCGGTACCAAGTGTGGTAGTCTAGGAATATTAGCAGCTACGATATGAGTAATTTTGTAGGTACACCCACTTAATTTTATTACCATTTTTCTCTCATTTCTTACATTCAAATTAATATTCAAAAATATAATCATAAAATTATTTGCATATCCAATCATGGCATAAAATATGATATGTCTTAGCATTTATTTGGTACCAAGCTTGTTAGTCTAGGACAATTAGCAGATGAGATATAGGTAATTTTGTAGATAAACCTATTTTAATTTTTCGGCAATTTTTCTTTCCTTGTTTAATGCTTTCATTAAGATTCAAAAATGTGTCAATAAGATGTAAATATCAGACTATTGTGTTAAAACACTATGACTCACCTTTCATTTGGTACCAACTTTGAAAGTTTACAATAGTTAGCAGCTGACATATGGGTTATGTTGTACGTAAACCCCTTTAAAGTTTCTAACAATTTTCTCTTATTTCTAATGTTTTCATTAAGATTCATGAATATGCAAATTAGATACTTTTTATACCATACTACTGGGCTAACGTGTAATGTCTCAACTTTTATGTGGTAACAAGTTTGGTAGTCTAGAAAAGTTAGCAGCTGACATTAAGGTAATGTTATACATGCTCTCCTTATTGTTTCTACCATTTTCCTCTGATTTCGCATGTTTTCATAAATACTCATGACTATTCAAATTAGATTATTTGCATATCGTACCATTGGGTAAATGAACATGGTCTAGGCTTTGATTTGGTACCCAGTTTGATAGTCTATGATAACTAGCAAATGACATATGGGTAACGTGTATAGGTACACCCCTTATTTTTTCTACGAAATTTCTTTTCTTTTTATTTTTTATAAATACTCATGAATATGCAAAAACAAAAACTTGCATATCAGCCCATTCAATAAAAAAAAGCTATATCTTGGCTTTAATTCGGTACCAAGGTTGGCAGTCTAGGATGAGTTGCTGCTTAGATACGAATCATTTTGTAGGTACACCCACTCTCTTTAGAATCATATTGTGGATTTTCACATTATGGGGGAAGGGTAAATTTTTCAAGCCAGTTTTGCTTTGCTATTTAGCGAACATTTTGTTTTGCCAGTAACTGACAGGTTGTTTTCTTAAATTAGGGGAAGAGGAAAAAAATATAAAATAAGGTGCGGCACGCAAGTGACGATTTTGGGCATGCTTGCAAATAAACCAGCTACAATGCCCGATGGGTTGCCTTGTACACCATGCAATTTTATGTAATCCAAATAGGTTATTATCGGAGACAATAACAATTTTTGGTATTTAGTGGCCCCATTGAACAATTTTGCATTCATGAGTAATTGTCCTTGGGTACAAGGTAAGTCTAATAAGCCCCCCACCCCCCCCCCCCCCCCCCCCCCCCCCCCCCGAGGTGTGTGTATGTGGGGGATAGTTATTTTATGATTTTACCTCTATTTTTAGTTTCATAAATATTCATGAATATGCAAATGAGATAATTTCATACATGAACATTTGATGAAAGGACTTTTCAAGTATCACTGATGATATAATAACACGCAACAAGGGCAGTTTGGGGGGCAGAATTCAGTTTATATTTGCCTTTTTTATATTTTCCCTAATTTTCTGAAATTTTTATCAGTATTGATGATTATCCAAATTATATTACTAATCTGCATATCAGACCATTCCATCAGACGAAAGTACTATATCTAAGCTTTAATTTGCTAGCAAGTTTAATAGTGTAGTCTGAGTTGCTGATGAGATACGAGTCATTTGTAGGTACAGGCCCACTTTCTTTAAAATGCATTAACCCCCTTCCCAAGCTAAACCTTACAGAATTTTGTTTAAATCGCCATATTTTCCTGCAAACAATAGTGATATAACTGCGATGCATTTTTTAAAGATCTCATTTTAATGAAGTCGTTTCTGACACATTTGAGCAAGATAATATGCATGGACTATCATGAAAAAACCTTAACTAAGTCGGAAACATGTTTTTGCTCAAATTGTCTCCCCTGATTACCTCTTGGTCATATTAAACTCTAAATGCATGAATTAATGTCAGTGAAGAGGCCCAATCATGAGAAGATGTTTTTAGATAGATTTGTACCAGTTTGGCATCCTTAACATGTTACTCTACAGATTTTTATGGATTTTTCTTCGATTTGGCGGCCATCTTGGAAATATGCTAATTAGACAGTAAAGACGCCATTTTTCAGCTAGCCAACATTGGTTTTTGGATTCAGCATACCAAAATACCTCTAATAGGTATCTCAAAATCTTTTCTTCACAAAATGCCTGTACCTTCTTAAATAAGCGTCTTTTTCTGATTTTTTTCCTGACTTTTACAATTTAAAGGTTATATTGGCATGTAAGAATAAGGAGTTATTAGATAAGATTTCCAGTTATTTTACAGTAACGTAGAAAATTTTTCTATGGCGTGGTATCGCCCAAACCGCTAAAGAGTTAACATAAATTAATGTGTGGCTTGTAGAATGTGGTTTTAGAAAATTATAGTGCACAAAACTCCCCTAGTAGGTATTTCGGTAGTCAAATGTCTAGTGACAGTAATGCATTAAATAGTTATACATTTAAAGTAACATATATAACTGTAACATCATAGTGGTGTTTTGTTTAAATGCATACCGGCTGTTCCCTTCATTTAAAATGCTTTAAGGCAAACAGCCTATCGATAAATAATCACTAAATATAACTTGGTATTTGCAAAATAGGATTTGAAGCTATAAAAGAGTAACGTAGTTAACTTGCTTGTCTAAATATAGGTCATAGAGCTAATGTATGTCATTTTGCATCTTATATAATGTAGCTTCAGAAAATTATAGTGAACAAAATTTTCCCTGCTGTGTCGAGAGGAGGTTCTAGGTATTTGAGCTTTCACTATCACAGAGTTTTCATTTTGGTACTGACGTCACTTTTCCATATACACACATCATTTTGAAGTTAAAGCTCCAATTTAATAAAAACAATACCTCTGATACCAAAGCCGCATTTTTAGACTTGTTTTTTTATGATTTTTTTATGTTTTTTCTGTCTTGTGTTTGCCACCTTGGCTCAACTTGAGGTTTTCATTAGCTGTAACTATCTGTGAGTCATGAGCCATTTTCTTTGTTTCATCATGGTGCGTTAATTTGATTAGAGTGTTTCTCCATGATGATACATTGCATTAGTTAGATCGCTTCCATGCGAGCTGAACATTTCTTGTACTTCAACAACAGCAGAATCTATGGCGAAGATTTGGTACCAGTAAAATACATTTAAGCCCCCCAGTGGCTTAGGTTGCTGTCCATTCTAAGGCGGTGGTTCTGTTGTTGTTGACTTTTTGTTTATTGTTACTCCCATTGTTGGAGTCTGTAATTGTTCTATGTTTTGTTGTACGTCACTTTATGTCCATTCTAGTATTGCAATCATCTTGACGGGGAAGAGAGAGCTGGTTACTTTGCTTAACTTGTCTTCCTGATGTCTCGTGATGGTTGAGCGGCTCTTCCTCACGGTGCCACGGGTTTGTCTGTGGTTTGTGATTGTGGTATTTCCTGATCATACTCACTTACTATTTTTGCGTTTGTCAATTTCTAATGATATTGTTTCTACGAAAATTTGTGATAAACGTGACGACTTTGATTTTGAAACTGACATCCCATTTTTATATGGTGATGTTCCTCGTTCTACATCCTATAGAGTCTATATCTCTCAACTCATTCGTTTTGCTAGAGCATCTAGCTATGTTACTGACTTTATCACTCGCTATAAATTGTTAACTCAGAAACTTCTTAAACAAGGCTATCGGTACCATAAACTTTGAAAACCCTTTTCTAAATTTTATGGACGATACTATGAGTTGATATCTAAATTCCAAGTAGGCCTTAAATCTCTGACTTAAAGACTTATCTATTGATGAGATGGTAGGGGCCTGATGCTTTGGCTGTTTGCTGGGCCCACCTGGGTTTACCTGTTGGATTTATTTTGCCCTGGTAATCAATTTTATTTACTGTTGAATCCTTATATTTGCTTTATCTCATTGTTATATCTTGATTTATATATTCTAGGAGATGATGCATTGATAAGTTAGCGGTCTTTCATGCAAACCAAATATCTATTTGTCTTGATCCACATCTGAATAAAGGGTGAGGTTGGTGCAGTGAAACCGGTTTAAGCCCTCCAGTAAAATGTTTTACTGACAATTCCAAGGCGGTACTTCTTTTGTGGATTTTTATTGTTTTTTTCTGTCTTGTGTTTGCTACGCCTTTGTGCGCGTCTGTTTATAAGTGCCGTGCGGTCACCAGCTGGGAAAGGGCTAACATCTTGGCTCTTGTTTGTGGTGTCTAATCGTGAGTTTGTCACTTTCTCATTGGTATCCTGGGTCAGGTGTGGTACTTGATTGTATCGATTCCTGATCTTTGCATCCTTACTTACTTTACGTCTACTTACACTTGGTACTCAATTAGACAGGTTACTTTCACGAGATATAATGTGCGTAGTCAACATGCTCTTAAAGCAAATAGGCATATTCAAAACTGGCGCTCATTTGATTAAATTGGCGAGTCAAAGATATAATAAGGTATTGATACTGATATTCATTATGACCGTATTGTACTTCATATCTTTAGGGAAGACATCTACAGACGGTTATCTTTCCATTCTGTTTTCAGCTGAATAGTAAATTGTAGCATTTGTAATTTATGAAAATGGGTACCATTTCTACCGCTCGTCACTTTAACCCCTAATGTCTATTTTATGCGACATCGACAAAAAGTGCTCAACCAGATCAGACATCGCAGAACAGATTCTGCAATGTTTGCCTTCATAATGCGATTTTATAGCGAATGAAATTGTAAATTACTATCCAACATAGTAGAGAGGAAGGCAAAGATCAGGAATCGATACAGTGCCATACCTGACCCAGGACACCATAAGGGAAAGTGACAAAAACACAAGTAAACACAGCGCACAAGAGAGCCACGAGGTCAGTTCTTTCCAATCAGGTTATCACAGTATGCAAGGAACAGACAAGACAGCATGACAAAGATAAGCATGTAACCTACCTGTTGATAACAAAAGGGATCAACAAAAAGCACGTCAGCAAAAACACGCTGGATGGCTTAAACATGTTTAACGGTACAAACCTCAGCTTTAGTTCTGATGTGAATTATGGCACATAGATGTTTCATTCGCATAAAATACCCTTATCTCCAAGTACATACATGTTAATATCAAGAAATAACAATTAGAAATTGATTCTTCCAATTTATAAGGGCGATCAATCATTCTAAATTCCATTAGGGCTAAATGGTTTATATGTTTAGTGATGAATACCTAAACTGTAACAGAAACGTCAAATAATCCTACGCTCACTTTATTCCATTATTGCTGCGGATGCAATATGCTAATCAGGATGCTATAATTTCCCCAAAAACATTTAAGGTAGCTTTGAAGTCGCCAGAGTTTACTAATATGAAGTTCGAAAAATACCTGCATAATATTTCACATCTAATATTGTCTTCAAAGTAACGCTTTTATTGTTAACATTAGCGGTAGTTACGTTAAATTGTCTTACAGAAAGTTATAAAGCCTTGATTCTGAATATTAGGCCAGACTGTAGCTGAAGGAATTCAATATTAAGTTTGTTTCAAACTTTGGCTTCTGATTTAGGTACATATATTAGTTAGAAAAGGTTTAAAACTGTTAGACATTGATGTTGTCTTTACACCACTATTCAAACCATCGCATGCATGAAGCATGGTTTTGTTGCCAAGAATGTTTTCTTGACATGTGCAATAAGTATGTCCTCAGTGGCATTGTATTGTGTTTTATCAGTCACCTCACATTATAACTGCTTTGTTGCACGTTGCCTGATAAACGTTGTCTATCTCAGGGCATGTGCATTTATCAGTCATGGTGACGTTGCACTTTTTGAACGACGTCACTATTGACGATAAAAACAAAACAAAACTCGAAAATTACGTCATTATCACAAGTTTGAAGAGTGAAACAATGGGTAAACTGATAAATAGAATACCAGGTTCGTGTATTTTGGTCTCAAACTTACCAGGCCCGGCTTTGAGAAAGCTTGTTAAATCGCTCGGCAAGCCTCTCGATGTCAACAAGCGTTCTTAAAGCCTTGCATGGTAAACTTGATGTCAAAATACACTTTAGTATTTTCTATTAATATAACCATATGGAAGTACAAAATGTAGCACACCCAGTTAAGATATAAATGAAAGCGCTAGCATTATGAAAAAAAATCTTCTGAATTAGAAAGTGTTTGGTTCTAGATGCGTGTTTGAATTACTACAAGGGACCAGGTTGCAGAGGAAAAAATGAAATCGTTGGTGAAAGTACTCAGAATGTTATACGCTAGAAATTTCATATATTTTATGTGTTTTACGCAATGACAATGCGTTCAAATACTATTTAACGACAAAATGTCCTTGAAAAACAAACTGCAAGGATCAAATGCATTATTATGCATTTTATGAAATTCCCATGGATCCTAGATATTCTTCAGAAAGTCAAGAATACGTTATGTTTCGGAAGCCAATCTTGTTAATTTTTAATATAAAATACTTCTCACTTTGAGATTAATTTGTGACAAACACAAAATTTCACAACAACCCTTCTAAATGAAATGAAAGAGGAACATTCATTTGTTATAAGCACATGATAATGCCCTGCTTCCAGACTAGTAATATTACCAAACAACAAATGGATTATACACTCAGTGGCCATAAGTGAGTTTCCAAAATGGCAAACGTTGTCTCATTTGCAAAAAAATAAGTGTATTTATAATTGGTATAATTTCAAAACGAGAAATGCAAATGATCTGAAATTTTGAACATATCAATATTTGCTATTTTCAACTTACGAATGCTAAATTATTATAGATATAATATCATCATCATTTTTCAGTTATTGTGACGGTGTGCCGCGGTCCCGGCGCACAAGGCATTTATAGCACACACGGCACACCCATAGAAATAATATCACCTAGAGTTCGTGGGTGTTATTCTTCTCGACCACCCCTGATTTTTGAAACAGTTTGAAAATTTGATGTGAGTTTCAGAACTTCATCCGTTTTTACATGACTATAGATATTTCTTATTTTCTATATATTTTTTGGCGATAATGGTGCAAATATGTTATAATCATGAGCTTTGAATAGGATGTGTTCTTATCTTCCTAGTTTATTCACCGTCATATTAGGGGTGGGTGGAGTTTTTGTACCCCTGACCCAAAAATCCAAATTATTGAATGAATCCACATGGTAACTAAGCACCAAGAATCAGTCTTTCTAGGGTCTATATATGAGTGTTTGAAGCAATTAGTCTTTAAATGTTTCAGTCATTCAAATGGAAAAGACAGCACCCAGTGAAACCTAGCCCATTGGCCAAATTTTGCGTTACGAGGGGGTACCCAAACTTTCATACGAAATCATAGAATAGTTCTACTTAAAAAATAAATGTTCTGTAAAAATGTAACCCCAAATGGTACTTTTAACTGGAAATAATTATTACACAAATATTATATCACTGGTTATGCTGCTTGTGGCACTAATATCAGGACTGACAGCGAAAATTAGCAGATTTTCTTAGGATCTAACCGTAGCTTATATCCATGAACATTTATTCAAAAATATTAGTTTCAAATGGAACACTGTTATGATACCTCCCAAAACATACATACCCCATATTCTTGCTTTTGTTTATTTAGTTTGTTTTTTACAGCCAAAGTATACTGTCGTCGGATCATTTTCATGGCATTATTTTTCGTCCTGTTCTCTGCTCTGCAATATTTTATTTTGAGTGTCTATACTAATTTGAACTTTAACCGAATGTTTTCCAGTACATTTCAAATATTTCTGCAAAATTTCAATAAAACATCTTACAATCTGAAATTTTTAAAGCATTTTTTCAACACCTGCTATCTTTTTGGAAGAAATGGAGCCAATGTTTATGATACACAATATCTCCATAGCAACAGATGATGACATCATACAATTTAGTGATGACGTAAACATGTACCCTGTATATTTATCCAGGGTAATTATCATTTGTGGAAAATGTCTTAATTGGCTAGAAAAGACCATTGTTTCAGACCATATTTTTTGTCAATTTCTTATAAGCTGATTTGGGCACTCACTAATGACCACTGAGTGTAGGTATTGCATGCATTTCATGTGTGCTAAAACCCATCACATACTGTGAACATCCTCTCCGTGATGTTAAGAGATATAAATCAAGTTATCACTAAAAAGTGTGCCCAGTCGCTGCATTAAATCAGCTGTCTTTTTGGAAAGTAAATAGTAATGAGAAACAACACGTGAGTGAGTATTATCAGGATATACCACAATTACAAACTGCAGAGCAATTCGCAGCACAGTATGGAAGAGTCACAGAACACTAACAATCACAAAACATCAAGAAGAGAAGTAAAGTAAAGCGAGCAGCTGTCACTTCCTGGGCAAGATGATTGAAAAACTAGGAAGATAATATGTACTGCGCAATACAACAATACCAAACACAGAAAAAGTAAGTGAGTATGCCAAGGAAATACCACAATCACAAGATGCAGACAAACCCGAGGTACCGTGAAGAAGAGCCACACAACACTCACGAGAAACCAGGAAGACAAACAAAGCAAAGCAGCCAGCCCTCTCTTCCCCATCAAGATGATTGCAAAACTAGAATGGACACAAATTAACGCAAGACAATAAAGCGTAGAACAATTACATTATCCCACAATGTGAGTAACAATCAACAACGATTCAACAGCAACAGAACCATCGCCTGAGAAGGGACAGCAACCTAAGTTATCGTGAATGGGCATTTAAATGCAATTTAGCGGCGGCGTATCATCGCTTTAGATTCGGATGTTGTTAAAGCAAAATGTAATAGTTGGATACAATAAATATACACTATTTAGTGTTTCTAACTGCATAGCTTATTTCAACATATTAAGTAGCATAATCACTTAACCTACACTACCTGTAAAATGTAAATTGCCCACTTGGGGTGGTCAATGACAACAAATGACTTATATGCTTCCTGTGGTCAATGTAAACACATCCGGTAATAAGTTTTCGGGGGGAAAGACAGGGATAACAGTTAAGAATTTTCTTGACCCAAAACATATTTTTTAAAAATTTAAGAATGTCATGCTATCAGTTTAAGGCAATGTATGTCTATTCAAAATGGTATGTAAAAATCTTAAGCGATCACTGCAAATGCTTGTGTCCTGCTTCCTAAGTGGGGAAAACGAAATATAGAAAGACAGCAAATGCTGGCAAAGTAGCTCTGTTTGACAGTGAACCTTTTATCGTTACAGTGAGATATTTATAAACTATATTTGCTTTAAAGACGTAATTTTACAAAGATTACATGCTTTCCTTTCAATGCGCAAATACATTTTTATTTGCGGTCAACTTGAAAATGCGGTTTGTATAGAAAAGATGTTTTGACCTGTTACAACAGGTTCTAAACAGTTAGTAGAAATTACATATAATCTATAATTTGCATTATAAGTTGACCAGAATTAGTGTGTTAAATTAAGACATATGTGATTCCAAAAATATACAAATAATCAAAGGTAACAATCACTAATAAAGGCAGGAGATACTATCCATGATTATAAATAATTATTCTATAGAAGAAATTACTAGGAGGAGAGGGGTGGAAATGCGTATGTTCCAAACAAGAAACTATTGCTTTATTCTTTGTCTTTGTTTTGAAATGAATTATTTAGTGTCTGTCTATTCTACCTTTCTAATAAACTAAGAGAAAAGGGATTACTTTTCTTTGAATTATAAAATTGCTGTCGTTTGGCTGTCAGTGATTTGCACCTCTTCCTTGTGGTGTTGTGGGTTGTTATGTGTTCTGTGATTGTGACGTTTCCTTGTCATACTCCCTTGGGGTTCGTTTTATGATTACCCAAACTATTTTATACACTGTATACAACACGTGGTTGCAAATGACGTTTGTCTAAATGGGTGAATTGGGTCACGTGAGCTGTATTCTGGATTAAATTGCAACCAGACCTACATAGCATCTGGGGAAAAAATGTGGCAGTACATACACCTTTCTGGTATTGCTCGAAATGAGTTGTATTAAAGTCTTATTTAAGGCCAAAGCCCCACAAACATAATATAAATACTACCCTGGAATATATTTTCCGCTTTCGTTAACAAGGAAATACTGTTATTTGCAAGTATGCATCTGGAAATGCAACAGTACAGACAGACAAACATACCCAATTAAATAAACTTTGAAACAGGGGTCAATATAAAAAGATTATCAAACGCATACATTGACCGCCCACAAAATGAGCCACTTCACCATTAAGGCGTCTTAGTTGAGCTACAGCTTGCTTAATATAACATATCAATATTCCAACTTGTTCCTTTGGAATCTGACTTTGAATCTACCTTTTTCGCAACCAACGAAGACATGTTTACTAAGGATGTTGCTGAAATACAGGAGCAAGTGACTTAACGTCAGTTAAATCTGCATTGGAGAGCTTAAGTAATGGTGTAGTAACGTCGCTTGTAGTTTGCGCAGTGTGTGCATTTCCCATGCGTATATCAGTTGCGAATTACCAGACAAATATATTGTCTTTAACATACAGATTTGTCTCAATTCGGTCATAAAAATGTTATGCTTTCGGTGTATATCAATTGGTTCTTGAAAATTGCAACGTCGATAAGTTTACAGTCCACTTATATGTGTGCATTATTTTCTTATGAGCCGGGATCCAGCAAAACGTACAAGTTGGTATGTGCGCCCACCAAAGACTCAGATCAGCCTGCGCGTATGCACAGTCTAATCTGAGTCGTTGATGAGCGCTCTATGGGTAGCCAAGGATCAAACGTCTCTTCAGGCAGAAAACTAAGACTCTGATTTGACATTGTGGATGGGCATACTGGTTTGAATCTTCGCTGCAAGCTCACATCAACTACAGTAAAACCTGTGTAAAAACGCAACTCAAAAATAGACAAAACAAAAATCTTAATGACAAATGGTAGCTTATGAAGGTCGAAAGTATTGCAGAATGCGCCCTTTGGAGCATTCTGCAATGCTTTAAATCTGCATTAAGCGATGATTGGTCTTGAAAACTAATTTCGGTCTTTTTGAGAGTGGCCGTTTTACACAGGTTTTACTGTACTACCTTCTGCTGGATACTGGCTCATATAACTGTATCTGTCAGTTTACAATCCACTTAACTTCATGTGCAATAGTCGCCTAACATTCATTGTATCTATTTATTTGAACTGCAACGGCAGCCAATTAGGCGTGCTGTAAATGGGTGTTCTTGAATTATGAAAACCTGTCTTGGGAGATCTATTTAGGGATTAAAAAACAAGAACGACCAGGCCTAGATGTAATCAACCTGTTTTCATGCTCAACTCAGCTGGGCCCGAAATGCATGCTGCTCATATATGTTAAGAACCAACAATTGTTGGCATTTTGACATTTATAAGCATGATAATTACAACATCTTAGAGTCTTAAAACAAGAAACTTTTTCAGTTGTCGGTATTTTAGTTTTTTAATAAGCAGTTGAAAGTTGAGACGTTGTTCAGCAGAGCTGAGTATGAAAAAAGTTTTATAACCTTGGGGCAAGGCTATGCAACAATCTCAGATCACCGACACAGACATAGCACAACGTGGAATAGTCATTAGTACACAGACAAACAAATGCACAATTACAAAGCATGCTACAATTAAAAGTGATAAATCAGCTCTATCCTCCTAAAGTAGATGGTGGACACATAATGTCTTTATTTTGTATATCGTAAAACCTGAATAAAAAAACAAACTACATACACAATAGAAACAATATCAAACAATGGACTTACACCTATAAAAATCTTCTTAGAACAGACGACAGACGCAGTCACCTAAGCATATATATAGATGGCCAAATCTCCGCCTTAGATTATGATATTGTTAACGCGTATACTTGGTTTTACTCAAGGTATCAGCACAGAAACACAATCATATTAGAAAAGGTCTGTAGCTACGATAAGAATAAGGCATGTAGCTTTTGCTTTCCCCCTGAAAAATCTGTGAACTGCCCATTTGAAGGGTTTTTTTCTATTAATGAATACGTTAACAAATATTTCTTGGTGAAAATAACAGAGTAATTAAACTAAGCGTCATGTAATATCATGTTGTATTAATAAAATCAAAAAACCCGTCTAATATTTTCTCTTCATTAAACATGCAATCTGAGGGTCAAACCTGTACTGAGATTTTTTCCACGATATTTAAATTCCAAATATTTTCAAGTGGGAATCAGCTCCAAAATCCACCTGGTGGGGGATAACCAGCAAATTGCATGTGCAAGCAACTTATCAACTGTAGCTGATATCAGCTCCAACATATATAAGCATGAATTGTATTAACATGTTGTAATATTTACACCAATACGGAATTCGTCAGAATGGCACACTGCTTACAAACCTAAGGAACAAATAATTCCTATCAAATTTACCCTAAATATTCGGATTCCTTACTGCTTTAATTTATTTTCTCTGCACTTTGTTGAAGTCCATGTGAATGCGTTATAATGTGGCTCTAATAATTTTTCAGCGCAGTTCATTAAAATAATTTCCCATTATAAAGAGATTGGCTATAACATTAATGTATTGCAACAGACTGCATGCTTGGTAGTTAACCCAATCAGGGTTGGCAACTTTGCTTTCCTCTTTAATTGCACGCCGGTGGGTCGGACTTCAGACTCTATGATGGTTCCGACTTAAAGACTTATCTATTGATGAGATGGTAGGGGCCTGATGCTTTGGCTGTTTGTCGGGCCCACCGGGGTTAACCTGTTGGATTTCTTTTGCTCCGGTGTTCAGTTTAATTTACTGTTGAGTCCTTATCCTTGCTTTATCTCCATGTTATATCTTGATTTATATGTTTTAGGAGATGATGCATTGATAAGTTAGGGGTCTTTCATGCAAACCAAATATCTATGTGTCTTGATCCACATCTGAATTAAGGGTGAGGTTGGCGCCGTTTAACCGTATTAAGCCCTCCAATAAAATATTTTACTGACCGTTCCAAGGCGGTACTTCTTTTGTGGATCTTTTATGTTTTTGTTCTGTCTTGTGTTTGCTATGTTTTGTGCGCGTCTGTTTATATGTGCTTTGTGGTCACCTGCTGGGAAAGGGCTGACCTCTTGGCTCTCGTTTGTGGTGTCTACTGTGAGTTTGTCACTTTCCCATTGGTATCCTGGGTCAGGTGTGGTACTTAATTGTATCGATTCCTGATCTTTGCACCCTTACTTACTTTAAACGTGACACAATTGCGATCACGGTCAATATAGATTTCGGTTGACTCATAAAGCATGTAGGTACGTACGACTAGAAAATGCCCTAGTTACAAAGAAACACACATCAATCCAAATATTAAAATAAGGTAGAGCATATAGCTCTCTTTTCCTCGGTGAGATGATTGCGAAACAAGAAAGGTAACAAAGAACTGCCAATCGGGAAAACCCGTCACAATTCGATAATCGAATCAAGCCTTGGGTGTACGTAAAGTGCATTACACGAAGTACTATGTACGAAAATATCTACATTTTGTCCAGAACTTGCGTAAGGGAAATTAGTTCTGTAGCATGTTTTTAACGAAGGAATTAGGTAAGAAGTGATATTTACTCAAAACAATGGCAGAAAAAGAGAATGAAAATTCAACCCAGTCAGGGAAACAAAGCGGCGGCCATTTTGCAAACGGCGGCGCCCATGGATTGGAAATAAAAAGTTCTAGGACTAAGAAAATTATAAACAGTAATTTAAATAGCAGAACAAACTCGAGGGAAAATAGCATAGAAAGGACAAATAAAGATGACACATCACCATGGGACAAAGGGAATGCGATACTTGTAAAAAACACTTTGTAAATAAAGATGATCAGCTACTGAGCTGTAAATACTGTGGAAGCTTCAGGTGTATTCAGTGTCTAGGATTCAACAAAACTGTGTATAGAGGTATAAGTGGTAGGCCAGACTTATAAACGGGATGATTTTAATTTTGAAATAGTAAATTTCCCATTTCTTGATGGAGATGTTCCTCGCTCTCCTTCCTATGGTGCATATATTTCTCAGCTTATTCGTTTTGCTAGAGTGTGCACTAATGTTGATGACTTCAACAACAGAAACTTATTTTTAACTGCTAAATTATTAAAACAAGGTTATTGGTATCATAAAATTCGAAAAGCATTTTTTAAATTCTACTACAGACACTCAGAGTTAATTGTTAAATACAACATTGAGTTAAAAACTCTTCTACAACAAGGCATATCAGAACCTATATTTTATGGTGATTTAGTCTATAAATTCAAAAGAATTGTTGGAAAACCTAATTTTAGTGATCAATTCAAAAAGATAGTAAAACGTTATATAAGGGTTGGATATAATTTGGATATCATGCGACAGTCTGCATGCCTAGTTTTAAACCCAATCACGGTTTATAGCTATGGTTTCCTCTTTAATTGCACGACGGTGGGTCAGGCCTCAGACTCTATGACAGCTCTGACGTAAAGCTTTAATTGGTGGGTTGGTGCCTGATGCTTATCTGTAGCTGGACCCACCGTGGCTCAACTTGAGGTTTTCTTTAGCTCTGACTATCTGTGAGTCATGAGCCCTTTTCTTTGTTTCATCATGGAGTGTTAATTTGATTAGAGTGTTTTCCATGATGATACATTGCATTAGTTAGATGGCCTCCATGCGAGCTGAACATTTCTTGTTCTTCAATAACAGCAGAATCTAGGGCGAAGATTTGGTACCAGTAAAATGTATTTAAGCCCCCAGTGGCTTAGGCTGCTGTCCCTTCTAAGGCGGTGGGTCTGTTGTTGTTGACTTTTTGTTTATTGTTACTCCCATTGTGGGAGTCTGTAATTGTTCTGTGTTTTGTTGTGCGTTACTTTATGTCCATTCTAGAATTGCAATCATCTTGATGGGGAAGAGAGAGCTGATTGCTTTGCTTAATTTGTCTTCCTGGTGTCTCGTGATGGTTGAGCGGCTCTTCCTCGCGGTGCCACGGGGTTGTCTGCAGTTTGTGATTGTGGTATTTGCTGATCATACTCACTTACTATTTTTGATGTCACGACTCTTGTGTTTGTGCTGCGTGGTTACTGTAAAAAGTTTCCCCGTACTTGCATTTAATGTCGTTATTATTACTATAGTCAGGATTTACACTTGACAATCATTCATTGCATTAACTTCCCTATTGGTATCACTTAAATACCTCATTTAAGGAGCAGTGTAGACCAGCATTCGTATCTCGTTAATAACTATTGCTTTCTCTGTGTTTCTTTGTTCTTGTATTAGACTTAGTTATATGTTGGGAGCTTTAGCTATTTCTCAAATGCAGTAGCTGGATATTGCTATTAATAACCGATATGAAAGCTGCTTTTCAATGTATGGTATAAACTTAAAAACTCAATTATGAATAGCCTAAAAACAGTCAAAATTTTACTTTCTCCTCTACGGTTACATTCTGCTTCTTCCATACAGATTCCCCAGTCCACCAATAGATATAATTCTATGTTACCATCATCTGTTTACGTTTCACCTCTGAAACTTCATTCTGCCACTAAAATTAATTTACATGGAGTTTCTGACTCTGCCCTTTTTAGAAACCACTTAAAAGTTCGTCTCTCACCTCTTAAGTCACCTGTACTCAGGAACTCTAGGAGTAAGTATAGAAGAAGTGTAGTGTATCCCTCTATTTCTAAGTGCAATGCCAAGAGGTGTAGCTGTTGCAAACATTTATGTTGTAAATCAACTATTAAATCTAACGTTAATGGAAGACAATTTTCTGTAATTACTAATTCTGATCTTGATTGAAAATCAACTGATGTTATTAATGTTTTATCTTGAGAAGAGAAAGATTGTGGCATGCAATATGTTGGCCAAACTTGTAGATTTCTAAAAACTAGATTTTCTGAGCACTATCGTCAAACAAAAAAGCCTCGCAAAATTGATAATTTTCTTTATAGGCATTTCAAACAAACTAATCACTCTACTATCAGTATTTCTATTCGGCCTGTTGAAAAGATAATATATGGTGATAATTCCACTAAAAGATATAGAAATATTCTAAGGCATGAATTAGAATTAAAGTGGATAAAATTATTACAGACACCACATCCACTTGGTTTTAATGATAATATTTACCATGAGGGTAACATTTCTAGATTACCTGATTTTGATGTTTTTTCTCTTATAGATATCCGTAAACGTAATAACAGATCTCATGGTAAACGCAAAAATGGAAATTTAAAACGCAAAAATAAACATGTTTTAACTCTTTCTGAATTAAGCATCATCTTAAACATTCTGGCCGACATATGGCCCTTTCACGTTTAGTAACTCTTTCTATATCTTCACTTCGTAATTTGGATATTGAGGCTAATAAATTTTATGATAGAACTCATCGACTTTATGATGCAGCAATTCTTACCCGGTCTTACACTCAACATGCTCTTCGGCCATATATAGATTCAGAAATTAATCATATTAGACATTTTATTAAAATTCAATTTGTCAACAAGGGGATTGAATTCATTAGCTTACCCAGTATATTTAAAAATAAATCTGTTATCTCTTCTATTCCTTCTTATTTTGAAAATAAGGAATCCCCTATCATTTGTTATAAGTATAATAAACCTATCCGTACTACTGTTTTTAACTATAACAAATTAGTAACAGAACTTGACATCGAAAATTCTATTCCTGACTCCTGAAATTGCATAGACTCTAGGTATTGCTATCAACCTGTTGGTCATATAGTCACAGGGGATTTAAAAATCATAACTGATTCAAGAATTCGGTCTATTATATGTAAGGGACCTAAATATAGGTTTCCTGTGCCAATAGACTTCAAATCATGTCATGAGGAAATTGCAGAAGCCTTACAAGAATTTTGTAATCGCTGGTGTAAACGAGAGCATGTTGAGTCTAATGCCTTAAATAGTTGGAAATTAAATATTTTTTAAAAATTATTGATGGTAGAATTTCATTTTATTGCAACAATTTAGATCTTCTACCACCTAAACCTAAATTCACTTTAAGACACTTGAAGAAAGGAATCCAGGAATTCCATAGGAAGTTTGTTTTGGCCCCCGCAGATAAGGCTGCTAACAATGTTGTGGTCGTTTGAAAAAGATACTATATTAACACCCTATAGCAAGAACTCAGCACTGCTAAAACATATGAGCATAACAGACTTGATGAGACGTCTATCATTGATAGGCATCGATGCCATATGGCAGCTAAGTTTGTGTTGTTTGTTGATGAGGACCATAGCAAGCTTCCTACGTTATACTGGTTACCTGAACTTCATAAACGGCCCTATTAGTCGCGTTTTATTGCTAATTCGAGTGCATGTACAACTACTGAGTTGTCTATTCTTTTGACTTCTTGCCTCACTGCAATTAAAAACCATGTCATTAAATATTGCACAACAGTTTATGAAAGAAATGGTAAAAAATTATTTTGGTCTATTAAAAATTCAGGTGAAATTCTTAATAAATTGAAGTCTAGAGGTTTTCTAGCATCTGGTTTGTCTACATATGATTTCTCTACTCTCTATACTACATTGCCTCATAATCTAATGAAATAAAAACTAACAGAATTAATTGAACAAACATTTAACAGAGAGGGCTCACTTCATTTGGCTTGTAATGATAAAAATGCCTCTTTACTTCTGAACAACCTAAGCGATATAAATTGTGGTCATGTCAGAAAATGTGTGAAGCGCTCCATTATCTTTTGCACAATATATTTATAAGATTTGGCTCAAAGTTATATAGACAAATTGTTGGTATTCCAATGGGTACTAATTGTGCTCCTCTTGTTGCAGATTTGTTTTTGTTTTGTTATGAGAGAGACTTTATGTTGTCTCTGTCAGACAATAATCAAGCTGATATTATTGAAGCTTTTAACTCTACTTCCAGATATTTAGATGACTTACTTAATATTGATAATCCTTATTTTGAACAAATGGTAGGTCAGATATATCCCACTGAACTTCAGTTAAATAAGGCGAATTCTTCTGATACTGAAGCTCCGTTTTTGAACTTGAACTTGTCAATAACTAATGGCATAGTTTCTTCTAAAATTTATGATAAACGGGATGATTTTAATTTTGAAATAGTAAATTTCCCATTTCTTGATGGAGATGTTCCTCGCTCTCCTTCCTATGTTGCATATATTTCTCAGCTTATTCGTTTTGCTAGAGTGTGCACTAATGTTGATGACTTCAACAACAGAAACTTATTTTTAACTGCTAAATTATTAAAACAAGGTTATAGGTATCATAAAATTCGAAAAGCATTTTCTAAATTCTACTACAGACACTCAGAGTTAATTGTTAAATACATCATTGGGTTAAAAACTCTTCTGCAACAAGGCATATCAGAACCTATATTTTATGGTGATTTAGTCTATAAATTCAAACGAATTGTTGGAAAACCTAATTTTAGTGATCAATTCAAAAATATAGTAAAACGTTATATAAGGGTTGGATATAATTTGGATATCATGCGACAGTCTGCATGCCTAGTTTTAAACCCAATCACGGTTTATAGCTATGGTTTCCTCTTTAATTGCACAACGGTGGGTCAGGCCTCAGACTCTATGACGGCTCTGACGTAAAGCTTTAATCGGTGGGTTGGTGCCTGATGCTTATCTGTAGCTGGACCCACTGTGGCTCAACTTGAGGTTTTCTTTAGCTCTGACTATCTGTGAGCCATGAGCCCTTTTCTTTGTTTCATCATGGAGTGTTAATTTGATTAGAGTGTTTTCCATGATGATACATTGCATTAGTTAGATGGCCTCCATGCGAGCTGAACATTTCTTGTTCTTCAACAACAGCAGAATCTAGGGCGAAGATTTGGTACCAGTAAAATGCATTTAAGCCCCCCAGTGGCTTAGGCTGCTGTCCCTTCTAAGGCGGTGGTTATGTTGTTGTTGACTTTTTGTTAACTGTTACTCCCATTGTGGGAGTCTGTAATTGTTCTATGTTTTGTATTGCGTTACTTTATGTCCATTCTAGAATTGCAATCATCTTGATGGGGAAGAGAGAGCGGATTGCTTTGCTTAATTTGTCTTCCTGGTGTCTCGTGATGGTTGAGCGGCTCTTCCTCGCGGTGCCACGGGGTTGTCTGCAGTTTGTGATTGTGGTATTTCCTGATCATACTCACTTACAATTTACAATGGTTTTGTAGTAACTGTGTTGTTAAATCCCTTGAAAGTCTACGGCAAACAAAAATCATTGAAGATAATAGCAAGGACTTTATTTCTGAATTTCAACAGCAGGTTGAGGACAGAATGGACAAAGTAGAAGGGGAAGTAAAAAAATGAGGTCTGACATTGAGACTATGAAAGGTGACCTTGTACAGGAGGTAAGGGACACATTATTAAAAACAGAGCATGTAATAGTGATGACCAAAATAATGTAAGTAGTAATACAAATGTGCTCAGCTCTGTAACTTCTGTGGCCATTGAAAATATACCTACAGAAACGATTGTGAATAAAGCTACAAATGAAATGCATGCCATGCTAGCCTGTAAAGATAACATAGTTTTCTATAACGTTCAGGAGCCCACTGGTAACTTAAAAGCAGATTTGGTGAAACAGGATAAAGATTCAGTGATGGACATTTGCGATCAAATAGAAGTACAAGTATATGATGAATACATTTTGAATGTCAAACGGATTGGTAAAACACACCAGAAACGTAAGGTCCATGGAGTAGAGATAGAGGTTCCAAGAATTCTAATTGCTACATTCACAGAGTCCACTAAGGTAAAAATCATGAAGAATGCTTATAAACTGAAAAACTCAAACAGTGATTATTTCAAAAAGGTTGGGCTGAAGCATGATATGACAAAGGAAGAACGAAGTAAAGACTCAGAATTAAAGAAAAAAAGGAAGCTAAGAATCTGCAAGAAAATCAAACAGAAGGTGAGGATTTTCTCTATTTGGTCTTGGGAAAGGCGGATAATAAAAAGGAAAAGATGGGGCGCTTTAGAGGCAGAGCCCCTAGGGGAAGCATAAAAAAGACAGTGACCAGAAGATGATGATCATGTAGATAATTTTAACAATTTTAGTGTCCTATTTTCAAATGTAGATACGTTGAATTTTTAAAAAATGCAAGAACTTCGTGTGAGAATTGATTTTATGGATAAAAAGCCAGTATTGATAGCTGTATGTGAAACAGAACCTAAAAACTTTAGATTTAAAAGAATTATGACAGAATATAATTTAGATGGATACGATTTACTTCCATTGAATATGGGAAAGGAAGACCCTGGAAAAGGAATGATACTGTATATTCAGACAGGACTTAACATCAATTCTCTGTAACCACCAAAAAATCGCGGCACGCATAGTCACAGATTTGTATGAAACCATCGTATATGAGTAGAGTACCAAAAACTGTGTATTGAAACTTGCTTTCGTTTTTCAATATCTTGTCTCGTTTCCATGGCAACGGGGTCCATAGTGATGAAAATGAACATTTTTCAGAAAATCAGGGGTCCCTCTGAAAAATATCCTTTCCTGTTCTTACTGTGTCAGTTCAAATTATTATTAAATATTTAGCAATTGTAGTTATAATTACCCTTTTAAATCAGCATGGTAACTTTCACATTAACGCTTATTGTAAAATTTTATTAGCTGTTATATTCTAAAAAAGGGGCACATTTTCTCGATATTATGAGTATATACAATTAAGTGTGCTACGAACGGCACCGACATTTGAGAGTTGATATACATTTGAATTAAAAGCAGCTGTATTTATGTTTATAAAAAGCAAAAAACTGACTGGGGTAAACTGTAATGACCTCGCAACAAGACTTGCAACAGGGGGCAAATTACCCCACCCACTTTTTATCAATAGAGAGGCAAACCAATATTTGTAGTTTCACCCACTCACCAAGTGTATCTTTGAGATGTGTTATCAAATTTAGTTCTCTAGAATACATGAACGAGTTTTTGGTTGATATTTTTCAATTATATTACTTGGTTGCTATGGTAACCAAGGGAAGATGTACAGTAAGAAATGCTAAGTTTAGGCAAGCAAAAGTTTTATCAAGACACATAATTATAGTGGAAATCGACTTATTGAAGTGTTTATGAGACTACGTATGCAAACATGTGATACATAAAGTCTCCAAAATGGATGGTTGCCATGGAAACAATAATACAATACTTGCATAGCAACAAGAAACCATCATTATAATTCAAAAAAAAAAAATCTGGAGTTCTAGTATTCCCTTTTCAACGAAAAAAGGATTAAATACTGTTTAAGATATAAAATTGTCATCTTAAAGCCTGTAACATTATGTTTTGTGTCATACATTATCGGTGGAAATAATTGTTTGTGTTTTTCACTTGAGTATGCTAGTCTCTGTAGCGTAGGAGACTGGTTTGAAACTTGCTTTGTTGGAAACCCCAAAGGCGGGTTATCTCGGGACGAGGCTCATATAGTGGTCAATATACATTTGAATTAAAAGCGGCATCTATTTTCTAAAAAAGCAAATAATCTGATTGGGACAAACTGTAATGGCCTTGCATTAAGACTTGCAACAGTGGTCAAATTACCCCACCCACTTTTTATTGATAGAGAGGCAAAACAATATTTGTAGTATCACACACTTACCAGGTGAATCTTTGAGATGTGTTATCAAATCTAGTTCACTAGAATACATGAACGAGTTTTTGCCTGATATGTTCAGTTATGTGACTTGGTTGCTATGGCAACCAAGGCAAGATGTACAGTAAGACATGCTCAGTTTAGGCTTGTAAATGTTTTATTAAGGCGCAATATTATACTTCGGCCCGATTTCAAATGTCAAAATAGGATATTGAATGCCAAAATACAATATCCGGCCCCAGTTTGAATGTCAAAATATGATTTTGAATGTCAAAATACGATATTCGGCCTCAGTTTGAATGTCAAAATAGGATTTTGAATGACAAACAAACGATATTCGGCTCTATTTCGAATGTCAAAATAGGATTTTGAATGTCAAAATACGCTATTCGGTCCCTGTTAGAATGTCAAAATAGGATTTTGAATGTCAAAATGCGATATTCGGCCCCTGTTCGAATGTCAAAATAGGATTTTGAATTTCTAAATGCGATATTTGGCCCCTGTTCGAATGTCAAAATACGATTTTGAATGTCAAAATGAGATATGTGGCCTCAATTCGAATGTCAGAATAGGGTTTTGAATGTTAAAATACGATATTCGGCCAGATTTCGAATGTCAAAAAGGATTTTGAATGTCAAAATACGATAATCAGCCCGATTTCAAAAGGATTTTGAGTGTTGAAATACGATATTCGGCCCGATTTCGAATGTCAAAATAGTATTTTGAATGTCAAAATACGATATTCGGCCAGATTTTGAATGTCAAAATATGATAATTGGCCCCAGTTTGAATGTCAAAATAGGATTTTGAATGTCAAAATACGAAATTTGGTTAGTTCGAATGTCGAAATAGGATTTTGAATGTCAAAATACGATATTCGGCCCAATTTTGAATGTAAAATTAGCACTTTGAATGTAAAATACGACATTCGGCCTCAGTTCAAATGTCAAAATAGGATTTTGAATGTCAAGATACGATATTCGGCCCCATTTGGAATGTCAAAATAGGATTTAGGCCCCATTTTGAATGTCCAAATAGGATTTTGAAGGTCAAATACGACATTTGGCACAATTTCGAATGCAGAAATAGGATTTCATATGTCAAAATACGATATTAGGCCTCAGTTCGAATATCTAAATTGTATTTTGAATGTCAAAATACGATATTCGGCCTCAGTTTTAATGTCAAAATAGGATTTTGAATGTCAAAATACGATATTCAGCCCCAGTTCAAATGTCAAAAAGGGATTTCGAATGTCAAAACACGATATTGGGCCCCAGTTCAAAAGTTAAAATAGGATTTTAAATGTCACAATATGATATTCGTCCCAAGTTTGAATGTCAAAATAGGATTTTGAAAGTCAAAATACGATATACGATTTGGAACGAAAAACGAAAAGCGAAAAACGAAAAACGAATAGCCAATAAGGAAAAGTGAAAAACAAATTCCGGAAAAACGAAAAGCGAAAACAAGAAGCAAAAAATGATTACCGAAAAGCGAAAAACAAACCCACTTCACCATGCTAAAGATTATTGAAGTGTTTATGAGAAGTGTAGGTACGGTAAATGTTCTAAAAGTTCTAACACTAATTTATTATTATTATTTCAGCTGTTCGTAGATTTATAAATTACATTTCAGAAAAATGCCAGTGTTCGAAATTTTAGAATGTGGTCTTAATCATGAGAAAAATACGGTATATATGCATGTCAAAATGTGGTAGAAACGTGTTGAAAACACGGCAATATGATTCAGTAAAATGTCCAGCACGTGCGGTATTCGCCAAGTCGAGAGCCAGGCACGTGCATGTTATGTCACTCAATTTCTTACAAGTTGTAAAAGCCCACTGATTTAACTATTCGATAAGCCGGGTCTCCTATGTTCACTCGTCATGAGCTTCCATCAGAAAACCAAAACGCTTTCGCTCGCTCTCCTTCTGCGCAAATGCCGACTTTGACTTCCAGTTAATATTTTAATAATGTCACTCAAGAATTGAAACTGCTAGACATCTCGTACGATCAGAATTTTTTGCATAGAACTACACTAAACTTTAAAATACATAGACGAGTTCCCAGAGTAGAACAAACTGACGAAATTCAAAAACTTGTCAATCTGCCAATGCATTGTTTATTTTGATTTTCCCGAAAGGATGTGCATGTACCAGTCTCTCTCTCTCTCTCTCTCTCTCTCTCTCTCTCTCTCTCTCTCTCTCTCTCTCTTCATCTCTCTCTTTATGTTTGCAAAAACGGTTTGCATCTATATCAGTCCCGAATGGTATTCAGGAAAGAATGTTATTACTGTTACTTAATGACCTGATATTTCAAATTTCATATACTGCTCAACTAAATTTTTATAACTTTATGCAATTTGCTCAAATAGAAATCAATTTTAATTTATCCGTGCTAAACTTTTGTTTAGCAGTATATATCCTACAACAGCTTCTTCAAAGTAAATTATTTCCCTACAACAAGAGATTACATTTATTATTCATTCACATAGTATGTAACCTGTACATGATTATCAATAGTAGATTACCTGGTGAGATCATCCTTATGAACAAGTATGTGGTTGGGGGCACAGTGCTTCATAAACACATTTTCTAGTTTAAATTTTATTTTGGTATTGCTACTAACCGTCCTCTATCAGCTGACCAAATCTGAGGCTACTAGCTGTAATGGTTTTCAAGATTTACCTTTGTTTCAAGTTTTTTATGTGCTAATTTGCAAAGGGCATTACCAGTAAAATGCATTATCCTCTATCAGCTGTCCAAGTTTGAAGCTCCTAGCTGTAATCGTTTTTGAGATATAAAGCTTTCTATGTCCAAATTTTCAAAGGGCAATAATTAAAAAAACAGTTATATTATCACAGGTAATCTTCTCAGTATCCTCTATCTGCTGACTAAGTTTAAAGCTCCTAGCTGTTATACTTTTTGAGATATCTTGATTATAAAATTAAATTTGCAAAGGGCAATAACCTGTAAAAATGCAAAGGGCAATAACTCGAAAAAAAAATAACATTTTTTTACATTTTCACCAGGTCATCTGCTTATTATCTATCCTCTATCAGCTGCCCAAGTTTGAAGCTTCTTGCTGTATTATTGTTTTAGAGATATCAAGCTTTCTATGTCCACATTTTCAAAGGGCAATAACAAAAAAAACTTTTTTAATAACCTTTCACCAGGTAATCTACTCATTATCCTCTATTTGCTGACTAAGTTTGAAGCTTCTAGCTGTTATACTTTTTGAGATATATTGATTACAAAATTTCATTATGACCCTTTAAAAGGGACATAACTCCACGAATTTGGACAAGAAAATACGAATCAACTATTTTTTGATAACAAATCTATTTATGAAATTTCAAAACTGTAACTCAATTTTTGTAACGGACGCACAAACGGAATGACCGACGGACCCAAAGCAATATGCCCCTCCAACTTGTTAAAAATATTTGGGGCATAAAAATCATTTTTCCCAAATCATGTTATCAAAGTAACAAAATGATCATACCATCAGCGATTTCACAAGAAAGGCTTATATTCAAAGCAAATTGTCTTCTTCCAGAAAAGACGAATATGATAGTTATGTGGGCGACATATTGCTTTTGGTGCAGATCCCATTGGCGTTGGCTTTCACTTCCCTACATTATTGTCTGAACCAGTTGATTGATTTCGACCAAACTGGATTAGATACATTGTTAAGAGGAGGGGAAGAATTGATCAGATTTCGATGACCTTTGAAATGTCTTATTAGGTATTGGCAGCATGAAAATATGTCATCATCACCACCACTATTAGGAATACTTGCTTCTACAGGCTAAACTTATTGTTGTAATTATTTGGCTAATACCCACCGACTTTTAACTACTATATTTACCAAATAAAACTTAACTTAATAATTTTGCTTAAATCATATAGATTGTGTTAATCAACTCAACTATCTTTATGCACATTGAAGTTTTGCATTATTAGGCATTTTTCCAGTGGAATTTGAACCACTTTAAGACGTAATTAATTCAATTTTCATTTTACAATAAGCCTGTGTTTGTTTCCATGGTAACGGAAAGAGAGCGGTAACTCCCTTTACATGTTTTCACAGTTAACAAAACCTGAATTTTAACGTTTTCGTTGGTTTGCGAAGAGTTATTGCCCCTTGTTCCTTTCATTTCTTCAAACTTTGAAATTTAAATGGTATTATAAGAAAACTAGTTTAATGTTGTATTGATTATAGTAATTTTCTTTTCAAGATATCTTTAATATTAGAGAAAAAGTCCCACTTTATTTCCCATCCCCCCTGTTTTGTTCACATTTTGGCTAAAAAACATGGAAAAATCCATTTTTGCTCAATCCGTAATGACAAATATTGCCGATCTATATTATGTGTTTACTAAGTTTATCAATTATTACCAAAACATAGCTCATGCTGAATCTTTTTGCAGTTTAATGTCCAAATTATGTGACCACCACATAAGCTTCTTTTTTACAAAAATGGCAAACAGTGCAAACTTCTTGGGATGGTTTTATGATAAAGATGCTTTTACCCCACTCTAATTTTTACACGTTTGCAATATATACACTTACCAGCTTCCAACAAATGTAGTGAGAATATTGAAAGCGTGGTGCCATTTATGATATACTCGTTTAAAAAAGGCCTAAATTTGAGAATTTGAAAGTTTCTAAAAAGTTGCTTAGTAGCTATAATTTACGGTGATAGCAATTTAAGTCAGATGTATTTATAACTCTTTAATCTCTAAATTTGTATTGGAAAAACATTGAATAATTTAAGAAATAAAACGGTTTTGTTATGTTTCTATCTAAAATACTAGATATTTCAGCCAGAAAAGGTGCTAAATTCAATCAATTCATTAGTGAATTTTGTCCATATTTGGCAAAAAGTGATTTCCTTGGTTACCATGGCAACAAACATTGATAGCAAACTTTTGACAATTGTTTTCCTATTCCTGAGTGGTACTGACCATTCTGTGAAAGTTTCATCCAATTCCGAGTCGGTCCGTGCCGGGGCCCTATTGGAATTCTTTGGTGGTTACAGAGAATTGATGTTAAGTATTTACCAGTTAATATGAACACCAGTTTTTGTGAATCCATATCAGTTGAAATTGACATCAACAAAAGTGATAAGTTGTTAGCTACTTCAATATACAGAAGCCCATGTTCATCCAAGGAGAACTGCATAAGTCTTAATAACTTGTTTAATGAAATTTCAAATAAACAGTATTCACATATTCTCACCATGGGAGACTTTAATTACCCAGATATTAACTAAAAAAATGTATAACTGAGACAGACATTGGAGATACACAGTATGAATTTATAGAAACAGATAGAAACTGCTATTAATATCAACATATATTAAAACATACAAGGGGTAGGGGAAATAACACACCATCATGCATAGACTTAATATTTTCTAATGAAGAAGGCATGATAAGTGGCATAAATCTAGATTCGCCATTAGGCAAGAGTAATCATTCTGTAATTATGTTTACATTTAATTTTTATGTCATTGGCAGTGGTGCACCAAAGACAAGATATAAATATGACAAGGGTGATTATGTGAACATGAATGAATTTCTGAAAATTGACTGGTCAGAAAGACATTGACTCTCAGTGGTCATCATTTCGTGAAAATTTTAGTGATGCGAGTGAAAAATATATCCCAAAAATTATTATAAACAAAAACAATAAAACGAAGAAACGACATAACTTACCAACTAAGACAAATACAAAAGCAAAGATTAAACGTAAACAAAGACTTTGGAACAAATATCTGCAGACAGGAGATGAAAGATACAAAGTTGAATATAATAAGTTAAGATATCAAGTGCGGAGGATTAATAGACAGACCATTAAAATCATGAAAAAAAAAATATTGCCAGTAGTATTAAAATTAACCCAAAAAGATTTGGAACTACGCCCAATCTAAGTCAAAGACCAAGAGTACTTACCAGATCTATATAAAGACTAGACTAAAGAACAAGTGATTGAATCTGATAAAGAGAAAACAAATGTGTTGGCAGACTTTTTTACATCGGTATTCACCAAAGACCCAGGAAGCAAGATGCCAGATATAAAACCTAAGCCTGTTCCAGTTTTAAATGACATTGTTATAACCCCAGAATTGGTAAAGAAAAAACCTGATAACCTGATGGTAAATAAATCACCAGGCCCAGACTTATTACACCCAAGATTATTGAAAGAACTTAGTGATGTATTGTCATATCCCTTATTTATTATATTCAGAAAGTCTGTAGACTTGGGAGTTCTACCAGAAGAATGGAAATGCGCAAATATTACAGCACTTTTTAAGAAAGGGGACAAAAAGTGTGCCAGTAACTATAGACCTGTTAGTTTGGCCAGTGTTGTGTGCAAAGTTTTAGAATCCATAATCAGAGGGAGCATAGTCGAACACATGAAATCTAATAAACTCTTTAGTAAAAAACAGTTTGGATTTATATCTGGTAGATCAAAAGTCCTGCAGTTGACGCAAGTGATAGGCAATTGGACGAAATATTAAACGATGGTTGATGTTTTGATGTTGCATATTGTGATTTCATGAAGCCTTTCGACAAGGTGTGTCACAAAAGACTAGTACATAAACTTATGCTATATAACATAGGCTCAGTATAATCAAAATGGATAGAATATTTCCTAGACGGTCGTACATAAAAGGTAATCATAAATGGGGTGTCATCGGATCCACGGAATGTCACCTCTGGAATACCTAAGGGATCAGTGCTTGGACCAATTCTCTTCGTTCTGTATATTAATGACCTTCCAGATGTTATAAAACATGGTAGTATCCTATTTTTATTTGCGGATGACACAAAAATATACCTAAGAATAAATTGTACTAAAGACTGTGAGGACCTTCAAGATGATATCAAAGCCATGCAGTAATGGTCAGAGAAATGGTTGCTTTGTTTTCACCCTGACAAATGCAAATGTATGCGAATTGGTAACTCGGATATTAATGTATATGCTTATAGACTGAAAGAAAATGGAAAAGCTATGGAATTTTCAAAGTCAGAGAAAGATATAGGTGTAGTAATAGACAGTACATTAACATTTGAGAACCACATAAATGAAAAAGTTAATAAAGCAAATTCAATAATTGGAGTTATTCGACGAACATTCGAATTTCTGGATATCAAGACATTTAGGCTGCTATATACATCACTAGTCAGGCCTCATATTGAATACGCAAATCAAGTTTGGAACCCATATCTCAAAAAACATATTGACATTTTGGAAAATGTACAACGTCGGGCTACGAAATTAATATTATCAAATCTCTCCTATGAAGAACGTCTACGTAAAATAAACATTCCAACATTAAAATACTGAAGATGACGTGGCGACATGATCGAAACATATAAAATTCTCTCAGAAAAATATGATCCTGAAGTCATTAATTTAAGAGATGACTCAAATACCAGAGGACATATATGTAAGATTTATAAAAGTAGAGCTAGATTAAATGTCAGAAGGTTTTTATTCTGTATGGGAATTGTGGATCAATGGAACTCTTTACCATCAAATGTAGTGGAAGCAAAGACAGTTAATTCATTCGAGAGGAGATTGGATAAATTATAGAGGGATCAACCAGTATATTATAACTACAGAGATACAATAAACCCCACCGGATATGACAAAAAAAAAACAAAGTTAAGAAGAATCATAGCTGGCCCAAAAGGTCGTGACAGACCTTCTACCAGAAGAGGATTTGTGAGTATTTGTGAAAATGTGAGTTCAGCCCTATTAAAATCCATTATTTTGATTAGCCAAAACGTTTATCAACAGCGATATTTTATTGACAAAACATAAACTTAATTTATTATCGCTTGTTTTGCTGCAACCACACTTGTGATTGTGTTAGCATGGTCCTGTGACGTCAGCGTCACGTTATCAAAGTAGATCCTCGATGTACATCCGAGGTCTGTTTCCACGGAATTCCGCGGAATTGGCTGAGGCAGTTCCGATTGAAAGATTAACGTCACAAAATCAGGACAAAACGCAAAACTGGACCACAGAATGGGAACTACAGCAAACAATGAATCAACAACAACAGAATTACGTCGGTATCAATCAATCCTGTTTACTTGGAGATTTAACGTAATTATGGCAGTATCAGTAACTTAATGTATGGGTTTTTAAATATAATTAGTGAAGGGATTCATTAAGGCCAACAGTGTACCGCAGGTATTTTAAATAATTGAGATAACGGGTCAGCTGTAAATTATCATGACTGGAGAATCGACTTGTAAATATATCAAATGAGCCAGTGCATGAGATTTCCAACAATGTGGTATAAGCGACCAGCAAAGGCTCAGACCAGCCTGCGCATACGCGCAGTCTGATCAGAGCCTTTGCTAAACGCTTGAGTGTTCTATGATTGTTAAGCTACTGACTGAACATCATTTGGAGTTTCTAAGCTTAAAAGGGGGCTGCACAGGCTCTTCCGAAACTTCACATGTCTAAATGCCACACTGTTGGAAATCTCATGTACTGGCTCAAATTAATTTGTCTAGAGAGTTCGAGAGAGGAACAATTTGACAGTGAACCATTTCCCATTGAAGCATTGGAGGAATGGTCTTTGTTGTGTGCGATGATATCTTTTTGCTATGAATTTTTATGTTTTTGATAGTGATTTTATCATATGATGTCGCATATGGGAGTGAAATAACGCCATGCATTGATATCGATAAACCACTAGTGGTTTTCAGATTTACGGGAAACGCTATGACGTCCATAACAACGTTGCGTACATAATGACAAAATTCTAACTTTTTTACGCCAGAAAGGAGATTTCAGAGTATTCTTAATGTCATATGAGAAACAGAATCTAACATTCGAGCTCTTGTATTATTGAATTTATTAAAGTAGACAAGCCTCGCATTTTATCACTTTTCCCCAACTCGTTTTATAAATTCAATAAAATATGAACACTCATGTAAGATCCTATATATTATTTTACTATGAAATGTTATGTTTTTGATAATTATTGTACATCACATATCGCATATACCTCGGCGTCATTTTGCTATTGTTGTGTGATCATTTATTTCAAAACATACCTTCACATAAATCTAGGTTCTAGGAAAATCATACTTTTCATATACTTCCTGATAAAAAATAAAGGCATTTAAAACTCTGATAAGGTATTAGGAAAGGTCAATCAATAATCTTATTCCGACAGCAAGCTTGCTATAGTGCATGGTGACATTAGTATGCCCATCTTTCTATATCACTCAGCAATTGGTTATTAATCAAAAGCTATATCAAGCACAATTTGTAACAATGAGGATCGTGGAATATGCTCCTTCAAACATGAATGTATACCTAATTAACAAGTATCTCATTGACAGATACCGCTGGCGTTGAGATTTGTTTGAACACATTTTTGTTTTACTCTTGGCGATTTATTTGCCTTAGCAAAGATACATGACCATGTATACAGCAATACCATGTTTGCACCTCAGGATCAAGTTATATTACTGGTAATATGCCGAGGCTGACACGGTTAATTGGGACAATAAGTCCCTATCTCTCACCAGAATTGTAAACTTAGAAATAAATTAATCTGCAAAATTAATTCAGCTGAGCAAATTACAGATTCTTGTGAGAAGTTTCATGAAAACATCTGTCTCTGCAATTGGGGTCAAAAATGTCATTTAGTGGTGGATCCTATCGCCATGAGTTAAGAGGATGATATCGTCTATTGGTAAATTGGCTTTACCGTTTACCTCTGTAGAGTCTGTTGCCGTTTATCTTTTACTTGTCATATTTCTAAATGTCCAAGAATGCCAGTCTTACTCGCAGTTTGATAATTGTATATAGCGTCCTGTTACAAACCTGGTTGAGCATTTTCGCATATTGTCTGGGTCCTCATGAAAGACAAATCTTGTAGCTCCCGAAATACCATGCTCCATGACTGGACGAACCAGGCTTTTTTATGAGGCTTCAGTTATGGCTAGGGGACAATAAAACAAGATACGCTTTAGCAAACCAATGGTCCTGATAGCTTTTGTGCAAATATTGCTACCATGTCTATACCTTCTCATATCCTTTGTACTTGATACTCCAAGTTATTAAATTGTTACAACATTTTCAAGGAATATACCCTCTAAAGTGTAATCAGCATTTATTTGTCTTGTCCTTTTTTGTCAGCTGCATATTGCATTTTTCAGGTTAAAATACCATACTAAAGAAGTCGGCAACGATCAGGAATCAATACAATTAAGTACCAGACCTGACTCGGAACACCATATGGAAAAGTGACAAAAGCACAGATGGCATCACACACAAGAGAGCCATATTCCCAGTAGGTGCCCACAATGCTGCAAGGAACAAAGACAACATAACAAAGATAAACATGAAACATAAAAACAAAAATGATGCACAAAAAAAAGCACTGCTTGGAACAATCTTCTTCAATTAATACAACAAGGCACCATAGAATACAGGATCCGAAAGCTATTGGCGCCAGAGAGATTTTAGTCCAATTTCGAATTTAGATATCAAATCATAGTATCATCTATAAAATTTAAGAGAATGTTTTGCGAAGTAAATGTTACCGATAGCCTTGTTTAAGAAGTTTCTGAGTTAACAATTTATTGCTAATGTTGAAGTCATCAACAATGCTAGATGCTCTAGTAAAACGAATGATTTGAGAGATAAAGAATCCCGAAAAAATTATATTTGATCCAAATTCATCAACTAGATTAAAAAAATATAAAGAGGCATGAAACTGAACCTAAATAGATTAAATTTTTGCAATCACCTTTTCCTTTAGGCTTTAATGATAATATATACCATGGAGGCAACATTTCTAAAATGCCAGATTTTGATGTTTTTTTCTGTTTTGAAATGTAAAAAACGTAAAAGTAGATCTCATGGTAAACGTAAAAATGGCAACATTAAGCGCAAAATTTGTACTGAAAAACGCTTAAATACTTTTCTAAAGGATATTTCTTTGGCTTTAACTAATCATGGTCGGCATGGCTTATTTTCATTTTTTAAGTTCCTTGCCTATCTCAGTTTTACGCAATTTAGAGTTAAAGGCTAATAAACTTTACGATAGAGCAAACAAGTTATATAAAGCAGCACTCCTTACAAGGTGTTATGTTAAACATTTCCTTAGTCCTTATATCGATTCTGAGGTCAACCATAAACGACATTTTATCAAAATTCCATTCATTAACAAAGGTATTGAGTTTATTGATTTACATAGTATCTTCAAGGATAATTCAGTGATTTCATCTATTCCAATACTTTATTAATTCTGAAACTCCTATCATTTGTTATAAATATAATAAACCAATTAGGTCTACGATATTTAACTTTAATATAATGTTTAATGATTTAGATATAGATTCCAATACTCCTGCCTCCTGAGATTGTAAAAATTCAAATTATTTATATCCCTCTGCAGGGCATGTTATTACAGGTAATCTAAATGTCATTCCTGATGCTAGAGTTTACATATCATTTCTAAAGGTCCTAAATATAGATTTCCCTCTAATATTGATTTCTCTGAATGTCGTAGAGAGATCGCTGCTTCTTTAAATGACTTTAGTAATCGCTGGTGCATACGGGAAAATGTTGAACCTGATGCCTTGAAGGAATGGAAGATTAACATGTTTAAATTATTGATACTCGTATTTCATTTTACTCTCGTAATACACATCTTTTGCCACCTAAACCTAAATCTTCTTTTCGTCATCTTAAACAAGGTATCCAGGATTTTCATATGAACTATGCTTTGGTTCCAGCAGATAAAGCTGCTAACAATGTTGTAGTTGTTTGACGATTGTATTATACTAATACTCTTAAGCGTGAGCTTGTTGACACTAATGCCTATAAACTGCAGCCTTCTTTAAGTGAAAGGATATTGTTGATGGGCATGGTTGTCATACAGCCCTACAGTTTGGTGTCAAAGCTAAAGAAAATAAAGACAAAGTTCCTACGTTGTACTGGTTACCTAAACTCCATAAAAAACCTATGAAGCAAGATTTATCGCTAATTCTAGTTCTAGTACGACATCAGAACTTTCTAAATTGTTTACCTCGTCTCTTACAGCTGTTAAAAACATGTTATCAAATATTGTGAAAAGGTATATGAGAGATCCGGTAAAACCCTATTTTGGTCTATTAAAAATTCAGGTGTTATTTTAGATAAACTTAAAGCTAGAGATTTCAATGCGACCGGTTTGTCTACTTATGATTTTTCTACTCTTTACACTACTTTACCTCATAATTTAATTAAAGATAATCTTATTGATCTTATTGAAAGAACCTTCCAGAGAGAAGGCTCTCCTTACCTTGCATGTAATGACAGAACTGCATTTTTTACTTCAGAAAAACCTAAAAAATATCATTCATGGTCGTGTTAAAATGTATGTGATGCGCTGACCTTTTTGTTGGACAACATTATATTCGATTTGGCACCAAGCTCTATAGACAAGTAGTTGGGATTCCTATGGGCACTAATTGTGCTCCCCTGGTTGCAGATTTATTCCTGTTTTGTTATGAGAGGAACTTTATGATGTCTCTTTCTGATGATAAGCAGGCTGATGTTATTGATGCGTTTAACACTACTTCCAGATATTTGGACGATATTTAAATATTAATAATGTTTATTTTGACAACATGGTTAGTCAAATATATCCTTCAGAGCTCCAACTGAATAAAGCCAATGCCTCTGATACCGAAGCCGCATTTTTAGACTGGCATTTGTCAATTTCTAATGATATTGTGTCTACCAAAATTTATGATAAACGTGACGACTTTGATTTTGAAATTGTCAATTTCCCATTTTTAGATGGTGATGTTCCTCGTTCTACATCCTATGGAGTCTATATCTCTCAACTCATTCGTTTTGCTAGAGCATCTAGCTATGTTGCTGACTTCAACACTCGAAATAAATGCTTAACTCAGAAACTTCTTAAGCAATGCTATCGGTATCATAAACTTCGCAAAACATTTTCAAAATTTTATAGACGATACTATGATTTGATTTCTAAATTCCAAGTTGGACTTAAATCTCTCTTGCGCCAAGGACTTTCGGATTCTGATTTCTATAGTGACTTGGTGTATAAATTAAAGAAGATTGTTGGCTCTAATAATTTTTCAGCGCAGTTCATTAAAATAATTTCCCATTATAAAAAGATTGGCTATAACATTAATGTATTGCAACAGACTGCATGCTTGGTAGTCAACTCAATCACGGTTGGCAACTTTGCTTTCCTCTTTAATTGCACGCCGGTGGGTCGGCCTTCAGACTCTATGATGGTTCCGACTTAAAAACTTATCTATTGATGTGATGGTAGTGCCCTGATGCTTTGGCTGTTTGTCAGGCCTACAGGGGTTTACCTGTTGGATTTCTTTTGCTCCGGTATTCAGTTTAATTTACTGTTGAGTCCTTACTTTATCTCCTTGTTATATCTTGATTTATATGTTTTAGGAGATGATGCATTTATAAGTTAGGGGTCTTTCATGCAAACCAAATATCTATGTGTCTTGATCCACATCTGAATTAAGGGTGAGGTTGGCGCTGTGAAGCCAGTTTAAGCCCTCAAGTAAAATATTTTACTGACCGTTCCAAGGCGGTACTTCTTTTGTGGATCTTTTTTGTTTTTGTTCTTTCTGTCTTGTGTTTGCTATGTCTTTGTGCGCGTCTGTTTATATGTGCTTTGTGGTCACCTGCTGGGAAAGGGCTGACCAAAATAAAACATCATCCATTCGACTCCTAACTAATCCTTTTGCACGTAAGTGTGTTCTCATATTTCACTTTATATATGTGAAAAGCTAGTTGGGACTCAGGGGGCGGGGATGATATCCCACAGCCCAAAACGTGATGTCTGGGCGAGCCTGAACATAAGCATTTGGATTTTTGTATGCTCTCTTGAAAATCGTTTTTGCAGTATAATAAATAATTAGTACAAGTAGATTTCCATTCATAACCCATTAGTCACGAGATATTACAACGTTTTAGCATATATTTCAAAAGATTATGAAAATTGTCCTTTTATTAAATTCAGTTGGTAGATTATTTTGCACATATACTGTATTTATCCAATACACATAAACTACAAGGTCCTTGACTAGGCGTACTTTACGCATGGATTGATGATTATAGTGCATTGCTGCATAATATTGCACCAAGTAAATACATTATCATCAAGGTTGAATATGGACTACAGTAGCACTTCAAAATATTTCTTAACAAATGAGATAGAAAAAAACAACAACAAAAATAATCATTAAAATGCTAATCGATTTTGGACTTTAAAGTACTTCCACTGTGATTTATGATCGAGTATTGATAAAATAATACCCTTACATGTGAAAATAAATAATTTAAATGTTTTGGTGAAGTCAAATTTTGCAACCCCTACCCCCTTTGGTAGCACCTCCTGTTTTGTATTAGGGGTCTGTCTGTCTTATTATAACCTTAATTCGTTCCTAATACATCAAGCGTCCTATTCAAAAGGATACCAGTGATATCTTATGCATAGGGAAGTTTTGGGAAACATCTGAAAAATAGGCAGATACCCTATCAAAGTGTCAGACGTCCTTCGAGGGCGATAGTTTAAAATTCCAAGCGTCGCAAAGCCAGCCATATTTACAAGATCATATTTTGTATTTACAATTATAACGGCAACAAGATTCAATGCGTTTCACTTGTAAGTCAGTGACCTATGGTATGTCCCTAATTTGGAATACATTTGGTCAAAGAATGAATTCAGTAAGTCTGTAAATGATTAATTACAGTAGTTTATAACCATGTAGCTGATAGGAAATACATAAACACCGGAAATAGAAACATTGTTGCAGTAATTGGAAAACCTTTTAATAATAAACGAACTGCAAAATAGAATTGGTAATTGTATGCCGACCAGAGAACTTCGAAAAGTGTGGATATAATTATTTGCAGTGTTTGATAATGACAAACACAATAGCAATTTTATTTGTGTTTGCTTTATGGGCCAAATACCGGAAGTATGTGTACACAGAATTCATAAGGCCGATCACCTCAAACTGAGTTCATTGTATTTTTGGTACAGTATCTAGATGAAACTTGATATAGAAGAGAGAGGGCTGGTCGCTTTGCTTAGTTTGTTTTCTTGGTGTCTCGTGATTGTTGTGTGGCTCTTCCTCGCAGTACCATGGGTTTGTCAGCAGTTTGTGTTTTTGGTATTTCCTGGTCATACCCATTTTCTATTATTGATGTCACGACTCTTGTTTTTGTGCTGCGTGGTTACTGTAAAATGTTTCCCCGTACATACATTTAATGTCGTTATGCTTTAACTTTCCTATTTGTGTCATTTAAATACCTCATATAAGGCTTCAACAACAGTAGAATCTAGGGCGAAGCCTTGGTACCAGTAGAATGCATTTAAGCCCCCCCCCCCCCCAGTTCCTAATCATACTCACTTAGTATTTTTGGTAAAAATATTTCCGTTTACGGTAAATGGTACGATATCTTACCAGATAAGCCAATCTGTTGTGATCAAAGTTTCATTACCTAATTGCAATGGGTACAGCATGGTGTTGTCGTGGTCCATAGATGTTGTATGAAACTAGAAAAGAGGCCCTCGCCAGTGCAGAGCAAATCCAATAGCTACTACTAACATGGTTAATTGACCCGTCTAGTGCATCTTAAAACTAATCAATAGCTTATAAATGTAAGCTGAACATAGCAAGACGATGAGTTCAAGCTCACAAAAACTTCTGGTGATAGGCATGAGAAATGCATGCATTAATTTTGAAGGAGTCGCAATACTATAAATACAAAACAAGGCGCCTGATGTTAGTTTGATTTGTTAGTTTCTCTGCGATGATGCAAATGTTTAAGTTAGGAAACCTCCATCCGAACCAAACAATTTTGGGTTTTAGCAACAGCATAATCTAGGGCAAAGATGTGGGCAGTACAGTATATTTAAAAATAGTGAGTGAGTATGATCAGGAAATACCACAATCACAAACCGCAGACAACCCCGTGGCACCGCGAGGAAGAGTCGCTCAACCATCACGAGACACCAGGAAGACAAATTAAGCAAAGCAACCAGCTCTCTCTTCCCCATCAAGACGATTGCAATACTAGAACGGACATAAAGTAACGTACAACAAAACATAGAACAAGTACAGACTCCAGTAATGGGAGCAACAATAAACAAAAAGTCAACAACAACAGAAGCCCCCCCCCAAGCAGTGACATCGACTGTTGACTGTTCTCGTGCGGCGATTCTGTTGTTGTTAATTAATTGTTTGTGTTTGCCCCCATTGGATGTAGAGGTTTTGTGTTTGGGACCCTTTTGTGATGTGATTCCTGGTGTCCTTCCTAGTTTATCGATCATCTTGTAAAGGAGAGAGCTGGTAACTTTAATGTAATTGTGCTGTGGCCTCTTCCTCGGGAAGTCATGGGTAGGTCTGAAGTCTGTGATAGTGGCATTACCTGATCCTAGTCATTTGCTTTTTCACCAATGATTAGATGGGCCGCAACGCGAGAAAACCTGTCGTTGGAGTTTTCGATGAAGTAAGATTCAAACCAGCCTGCTCAGCTACAGAGACTAGCTAGAACATTTAAATGTCGCTTGTAGCAAAAATAGTAAGTGAGTATGATCACAATAACACACTGCAGACAAACCCATGGCATCGCGAGGAAGAACAACATAGCAAGTCTAGATATGATAATTCCCAATAAGTGAATAACAAAGGCGCTGATCAGATTGAGCGCATGCGCAGGCTGGTCTGCGCCTTTGTTGTTCGCAAACCTCTGAAGACATGTTTTCTCGCGTCGAAGCCCAAATTTATAATTTGTTGGATGGACATGTTTCATGCTCTTGATCTAAGTTTATTTCTTTTATAACTTGTTTTCGTTTTGTGAGAGTATTTTTCAATACTAAAACACTTCAACATTACAGAGACAACACATGTTTTACTGCTAAGTTATACCTTGAAAATATTAACCTGATCCTGGCCTTTATCATTAACATAATTTCACAGCCGATCGAGCATCTAAATATATCTTCGGCGTTCATCGTACGACTAATACGGATAGGCACATGGTACTTTTTAACACAATAGATGCATATACCGCTATTGAGCTCAATTGGCTATCAGTTGCTTGTGTGGCTCAGTGGATAGAACACGTGAATATTGCACACTTATATTTTTAAGCTCTGCGTTGTTGGTTCGAATCCTGCACGTGACATTTATTTTTGTAACTACTTTAAAGACTTTTGTTTTATTTTTATTAAATTTTCTCCTTTGCAAAATTGTTTCTCCATTTTAATTAATTTGATCTCTTTGGTGACAATAACATTCACTCGTAGGATCCGTAACACTGTACTTCAACTATCGCCTGTCGCCTCTTCAGTTTTAAGATATGAGCTGCGACATGATATTTCCAACAATGTGGCATTTTGACACGAATAGGTGAGTCTGTGCACCCTCCTTTCGAGAGTTGAAACTAAATGCTGTTTATTCATTAGCTTACCAGGCATAGAATATTCAAGTGACTAGGAAAGGCTATGATCAGACTGTGCGTATGCGCATGCTGGTCTGCGCCTTTGCTTGTCGCACATACCACATTGTTGGAAATCTCATTGCTGTTCTTTAGAGAAATGCTACGATCTGCAATAACTTATTTATTTTGCCTTGGAGGCAAGAGCACGGGTGTTAGACCTATTCACAAACTAAATTCTAACACCAAGCATCAAGAAGTTGTTAGTCATAACATTTTCAAAGAAAGCGTGAACTTACATTTTTTGTGTTTATGTGCATTTCTTTGACATGAAAACAAAGAAAAATGTAATAAAATAAAGTTGCGTCGACCAGGATTCGAACCCATAGCTTACGTATCTGTAGCTATGCTGACTAACCACAAGACTACCGTGGAAAGTACAACTACATTGAGTTATCAATGGATCTTATCCCAATTGTACCAAGATGTTTATTTCCGTAATTGTTCGAAACATACCGATTGCACACGATTCATCACGAAAAACTATATATTCAGTGTTAGTACTGTAATAATTTATTCATGCATAAAGGTCAGGATCAGGTTAATATGGTAGAGGTATACTTACGCAAGGCTATCAATATCATACACTTCCTAAATCATTTTCTTAATTAAACCAGGGACACTAAAAAGTATTCGTTAAATAAAATATTTGTTTGAAAACTCTTCTGCAGTGAAAGTTTACTGGTGAAACAAAATCTGCTTTTCTTTTACAAGGAACTTTAAATCCTATCTTTAACCAGAGAAGTAAACTTAGCAACAAAAGCATCTGCAATTTTAGCAGGGCAAATTACAGATACTGGAAGCTTGTTTCATTGTTTTATAATCTGTGTAAATGATCTGCCTTAATAAATATCTTCGCTGCAATAGGTGTCTGAAATGACTGCCGATCCCAGATAGAAGTTTTTGTCTTTGTAAACAGGCTTTATAGTCCAAGAGCCCG
The DNA here is from genome assembly GCA_964019695.1 of Loripinus fragilis. Taxonomy (NCBI): domain Eukaryota; kingdom Metazoa; phylum Mollusca; class Bivalvia; order Lucinida; family Lucinidae; genus Loripinus; species Loripinus fragilis. The sequence continues at coordinate 11,599,854 of OZ026520.1, forward strand.
TAATAGGTTTAATTAAGTGGTTGAGGCCAAAAGGTTATAACGTGAGTTCTTATGTAGAAAAGTGTGCTGAATTCAAAAATCAAACTCTTAAAAAAATCGGCTGGTACACAAAAGTGCTATGCGCAACGGAATACCCCTGGGTATGCAATATCTAAAAATAGCGCTAAAATTGGGGTACCCTTGCATGTTTATAATTTAAACCATGAAATATTAGTAGTAAAATGCAAATCTTGGTAGCAAACAATATATAATGATCAATGTTCAATATAAAAATAAAAAATAGAGATGCCAAGGACGCTTTCTAACTCTAGATTACAGCAAATTATAAAGCCCACGAAAACTAATGACTTTTGTCTCTGGTTATCAGATGGTTTTTAATTTGTTTAATTAGAGCATATTTATAATTCAATATTATGTAATACAATGGTGTTGGCATCAGCAACTATTATAGTTTCAAAAATGATAGAGTATGGCCAAGAAATGTCATAATCACAGACTGCAGGCCAACCAATGGCACCGTGAGGAAGGGACACAAAGAATGCATAATCCAAGCTCTTACAGTACAATATATATGTATATTTCAAGTTCCTATTCCTTTCAATGTGAATAAATTATGCTCCAATAAGACTATGATCTGCCTGGATGTTGGCCCAGCCTATTAGGTTTGTATCTGTGAACTCTATGTATAGCTAGCTATCACCACATGGCCAGCCACGACTGAACAGACTGTGCTGGTCAATATTCCACATAACTTATATTCTGTCCTAGGAATTGCATGATAACCCATATCCCTATCTTTTGCTGAATCATAAAAGAATGGATGAGTATGAAAAAAGTAAGTGAGTATGATCAGAAAATACCACAATCACACACTGCAGACCAACCCACGGCACCGTGAGGAAGAGTTACAAGACACCTGGAAGACAAACAAAGTAAAGCAATCGGTTCTCTCTTCCCCATCAAGATGATTGCAACATAGCAATGTACAACAAAACATGGAACAACCACAGAACCCAACAATGGGAGAAACAATCAACAACGAATCAACAACAACAGAACCGCCGCATTAGAACGACCAATTTGTACGGAAAAGCAATATAGTGAGAACGTCAGTATAGCAGGGATGAGAACATTCTGGATTGATCAGGATTTCCTGATTGAGCACTGGCATATGATGTGTATAATGTCAATGTAAATTTGGTTGAAATTTAGTTTTAACATTGTTGAATTGTTTTATCATAGATTAAGCATAAACTGAGTGCTTTCTATTGGTGTTATGTTAATTGAAGCTTTTAATAAGTGATCGAAAAATCTGTTTGGCTCCATTCAGGATCCAACAGTTTGGTTTTCTGGATTGAGAATGTCTGACTGTTCTCATCCCTGTATAGATGCATTTGACAACAATACTAGGTTGAACAATTAGTTCACAAGTATGCTTAACATGCAAGATAATACAGGTATCAGCTTCTACATTTTGTCAATTTAGGTCTAAGAGATCTTTACGTGTCATTTTTCCATCAAATAATTTGTATTTTCTTTTAAAAAGCAGACTTCATTAATCCAAAATACAGCTCACATGGCGTTAGCATGCTCATTTCGGCAACACACTTCTGCCACTAATCTCAACTGAGATGTCTTAAATGATTCTGATTTTAAAGCTTAAGTAAATCATTTTGTAATACCCTGCTCAGGTCCAGATACATTTACCTCTCCTTATCCCAAGCCATGATCTTCTCTGGTAAAATCATTTATTGATGGATATTTCAAAGCGTCACATGCAAAATCTACATTATTTGCATGTCTGACAAGACGACGAGACAGAGTCACATTTGCTTGACCTCCAAGAGTTGAAGGCTAATCTACATTAAAATGTACCAGGAACATTCCATCGAAAATACAAGCATCTATATTTCTGGGAGCTAATTGAAAAGAGTTGATTTGTCAGTAGATATTTTAAGTTCATCAATATGGACAGAAGTCAACGGAACCAATGCAAGCACCCTTTTCAGATCTTACTTTAACTATTGACAGATAAAGTAAGCGGCTAAACAAGTATTATGTACTTTATCTGCAAATGGTTTTGTTTTTTTTCTGCGAATAGGTTTTTTAAATTTAATTTGTCACCATAAGGGAGCTTCCTGTATTAAACTCTTTATACCATTATTGTCGCTTTGTCTGAGTTGCTAAAATGCTCCCTGCAATATTCTCAGATATCATCTTAACCGTGAAATGCAGTAGAGCTTTTCATCTCAAAAGTCTGTTAGAAAAGAGTCCATAGTAGTCCCAATCCCAGAATCCCAGTGATTAGCTTGTTCTTGTCTACATTGTCACCTTTAATTGGGCTTGGTGTCATCTGCATTCTCTTTCCGTCCTGACTTTCAATTAAATTGCTTACAAGCTCACTAAGTACAGATCTAGTCACTACCCACTTCCTTCTTGCAATCAACGCTAAATACTGAATGATGCCAACCCCTTAAATCTGGATGGAACATCAGCATTGACATTACCTGCTCTTAATTCAAATTCACAGGCGTCCAAAAAATGGTTTGTGTGTTCGTCGCATGGACATAGCCCCTGTCTCCAACATTACGCACGCAGTTGGGTGCCGGGGTTGGGTGTGCATCATCACTGTAAAAAAGCTCTTGGTGATATCTCATCTTCCAATGAGCATAACTAGGACAACTTGTAGCAAATAATATAATTACACACAATTTACACAGACAAAAAGTAAAAAAGTTTTAAACTGGGGTTTGGGGGGGGACTCGGGGTAATTTTGGTACGGTTTGCGAGTCAGTATTCTGAAACCAACCCCAATCCAGAAGGCTGCTGTTTTATCGTGTTCCCTGCCCATAGTAAGAACTGTGTAATGCACATACCTCTCCATATGTCTTGTGACTTTTGGTGCTTTGTGGCTCTTCCTCACGGTCTTGTGGGTTCGTCTGCTGTCTGTGATTGTGGTATTTCCTGATCATACTCACTTACTTTCTACTTACTTTCTTCATACTCATCCATATATTTAGTTAAGGTTCAGCAAGAGAGTGGGATAGGGTTATCTGTGGGGGTGGGGTTATTATGCAATTCCCAGAACATAAGTCATGTGGAATATTGACAAGAACAGTCTGGTCAGTCGTGGTTGGCCATGTGGTGCTAGCTATACATATAGTTCACAACTTAGAAACTAATAGGGCTAGGTCAATATCGGGGCAAATCTTAGTGTTATCTGAGCATAAGTTATTCAACTTGAAAGGAAAAGGAACTTGAAATATACCTATATTGCACTGTAACAGCTTGGATTATGCCTACTTTGTGTCCCTTCCTCACCGTGCCATGCTGGGTTGGCCTGCGGTCTGTGATTGTGGCATTTCTTGGCCATACTCCATCATTTTTGAAACTGTAATAATTGTTAATGACAACACCATTGTATTAAATAATATAATATTGAATTATAAATCTGCTCTAGCTAAAACAAGTTACAAATCATCCGAGAACCAGAGACAAATGTCATTAGTTTTCGTGGGCTTTGAAATTTGCTATATTTTAGTGTTAGAAAGCGCAATTGGCATCTCTTATTCTGTTTTATACTGAAAATGGATTATTATATATTCATTGCTGCCAAAATTTGCATTTTACTACTGATATAACGTGGCTTAAAGAACAAACCTGTAAGGGTACCCCCATTTTAGCGCGATTTTGAGATATCGCATACCTGGGGGTATTCCGTTGCGCATAGCACTTTTGTGTACCAGCCGATTTTTTTAAGAGTTTGATTTTTGAATTCAGCACACTTTTCTACATAAGAACACACCTTCAAACCTTTTGGCCACAACCACTTGATTAAACCTATTACGGGCTCTTGGACTATTACCTTTTAGATCATTGTATATTGCCTTTCCTCTTTTGCTAGATGTGTTCCGGTTGTATTTGTCCTAGAATGCCAGTCACACTCACGGTTTTGCTTTTGTGGTTTTTTTGTTATGTTTCTGTTAGTGAGCTTTTTCACTTTTTTCTAGTTTTTCAGAAACAACAACACACTGAGGGTAAATTATAAGGACTGGACAAACCTGCTCATTGTCATTGCAAAACAGTGGGTCATCCGGCCTAAGACTCAATGACAACCATGATCTTCAACTAACTGTTCCTATAGAAGCGGTATAATCAGAGTCTACACAGTTTGCTTAAAGCTGCATAGTCTGTAACTTTTGATCTTTTAATTTTAGAACTAATGTTTCTATTTTTCAAGAACACAATAAAAAAACTAAAATTCATGTATATTTTTTACCAATTTCGTAAATCTTAACAACTTATCAGTATCAAAACAACGGTATTTGTGTATTTGCGGATTGGAACCTGATGTGTGTCTTCTGCTAAATCCACCACGGCTTACTGAACGGTCTCATTAAGCTCTCTCAGAGTATTCGCCCAGTAATATATATATTCGCTTGCTCATTGGCTAATATCCGTTATTGTTCTCATTATCATATGTGTGTTGTTTTGTGCTTTGTCCTGATTTTATTATACAGTTTTGACTCTTTTCTATTTTGCAATCATCTCGCTGAGAAAGGGAAATATAATCTCTTTGCCTATTGTGACATTGTTTTCATGTTTGTGTCTTTGTTTATCTTTATACTAGGGTTTATGTCTCTCGGTGCCATTACAGGGTCTGTGATCTGTAAATATGACAAGTGCAGGACATATGCCTTTGAGCCTCGGCGCGAGAAAAACTGTCTTCGGGGTTTACGACAAAGTGAGATTCAAAGCAGTCTCCTCAGCTACAGAGACTAGCTGAATAGTTGAAATTCCGCAAGTCTAGATATGATGCTTTCCAATTAGCGAATAACAAAGGCGCTGATCAGACTGCGCGTATGCGCATGCTGGTCTCCGCCTTTGTTGTTCGCAAACCCCCGATGACAGGTGCCCACATATTTTCTTTGTTTATGCAATCCAGAGACAAATGAGAGCATCAGTATGACCAAGTTGTACAAAACATACTGCTTGATGAGCATGGTTGTATCAAAATGCAACACCTTTGGCTGATGATTTCCTGACAAACATCATGATGTCAAATTTACTTGTTTTAAAATTGAGAGACAAAGATACGAGGTGTAATTAAAAAGTCCTCTGGCGAATATGCTTTGGTGAGATTTATTGAATTTAAAGCTGCATACTCTGCAACTATGAACATTTGCGAAAACAAAATTCTTTTTAAATCATTTGTAAAAGTAGAATAAAGTTATGTTGTCACAATAAATCTAATTTCTACAGCTGAAAACTGCATGGAAAAGTGAATTATCTTATAAAAACAGGTTTTTTTCTCTTGTTTGTAATTATTTGCCTCCCTCCAATAATTCTAGACAGTTAATTTTTAACATAAATTCTGTTGTTTTGGCACTAATAATTTGTTAATTATTACGAAAAGGTAAAATGTATACCTGAATTTTAGTATTTTTACAGTGTTCTTGAAAAATAGAAACACTATTTCTCAAATGAAAAGATCAAAAGTTACAGACTATGCAGCTTTAAACCTTTGTCAGTCGGGCATTTTGATCTAATTACAGGACATTGGGAATGTGAAAAGCATGCAGTCATGCGTGGTTGCTTATGTAAAGCACTTTTAAGAGAGGAGGGTGCGATACATTTTCAAAATGGAGAAACTTGAAATCAGAACGGCGGTTATCAAGTACTTCTGTAAGAAAGGAATACCTCCTACGGAAATTCATGAAGACTTCATGTAAACGCTCAGAAAGGCGTTTCCTTCTTTTAGCACAGCGAAAAATGGGCAGCAGAGTTTCAGCGGGGGGAGGTGTTGAGGATGATGGACAATCTGGCCAACTCAAAGATGCCACCACTGATGAAACTGTCGAGGTCGTGCACACCCTGGTTATGTGTAATGGGATGTGAGACCTGCGAAGCATAGCCAGCGAAGTGGGCATAAATTTTTGGGCAGTACAACCAATCCTAGCCGACATCTTAGGTATGTCAAAGGTTTCGCAAGATGGGTGCCGCGAATGGTGACCAATGATCAGAAAGGACTCGGCTCGATATTTCTAGGTTTCTCCTGTCTTGCTATGAAGATGATCCTGGCGATTTTATCGAGCGAGTTGTAACCCAAGATGAGACATCCATGGGTTCCCCACTTTGACCCAGAGTCAAAAATACAGAGCAAACATTGGAAGCACCCAGGCTCACCCCTACTAAGAAATTTAAGAGGATTCATTCAGCAGGGAAGGTGATGGCTTCAATATTTTGGAATAGTCAAGAGGTGATCATGATTGGTTATCTTGGGCAAGTTCACACTATCAACGGTGCATATTATGCAGGCGAATTGAGGCGGCTACGCCAGTAAATCGCAAGAAAGAGGCGAGGAAAACTGACTCGCAGTGTTTTGCTCTTACAGGACAATTCCCCTGCCCACACGTCACCATGACTGCTGCGACTAAATGTGGATTTGAAATCCCCCCTCATCCCTCATATTCTCCTTATATGGCTCTTTCTGACTTCCATCTGTTCCCAAAAATAGTAAGTGAGTATGATCAGGAAATACCACAATCACAAACTGCAGACTACCCCGTGGCACCGCGAGGAAGAGCCGCTCAACCATCACGAGACACCAGGAAGACAAATTAAGCAAAGCAATCAGCTCTCTCTTCATAGAACAATTACAGACTCCCACAATGGGAGTAACACTAAACAAAAAGTCAACAACAACAGAACCACCGCCTTAGAACGGACAGCAGCCAAAACCACCGGGGGGCTTAAATGCATTTTACTTGTACCAAATCTTCGCCCTAGATTCTGCTGTTGTTGAAGTACAAGAAATGTTCAGCTCACATGGAGGCCATCTAACTAATGCAATGTATCATCATGGAAAACACTCTAATCAAATTAACACTCCATGATGAAACAAAGAAAAGGGCTCATGACTCACAGATAGTCAGAGCTAAAGAAAACCTCAAGTTGAGCCTCGGTGGGTCCAGCTACAGATAAGCATCAGGCACCAACCCACCGATTAAAGCTTAACGTCAGAGCCGTCATAGAGTCTGAGGCCTGACCCACCGTCGTGCAATTAAAGAGGAAACCATAGCTATAAACCGTGATTGGGTTTAAAACTAGGCTTGCAGACTGTCGCATGATATCCAAATTATATCCAACCCTTATATAACGTTTTACTATCTTTTTGAATTGATCACTAAAATTAGGTTTTCCAACAATTCGTTTGAATTTATAGACTAAATCACCATAAAATATAGGTTCTGATATGCCTTGTTGCAGAAGAGATTTTTACCCAATGTTGTATTTAACAATTAACTCTGAGTGTCTGTAGTAGAATTTAGAAAATGATTTTCGAATTTTATGATATCTATAACCTTGTTTTAATAATTTAGCAGTTAAAAATAAGTTTCTGTTGTTGAAGTCATCAACATTAGAGAAGACTCTAGCAAAACGAATAAGCTGAGAAACTGAACTACCAACTTCGTGGTGCATAATATGGTAGCAATGAAGGCGTCATAGAGGCAGTAGACGAGTACTCCGGGGGACCAGGAAAATGCCTTCTATTTTTATTGAAGGGATAAGAAAGCTCGAACAAAGATGGGCTAAGTGCATTCCCTTGAAGGGAGATTATATTGAATTTCCATTCCTTGGTAGCCCAAATATCAAGTGGCCGAGAACTTTATAACCATTCCTCGTACACACAAAACGTTGAACTCTTAGACGCTAGCTAATTATTTCCAGAACTACAACTAAGCACAATCTCGCAGGACTGCAATCTGACTCTTTTTCATGATCTTAATTGCTCTATTACAGTGAAACGGAAATAATAAATATAATAAAACTATCGATACATGCCGTAAATACTATTCTACTATTAATATATGAGCCGTGACACGTGATTTCCAACAATGTGGCATTATCACAAGTGTAGACTCAGACGAGCCTCTGCAGCCTCCATTTAAGCTTACAAACTCCAAATGGTGTTCAGTCAGTAGCTTAACAATCATAGAATACTCAAGCGACTAGCAAAGGCTCTGATCAGACTGCGCGTATGCGCAGGCTGATCTGAGGCTTTGCTGGTCGCACATACCACATTATTGGAAATCCCATGTCACGGCTCAATTATGTAGTAATTAATACTTCAGTAGTGGATGCCCTCATATTTCACTTCAGAAACTGTTCCTTGAGAAGTCAGTATTGCTTGTAATTCTATGATAAATCACATATCGTTAGAACGCTGCAATAAAGGGCTAGGAAACTGTCCCAAGAGCATCAGCGAGCAGCGAAGGCCATATTGTGTCTCAAGTCGCCATTCTTGATATCATAGTTCTGTCTTTGATACATGTATGTGAGTGTGACATTTCTTGGACAGTGTTTTGTATAGGTTGAATGTACATATGGTACATATATGTTCCTTATGTTGCAATTTAAATTGTAACTATTTTCTTGTAATAATCACCAGTACAGTAACTCTTAGCAATATTATTTACTCATTCTGTCCCATTATCATATATGAGTCCAAATAAGACGATAATTAGAATTGCATTGTAAATGGGTAGATCAAGAATGCTATCTTGACGATACAAAACAACATTTTGTGGTAGCTAAACTGAAACTGTTCTTGGTGTACATTTTGTAACAAACTATTTTCTGTTTGATGATTTTGATAAGGAGAATAACTACATGTACATCAAAACATATAGAAATGTTTTAACATTTATCGCTAGAGAAATGTTGGCCTGAATCTGTTTGAATAGGGAAGTAAGTGTAAGTTTACACCAAAGACTGCACTGATTTTGGTGTAAAGTTACGCTTATTTTTACCGTGCTGGATTTTGTAACATAAGAAAATATGAATGTGGTAAGTCAGGGTGCCAAATACGTATTTTACCAAGACCATCATCTATGGATCTAGGGTATCCCTGTCCCAACGTCCATCCGTTCTAATACATGGGTGGATCCAGAAAATTCCGCCAGGTAGGAGGATGGGGGATGCCCTGACACTCAAATCGAAACTACCTCGGCCAATTACGTGGAATCAGACCTCGGATGTACATCGAGGACGTGAAGCTGACGTTACGTAACGTGATGATGACGTCATAGAAACCATTTCAACACAATAACAAGTGTGATTGCAGCAAAACAAACGGTTATATTGTTTGTCAAAATTGACCCGAGGCATATGAATATGCAATGACCTTTTTACTTAGTCTTCGTGAATCTTCGTAAAAAGTCCGCTTTAAATTGTTGTACAATTACTAATCTGAATGAAAGTTATCACAATTCCACGATAGCACAGTGAAATGTTTTAGCACTCAAAAGATGTGGGTTCGAGTCCAGTAGCATTTAAGTATTTTTTTCTCATTTTTGTTTTCGATTTGCTAGTTTCCTTGTCTTTATTCTT